>OY019130.1:95993794-96593794 GCA_955652365.1 Eristalinus aeneus | reverse complement strand
GCATTGATCGAGAAACGACCAGAAAGGGCCTGAAGACACGGCAAGGTAATTTTGCTCCATGACAATGCACCTGCACACAAAGCAAAACCGGTTCAGGATACAATCAAAAACTTGGCTGGGAGCAGCTACCCTACCCGCCGTATTCACCAGACTTGGCTCCTTCCGAGTACGATCTTTTTTCATCGATGGGACACGCATTGGCTGAGCAGCACTTTGATACCTACGAGGAGGTCGAAAATTGGGTGTCTGATTGGTTTGCCTTAAAAGACGAACAATTTTATTGGCGTGATATTCACAAATTGGCAGAAAGGTGGTCAAAATGTGTAGAAAACAATGGCAATACTTTGAAAAAAAAGTACAAAGCGCTACAGAGTTAAAATCCGGCAATACTATAGATCATTTCAAAGATCTTGACATAACCTACAAAACGACACTATGCATTATTAGTTCGGATATTACTTTCATTAGTTATAGACGTGTAAGCATGGAGTTCACTAACGCAGAAATTCGCGCCAGTTCAGTCCTACTCTATGGCTCGGAAACATGGGCGTTACTCAAAGCGGATGAGGAAGCCCTTAGTCTTTTCGAGAGAAAAGTTTTGCGTGCGATTTTTGGTCCTGTTTGCGTTGATGGCATCTGGAGGAGAAGATTTAACAACGAATTCTATGGGCTGTACAGCGACATGCACCGTGCATCTTCGGATACAACATTTAAGATGGCAAGGTCAAGCGGAAAGTATGGACACCACTGCTCCGGCCCGAAAAGTCTTCAAATCTAAACTACTGGAACAACGCAACAGAGGACAGCCTAGGCTAAGATGTCGTACACATGGTGAGAAGGACCTCAACCAACTTGGACTGCGCAACTGGCGAAAGATCGTGCTGGCTGGAGATGCATGTTGGTTGAAGTTAAAGGTTTACTCCGGTTGAAGCTCAGGTTTACTCCGGACTGCAGCGACGGAAGTAGTCGTAGTCATAGGTTCTCAAATATGTAGAATCGAAAACAACACCGTGAAAGTTATATTATTTTACGCATTTTTTTATCCTTTGGGGCATCACTCTACGGCGGGCACATGACCGTCCAGAATGGAAGGTAACGAGCTCGGGCTTAGAATCTGCATGGGTTGCCAGCCTGATATATAAGCGAGTAAGCTGTATAGTATCTTATTTATTGTTTAAGTCTTTATCCAATTCCTTGTCCCAATATTTGTTGTATTCCTTGTTGCGCCCTCAAGTCCCTTGTCAATTTGCTGATGTTCAGATCTATTATACACCTCCTTCATCATCTTCCAGTCCTTTTTACTTCGTAAGCTGCTCCTTCTCAGGCTGTGGAGGGTAAGTTCTGTCCCTAGACTTACTGCCTAGATGGTTGAGATCGTTCTTCACTTGTGTGCACTTTGTCAGATGAAGACTTTCCTCCTCACACATGATCAGATTCATAGACAATTCGGCCTAGAGCTTAGATTTTCAGACGCTCCACATGACCTACCTATGCTTAGAATTGTAAAGTTAGATGCCTGGCAGGACTCGTGCCGCGGCACAGCCAATACAGTTCATGGTTGAAAATTCCTCTAATTTTGTCAATAAAACATGGACCAAAAATCACACATGTCGCTGACGCATCATCATTCATATCACAAGTCACAACACGCTGACATACTAAGTTGTTCCCTGCAAACATTAAAATTAACGGCCACTGCATTTTAAATAAGGGTCTTTCTTGTCTGAAACGACAACCCGCAAGACAGTTGTGCACTTTATGTGCGTTTTTAAAAATAAGACTCCATGTCTTGACAGCTTGGTATGACAGATTTAATAGACAAAGTTGTGTCTTTCCTTACAGTTAGAATGGGAACGGAGTGACAGATTGCAAGATTTGTGTCGTGATAAAATCATTTTGCGGTCAGCAAGATACATTCTGCTTCCACAAGTCACATATTTAATGGCCACTCAGCCCACTGCATCAGATTAAACTCCAAACTCCACGAATTCATCCCTTAAGTGCGCAGTGCCCGCAAACAAATTGAAACAAACTCAAGCGCAAAAGTCTGCTGACAGCAACTTTCTCCGGAACGCTCTCCGCCGCAGCATACATCGATCTCGCATCCAGACATTCCCGGCGGCGCGTCGCGGTCGGTGGCCGGTGCACGTTGACAGCGAGCATAACCTACTTGTTTAATCAGTATCGACTTAAGCTCAAAATCAAATGCCGGAGTGCACTCCCAATTGAGCACGGGTCCCCGCTTTTTCTTTGTATCGAAAGTCAGTCAGAAACCGCCTGTCACCCCTTTGCGCAACCCCACCCGACAAACTCTCGGCAAATGAACCCCAAACTGCCATATTTCAAAATATCTTCTGACATATGTTTCGGTCATAACTCATCGACGCATTTCCTCCCCCAGGAGGGTGGGTTTTTAAGCCCCACGTCTGTGTCAGACCGACAAGGGTCCTGTATTTGGGAGAAGTTCATCCAAATAATTTTCACTTCTCTGTGTGTGAGGCTGTGTGACGGGGGTGGTTAACTCTCTTGGGCAAGTACTTCACTGGAGGATAAATCATTCGCGGAAACCTACTCGCAGTAGTTTATCTTCAATGCACTCGGAAGGATGAGCACAAAAAAAGTTTGTCTATGGCGTTCGCTTGTACTGATTTATCCATAGATCCTGCGTGTGCTACAACTGAGACTCCAGGTGCACGAGCTACCCACCAATCACCAACAATTTCAGTCGGATTACGGAAATGCACACAATTTCCTACACAGAACGGCGCGGAATGCACTTTCCATTTCCTACGATGCACAACAGCACACAATGTCCCACCAGATATGGCGCCCTGACGGAGGGACAAACCGGGTTGAAGAATTATCGCTCGGGTGGGCTGTGAAAATAAACAAGCCCTCACCCAGGGGACTACATTGAATGTAGTCCTTTTCCCTTGTGGAATTTATAATAAAATTCAAAATGTGTATGTGTCGATGTTGTTATCGTTGTAGTCGTCATCGGCATTGGGTGGCAGCGTCGTAGTTGGCAAACGGTGTGATGTTATTCGTGTGAAACTATTCGACTTCGGGATTATGGAATTCGTGACAATAAATAATCGGAAAAGATTTTCAAGAAAATTTGCTAAAGATTTCAGCCACCCCCACAGGTAAATCCTTGAGACGGAAAACGTGTCCTCTTCGATATGGTATTTACCAACGGCACACCGGAGAGAGCTGAGAGCTCGTTTGCGAACTGAAATGGAACTCTTACTTTTTATTTCAATTAATCGAAGTGTGCCTTGTGCTATGTGTGCCACAGAGCATAAGTTTCACCGTGGGCAGGTGTGATTAAAGACGAGAATGTGTAATTGCATGCATATGCATGTGTGCTGGTGATCTGTGTTTGCAGATGCCTCTGGGAATGCAAATTCTTCGGAAGCTTTGATTGTTCTCGTTGGATTCAAAATTTTGAAATAATGGCATCTAACGTAAGCACTAATATTCACCTGTGGATATACAACGACTCTCGAGAATTGCACATATACTCCGTGCCACCACAGCCAACATTTTAAAAGTTTTTTCCCTATGAATAGAGAATTTCTCGGAAATGGCGTCCGACGTTGGTTTGGCTGATCTCCAATCTTGAATGTATGGATCTTCAGCTCAGAGCCCTATACTATCTACCATAATGACTGACGTTGAGCATTTAATAGTACTTGTAGTCAACATTCTGACTCTTTCGGATGAACTAAGATTTTCTAGGAAATGGCGCCCGGCGTTGGCTCTGGCCTCCAATCTTGAATTTATGGACTTTCAGTTCGGATTCCTGCATTATCTGCCATACAGACTGACGTTGAGCATATAATAGTACTAGTGGTCAAACATTCAGACACTTTCGGATGAATTCAGATTTTCCAGAAAATAGCACCCAACGCTGGTGCTGATCTCCAGACCCCTATACTATCTAGCATAAAGACTGACGTTGAGCATATAATAGTACTTGTGGTCAAACACTCTGTCTCTTTTGGATGATCTCAGGTTTTCTAGGAAATGGCGCCCGACGTTGGTGCTGTTCTCCAATGTTGAATTTATGAATTTTTAGCTCAGAGTACTGCAGTATCAGCCATAAAGACTGACGTTAAGCATATAATAATACTTGTGGTCAAACACTCTGACTCTTTTGGATGATCTCAGAATGGCGCCCGACTTTGGTGCTGATCTCCAATCTTGAATTTATGAGTTTTCAGCTCAGAGTCCTGCATTATCTGCCATACAAGCTGACGTTAAGCATATAATAGTACTTGTGGTCAAACACTCTGACTCTTTTGGATGATCTCAGATGTTCTAGGAAATGGCGCCCGACGTTGGTGCTGATCTCCAATCTTGAATTTATGGATCTTCAGCTCAGAACCCTATATTATCTACCATAAAGACTGACGTTGAGCATTCAATAGTACTTGTAGTCAACATTCTGACTCTTTCGGATGAACTGAGATTTTCTAGGAAATGGCGCCCGGCGTTGGCTCTGGCCTCCAATCTTGAATTTATGGACTTTCAGTTCGGATTCCTGCATTATCTGCCATACAGACTGGCGTTGAGCATATAATAGTACCAGTGGTCAAAAATTCAGACACTTTCGGATGAATTCAGATTTTCCAGAAAATAGCACCCAACGCTGGTGCTGATCTCCAATCTTGAATTTATGGATTTTCACATCAGAGTCCTGCATTACCTGTCGAATAGACGGACGTTGTAAATGCCCAATAGTATTTGTGGTCAACAGTCTGACTCTCTCGGAAAAACTCAAATTTTCTCGGAAATGGCGCCCAACGTAGGTGAATGATGAATTGAATTTGTGGTTTTTCGCCATATTCTGCTATATCGCTGGTCACTTCATCGAACATACGGTGAGCACGATGACATTTTCATAAAATAGTACCCAACGCACATCCGCCGAATTTTAATTTAATTTTGTGAAATCGGAAATGACCACTTGTCCATGTCAGCCCTAAAAACTGCTGATTGGCTCCAATGGAAGGTCTGGCATCCACGTAGACAGTGAATTCACCATGAATCGCATATTTTTCAAGACACAATGCCTTCTATGAGTAACTCAGCCGAAGAACAGAAGACATAGCCCTGTGACAAAAGAAGAAATCCAAAGACAAGAAACGGAATGGAGAAGAACTTCAAATCTTTTCCGTTCACACTTAATGTTAAGATTTACTCATCCCACATCTGAAAGGATTCCATTTGTTACCAGCCACCGCCATCACTCACGGGAAAAGCTTTTTGTGCGTCCATTTAGAAATTTATATCCCACTACCACAACTCGTGAGACACCCTGCTGTATACGTTGCCCACTATGGCAGCGTTGTTGTCATTGTCCGCGTCGACTGACTCCTCTATTGCCACCATCCATATAAGGCCATCACTCAAGTTGCACCATTATCCATGGAAGGGTAATTGGGACGCGCATTTCAGGAAAGAAAAAAACACACAGCAAAATCCACCTCGGTAGAGGCGCGCAAGTTAGTGGTCCTTCCTGCGCTTTCACTGACCCACAGCACATTGACGGTGTGGCGGGCAATTACGGCCCACCAACCGCTCGACTGAACCAGTTCTCCGCTCCAGAAAAGCGGAAAGCCATCCTTCTCGTCATCATCGTGTCTTTCTTGTCTCCGTCAATCTCCCAGTTTGTCCCCGTTCCCTAATGGCGATGCAAGGCTAACGGATTCATCTAAACTGTCATCCAACTATTTACCCCTTGCAGTGACCTGATGAACATCTCCACTGCCGGGTTATGGGGAGCGAGACTTGAGGACTACACAAAAGGTTCCCTGCCAGAGTGTCATAACCTCAGCGGCGGTGTTGTGCCAGTGTGTGCATCCAAGGCGGGGTGCTTCGTGATATTCAGTTGTCTGGAATGTCCTATTTTTTGAGAATATTCCCCCAACGGACTGCGGAGTTTACGACGTTGCTTATTGTACGGCACCCAGTGAAAGGCAAATAACGATTTTTCGTGAGATTTTCATGGTTACGACCTGGGCCGAAGGAATCTTCTGATGTGGATGGCACACCGTTGACGTAAGGAGTCTTACGGAGGCGCCGTAAAAGCACCATTTTCTGGAGAGATGGGTTGCGTCGGAAATGCAATGATTTCGAGAGCATTTCCTGAAGCGCTATTAAATGCAACGAAATGCAGTCCGAGGAGTCAGCAGATGAGCAGAGAGCGCTGCTAAGTTGGATTTTATTTCGGTTTTTATCTGCGAAACAGAGGGAATGACATTTTTGACGATCGAGGTAGAAAAGGTGTCAGATTGTGAGTGGATCGAATGTGACAGTTTCACGGTGCCTGAAGTTATTGTTGCAGTCGTGCTAGTTGGGAGGACTTAAGGGGATGTGCATATAAATGATGGCGACCGTAATCAGATTCATAAAAGAGAAAGGTTGGAAATTTAGTTGGGTACCAGGGAAGACCTGACACTCAAGATTTGCCAACGAGCAGCAACATCCTTTCTCAGATATAGCGACTAAGTATGGAGTTGGCGCAGTTTCTGCTGTCAAATAAAAAAGAATAAAGGATGACTTGAAATCATGGTAAGCATAGACAAACTTCTGATTTGAATACATATCAATCCGTTCGAGGCAGTGCTGCTCCAGGTATCCTTCTAGTTACAGTCCTCAAACAGGTGCTAAGCTGAGATGGAGTACACAAGTAGAGAAGGACCTCAACCAACTTGGTGCGAAGGATCAATATCTAGTGAAAGATCGTGCTGGCTGGAGATGCATGGTGGTAGATGCCCAGGTCCATCAGGACTGTAGCGCCACATGAAGAAGAAGATGAAAAACAGGCGCATGATGCTTGGCAAACCCAAAAAGCACTGTCGCTCTACGAGGGATCTCTACCAGAATTTCGTTTACAATGATTATATTCCAGTTGATATGCTTAAACCCCAAGGTTGGAGCTGTCAATAGTAACGTTTGATGCTAGAATTTTGTTCGATAAAATTAAAAGCAAAAAGTTTTATCTTGATTATCTTTGAGGTGACTTTCTGTTTTACAATCGCCGCTTAACACTTATGAGGCCCATTCTGAAGCTCCAAAAATGTTAATGCCTTCTTTGTATGTGCCGTATGTATGGATGTCCTTCGGGGAGGACACCGCAAGATAGTGGGCCGCCTTGCCAAGAGCTGGGCCAGGCGCATAGTTTTCTGTGCCTTGTGCGTCTGTTTGAGTGGCGGAACGCAACCAATTCTTGGACCTCCGAGTTGACCCAAAAGTGTCTCTGCGATGATCACTGATCTGTATCTTGGACTTGGTATACACTGATCCATAACAGGATTCCTGTGTTTTATTCATCTAAAAACCCCCAAAAGTAGCACTTGTGGTACAAAAGGTACCATGAATGTCTCGATACGTTACGTTACGTTACGCCTTACGATGAATTACAATATTCGTTGTTATGAAAAAAGCACAGGAAGCTTGAATTATCCTGGGATCAACATGGACAAAATTTTAAATTTTTCCAGATGTCCACAAAAATTCTATTTAATGGCGCCTAACGTAGGTGCCGATGTGCAATGTTGAATTCGTTGGTTTTCATCTCAGAGCTCTACATCATTTGTCATAACGACCGAAACAAGAATTCAGACATATTTTTGGTTTTTCTTTCTTACACTCACAAATTGTTTGGATAAATACCAAATTTCTAGTAAATGGCGCCCAATGTGGGTACTGATATCCGATCATAAATTTGTGAGTTTTCATTGTAGCATTTTACATTAACTGCCATATAGACTAGAATAAGTATTTTACCAGTTCTGTGGCATTCCATTCTATTCGCGGTCAACGCTGTGCCTCTTAAAGATTATTTCAGATTTCCAAGAAAATGACACTTGTCGTAAGTGCTTATCTCTCAACATGAATTTGTGAACTTTCATGTCAGCAGCTTGGATTTTCTGCCATAAAGACTCAAATTCTGCCATTTCTTGGGCATTCTTTCGTACGTGCGGTAAACACCCGGACTTTTTCGGATTAGAGTAAAAATGGCGCCCGACGTAGGTGCTGTTCCCTCAACATGAATTTGTAGATTTTCATCAAAGAGTTCTACGTCATCTGTCATAAACACTGAATTAGGAATTCTTCAATATTTTTGGTCATTTCATCGTTCATGCGTTCATGTGAGGTAGCAGAATACTGGCTCCCGCTTTGAAAAGCTTTGACGGAAACCACCCGAACGTTACTCTTCTTGTCCTTTTTTGTACATTTTTGTGTGGCTTCACGAGTTCTTTCTCCTTCTGTTAGTCTACCCAAAACATAAATAATGCAACCATCCGTAGGATGCACCATTCCTAACCTCTGCTGTGGGACTGTGGGTTCTGATTTTCTTCAAAGGCTGTGCGATGTTCTTACGCGGAAGGTCAAGGCGTCTCGTTTTATCAAACTTAACTTTGTCTAGTCTGCTGCAAATATTTCCTACTTACACTCGTCACTCAAAGGTTCAGACACTGCGCGGTGACCTGGGGCTGGATGTCGGGAAGGATCCCTTCTTTTAGGCGCCTCCTCACTTTTTGTAGTTAAGCTCTTGCATGCCCATTCAGCTGCACATACTTCTTGATCACATTTGTCACTCACACTCATCAGTCATGCTCATCTCTGCTTCCTCCTGGATAGCAGACGCTTGCAGCTGTCTTTAAGCATTCTGTCACTTTGTTGCCTTTTATAGGGTCCGGCAATCTCCTTCTTAGGTTTTCGCATCTTTCTGGATCTGGACAAGCCAGCTCAAAATTATGCTGTCGGTAGTATAAAAGCACAGACCGTTTATTGCTCATCGACTTAAGTCGTTTCGGGATCTGAGAAAAAACAAGCAAAAGCATGCATGCTGCGGAAAGTGTGCTTTGTTTCCAGTGAACCGAACAGTCTCTCCCACACTGGCTACATTGTGGTTGGCAAGACTTCTAGAAGCGGATCCTTGAGTAGACTACCTCCATAAATTCTACTGAATAGTAAAAATGCTGCAACTTACCCTCACCATCCCTCGCCACCTCCCTCCCAAACAAGACTTTGTTCAATTTCCATCAATTCCCATTCCGACACCGCTGACCTTTCCGCCGAAATGAAAACAATTACTCACCAATCAGTTGTTGCTTATTAAAAGTTCGCTTTCTACTCGCAGATTCCCCGTCCCTCGTGGAAGTTTCCAGCATCTCTGTCATTATACCAGTGATTCAAAGTTCTCAGTCTGGCACCCTCGCCGCACAGCGACACCCATTAAAACTTAGATTTATTTTGATAAATTTCCTCCGCGCCAGCACACTCCGCCGAGCGACGACGCCTTTCGTGAAATTATCGAAATTCACAACGTTAACCACACCACCCGACTGCGACTGTGACAAGGACGACGGAGGATCCACATCTGTGCGGTTGGAGACCTACAATTCAAGCGCACCCATACACAGCCAAATGCTGCTGCTGCTGCTGCTGCTGGCTGTTGGTTGTTGGCTGTTCGAAAATGAAGAGGCAAACTGGGATTGGGAAAGTATCAAATTATGGTGGAACTCAGTTATTACAATGTCAATCAGTTTGCAGAATTTTCATTAGAGCTGGCAGCGCCCACATCCCGAACGATGGCGCCTCCGTTGAAATTAACTTGAAATTAATACGAACTTCGTTGGGGAAACTTTTCACTTATTCGTAGCTTCTGCTGGTGGATGAATGGATGCCAAAGTGCCAGGGGCTTCGTCAAGTTCAAGTTTATTCACCGGGGTGCGATGCTGTGATGCCGTTGATGGGACGGGGAGCTTGTCTTTCACTTATTGCTCTGCTCCGAATGTATCGTGGCGAATACATCTAGCTGTCTGTCGGTTCGCGATGACATTCGTAGTTCGTCTTGTGGGAAGCTAATGAGATGAAAAAGTTTGCGTTTCTTATTCTCGCATGGAGGAGGTCCTTGCGGAGGCTGTGTTTTCCCAGAATTAAAGAAGTTTTGATGACACATTTAACTGGAGTCCTCCTGGGAGGGGGGAGTGTGTCGCCTTTGATGTGGGCGATTGTGCTGGAGTTTGTGTAGCAAGGGCTATTCTGAAGGAATGGTCAGTGTGAAGGAGGGGGAAAGTTAAAAACCAAATGTAATGCAATTCAGTTGGAGGCACTGGTAGCAGTGGTGGCCGAATGTGTGGAATGCAGGTGCTGGTTGAACAAACTGAGTCAAGTATGCTAAGCGATGCGTAATTTTAAGGAAACTCGACAAGCTCACCTGCCAAAATAGGATATCAATGGAGAAGAGAACCAAGATGTCCTCATGGGCTTATCCCTTAAAATATTTACTTTGCGTTCGTTCTTGGGGCATTTTTTTTCGAAATGCTTGTTTGTCTTGAAATGTTGACATCTGATCGCCGAAAAACACATGATGATCTCTTTAACCTCGGATGAGAGCTGTTGATTTCCAAACCCTTGTTAGAAGTGAAAGAGGGATTAAGGCTGGAAGTTAATAATAATTGTTGGCGCGACAGTCCACACGGGGACAAGGGCCTAACTTGCTCATCAACTACTAGCGTTGTGCGCGCTATTGTTCTCTCACGAGGAAGACGGGATTTGAGACTTACAGTTTTTTGCCGACTCCGAACGGCAAAATTTGAGAAGCTTTCTTAGACAGATATTACTATTTGAGTGTTGTCAGCAGCTCGAAAGAGGCGGTGCCGGGAAAAATTCGAGGAAATCGAACTTAGACCACTCGGTTGCCCAATCCCGAAATATAAAAGACAACCTTCGTATTGCAAGCTACCCACTACTTCACGGCGGTAACAGGCTGGAAGTTAAGGACCAAAAAAAAACAGGAAAATAAACAAATCCCCAATGAGGGGGGTGCATTTGTTGAGACTCTGATCTTTTGTGGTCGCCATGGCGTAGAGGGTAGCGTACGAAGGTTGTCTTTTATATTTCGGGGTTGGGCAGCCCTAGTGTTGCAATTAGGCAACTGCCAGTTCTATCGTAAAGTTTAACATTTTTGAGGTTATACGTACTCAGAACGTTTTGCCACATGAGCGCTATTTGTGTTGTTTACAGTAACTTAAAAGATTCATCTCGTCCAAAAACTGGAATTAAATCGTGAACATTTTCGTGCGATTATTTTTTTACTACTTTCGACGTGGATTAACTCAACAACAGTGCATCGATGAACATAATTAAATTTTTGGCGATGAAGCTCCATCAAGGACCAGTATTTATCGATGGTATATTGAATTCAACAGAGATTGTAGTTCACTCCAAGACGAATTTCGTGAAGGTCGTCCAAAATCAGTTGTTGTTCCGGAAACCATTGATGCTGTGCACCAACTGATATTGCACGATCGTCATGTGACCTATCGTGAGATTGGGACAACCTTTGGCATTAGTGGGACCAGCATACATTGAATATTGTATGAACATTTGACCGTTAAAAAATTTTGTTCGCGTTGGATCCCATACAATCTGGAAATCGCTCAAAAAAAAATTCTCGTGTCAATTGGTAGAAGGAAATGGTCCAAAAATACGATCGCTGTTCTTCGAAACACGTCTATGACATCCTGACAGGTGATGAATAGTGGATTTACGCGTATGAGCCCGAAAGTAAACAGCAGTCGATTGTATGGGTGTTTCAAATTGAGCCAAATCCGACAAAAGTTGCTCGCGCACAAACCAGTTCCAAGCCTGTTTATTCGGAAAAAATGGACATGTCGCAACCGTACCACTAGAACAACGCAGAACAGTCAATTCTGAGTGGTACACAACGATTTGTTTACCAGTTGTCTTCCAAGAAATCAGGAAAACCAACCGCCGAAGACGGATCACTCTTCACCACGACAATGCGAGCTCTCACACATCGGCTCAAACAACTGCATTTTTGAGCACTCAAAACATCGATTTGATGAGAAATCCGCCGTATAGTCCTGATTTGGCACCGAATGAGTTCTTTTCATTCCCGTACGTAAGAAATAAAATGAGAGGTCAACCTTTTTCGATAACTGAAGGAGCGGTTGATGCGTTCCGAATGCATTTTTTGGAGATAAATCAACCAAAGTGGCAAAAGAGCTTCGACAATTGGTTCAAACACATGCATAAGTGTATAGATCTCGAATGCTTGTCGAGGCATATGGTGATCATGCTCTATCAGAGCGACATGCAAAAGAAGGTTTCAGCGGTTCAGAAATAATGATTTTGATGTGAGAAATGAAGAACGTGGAAGACCACCAAAAAAGTTTGAAGACGCCGAATCGCAAACGATATTGGATGGAGATGGCACTTTGAGTCGAAAACATATGGCAGCAATGTTGAATGTTGCACAACAAACAATTTCTGACCGTTTAAAAGCCATGGGAAAGATCCAAAAGTGTGGAAAATGGGTGCCACATGAATTGAATGAAAGACAGATGGAAAACCGAGAAAACCCTTGTAAAAGTTTGCTTCAAAGACACGAAAGAAAATCGGTTTTTAAATCGGATTGTTACTGGCGATGAAAAATGGATTTATTTTAAGAATTCTAAACGGAAGAATGGGTTTATCTGGGACAACCATCAACATCGACTACAAAACCAGATCGATTCGGCAAGAAGACAATGCTGTGTGTTTGGTGGGACCAGAAAGGTGTGCTGTACCACGAACTCCTAAAACATGGTGGAACCATTAATACTGATCGCTTCAGGCAACAAATGTTCATTTTGAACCATGCATTGATCGAGAAACGACCAAAATGGGCTTGAAGACACGGCAAAGTAATTTTGCTCCATGACAATGCACCAGCACACAAAGCAAAACCGGTTCGGGATACAATCAAAACACTTGGCTGGGAGCAGCTACCCCACCCGCCGTATTCACCAGACTTGGCTCTTTCCGATTACCATTTGTTTTCATCGATGGGACACGCATTGGTTGAGCAGCACTTTGATTCCTACGAAGAGGTCGAAAATTGGGTGTCTGATTGGTTTGCTTTAAAAGACGAAGTTTTATTGGCGTGATATTCATAAATTGCCAGAAAGGTGGTCAAAATGTGTAGAAAACAATGGCCAATATATTAAATAAACTGTTTTGCTTTCCCTCTAATAATTAGTGATTTATTTTAAAAAAAATATACATTCATACCGATATACCTGGTATTTTACGGGGACTCCTTTAGTGGGGGCATAATAGAAATTATTGAATAAATCAATATTTTTTGAGTAAAATAGAAATTTAGTTTTTAGAACAGCCAGAAGCTTTATTTTCTGGCAATATTGGGTTCCGATCTTTCCAATCACCGAACTTCTGCAACTTCTGATACTACCGGAGAGTCTCATGCTCACGCATTGTGTGAGTTGAGCCTGGGAATTGTTGTTTTTGCTTCTCTTCGTAGGACGGGTAAGTTCAAGCTGTCTTGAAGTGGCTGCTTGAATAAAAGGCTGTTCAACGCCACCTGATTCAATTGCCAACTTTATTCATTTGTTTCTTCCTGTAGGATGGATTGGGCTGAGGTGTGAGGGAGTCAGAATTGTACATAGGAAATAAAACAAACGACTCAATCAGAGTACATAATTTTGACAGATGAGCAATGGTATCAACTTACACCAAAACGCTGAAAAGATTAGCATTCCCATGATGAAGTAAAAGTGGTCTGAGCTCTAGAGCTCCTGAGATGAACTAAGTGCCAACGTATGGCGTAAGTTCAAGTGCGATAAACCTTCACCAAACAAGTTTTATTCCACCACACATCAAGCCACTCGCACAAGGTGTCAGAGGTCTTGAGATTCCACTCGTCCTCGAGAGACTCCATGGGTCGAATTCCCAATTCAAATCTATCAGCACCAAGCTCGATTGCCGATTAGTCAATGAATGCTATGTTGCTATATCTCACTTAGTGCACCCCTTACCAACACTCCCCATGTATGCTGGAAGAGTATCAACTGTTCTCTGGGGAGTGATGTGAACTCTAATCGCTAGCCTCTCCGCTGTTCTAATTGGTTGCATCCAATCACAAAATGGGGTCTACGTGAAAAATCCAAAGGCTAACATCTCAGCAAAGCAAAGAGTGCACACCACTGAGCTCCGCTCAGCTCAGCGGCAACATTCCACAAAGGAATCCAAATCCCATTTGAAAGTCCCAACTCATCCTCGGCTAGGAAAAAAAAACTAAAATCCCAACAAGAGTGACGCATCATTTAGTCAAGAAACTACTCACCACGAAGATGTCGCATAATGTCATTCCATTCCACCAAGAAACCGCCGATAACATGTCACTTCTTCTATTACAAAAGTTCAACTCTTAATTAATATCCCTCATTAAAACACAAATCCGACAGCTACCAGCAGCACTCACACGCACAAAAATACAAACCACAGAGATAGCCAACAGAACCAAGGCGAGCGAGATATGAAAATGAAAACCGTGCAAAAGTATCCGATTTCACACAAAAGGGAGTAATTATCGATTCCACCGGCAGACACCCAATCCATTTACCACCAGTCACCGCCGGCCGGTGTCATGAAATCCCACTAACTGACCACTCATTCTGTCATTAATTGCAATTACTTAGTCGTCCCTCTTCTTGGCACTCATTAAAAGGCAAAAACCTGCTAGGGGATGACACGGAAACAACAAAAAAAGAAAAAAAATAAAGTCGAGAAAAAAGTAATGACAGCCCAGGGAAAGCTCGAAAATATGCAAAAAGGACATAATGCCTCATTAATCCGATTATGAATATTTCACTGTCAGACTGGCACTGCTCGTTGGACAGGCCAGGCCACAAGGGCTGCCAATGCGCCTCAACCAAGGACTGCTTGTGGAGGTTTCCCTACATACATCACAACAGCATTGCAAATGATTTGCATTGAAACGCAATCCGACCGAGGAAGAATGTTGCCCGCAGGCCGCGTCTGAGGTCAGGCTTCGTCCCTGGCGAGAACGATGACATTCCACCGCCACCATTCAGCCAAAGGAGGACATTTAGACAGAACTGCCCAGTCCGTAGGTTTCTTTTTTCCGAACGAAGAAGCCGATTCCTAGGAAGAGGACTGAATGAAAAATGGAAAATTATTTTCATACAGAAATCAGTGAAAACATTTGCATATTCATCTGGCATTGGCTGCGTACAGAGGACCGGACGACATGCATACACTTGTCCAAAAGTTCGTTTCACCCGCCCCATCTCGTCGTTGTCGTGGCAAAAGGCGTTCCCTGCAGACCAAAACTCGTCGTAAGTTACAGTTATAATCCCATCGAACTTTCCAGTTCCGCTTCCTGCTGCCGCCCTTCTGCCAGCCACCACCACATGCACACACAGCTTAAGTCGTCCTCTGGGAGATGACTTCATGAATACGTAAAGCGACATCTCGTGAATATTCCTCTCGGCATAATACACTTTGACATTATGCTAAATAATTAAAAGGTGGAAAATAGAAAATTTATATTACGGTGGAAATTACATAGCAACGGGGGCTGTGACACTTTGTCATGTGGTCTCTGCGGGCGGGTGGATAGTGGCGAGACGGCCGGTGGCCACTCGATTCCTGGAAGAGGACGTCCGTTCTCGAGGAGCAAGTTTGTTGAATTATGGCCGTGCCGGGACCGAAATGGTTGACAGCTCTGTGTGTCAGTGAATTTGGGCGAAAATTCTCATCTCGCTGATATCGATATGCAGGACTTGATTCAATTAATGGCTGCGAAACACGAGCTGCTGCGTCGCGGGGCTTACAGGGGCAGTCGAAAATAACGAGCACATTGTTCGCCGTCGATAGTGGAGACAAGATATGTGGGAGATGATTTTCAATTTGAGGGAATTTCACAAATTGAATGAAATTTCCTTTTTTCAATGCAGCCACTGATCCGTGCAAGTGCTGTTTTGCGTCAGCTGTCCTCTGAAGCGGCGGATGCATACACATACCTGTTTAATTGATTTATATCACCCAGGCGCAGTGGAAGATAAATGTGGTGCAGTGGAAGATAAATCTTGAAGAGCAGCGAAGTTAGCTCCATTCCGATAAATCTTACGTGCATGAGCTATGAGAACTCTTAAAGGATGATTTAAGGAAAACAGTAGAGACCCAATTGGCCTCAGGCAGAATGTAATGTCCCCGACTGCTTCGTCGTAAAGCACTACACGGCGGGGTGAATCTGGGATTCACCCAACTTTCCTCTATAGTCAGCACGATCTCTTGCTAGCTGCCTCCGATCGTGCACCCCAAGTTAATCGAGGTCCTTCTCCACTAGTATGCGACATTTTAGACTAGGGTGATCCGTCTTCGGCGGTTGGTTTTCCTGATTTCTTGGAAGACAACTGGCAAACAAATGGTTGTGTAATTAGTAATTGTTGGCGCTATAGTTCAAAGGGGGACCAGGGCCTAGCTTGCTCATCAACTACTCGTGTTGTGCGTTGTACTGTTGTCTCACGAGTAGAAGGGACCTACAGTTTTTTGCCGACTCTGAACGGCGAAATTTGAGAAGCTTTCTAAGACAGTTATTACTCTTTGAGTGTTCTCAGCAGCTCGAAAGAGGTGGTGCCGTGAAATATTCAAAAAATTGGTGTTGAGCTGGGAATCGAACCGAGACCCTTCGGCGTGTGAGCGTCGCACTCTACCCATTACGCCACGGCGACCACAAATCGTTGTGTACCACTTAGAATAGACTCTTCTGCGTTGTCTAAGTGGTACGGTTGCGACATGTCCAGTTTATCCGAATAAACAGGCGACCAATTGCTTGGAAGTGCTTCGTGCGCGAGCAACTTTTGTTGGATTTGGCTCAATTTGAAATAGCCATACAGTCGACTGCTGTTCACTTTCAGGCTCATACGTGTAAATCCACGATTCATTATCTGTCACGATGTCATAGACACGTTTCAAAGCACCGCGATTGTTTTTTTGGGGCATTTCTTTCGACCAATCGACACGAGCCTTTTTTAGAGCGATTGACAAATTGTGTGGGATCCAACACGAAAAAATTTTTTTGACGGTCAAATATTCATCTAATATTGAATGTATGCTGGTCCCACTAATGCCGAGAGTTGTCCCAATCTCACGATAGGTCACATGACGATCTTGCAATAACAGTTGGCGCACAGCATCAATGGTTTTCGGAAAAACAACCGACCTTCACGAAATTCGTTTTTTGTTTTCTTTCCTTTCTTTTTTTTATATTCATCACAGAGTAACACAAAACACTACTTTCTCTAAGTGTTAACTCTCAGTATCGCTTTACACAGCAGATGTTTGCTGAGCGACTAAAGATCATATACCGACTCTTATCGTCTTACAGATTAATTCAAATACGATGCAAAAATCATGTTTTTAAATTCTTATCGCCAAATTCGTTGCAAGGATCATTAAATGTATTTATACACCTTGTAGTCGGTTCATTGCGACCATAATTGGTTCTGTGCCTTTTTCCAAAAAGTAAGTTTTTTACCCGTAGAGATCTTTGGGGAGCATATATATTTATGAGAAAAAGTAATTCTGGTGAATTTAACTGATAATTAATAATATCACGAATAAACATGGCATGGCACGAACAAACATGGCACTTCACAAGAAAGAAGACCCCTTCGACTGCGCCAACTACCGAGGGATCAGTCTTCTTAACATTGCATATAAGATTTTCTCTGCCGTACTGTGTGAGCGCCTGAAACCGTTCGTCAACAACCTGATAGGTCCTTATCAGTGTGGTTTCAGGCCAGGGAAGTCCACAATAGACCAGATCTTCACACTGCGGCAGATCCTGGAGAAGTCCCAAGAAGTACAAATCGACACCCACCATCTATTTGTCGACTTCAAGGCCGCGTATGACAGCGTGCATAGAGACGAGCTATACAGTGCCATGTCTAGTTTTGGCATCCCTACCAAACTCGTCAGATTGTGTAGGATGACGATGGAGAATTCTCGCTGCTCCGTCAA
Source organism: Eristalinus aeneus (assembly GCA_955652365.1). Classification (NCBI taxonomy): domain Eukaryota; kingdom Metazoa; phylum Arthropoda; class Insecta; order Diptera; family Syrphidae; genus Eristalinus; species Eristalinus aeneus. The sequence goes on along the minus strand of OY019130.1, from coordinate 96,575,920 downwards.
GGTCGGTAACGAACTCACCGAGACCTTCGATGTCAAAGAAGGATTAAGACAAGGCGACGCGCTGTCATGCGACTTCTTTAACATCACCCTTGAGGGGATCGTGCGGAACTCACACGTCAATATTAGAGGCACGATCTTCCACAAGTTCGTTCAATTGCAAGCTTATGCGGATGACATTGACGTGATCGGTCGAACTCAGCGAGCCGTCAATGAGGCATTTGCTAGCATTGAAACGGAAGCGGCTAAAGTGGGACTGGTGGTAAACGAGGGCAAAACGAAGTGTATGCTGTCATCGAAGAAGGACGCAGAACATCGACGTCTCGGACAGAGCGTCACTATGGGCAGCAGACACTTCGAGGTAGTGAAGGACTTCGTCTATCTCGGCTCCGCGGTGAATAGGGACAACAACATCAGTACCGAAATCAAGCGCAGAATCACTCATGCCAATCGCTGTTTCTTTGGGCTCAAGAGGCAATTGAGTAATAAAGCCCTCTCCCGAACGACCAAAGTGACTTTGTACAACACCTTGATCATTCCAGTCCTGCTTTACGGCGCAGAAACCTGGACGCTACTAAAAGCGGATGAGGAAGCCATTGGTCTCTTCGAGAGAAAAGTTCTGCGTGCGATTTTTGGTCCTGTTTGCGTTGATGGCATCTGGAGGAGAAGATTCAACCACGAACTGTATGGGCTGTACGGCGGCATGAGCCTAGTCAAGCGTATACGGATACAACGCTTAAGGTGGCTAGGCGATGTAGAGCGCGTGGACAGCACTGCTCCGGCCCGAAGAGTTTTCGATTCCGAACCACAGGGACAACGCAACAGAGGACGTCCTAGACTGAGATGGCGCACACAAGTGGAAAAGGACCTCAACCATCTTGGAGTGCGCAATTGGAGACAGCTGGCAAGAGATCGTGCTAGCTGGAGAGGCATGTTGGTTGAGGCCCAGGTCCACCCCGGACTGTAGCGCCATCCGAAGAAGAAGAAGAATAAACATGACATTGCCTTACGCCTGAAACTTAAGGTTTGCAAGCCAATTGTTCTTTATCTTTCAACATAATCAGGAAGATCTTCAAAGGCATACAACTTTCGGAAAGCATATCTCGTAAAATTCTTTTGAACTCGTTCGAGTCTAAGTTCTTGATTATCGTAAGGTGAGTCCCAGACAATGGATGCTTTGGAGTGAACTACGACCTAGGTTGAATTCAATATACCATCGATGAACACTGGTCCTTGATGGAGCTTCATCGCCAAAAATTAAATTAATTTCATTGATCCACCGTTGTTAAGTTAATCCACGTCGAAAGTTCTTAAAAATAATCACACGAAAATTTTCACGGTTTAATTTTAGTTTTTGAGCGAGATGAATCTTTTAAGTTACTGTAAACAACACAAATAGCGCTCGTATGTTAAAACGTTCTGAGTACGTATAACCTCAAAAATGTTAAACTTTACGATAGAGCTGGCAGTAACCAAATTGCAACACTAGTGTTGCTCAATCCCGAAATATAAAAGGCAGCCTTCGTACTTGGAAGCGAAACAGAGTTCTGCAACATCGTCCTACACAATTTGACGAGTCTGGTAGGAATGCAAAAATCAGACAAGGCATTAAGCAGCTCGTCCCTAGAGACACTGTTATATGCGGCCTCAAAGTCAACGAATAGGTTATGGGTGTCGTTCTGTACATCTGGAAACTCTCCCAGGATCTGTCGTCAAGCGAAGGACTTTAGTGATCTCCGATGTACAATGAAATAAAAGCTAAGCATAGTGCGCAGGTGCCTGCGGATTTGACAAGAAAAAGGCTTTCTTCACCATGGAAAAACTTTTAGAAAAACTCTTCCTCATGACGCGGTATAAAAATGGTTTAAGATATGGTTGAACAATGACTTGGTTGATATATGGCGTGGAGAACATTTTTAACTTTGTGGTTTGCCAACTTCGTTTCCTGGCCATGATTAAGGTCCCATGTCCAACTTGAATTCAAAGCATGCTTCATCAGGCCTTGTTGCAAACCGACCTTGGTGCAATTCAAGGACCTGGGGGCGACTTGAAGTTAGAAATCAACCAAATTCCAGCGAAGAAGAGGGAAGGACGGAATCCCTTTTAGAACTCCGCTGCCATGCACTCAATGGTTGCAAGACAAGATCAGCGTAGTCGACCCACGTGGACAGCCGTTTACTGTAAATAAGTATTAGAAGGTGAATCCGTCGGTTTTTTAGTGGGTTTAATTTTGAGCAGAATGTGGACACACCTAGAGTGCACCAAATTCAGTTTAAGCCAGAATTTAAATTTATGCGCAAATGCCACAGGCCACGTCTCTGAACCATCTGCTAGTACACTTGTCGTGTACTGATGCCGTTCAGCTCAGGAAGATGCTCCTTTGATGGATGTGCCAGAACAGCTAGGTCTACTTCGATCGGCGAACCGAAGCCACTTCTTTCCAGTTAGGTGGCTTCGCAATTTCTATAATTGTTTCAATGCTCCAACAGCCACACGAGGTTCGTGTTACAACACTGACCTATCATACGAAGAGCTTGGCGCATAAAAGGGGCAGTTTGGAGATAATTTGCTGCCTGTCTGTCGGAACAAGTTAGCCAGGAGTAAGACTCATTTATCGCCTTTACTCTAAGACTTACAAGGACAGAAGTTGAATTTTCCAAGGTTCAGCATTTGAATCCCTGGTACGGAGGTAAGCAATACAATATTCCACACCGGCCCCCCTTCCGTTCGCATAAGTACATCGATTGAGCATGTTACATGTCACAGGCAACTCATTCTCACCCCAACTCAGTCTTTCTTGGGCACTTGAAGCAGTGTTCGGTCTCACGTCGCTTTGGAGACGTACTTTGTTATTTCGTCCCAAAATCTCCTGGTCAATGAGCACCATTCACGGACATCAACCCTGGTCGCGTCGCCTGAATAAATCTCATTCGTGAATTTTTCATAGAAAACGCGTTCGTTGCTTTCTCCCAGGTCCCTTAGATGGCTTCTGCTAATGAGCCAGACGACAGGGAATTATTAATAAAAGCACGACGTGTCCTTCACCCTTCGCAGCGCAGAACCCGCCTGCGCTCAGGTCCCAACACTTCGTAACAACATTTGGCTGCCAAAGAGAATTCACCTTGAATTTCCCCATCAATGACTACGGCTAAGCGGCCGAAACCTTGAAGCACATATCAAAGGGATGTGGTGGTGCCAGCATCGAGCGCACCCCACCCCCACCCACCGGTGTGGTGAATGCAGGTTCCACTCAGTGTTTCTGCAATTCAGACTCGACAACATATCGATTTTCCAACCCAGCAGCAGGCGTCACCAGATCATGGCCAGTTCCAGCCGGCTAACGCGCCCAGCTCCATCTGACGGTAAAATAAAACACGCTCGAACGGAGAATCGACGGACCTGCGCTTTGGGTGTTGCTTGCAGAAGTATGGAGGCTACACGGCTGTGTCGTGGCTGCTGCTGCAGAGTGCGTGGCCAAGGAACAACGTCTGCACGCTCATGAGAAGCACGTTGTCCTCTCGACTTGAATTAATTTGCGAGACAATCCAGGGGAGTGGGAGCCACGTAAAACGTACGACGACGTGGGAGTACAGGGTACTTGTGTGTTTCATCTTCTTCTCTGCACGTCTTTCACCCTAGCTCAACGGAATGATGCAGAAGCAAAGAGAGGAAAAAAGAACCAAGCGCACAGGAACTTGGAAAACGGAAGGACAGGCAAGCGGAGAGGAAAAAGAAAAATTGTCAATATTGACTTACGGTTTGAATTGGAGGCATCTGACCGTAGTAAAAGCGTTGCCAATTAGCTAGTTATCTTTATAATCCCCTTTTTACGGATCTGAAAGGTGGACTGGGTGTTACTTTATCGATTGACATGGCTGCCTTCCGATGGGGGTATTAGGAGAGTGTTTTATTGGACGAAGGAGGTGTTCCTGACGCCGCTTTTTTTCTTTCATTTCATTTTCATTCTCATGGGGCGAAGTTTGAAGTGCCACAAGGTGCTATTGTGAGGCCACGACTGTATGGTTAAAGGTGTCAGATGGGGCATATGTAAAGTTGGAAAAACTTTTTTAATTTAAAAGAATTTTTGTAATCTGTGATGTGTGCACGGGGGGTTGAGGCCTTGCCCGGGGGCTGTTGCGCTGAACAGGAGGATAATTGAGTTTAAAAGCGAAGTTGAGGGTGGGCGGACTGTGGATGGGAGTGATTCCTTCAATTATCGCCTTTTTTTTGAACATGAGTTGAATGGGTATGGGCGTGGAAGAATGGAGGTGGGTTGCTCGCTTCTGGAGCCCAATTCTGTGCAGGCGTCGTCTTTTTTATGTTTATCGGAAAAATTCGTTGAAATGTCAGCATTTCAAGGATCAACTTTGAATGGTTGACTTAAAGAATTCTGTTCTTGAGCTGAGCAATTGAATGTCGGGGGCTGAGTTTAATATTGAGTGAAGTGGATTTGTCCGTAAAACTAGGGAAATTAGAACTTATAACCTCTAAGGACAAGAATGGGTATCGCAAAGCTACAACTCCTTTTACGCTTAAGCAACTTATTATAAATCTATGATTTCGGCCCATGCTGTAATTTAAACGGGTCATTTAAGAGTAAATGAATGAGTCCCTTAGATTTCGCCAATTTAAAAAAATGACAATCAAAACGAGGCTAATAGCACAGGCCGTGCGTCTTTTGAAAAAGAGTTTTTGCCTGAATTTAAGCAACAACTGTGGCTGTTGTACAAAGGTTTGTGTAAAATGTTCGTGAGACTGTTGTCATTCTAATTCGGGATCTTAATCAACTTGCCATTGATGTAAACAGCACTTCACGCAGGTTAGCCCCAATTCTGTATGAAGACCTCTGGTTGTGCATTGACGGAATCGATCTGGCTTAGGGCTTTAAGGCGGGTGAGCATCAGCTTTGTTATCACTTTCCAGCTACGCCAAAATTGTTGTTTAACTATTTAAATTAAGTCTTCTCATTTTTTCTTAATTTCTTACTTCCATAAGGTCATGGCGATGAACTTCGGGGTTGACTAGAATCTCAACCAAAATTCTGTATGGTCTGTTGCGACCAATAGAGTCGAACTGGCTTTAGACTTTGAGAGTGCAACGAACGAAACGAAAACGAAAAAAAATATTTCTTTGCTACAACAACTGAATCTTCTTATTCCCGGCTTCATTGCCTTCTTCCGTCCGTACTATGGCCATGCAGATCGGGGTAGATACCTGGACCTCAGTTAACTATATGCATGGTATATCGCCAGATACGTACATCCAGTTTCACCCACAGAGCAGTTCTTTTTTTCTGGGAGTGCTTGGACTTAGTCCTGACAATGCCCCAGTGACTCGGAATCTAAGACAGATCGGATTTAAGCTGTGTCTTCACCGACGTTTTTGCTGCCCATGTGTTACTCTGTTCGAAACTTTGATGTTGTGCGTGCTTCCTTGTTAACATCACCTTCTGTTGGTTCCCTTCGCCATTTCCACTGCAGCGAATGGATCACTTTGCTTTTGTAACATTTAACATTGGAGTTGGCTGGGAAAATCGTGGACATATTGCTGATGTGTGAATTCTTCACAACTTTCTCACGACGCATAAAACCCCATCGCCTTCTCTTTTGTCAAATTGAAGGTAGCGGCAAGGCCGTGAGCTGGATTAAGGCAAAGCGCCGAGGATCCTCCATCGACATCCTTTGCAGTTTGTGCAGTTTTAAGGAATTCCACAACTAGACAGCAATGAATAACTTTTTGTGTGCACTCACGGCAGTTAAGTGGTGGATGTCGACTTGTGCTTTTTCTTTTAATTTGGTGTGCGGGAAATATTGGGTCGGCCGTGAACTTGTCTGACTTGACTCAGTAATGAGAATATTTCAGGCGTACGTCGCTGAAAGAGAATCCTTAACATGATGCCATAGATTCCCATCCATCGGTCATTAATAATAATAATATTCATAATTGTGTAGTGCGACAGTCCGCAGAAGGTTCAGGGCCTAACTTGCTCATCAACTACTCGTGTTATGCGCGCTACTGTTCTCTTACGAGTAGAGGGGACCTACAGTTTTTTTGGCGACTGCGAAAGCCTCAGTTTAAGAAGCTTTTTCTTAGACATTTATTACTCTTTGAGTGACGTTAGCAGCTCGAAAGAGGTGGTGACGTGAAAAATTCGAGTTGTTCAGCCGTCGCACTCTACCCACTTCGCCATTGCCGCAGTTGAAAAGGTTCGAACTTTTGAATGCGCTATGGTCATGTTTACATAAATTGTAGTACAATTTTACTTTGAACACCTCGTTTCCAGAAAACTCCTCCCAAAATATGTGGGCTTATGAGGACTTAACACATTAGAAAAGTAAGGCGAATTTTAATTTTTCTTAAAAAGTATTTATGTATTTATCAATTTCTATTCTGCCTCCCTCAAAATAAACCCCCTCATATATAATACGCTTGTGCAGGAGTTTTTCTCTCGAAGCGATTCTGCCCTCGAGTTCTCTCATCGATTCGGTTTGTTTCTCCTCAATGAATACATAGATTTGACAATTGGAGCGCTACAAAACGATTTCAAAACCAACACACGAACTTTAACTATGAAGGCATTGACCGGTCAGCTGCCAACGCACGCAATTAAACAACACTGGGAACATCTTAACGAGTTGGCTCTAGCAGATCTGACCTTCGATACTCCTGGAGAGGTAGAGTTGCTTTTAGGTAACGACGTATACACCGAGGCGGTACTTCCAGAAATCGTCCGATCCGATAACCAACTGCGTCCAATTGTTCAGAATACTCGTTTCAAATGGATAGTAATGGGAAAGGTCAAACAACCAACCCACAACGTAAGGAGCTTCAGCCAAACAGTTGACAAACAGCTGAAACGCTTTTGGGAGATGGTAGAAGTTCCGTTCAAAACACTTCACACTAAGGAGGAAGAAGCCTGCGAGAAGTATTGCACAGCCACCACGCGAAGGCTACCAGATGACAGGTATGGAGTTTCATTACCCTTCAAAGCACGAAGCAGAAGTTGCTTTAAGGATGTTTCCTCAGCTAGAGAGTTCCGGATGAGTCAGACTGTATTTGAAGAATATGCCAGGTATACTGGTACACAAAGATACAAATGTCTCGATAGGAAACATTTGTTGTGAACGAGCCCTTATTTTTTATGTTTGTTTGCCCACCAAACTCGTAGTATTGTCTTCTTGTCGAATCGATCTGGCTTTGCAGTCGATGTTGATTTTTGATTTTTTCCGTTTAGGATTCTTAAAATAAATAGATTTTTCATCGCCAGTAACAATCCGATGCAAAACCGATCTTCTTTCGTGTGCTTGAAGCAAAATTTCACAAGTGTTTTTTCGGTTTTCCATCTGTTTCCTACTGTGGCACCTATTTTCCACACTTTTGGATCTTTCCCATGGCTTTTAAACGGTCAGAAATTGTTTGTTGTGCAACATTTAACACTGCTGCCATTTGCTTTTGACTCAAAGTGTCATCTCCATCCAATATCAATTGCAATTCGGAGTCTTCAAACTTTTTTAGTGGTCTTCCACGTTCTTCATTTCGCACATCAAAATCATTATTTATGAACCGTTGAAACCATCTTTTGCATATTGCTACTGATAGAGCATCACCATCTGCCTCGACAAGCATTCGATGCGACTCTGCAGCACTTTTCTTCAAATGAAAACAAAATATCATCACTTTCTGGTACAAAATTCGACATTTTTAACACGATGACAAAATATGACGTTGTCTGTTCAATGACTTGATGTATACTAAATATTTTTCGCAGATGTCATAGCAAAAAAAAAAAAAAAATAAGGGCTCGTTCACAAAAAAATTTTCCCTGTCGAGACATTTGAATTTTGACGCTCACTTCATACGGATATACCTGTATGTATGGTAAATAGTTCCTCCTCCTCTCCACAAAAGAACCGTTACATGTTCGGTCCTGCAAAGGAACTGTGTTGCGCAGCTCTAGTCATCACCATATACCCATGATTGGTAAAGACCAGTCAGCTGCCACAGGCTTCATGCCAAAAATTTCCGAAAAAATTCCATGGCATGAGCCAAGCGATATGCCCTCATAGCCAGCAAATTCTCTAAAAATGATTCAACCATTCTTCATAACAATCTTCTTCTGTTTCTCGCCATTTTCCTCAATTGTTGATGTGATGTGATTTCTTGTCAAGCTTCTTTGAAAAGCTTGCTGCCCTTGTAAACATTTTTCTTTAGATTCAGAGTACACTTACCGTATGCCACTGTCAACCTTTCAAGTGTTTTGAAAGGTAGTTCCATTTTTCACACATAATTCAATGCAAATTCTTTGATCCATTTTATTCGCAGCAGGAAATCGCCGAACACGTAAAACACGCCTCTTACAAACGAAATAAATATGCATTGAAGCTGAAATTGTAAGCATATATTTCAGACGGGTGTACCAACATAACAATATTGAAAAGCGATAATTTAATATTCAGTACGGTGCAAAATAACTTTGTTCGACTTTGTCACTATTATCCTAGTTACTTTTTCCTATGGACAGGCAGGAGCTTCATTTTAATTGCACAACATCTCTATTATATCAGTCATAAGACCCATATACAAGACAATAGCGAAATGCATCTTGACATTAAGAAAGGTCCCCTTACAGAAAATGCAGCCGAATTTAAATGTGCAAAATAATAACACCACGTCAATTTGAGGAGCGTTTTCGAAGTGTTCACCAGTCTTTTGTATTGTTCTTGGTTATTAACCAATTCTACACATATTATTGTAATTATTAAAATATTCCAAAGTGCAACGTTGTTAGCAAAGTAAAATGGGTCATAGTGTGTATTGTACTCCTAAGAAACGTGCCTTAATAAAATAAATTTGCGTTTTGAGGATAAAACTTACAAATTTATAAATGAAACTGTTGTGTGTTCATATAAAATTATGGCAAATGCCAAAAAAATACTCTCAACAGGAAGAGAAACGAGAGGGAAAATCGAAACTTAACCCCGCCGTTGAACGACAAACAGTGAAATTAGTCACACGGAACCCGTTTATGAACGCTAGGAAAGCAGAAGAGGCGTTAAATTTACGCGTTGTGACATCAACAATAAGAAGAAGGCTGGTAAAGAAGAATTTACCTGCCATGAGATACAGAAAAGTACCACTATTGTCAAAAATCGACCTACTAAAATGAAAAAAAAAAACTCTTGAACTGGGAGCCTTCTAAATGACGCAATATATTATGGGCAGATGAATCCAAAATAGTTTTATGTGGTACTCCTGGGACCAGGACGGTAGGCGGAAAAACCAATAGTTCCAACCGGAGTGCACTATCAAGACTGTAAAGCATGTAGGGGCAAAAATTAACGTCTAGGGATGCTTCTCCTATTATGGTACTGGTCCAATTTTTTGGATAAAACCGGTGATGACTGCTTATGTCAGCATAATGAGAAAAACCATGCTACCTACCGCAGAGTCGAATATGCCTCTTAGCTGGATTCTACAGCAAGAAAATAACCCCATACATACGAGCAAACTGGGCAATGAATTTTTCCAAAGCAATGAAGTTCAAGTTATGGATTGGCTGCATCAGTCTCCGGACCTGAATCCCATTGAAAACCTTTGGACAGATGTTAAGAAAGATGTACATGAAGCAAACCACAAAAATACAATACAGCTATGAGATGTTGTGCAGGTTGCGTGGAGGAATATACCTGTTCAGTGATGTCAGGCCTTACTCGACTCCACGCCAAAACGTTGTGACGCTGTACTTAAAAATAAAAGCTATACTACCAATAAAAAAAATTAAAACAAAAAACTTTACTATTCCATTGACTTTTGCTTCATATTTATGAATTTTTGACCTTGGTGCTATTATTTTGCACACACCGAAATTCGGTGTTATTCCGGATAACGGGTCTTTTCTAAGTTCAGAATGCACTTTTCTCTTGTCTTGTTTAAAGGTTTTATTGTTAATAGAATAAGGATGTGGTGCCATAAATAGCAGTGCTCCTCAAAAAAGACAAATAATAATAATTCATTCCCATTCTTAGTTTCTAGCCAATCCAAGACACATGGAAAGTCGCTTTTGCACGCCCGTCGAACCTGGATTACTGGTGTACTCGCTTCAGACAGCATACTCGTGAGACTGCTGTCATATAGTATGGGGTGCGCACGGTGCAAGCCAAACCAAAAACTACTTCTTTCTAGCCGAAGATAGTCTACATTGTGCGTCTCATGTTGTGAATGCCAACGAAGGAATGTTCAACACAACAAGAGAGAAGCCAGGCGCGCAAGGAAGGGCTTATTCCGCCAGACGTCTGATGAAAACGAGAAAAGGGATTTTATCATTGCCGAGTAGGTCGATATGAATATTCTTAGATGATGAGAACCCAGGTCTTGTAGAAAAATGGCAGCGCCTAAGAAGTTTTTTTTGTGGTTTTTTTTTCTTAGTAAACCTCAAAATAATCTTCAAATTCGAGCCATTGGGATGACGGCCTGTGAAGAAGTGGCGTGCCCAAGTTGAAAAAGACATCAACAATCCTGTGCAGTTGAAGGCATTGGACAGTGCCGTCAAGAAATTCATGTCGGTAGAAGCTTAGGTCGTTGCCGCCGTGGCGTAGTAGGTAGAGTGCGACGCTCACACTCCGAAGGGTGTAGGTTCGATTCCCAGCTCAACACCAATTTTGAGCCTCTTTCGAGCTGCTGAAAACACTCAAAGAGTAATAACTGTCTAAGACAGCTTCTCAAATTTCTCCGTTCGGAGTCGGCAAAAAGCTGTAGGTCCCTTTTACTTGTGAGAGATTAGTAAAAAACAGAACGGCAAAAAACTGTAGGTGGTGAGAGGACAGTAGCGCGCACAACACGAGTAGTTGATGAGCAAGCTAGGCCCTGGTACCCCTTTGGACTGTAGCGCAAACAATTATAATTATTATTATTAGAAGCCCATGTCGTTCCCGGAGTGTAAAGCCACACGAAGGAGATTATTATACCTCGTCGGACAAGGGAATAGTGACACCTTTAGTACTTTATTCTTCTTTCTCGTGAAGAGAACGACCGCGATCATAAGAGGATTAACTGAAAGCCTTGGTATAATTATCATCATTCACGTCGAGAACCACCTACCCACGTCAGCATACGAACACTTTAAATGATCCGGTGACAAGTAGGGCTACATAATCCGAGTAAGTCTGAGTGCAGGTATTGGATCCGTTTAAAGTACTGAGTTGGCTAACATCCTGAGGGCAGCCACTGCTTACTTTTGACGAAACGTACTGGTCTGCCAACTAGATTTGGAAGCACAGTCTTGAAGGACAGGCATGTTGCGCTGATAGGAACAGTTGTATTCAAAAAAATATCAGTGCTCCTAAAAAAAAACAAATAATTTCTACTAATTCAAATTGTTTTATTAATTTTTCAAAAAACGTATACAAAAGTAAGTATTTCAGTCTTAACAGCTATATCACAAAATAAACGTTGTTCATAACTTTTAACAATTTTTTTGGTCGTAGTAATATTTCGCAGTTGTTCATAAAAATAGCAGTGTTTAAAATCATGCTGTGCCTAGACAACAGAAATCGATGAAACCATATGAAATCGTTATTATTTGCAGGTTACCATTAGTACTTTGTAGCAAAGCCTTTTTTATTTATCACTGCGCTGCATCTTCGTGGTTTTGAGTCCACCAGACTCCGACATCTCTCAACTGGTATACCTTCCCATGAGTCTCGCACTACCTCCCACAATTCCTTGGCGTTTTTTAGTTTGGCCTAATGGACAGAATTTTTAACATCGCCCCACAAGTTCTCAATGAGGTTAAGGTCAGGGGATAGTGCTGGCCACTCCATAACGGTTATTCTTTTTTCATCAAACCAAGATTTTGCCCGTTTTGACGTAAGTTTTGAGTCATTAGCTTGTTGATATACTCAAACTAGTGGCATATGGAAGCATAACCTCTTCTCTCTCTAATAGACGGTCATAGGCCAAATCCATTATGACTTATGTTAATATCCTTTTAATGTAATTTTTATATTTGCTAAAATAAAGTCAATTATAACTAAAACTAAGCCTCTTCTTAAATTTTGAGTACGTCAGCGCCGTCCATTATACCCTTTATATATATATATATATATAAAGGGTATAATATATAGTTCCAACCCATTATATGACAAACAGGCGCCAATCATTAGTTTTGCTCCTCCATATTTAGCAGTTTTAACGCCATGGCGTAGTGGGTAGAGTGCGACGCTCGCACGCCGAAGGGTCTAGGTTCGACTCTAGCTCAACACCAATTTTTCGAATTTTTCACGGCACCACTTCTTTCGAGCTGCTGACAACACTCAAAGAGTAATAGCTGTCAAAGAAAGCTTCTAAACTTTCGCCATTCAGATTCGGCAAAAAACTGTGGGTCCCTTCTACTCGTGAGAGAACAGTAGCGCGGACAACACGAGTAGTTGATATGAGCAAGCTAGGCCCTGGTCCCCCCTTTGGACTGTAGCGTCAACAATTATTATTATTATAACAGTATAACGGGGATTATTTTCTTCACTTTTTGGTCTTCTTACATATTCTCGACGACCCTTAGAACCAAATAAGACTATTTTGCTTTCATCGCTCCACAGAATATTCCTCCATTTCTCCTTAGCCCAATATTTGTGGAATTTTGCGAATGCCAATCTTTTTTGCACATGCTTTTTTGTCCAAAGCGGTACTTTTCGCTGGATTCGAGCTGGTAGTTTAGCCTCAAGAAGATGTCTTCTAACCGTCTGAGCACTCCCCGGAAGTTGGAGTTCATCCCTTATCTGTCTGGAGCTTATTGACAGTTCTTATATTATGTTCTCCTTTGCCATGTTGATAATTTTTCGGTTAGTTCGCTTAGCCGTCACTCTTTTTGAACCGCGTGTTTCGGCCCTAGCTTTCCAGTTTAGCGCATTACTGACCATTTTCCCTGAACATCCTATGATTTCCTGGATAGAAGCATATGTATTTTTCAAAATCGAATATCTTCGGTACAATGTTTTGATCGACCCATATTTCTAACGTTAAAGTATGTAAATAAAAGACAACATATACAAAAACATTCACTTACCAAACGAGAATACACAAATATTTTTTAAACGCTAAACAACAATTTCTGAGGCACCTTATGGTAAAACCAAAAAACACTGCTATTTTTATGAAGAAGCTTCAATCAACAGATTTCAATGAATGAGTGAAATAAGGAGAAAGTGAGCCTTTATATTTTATTTCTGGTATGGTAACCGGAAAATTCAATTAAATCGGATATATGTGGGATCGGGAGCCAAACAAACTCACCTTACCCTACAATGACATACAAATCACGCGACGAAACAAAAGCTAGGATCAGGCGACCAAACTGTAAGACAAAATCATACGAACGCATACACAGAAGACGGACAAACAGACGATGAACACGGACGATCAGACGTACACACACCTTGAGAAACGGACACCCTAGCAAGATAAAAGAAAGAACAATAAAAAGAGAACAGAGAGTAGTAGTTGAGCCATCGAACCCGTCAGTCGTCACCAAACGCGAAACGAAACGATAATTTATTATTAAATAAATTCTGTGAATTAAAATATTAAAAGTTAGTTTTATTTCCCAAATCCTACATATACATCTGGAAAAAGGATCTTCATAGAAATATGTTGCTAATTATCTAAGTCGTTAAACTACTGCTATTTTTATGAACACAACTGTACATGACGATAGGAAAAATCAATTAGTAAAATAGGGACCAAATTGTGACAAGTTTGGACACAGTGCTATTATTTTGCACAGTACTGTACGTAGCTCCTGAAAGTTTTAAGTTCACCTTATTTTGTTCTGGAGACCCGCGGTGTTGAAAAACATCTCCTAAAATATTTCAGTTTAGAACTAACCCATAATCTCGTCAAACCCCTCTTTGAAGGAAAATTAAATACGCCATATAATCCCGGTTATGAAAAAAGTACATTCCTTCCTCTCTGGAAGTCCTATTGCAGAGCAAGCTTGTCCCCATTGGATGCACGGCACTGAATTCCGACCGACCATCGTCAAATGCCACTGTTGCATCTATTTCCATTTAAATTCCGCTTTCCTATGCACGAGACAACACCGAAAAAGAATGCACATCCCTGTCCAAAACAATGCCGTTCATTACATTAAAAATAATTGAATAACAAAAAACCCAACCAACTCCAGCGCGGCAGAAGGACAATTGACAGAGTTCCCATGTCATGTGCCACACAACAGGATCTGTCTGTGTTTTGCAATGTATTTCGAATATTTTCGCATCCATCCTACCTCGAGTGGTTTTAATTAACCACAAAAACTGTTCTATCCCACCCACCACCGCCCACAATCGCCCAGCACTCCTCTCCTGCCCATATTCGACTCATTCGCGCTGTATTTCGACACGCACGTTGCATCCAGCAAACAATGTCGACTACACGATTCAAACGTACAAAAACAGAAAGTAACCACAAAAACTGTAAGGAAGCTCCTGACAAACTAACAAATGAATATATTATCGAAAACAAAAAAACCTCACACACATGCAAGCACATGCAGGGACGAACATCATCCCTCTCATCCAATCAATGAAGCCAATCTAAGCTGACATCTGGCGGAGGCGCAAAAAATAATTGAATGAAAAACGTCCCGGCCACCGAGTTGTGACGAGGCGATGGGCCACTGAAAACCGGGACAAGGGCCACAGAGCCGGGCAAGCATGATGCGAACAAAGAGCAGCGCTAAGAGATTGAGACTGTAAAAACCGGTGGATCATCGGAAATAAAATTGCGCAATATTGTTCGACAGTTGGCCGAGAGGGTGGAGTGAGCGGACAGGACAGTCCTGGCGGAATGATTCTTTTTGTGATCCTTTCTGCGCGTCGACTTTTGTTTCTCATTTGTTGCGTGTCCACCATTTCATGGATGACAAGTGCAAAACCCCGAATAACAACAGGCGCATTGTGTAAATTCTGACAGAACGAGATGACAGGGCGGAGTGCAGTGGAGGCTGGAGGCTGATGGCGGATTCCTTTTTCGATGGAACGCATGCACAATAAAAATGATTAACTAGTCGGAGGCTCTGGCGCCGAACGAGAATGGAGGTATCATCACACACTCGATTGTTTGGACGGCGTAAATATTCGACGAAACAAAGCCACTAACTTTGTCTGTCTATCTGTGTGTCATTGTCTCTTTATTTCCCGGTCTGATTGTTGGACTGTGTGGACAAACGAACGGTTGGATGGGAACCTGTCGTGGATGTGATGCGGCTGCGTCTACCCAGTGATGGTGGAAAATCGGTCTAAAGGAATTTTTGAGCCGGCTACGGAGTTTAGACAGGTGTGAATGATGGCATAGGCGGGCTCCAGTGAATTCCTGCTTTTGTTTGAGGGGATATTGATCGAAGAGGGAAAGCATTTTATCCGTTTAGTAGTGAGTGTTGAATTTTGGGAGTATGGCGGACGGCTGGAATTGTGTCAACTTCTGCATGAAACGGTCCATCTCAAAGTTTAACTTTTGCGAATTACCAATTATTTAATAATTTATATTAGAGCTTGAGTTGTCAAATGACAGTTTCTCAATTTTCCTCATATAAATGCCGCTTTGAATTTGTATCTGAGTGCATCGTTAGTGTCCAGCATGAAGAAGACCCTGCGCAGGACCCAGTGCACATATTCACGCTAACACCCCACAAGTTATCCGGGGAAACTATTTGAACAGCAAAAGGAACATGATGTACGTCTAACCTGTCTTGGACTTGAATCAAGGATTTGTGCGAAAATCCCCACATAACGACCGGCCCAAGTACATTTCAAAGCTTCGGGTGGTTCCCGAAGGTTAAATACGATGGACGTTCAATATATTCTCGGTATCGAGGTGAACCTGTGGCCATATATATAAATTGATGTATCTATCAAGTAATACTATTTTTTTAGTGCATTTATGTAAAATTGCATATAAATGTGATTATTAATTCTCGCTTTATTTCTAGTTAAACAGACTCATAATGACAACTGATACGATGATGGTGAAAATTGAGCACCGCGCTGTAATTACATTTTTCACTAAGCAAAGAAAAATCAAAAAAAATTCTAGAGATGGTGGCTGTTTACCAGGGCTCTGCAACTTCATTATCAATTGTGCAAAAGTGATCAAGTGAGTTCAAGAGACGCAGAGAGAGCATTGAAGTCGACCGCTCCGGCGCCTCGGCTACAGCTTGCATGGGAGAAAGCATCAAAGAAGTCGAAAAATCTGTTCCTGAGGATGTCCGAATAAAGGTGAAAATGATGGCAGAGATCACCAAGCTTTCAACTGGTACCATGTACACTATTCTTCATGACCATCTTAACATTTCAAAGGTCAGTGCAAAGTGGGTGCCACGAATGCTTACAGCACCTCAGAAAAAAGTGAGAATCGCATGCTGAAGAGCGGTTTGGAGGTGTGTACTGAGAACGCGGACGGTGTTATGGATCGAATTGTTACTGGGGGCGAAACATGGGTTCACCACTATGACTCTGAAAGCGAACAGGAATCCATGCAGAGGCATAAAAAAGGAACAGGCCCGCCGTTCGAAGTCACTCCTTTGGCTGGAAGCTCATGGCCACTGGTTTTTTGGACTTAAAGGGAATCTTACTCATTGAGTACAAAGTAAATGTGAAACAATCAACGCCACATTCTATGCTTCTACTTTGCATCAGCGTAAGCTAGCAATGGAATATACTTTTGGAAGATCGTGCTTCTGGTGTTGAATTGTAAGTTAAGCACGATCTTCTCGAGAAGTAAAAATCGACACTCACCACCTATTCGTAGTTTAAGAGCTGCATATGACAGTGTGTATACAGACGAGGTATACAGCGCCATGTCTAGTATTGGCATTCCTACCAAACTCGTCAGATTTTATAGGATGACGATGGAGAACTCTCGCTGCTCCGTCAAGGTCGGTAACGAACTCACCGAGACCTTCAATGTCAAAAAAGGTTCTAGGCAAGGCGACGCACTGTCATGTGACTTCTTCAACATCATCCTCGAGAAGATCGTGCGTAACTCACATGTCAACACCTTTCCATTTCCTCGACTTCGAGCTTCTCATGCTCCTTCTTTTTCCTTCGGAGAAGCCGATGCTCTTTTCTTCTTCTCTATTCGTAGAGCTCACGACCAACCCTCGTTGTTCGATGCATCGTTACTTTATAGGCGTCTTGTTTGGCTGCATGCGCCAATCAATCAGCCAACGTCTGCAAATTAGATTTGGCATCCCTACCAAACTTGTCAGATTGTGTACGATTACGATGGAGAACTCTCGCTGCTCTGTCAAGGTCGGTAGCGACCTCACCGAGACCTTCGATGTCAAAAAAGGATTTAGACAAGGCGATGCGCTGTCATGCGATTTCTTTAATATCATGGGATCGTACGGAACTCACACGTCAACTTTAGAGGCACGATTTTCCACAAGCCCGTTCAACTGCTAGCTTATGCGGATGACATTGACGTGATCGACCGAACTCAGCGAGCCGTCAATGAGGCATTTGCTAGCACCGAAGCGGAAGTGGCTAAAGTGGGACTGGTGGTAAACGAGGGCAAAACGAAGTATATGCTGTCATCGAAGAAGAACACAGAACATCGACGTCTCGGACAGAGCGTCACTATGGGCAGCAGGCACTTCGAGGTAGTCAAGGTCTTCGTTTATCTTTTCTCCGCGGTGAATAGGGACAACAATATCAGTGCCGAAATCAAGCGCAGAATCACTCTTGCCAATCGCTGTTTCTTTGGGCTTAAGAGGCAATTGAGTAATAAAGCCCTCTCCCGAACGACCAAAGTGACTTTGTACAACACCTTGATCATCCCAGTCCTACTTTACGGCGCAGAAACCTGGACGCTCTTGGCTTTGGAAGCCCTTGGTCTCTTCGAGAGAAAAGTTCTGCGTGCGATTTTTGGTCCTGTTTGTATTGATGGCACCTGAAGGAGAAGATTCAACCACGAACTGTGTGGGCTGTACGGCGACATGAGCCCAGTCAAGCGTTTACGGATATAACGCTTAAGGTGGCTAGGTCATGTAGAACGTATGGATAGCACTGCTCCGGCCCGAAGAGTTTTCGAATCCGAACCACAGGGACAACGCAATAGGGGACGTCCTAGACCAAGATGACGCACACAAGTGGAAAAGGATCTCAACCAACTTGGAGTGCGCAATTAGAGGCAGTTGGCAAGAGAGAGGCATGTTGGTTAAGGCCCAGGTCCACTCCGGACTGTCGCGCCATCCAAAGAAGAAGAAGGAGAAAATTCTCACCGTCAATGGTAGACAACAACAATGCGAGAATTGGGGAGTCTACATGTTCGTTGTACAATGTCGCGGTTTTTGCGAGACAACATGGTTGGTCAACGTTTTGAAATTATCGCGCCCATTGAGGTGATGTACAGACTATCAAAATGAACCAATTCCACGGCGTTCTCAGAAGTCGGTCTCCACATTGAACACATTATGGCGTAATTTTAGCTTTCTTAGAAAGTTATTACTCTTTTGATTGTTATCAGCAGCTCGAAAGAAGTGGTGAAGTGAAAGATTCGAGATGTTTAGCCGGGAATCAAACCTAGACCCTTTGGCGTGTAAGCGTCGCAGTCTATCCACTACGCCACGGCGACCACCGTCGTCATTATTTGGCCATAAAACGATAACGGACTGGGACGATAGGTGGTTTCAACAAGATGGTACCAAAACCCGCACAGCACACGTAACTATGGATTTATGAAAGAGTGAAAATTACACTTTAAATGAATTAAAAAAAAAACGAGCACAAACATTTAATAGAGAAGCCTAAAAGTAAAAAAAAACGACCCAAATCCCGCTGTTAGACAGAATGTTCCACTCAATTTGGACGATGATAGACAAGCATTCCATCCCCCCGACTGAGACGAGGTGAAGATAGCAATATCCAAGCTAAATTCGAACAAAGCTGCTGGAGCGGACGGACTGTGCGCAGAATTATTTTAATCAGTTGGAGATGACCTGGTTGGGCGCATGCACCAGCTCATCTGTAAGATATGGTCGGAGGAAAGCATGCCCGATGAGTGGAATCTCAGCGTCATTTGCCCGGTCCACAAGAAAGGAGACCCATTTGACTGCGCCAACTACAGAGGGATTAGTCTCCTGAACATCGCATACAAGATCCTCTCTGCCGTATTGTGTGAGCGTCTGAAACCATTTGTCCATGACCTGATAGGTCCGTATCAGTGTGGTTTCAGGCCAGGGAAGTCCACAATAGACCAGATCCTCACATTACGGCAGATCCTGGAAAAGACCCAAGAAATGCAAATTGACACTCACCACCTATTCGTCGTTTTCAAGGCTGCATATGACAGTGTGCCTAGAGACGAGCTATACAGTGCCATGTCTAGTTTTGGCATTCCTACCAAACTCGTCAGATTGTGTAGGATGGCGATGGAGAACTCTCGCTGCTCCGTCAAGGTCGGTACCGAATTCACCGAGACCTTCGATGTCAAAAAAGGATTTAGACAAGGCGACGTGCTGTCATGCGACTTCTTTAACATCATCCTCGAGAAGATCGTGCGTAACTCACAAGTCAACACCAGAGGCACGATCGTCCAGAAGTCAGTTCAATTGCTAGCTTACGCTGATGACATTGACGTGATTGGACGAACACAGCGAGCCGTCAATGAGGCGTTTGCTGGCATTGAAGCAGAAGGGGCTAAAATGTGTAGTGGTAAATGAGAAAACGAAGTACATGCTGTCATCACGGAAGGACACACAACATCGACGTCTCGGACGAAGCGTCACACTAGGCAGCAGAAACTTCGAGGTAGTTAAGGACTTCGTCTACCTCGGCTCCGCGGTAAACAGGGACAACAACATCAGTACCAAAATCAAACGCAGAATCACTCTTGCCAATCGCTTTTTCTTTGGGCTCAAGAAGCAATTGAGTAATAAAGCCCTCTCTCGAAAGACGAAGCTCGCTTTATATAACAGCTTGATCATCCCTGTCCTACTATATGGCGCAGAATCTTGGACTTTAGCAAAGGCGGATGAGGAAGCCCTTAGTCTTTTCGAGAGAAAAGTTTTGCGTGCGATTTTTGGTCCTGTTTGCGTTGATGGCATCTGGAGGAGAAGATTTAATGACGAACTCTATAGGCTGTACAGCGACATGCGCCTGGTCAAGCGTCTACGGATACAACGCTTAAGATGGGTAGGCCATGTAGAGCGTATGGACACCACTGCTCCGGCCCGAAAAGTTTTTGAATCTGTGCCATTGGGATAACGTAACAGAGGACGACCTAGACTAAAGTGGCGCACACAAGTGGAGAAGGACCTCAACCAACTTGGAGTGCGCAACTAGAGACAGCTGGCTAGAGATCGTGCTGGCTGGAGAGGCATGTTGGTTGAGGCCCAGGTCCCCCCCGGACTGTAGCGCCACAAGAAGAAGAAGAAGAAGAAAGGTAAAAAAAAATAATTATCCTAGGTTAGCCTAGAGCACGTGCTAAGAGTCATTAAATTAGATTTAATATCAACAGATTATTTTATTAACCAAGTTTAAGTATTTTTTTTTTGTTCAGCATGCCAGTAAAATAAATAAAAAAAATGAATAAAAAGTACATTGAAAACTAGTAAGCATGCGTCGCCCACTGTGCCCAAATTGACAGCCAACAGTCAAATCTGCAAACAGCACACAACTCAGACCACACTTTGGAAGCAATTGCAGCACATGATACCACGCTTATCCACAATCGTTGTCTGATGGATCACGTTTTCAGATCTTTAAAGAAACTTACATACTCAACGTTTTTGATGTGTTTCCGAGAAACCGACTGACAAGTGGATGCCCCGCAAAATGAGGAAAACGAACTCGAGACCTGACATTACCGATTCCAATTTCAGTTCGGGGGACGGTGGTGGACGTGCCCTACCCTGTCACATTATCCAACCGTCATCCACTGCACAGTGAAAATACCAGAGAATAGAGGAGAGATAAAAAGGATGCAATTACCTTATCGTATCGGTGGCGACCTACTTCAGCGGAATCCCCACCATAATTACATGGAACATTAGGTGCGGGATATTCATGTCAAGCATTCCACTTCACTCACTCACTTGACGGCGCAAATGTTCCTGCAGAAGGAAGGAGGGGGAAGAAGGAAAAAAAATCATTCTGACTCTGGCTGAAGGACCGAAATTATTGCATTCCCTCGAATCCATTGAGACCGAGAATCGTCCTTAATTTCAGCTCACTGAGTGCTCGAACGAAAAAGTTCAATTCCAACCGTTGCATGGGCTCAGCACCAGCACAGTGAACAGAGTCAGGACGCCGTCTATTGTTCAATAACTTTTCATGCGAGCAGGCAAAGCTACAAATTAAACCTCTCCAAGGATATATCGAGAATCAAAGAGATTGCATACGTGGGTATCATCCTGTTTCCTCTGCAGCAAAGCATTCGATTTTGAAATTGAAACCTTGGAGAAGAACTCTTTTCTTTCGGAGTTGTTCTTTGTCCTGCTGGCCGAGCTGGTCATTTGATTCAACGAAACCCGTGTAAACACATCGTCCAAGAGTCACAGGAGCACACACAGACACACACAAACGGATATCACTCGCTTTTTGGTTTTGTTCTGCAGGCAGCGCACATAGTTGCAAGCATCCGCACGTTCTTCCTTCGACTAGATTTCCGGAGGTCGGTGTCGCACTCCAGGTATCGCGACAATTCAGCACACATGTCCCTCTCGTGGTCCTGTAATCAAATCAGGAGCAATGCGATTGTCGAGATTGTTCTTTTGTTTTTTGTAAGGCTGACGGACGTGTTGTAGAATGGTGCGCGATCTGTTTGGCAAACTCTTTCTTTCGTTTGTCAGGAAATCGAGAGGTCAGTTGTTTCTTTGGGATAAGAGACTGGTCTTTGAACCATCATACGATAAAAATCTGATATGCACGCCTCGTATGACGCGCCTCGTATGACGCGCCTCGTATGACGCACCTCGTATGACGCGCCTCGTATGACGCGCCTCGTATGACGCGCCTCGTATGACGCGCCTCGTATGACGCGCCTCGTATGACGCACCTCGTATGACGTTTGTGCGTCGCCTTAAAAATCAAACTGAAGAAATCTGTTGGAACCCCTTAAGCGCTCGCCTTCATTGACTTGGTCCGTATACCGTCACGTTAAGGCGTCACCTCAAATCATTGATCATCCGGGTAAAATCCATTCGAATCCATTACATCGCCCTTAACCGACACCGGGCTACAGGACAAAAACAAAACGTTGAAAGAAAAAAATCGACTTTCCGAAGAGATTTGTTTTTCTTTCTTTTCGGTCTCACCATGAGCTTGCCTCTGGTCTGCACTGCATTTCCGGCGTACTCACAGTTTCCATTCATCATATGAGCTGCCGGAATGCAGGTCTCACGCTTACTCCCTTCCCCTGGGCATTCGTCAGGGCAGCCTCAGCCAGGAGCATCGCAATTGTGAAATATGCAGACAGATATATCAATGCTGTGCATGTATCCTCCCCTCCCCAGACGACCGGGAACGGGGGCACGACGGTCTGACTATATCTGGAATCCAACATGGAGTTATTCATAGTCATAATTTTACAATTTTTTTTTCCTTGCATTCTGAAAATTTTATTTTCATGCATACAGTCCTTTATTTTTCTTGCGTCAACGTCGCCACCATCGTGTAGGCAAGGCTGGGAAGCCGGAGTATTTGGGCTGTGGCCCCCGCTATTCAAGGATGCAAGTAAGGAATGTGTACTTCAGTGGATATTGTCAAGTAATCCGCGTCATCCAGAGAAAGAGGTACAACGTTGGGATGGGAATTGAATTCAAGGATGAGCAGGACGTCTCGCAGATAGCTCTTTGTTACAATTTATTAGTTCATAAGTATTCATGGGAAACATGCTTACAATGGAATATGAAAATGTGAGTTCCTCCTTCCATTAGGCTGTGGATGGAGGTGCTGTAGATGCCCAGATTCAGGCCATTCCAAAGATGTCTTTCTCTGCAGGAATTTATAGTGGTTGAGTGACTAGACCATCCTCCAATTCTTTGTTCTGATCAACTTCATAGTCGACCCTGGCGAACGAGTGTCAACCACTAACCCATTTCCTCTAATTAAACCCAGCACCAGCCCCCTTAATCATCCCCTTTATCGTGCATTTCTTAAATATCCCTCAACTCATTTGCTAAGGCAACCGCTGAAAATAATTGCCCGACATTATTCCATTATTTGTCAACTGTACGTGTAGCACGCCCAGTTCCCCCGACACGGTTCAAGCCCGTCGCGGCTCACCACATGGAGCACGGTCCGAGTGTAAAACTTTAAATATGGCGTCGGCCAACTTTAATGAATCCAACCGTTTAATAAATGTACAAGCGGAAAAAGGAAAGAAGCGGTGAGGGAATCGGAACTGCTGCTGCTGCAACAAAAACAACCGGCGCGCTGGCCAAATCATTAGCTTCGGGCGGTGATGCCGGTGCCGATGCCAATGGCGGTGTTTGCGAGGTACAAACTCTGGAGGAGGAGATGGGGAAGACCACCGGCACTGCACGATGCTCTCGAAGCTAAATTCTATTTTTAGAGACTCAGATACAAAAGGGGGTGCGCCGCACGCCCAGGGTATGGGCGAGAATAAATTTCACTGAACTAACTGAAGGACCAAGCCGAGCGATTATTCTAAAAGGACGAAAATGTTCATTAAGCGTAAATAATTGACGACGGCGATGGTGGCGACAACAACTACTGCGATGTGTCTTTGCTTTTAATGACTTTGCGGTTGTCTTAGTGGCGGCACCGGTTGTGGGGATGTGGGCAACTGGTCCCTTGTTGTGTGCAGCACTGCCGTGCAGTATTTGCGGTTGCCAAGGACCGCCAGTAGCAGAGAATGGAAAGGAAATAAAAAATTAAATCTTGCAATCTCTAATAGGCCATAAATGCGTTCGAATAATTACTCGGGGCTTTAAAACGAACGAAATGGATTCCGGCTTGCGGGGGCGGGGGGCGCGGCAGGTGGAGCAGATGGCGAGAATCGCGACGAGGATGTGGATAATTAGTTGCTGACTTTCTAAAGTGGCGTCAAGAGGGTTGCTGTTAATCTTGGCCTGGCTGTTTACTTGATGACGCTGTGTGGGGATCGTGGATTTTGAGCGCTCTATAGTGGCAGACATATTCAATTGAGGTGTGAGTCATACTCGGCAAAGGTGCGAGTGAATTTCGGTTCACAGTGTATTTGGCTACATGTTTGGATTGCGGTGCAAGGTCAGTATACAAATATTTATTGTTTTTCTTTTGTTAGAAATAAGAAAGCAAATATTGAACAAGTCTTGAAATTTTTGCACCCGCAAACCGATAAATGCCAACTGACAGAAATAATCAATGGGACAGCGCAACAGATGATGTCCCTGTCTTAAAGATGCGTCTTCAGCTAAAGAAGTTTCGGTAGGACGGATAGTTTTGGTTGGTTTTTCTGTTGAAAAAAATATAAAACAAAATACATGACTTAAATTATTGTCCACTGGAGGCAACTACTCATTCACATCTCACTTTTCACACAGCATCTCTAAACAATGAGTTCTCTTTCGCATCTATCCAATCATTGAGCCATTCTTCGATTTCTCCAGAAGTCCCGAACCGGTGACCCCGAACATCGATTAGCATGCGTTAAAGAAATAATAAAATGGAAGGAAAAAGGTTTTGAGAATGCGGTGAGTGGAGTAAGTCCTTCCATTTTAGCGTTTTTAGGTAATCTTTGACCACCACAGCCACTTGAGCCCGAGTGTTATCACGCTGCAAAATAAGCTTTTCATGTTTTTCGGTTGATTCTGGTTCTTTTCACGCAATGCTTGGCTTAGTTCCTCACTTATTCAACTTAAGCTTCATCCTTTACAACTGTAGTCTTCTTCGAGACGTATAGACCGTCCAAAAAATTACGGATATCTTTATTCTTAACAGTTGGATCAAAGCCCCTGAACCAGAGAGGCTTCGATGTCATTTCCCTCAATAATATTTTTGCGCGTTCGAATTGGGAACAATCACACATTTGAGCTCGACGGTTGTATTTCACTCCCAAGAAGTTACGGATCTCGATTACAATGTTGTTTTCGTAGGTAACGCAGTTGATGGGGAAATGGGCATACACGGCACGCACTTTGTACTGGAATCCCTTGATCATGTTTTCCATGTGACTCCAAATAGTGTATAGTTTAAATAAATTTAATTAATTAAAAAAAGTACTGACGCTGAAAGGCAACAACATGAATAAATTACTAGTTAAGCTTAGAGCGCCCGCATAGGGCCAGTAAGTAGTTTTATAAAACACATAATTTGTACCTAGGTTAAGCATTTTGTTCCTAGCTTTAAGATAGCATTAGTTAAACAAAATAAAATGCATTTTTAAACTTAAAAAAAAAACTCCAAATAGTGCGGACAGCAACCAGTTCCTTCTGAACAACAAATCGTTTCTCAACTTTCAGTAAACGTTTGTTGACCATGTATGTGTCAAGTTCCAAATGCTTGAAGATGCTCTACACCACGGAGTCCTTTAATGGTGACCACACACGCCCTAACTGAGGCCATAATATGTGAAGGAATGTCATTGAATTGAGTTGATTGTCCTCATTTTGCCAACGCTAAGAACCATCCGGAAAGAAAGTCGCAATCGACAACGGCTCAAACCCACACGTTCCAGTCGATATCATTTCCCATCAATGGTTTCGCCTGGTCTTATCATTTGCGGAGCATGACCTTTAAATTGCGGACGTTTTACCTTGGCGTCAATGAAGGCGATAATGTATCGGCTTCACGAGGCTTTTTGGGTTTTTCATAGTATATCTACATTTCATCTCTAATCAAGATCCGCTGCAAATATCCCTTCCTTTGATATCTTTAAAGAAGCACTTTTAAGGTGAAAACTCGTACATCACCCAATCTTCTTGCTTTTAAATAAATCCAAAATTCCTGAACCTTTTTTATGTTGTGTCTCTTCCAACTTCCTCTTTGTCCAATGAAGCATCCAAATTATCATCTTCAAGCATTTTGGGCTGGCAAAGGCGCTCTTTTGCTTTGAAACTAGATTCAACACTTTTAAGGCTCTGAAACCACTCCCCGCATATCGGTTGGAGCAGATTCACCATACCCCCTAGCATTCAATGGGTTTCAGGTGAACTTCTCCTCCAATTAAAAATTTGGAATCAAAACCTCCCCCAAAAGGCTGAGTATTTAAGACAAATTCGGACATTTTCGAAGAGTCAAAAGTAATGTTTTTGTCTAAAACAAAGACTTATGCAAAGTTATTCTAGTGTTGGCAACTAAGATTTTATAAAATAAAAAAATAATTTTAACTTTATTCTGTAATGTACTGTCCATTTTGAGCAATAACCTTTTGCCATCTTTCAGGCACCATCATCATTCCACGTTCATAAAACTTCTGGTATTTACCAGAAAAAACTGAAGCCGGTACCATTTGACATCACCATCATAATGCAAATTTTTACCATTCAAAGAGTTTTGCAAAGATCAAAATAAAAATTAATTAGGTGGCGCAAGGGCAGGTCTGTATAATACATATGGCAAAACATCCCAACTTAGCTCCAATAATTTTTCCCGAATGGTTTTGCATTGTCATAATGGAACACAACACTTTTTCGATTTGTCAACTGCTTTGTTCAATTTTTTCTTGTGACTGCCGTGGCGAAGTGAATAGAGTGCGACTCACACGCCGAAGGGGTAGGTTCCATTCCCGGCTCAACATCTCGAAGTTTACACGGCACCATCTCTTCCGAGCTGCTGACAATACTTAAAGAAAACGTCAAAGAAAAGCTTGTCAAACTTCGCTGTTCGGAGTCGACAAAAAACTGTAGGTAACTTCTACTCGTGAGAGAACAGTAGCACGCACTGCACGAGCAGTTGATGAGCAAGCTAGGCCCTGGTCCCCCTGTGGACAGTAGCGCCAACAATTATTATTAACTCGTTCGTTTGGGTGGTAAAAGTTCAAAGTAGACAATTCCTTTGAAATCCCAATAACTGATAATATAAATTTCTTTTGATGAATATCAGCTTTTGATGTTTTTTGAGCTGGTTCACCTGGCTTTGCTCGAAGATCTGTTCCAATTGACATTGTTGTAAACTACCCACTTTTCTTCACACGTTATCAGTCGTTTTAACGTTTCATTAACAAGTTGCAGATGTTAATGCGTTGTGTGAAATGATTTTCTTTCAGTTCATGGGAAAACCATATATCGATTTTTTGTACAATTTGAAGTTATTTTAAGCGATTTTATGTGCATGTATGTGATACAAAAGGTTTCTGTGTAGTCTCACGTGTTGTACTGTGATGATCCGTATCGAGTTTTGCTTTGAATTGGCCATCACATCAACTGGACGATTACAGCGTTTTTCATTTTTGCGTGAAAAGTACTAAAACGACCAACTTGGACACTGCCGTTCTGCTAAAGCTTCTTCACCACAAACAGCACACAACTTCTTGTGAGTCTGCGATGCGTTTATTCCTTTCCGGAAACAAAAAAGCAAAATATGACGAAAATGTTTGTTTTGATTTTCCTATTTTCAAACAGACGTCAAACAAAAGGTGTGTTCCCGTACCCGAACAAACAACACAAACACAATGCCCTTTCCCGTGTTCCGAAAAAATTGATTTTAGTGAAATGAGCGCTCTCGAGAGAGAGTAAAATATTTTCCCTCACTGCTCATTTTAACACAAGAAGGTTTGTGGGTAGGTTGTTGAGTTTCTGTCAAATTAATTGGTGTGTGTACAAAGATAAGTGAGCATTGACCCATTATCTCTGTGTCTTCGTATGTGTCTCAAATTATGTTGTTGTTTTTGTTTACTGAATCAAAAAAAGAATTTGCCATTTCTTAGTGACATACGCTGCACCTTCTGTTGATGATGAGTTCCCGTACTTTGCTTCTTTTTGAGAGAGATTTACCCCCACTCTTCAACAAATGACATACTTCAAAATTTATTACAGAAAGTATTGCAACACACTTCAAAACTACGCAACCGATCAAAAAAATCTGATTGACAGTGGAAGTATAAACTATCAGATAACAATATGCGTTTGACATTAAAAATGCATCTAAAGCCATCTATGATTAAAATCGTTCATTTTTAGTTTGTAGTATATCACTGACAAATGTTAAATCTTTCCAATGAATAAAGAAATCACTTCCAGTAACACTGGAATACTGAAGTAACAACTTGCAGGTGGCGCCATCTTTTGAAAACGGACAAAAAATATTTGAGATGAAAGGAATTGCAGGTATAAATTTAAGCGCACTTTGTCCCAATTTGGTTCCAAAATGCCATGTCACTGTGTTACGTTTATAATAATAATTGTTGGCGCTACAGTCCAAAGGAGGAGCAGGGCCTAGCTTGCTCATAAACTACGTGTATTTTATAAGCACGTTGTTTATGAGAAAGCTAGGCCTAAATTGTGTCGTGCGACAAAGTAAACTGATTGAGGATATTCCAAAATCAAGTTAAATGTACGCGCAAGACGCTCTCATATGACTGCTTCTTCTTCATCTCGTTCTTCTTCTTCTCTCTTGCTCTTCCTCTTGCTCCTCTTCATCTACATCTTCTGCCTCTTCTCCTCCTTCTTTTTTCGTTCTTCTTTTTCCTTTTATTTTTCTTCTTGTTCTTCTTCTTGTTCTTGTTCTTGTTCTTCTTCTCCTTCTTCTTCTTCCTTTTCTTCTCTTTCTACTTCTACTTCTTCTTCTTCGTCATCTTGTTCTACGTCTACTTCTTCTTCACCGTCTTCTTTTTCTTTCTCTTCTTCTTCTTCTTCTTCTTCCTCTTCTCCGTCTTTTCTCGTTCTTCTACTTCTGGCTTTTCTTCTTCGTTTCTTCTCCTGCTCATTCTTCCTTTTTATTTTCTTCTTCTTGCTCTTTTTCATCTTCTTCTTCTTCTACTTCTTTTTCTCCTTCGTCTTCCTCTTCTTCTTCTTCCTCTTCTTCTTCTTCCTCTTCTTCTTCTTGCTCTTCATCTTCTGCTTCTTATACTTGTTCCTGTTCTCCTTCTTCTGGCTTTTCTTTTTCTTTTCTCCTCCTTCTCCATCTTGCGTTCTCCTCCTTCTAGCGTGCGGCATCTCAACCGAGACCCCCTCTGTTGCCTTCCCACACTCTGCATGAGTTAAATTTGTCTCTTGTATAGAATCATTGGAATATATTTAATGTCCTCAAGAAATTCCGTAGGACATCCACAGTGTCACGATATGTACTCCTTCCCCACAACATTTGCGAAAGAGCACTTTCAGCGATTTTCTAAAATAAGCCCCAAAATCAGCCACTCCCTTCCGCAACTCATTCCTTATCTCAAGCCCAGATATCAAATTAAGTCATTCATCTCATGAGCCTTGTGTGCAAACGTACGAGTATCTATTTCGCTTCCACCCGGAACACCACGACACCAGAGGACCAACTGTGCGGTCCCTTGTCTCACATGAACATCCAAACTTTACGCAAAACTTTCTCAAATGGAAATGTAAACAAATACCCTTTCGCTGGAAAACTTAATTACATCATTTCCGTCCACGCAAGTTTATTTGATGACTTCATAAACATCATCCCTTTCACGACCCGTCCCTTCCATCCCTTCATCCCAGCCAGGAACTCGTTTAAAATAGTTTCGCACAAAAATTTCCAACCCCGTACCTCGACGATTATCATAACACTTTCGTCCGACAAATTGACAATGGGGCCTGGCTGCCGGATGATGTCCCTCCGGTCCCTGACAGCCAACCCCCACAGGCCGGCAGCAAAACCAAAGACAACTCTGATAAGTATAATGAAGTGTAAAAATCATGAAGCAACATTTCATCGTTTGAAATTTGTCGTACGCACTGACGCCTTCGCATTCAGTCGAGTGCGGCCCGGGGCCGAGGACCTTACTGGAGTGCCTGGGCAATGGGGCCGCAGTAAACGGCTTCAATTGTTGAGCGTCGGCGGTTCAAAAATATTCAAATTTCTGTAAAATTTCCATAAAATGTTAGAGAGATGTTCCGGTAATAAGGATTACAAAAGTCCATTTCGCATCCTCACTATCGCTGAGAGAGCACGGAACTATCCGGGCAGCCGACCGCCCGGCATCGACATCGCGCCGTAGGGAATTCAATTATCCATATCTCACCATCTGTCTCTGCACGGGAAAGAGTGGAGTCATCATCGTCATCGTTGTCGTCCTCGTCGTCGTCGTCGTCGCAGTCATCGTTGGGGAGCTGGTGGCGGTGGGGGCTTAGACATCGCAGGACATTGTGATAGCATCAGCACAGTGTGTATTGTTTGTCCGGGAAAATTATCCGAAAAATCTAGAGGCACCCTGATCCTGCGTGTGTGTGCAAGTGGTACAGCGGCGATGGCTGGCTCGGTGGAGTGTGAAGGGGAAACGCTTTGTTTCGAGGTGGACAGGATGTCCTTCGTTGTGAACAGCTCGCTTCCTTGTAGTGGTGCAGTCGTTCGTGTGAGCGCTTCTTCCTCCTTGGCCTGTCGGAAAAACTCCTTCCATAAAGATTATGAGATTTATACGAACATAAACATTTTACGTATGTGTGGCGACCTCCTCCGACACTGTGATGTTTTGCGTTAGGGGCTATCGACGAAATGTCGGCGGTCGGTGTGCGGGCTCTACAACAGCAACAGACGCCGTTGAGCAATGGCTAATCCATTGCCTTAGCTGGGGCAGCAAGAATGTCTGCTGGTATTGTTTTACGGATTGAGTGCTAGAGTCTTGGAGTGTCGACCATAAAATTTGCTGCCCGACGACGGCAATGGGGACATCCATACCGCATAGATGCGGACGAAAACTTTTCCGGCTCTCTTGTTTTTTGGGTTCGTTTTTTTGCCTTGGTATGTTTTAGGGGAGAAATGATGGCGAGTTATCAATTTTAGTGATCCAATTGGGTTAACAAATTGCAGTTGGACAAGTCCTGTGTCCTGCCTATCAGACGGAGAGGTGGTGTTGCGGTTAGTAATGTTTCATCGATAAGTAGCTGCAGACAAAAGTTTGGGGTGTTATGGAGAAGAATGTGTAAAACTTCGGAATTTAATTGGGTTTATGGATTCACTATGACGAAGACACCTCGATGGTGAGAGATTTGTTAGATTGATTGCGGCATGCGAGGAATAGAGTTTCCAATGGGGACTTGACAACTTTGAATTTGAGTTGCGAGCGCGCTCTTTCACTAATCGTCTAACCGTGTTAGGGAGTTTAATTCAGTTGAACTAACATATTCAATTTGGTTAGGCACACGAACAACCAACGCCTGCATTTTCTGCCAAAACTGGTAGTCGGTGACCGCAAATGTTTAATTATATATCGTAGCTCTTGCCACTGAAAACAGGCGTTGACAAGTTTGTTACAAAAGTCGGAGTCTACATATTCGTAGTGTGATGTCGCCGTGTCACTGAGACAACGGGATGGTCAAGGTGTGGAAAATATGGCGGCCATTCAGGCATTCGTACCAAAACGATCCACTGCGTTTTCAGAAGTTCGGTTACTCTCAGTCCACATTTTGGGATATTTAGCTAAAGGAACTAAGCGTGCCTCCGGCAAAACCAAGCTTGGTCAAAAAAATTAAGCCGACGGTCCATTAGAAGAGACGTTTGTTCTTCAATTCGGTTCTGGAGAAGATGCGAAATCATCGAAAAATCACCCTCGGTGACAAATTTGACTCCGAAGGTTGCCTATTATATTTCGGGTTTGGGCAATCCCAGTGTTGCAATCTGACAACTACCAGCTCTATCGTAAAGTTTAACATTTTTGAGGTTATACGTACTCAGAGCGTTTTGACATACGAGCGATGTTTGTGTCGTTTACAGTAACTTAAAAGATTCATCTCGCCCAAAAATTGGAATTAAATCGTGAAAATTTTCGTGCGATTATTTTTTAAAACTTTCGACGTGGATTAACTTTGAATTTTCAATTTTTGGCGATAAAGCTCCATCAAAGACCAGGGTTTATCGATGGTATGGTGTTCAACCGAGGTCGTAGTTCACTCCAAGACGAATTTCGTGAAGGTCGTCCAAAATCAGTTCTTATTCCGCACCGTTGATGCTGTGCGCCAACTGATATTGCAAGATCGTCAAGTGACCTATCGTGGGATTGATACAACCTTAGGCATTAGTGGGACCAGCATACATTCATTATTGCATGAACATTTGACCGTCAAGAAAATTTGTTCGCTTTGGATCCCACACAATTTGTCAATCGCTCAAAAAAGGCTAGTGTCGATTGGTTGAAAGAAGTTCTCCAAAAATCCGATCGCGGTGCTTTGAAACATGTCTATGACATCGTGACAGATAATGAATCGTGGATTTACACGTATGAGCCTGAAAGTAAACAGCAGTCGAATGTATGGGTGTTTCAAATCTAGCCAAATCCAACATAAGTTGCTCGCGCACGAAGCACATCCAAGTAAATCGTCGCCTGTTTTTTCGGAAAAACTGGACATGTCGCAACCGTACCACTAGAACAACGCAGAACAGTCAATTCTGAGTGATACACAATCTTTTGTTTGCCAGTTGTCTTTAAAGAAATCAGGACAACCAACCGCGGAAGACGGATCATTCTTCACCACGACAATGCGAGCTCTCACACATCGGCTCAAACAACTGCATTTTTGAGCACTCAAAACATCGATTTGAAGAGTCATCCGCCGTATGTCCTTACTTGTCCCCGAATGACTTCTTTTAATTCCCGTACGTAAAAAATAAAATTAGAGGTCAACGTTTTTTGACACCTGAAGAAGCGGCTGATGCATTCAGAATGCATGTTTTGGAGATACCTCAATCAAAGTGGCAAAAGTGCTTCGACAATTGGTTCAACCGCATTCAAAGGTATACATCTTAATGGAGAATATTTTGAAAAACAATCAAGCTATTTTCGATGATTAATATTTGTTTTTCTTCTCTAATCCCGAAATTTAAAATGCAACCCTCGTATGCGTTGTTGGTCGGATGAAAATCCGCGTTGTGCTTTAAGATCACTTCATCCACACATACTTTGGTGCGTTGTGCAAACTGGCGGCGGTTTTGTGTCATGAAACCTTTGAGACGTTATCGCGCCATGATTACCGATTACTTAAGAAACGAATAAGAGAAGATTGAATTGGGCGACAGATGGTTTCAAGAAGATGGTGTCACAGACCTACAGCACAAGTCAAAATCGATGTAAGAAAAACTAAGTCCGGTGAGCGTTTTGTCTCCAGAAATGGCACTATCGAACGTCCGCCTCGTTCATGCGAGTTAACACCACTTGACCAAACTCTTTGGGGCTACGTTAAGTCATTGGTTAATGCCAATAACCCCACGAGCTTATAGGCTCTTAGAGCCAACTTTGAACTCGAAATAGTGGCTGTTTCGGGCTTAATGTGCGGCCGAGTCGTTGATAATTGACTCCAACAAACCAAACACTAGAAACATGACTGCTATGGCTATATGAACGAAATCACAAAATTTTTGGATGTACTTCAGGCCAGCAATGGTTTGGTTTTGTCGTAGAGTTTGATTTTTGTCTAAATACAAAATTTGTCAAGTATTTGTTGGAAAAATGTTTGTAAACAAATTCAAGTCGAATTCTGGTGTAGTATAGCAGTAAATCGCAAAACACGCTTCTCATCACCCACCCCATTTATTCCTAACGCCCCACACTACGACAGCCGAAGTAAATTCTCAACATATCCTTGACGTGGTACCTTTGTTTGCATGAAACACATGAGACGCGTTTAGAGTTATACTTGGTGTTCGAAGAATGTCGGAAACATGTTGTAGTCGGGCGGTTCAGAATCTGGCTTTGCAAATGATATGCTGCTCTATTCCATTTGAGAAAAAAGGAATGAACATGCGTCGCAGAATAAAGAATCGTGAAGGTGGTTTCAACGAACTCTCATAGCCTCTCACCTTGGCTTCAAAATGTCCTCTTCGAAGAACAATAATTGTTGGCGCTACAGTCCAAAGGGGGACCAGGGCCTAGTTTGCTCATCAACTGCTCGTGTTGTGCGTGCTACTCTTCTCCCACGAGTAGAAGCTACCTACAGTTTTTTGCCGACTCCGAACGAACGAAATTTGAGAAGCTTTCTTAGACAGTTATTACTCTTTGAGTGTTCTCAGCAGCTCGAAAGAGGTGGTGCCGTGAAAAATTCGAAAAATTGGTGTTGAGCTGGGAGTCGAACATAGACCCTTTGGCGTGTAAGCGTCGCACTCTACCCACTACGCCACGGCGACCATATATTATAAGAATATATCTCCAAAATGCAATCAGATCTAATTTCATTCTTCAACATCATTTTTGAGAAGATCCTGCGTCACTCCCAAGTCAACACCAAAAATACGATCTTCCATAAGTTGCTGGCTTACTTAACTGGAGAAACACAGCGTGCCGTCGAGGGCCTTTACTGGGTTTGAGGCGAAGCGGCTGAAATAGGTCTGGTGGTTAAGGAGAGCAAACCAAGGTACATGCTGTCATCAAGGAATGACGTGTCGAACAGAGCGCCACACTAGGCAGCAGAATCTTCAAGGTTGTCGAGGGCTCCGCCTAAGAAACATCATCAGTTCTGAAATCAAGTGCAGTTACTCTTGCTAATCGTTGCTTCTTTGAATCTATGAGGGAATAGGCCCTCTCCCGAAGCAGTATGCTTGCTTGTAATGCGGAAAAGGGAGCCCTTTGTTTTTTCGAAGCAATAGACCCTCTCTCGAAGGAGTATGCTTGCTTATGATGCGGTAAAGGGAGCCCTTTATCTTTTCGAGAGAAAAGTTGTGCGTGCGATTTGTATCCTGTTTGCGTCGATAGCATCTGGAGAAGAAGATTTAATGACGAACTCTATGGGCTGTACAGCGACATGCCCCTGGTCAAGCGTCTTCGGATGCAACGCTAAAGATGACTTAGCCATGTAGAGCGTATGGACACCACTGCTCCGGCCAGAAACCACTTCGAATCTGAGCCATTGGGACAGCGCAACAGGCTGAAGTAGTACACAGAAGTGGAGAAGGACCTCAACCAACTTGTAGTACGCAACTGAAGGCAACTGGCGACAGATCGTGCTGGCTGGCGAGGCATGGTGGTTGAGGCTAGCTCCACCCCGAACTGTAACGCCACAACAAGACAAGAGATTTGTTGGAGTACAAGAAGGCTATGTCAAGCCCACGTTGATAACGAAAACCTCTCCAAGGCCGTATTCACTGCAAAGCACTTCCTCTGCCATTACACAGCAATCGTTCTGATCGTGTGATAAGCGCTGAAGTGATGAGGTCTTGTGCTGAAGGTTTCTTGTTTTTGACCAGCCTGTAGTGGGCCAGTTTTCATTGTACCAGTCCGATGTGGAGCAGTCCCCAATTCACAGTGGACCACAGTACATTTTGGGCCAGTTCTGAATAGCAGCCCTCAGTGAATCTTTCTGAATTGACTCAGTCCGCAGTTCAGTCCCGTAGCCCTCTCCTTCTTTGAACGCTAAAACTAGTGTCCCAAAATGTTTGCAGCCGCTGAATAGGCCATCGGGAATGAATACTTTCTCTACAACGAACATTCGTGTTATACAAAATTAAAAGAAAAATAATAGAAAAGCTTGCAGAAGTAAAGAGGTCATCTTTCGACGGCACACCAATAGCCTTTAATTACTTGCGTACGCATGACACAGTTTACGCTCACAATGGCCGCAATTACCATTATTACAATGGACCAGTGGCGCAAAGTAAAAGGACCCTCCTGCAGAACAATGAAAGAAGCTAATAAAACGACAACCAATGAATGTGTGCATGTCTGTGTGTGTGCACGTATCCTCCCTGCTTCTGGTATGACTAAATATGCAAATGCAAAATTGCTGCTGTTGTCCATTGCCATCGCTCGACAAAGTTTCCCCGGAACAACTTCATGCGCACATCCACGGGCCGCTCTGTTTGCCGCACGTACACTCCGCTCGTCCCCATCTGCACTGTGGGTCTCCACGTTCACCCTCTGAGTAGAATGCATTCAGCAAACAATGCCGCTGCAATGGTAAGTCGATCCTATCTGCCCCTGCCTGCCCGTGCCTGCCTCACCTCGCCCCAAAACCGAAGCAACGCGTTACAACTATTCCACCATACACAATGAGAGCATGAATTCATAATTTCCAGCTGTGCGGTCGTCTTAAAATGATGAAATCGTCCTTTTTTGGTCCTCAACCGGTGCCCGAGCTGTGCTCCGCCATCCTGCCCCAGGTTGGGGGTGTGCTTGTGGTTGATGATGAAGTGAGAGCGGAGCTCTTCAAAGAATATCCGATCCTTTGTACAATTTTCACTACAACTTTTAATTATTGTGGGCGTGGGACGCAGCAGGACGGCTAGAGATACCGAAGAGACTGAAGAGCCTTGGAGAATTGTCAAGTGCTTGGGCGGTGGGTGGGGCGGCATCCTTCGCCAGCCGGGGACAGGGCGAACTCTCATTTTACCAGAATTAAGAGATGCGGTGATGAAATGAATTATTCTCTTTTGTTTTTCCTTGTTCCTTCAATTTCTGTTTAGAAAATTTACCGCAATGATATTCTTGTTTTCCTTATTTCTTGCTTTTTTTGTTCTTTATGTGCTTTAGTGTGTTTTGTTCGCTGAAGAGCATAAAGAAATTGCCTTGCGAGTGGGAGAGAGTGGCCTCGCAGTAGGGAATTCAGGGGCTCTCAGTCCCTCGTTTGGTGGAGTGTTTTGTGTGTTCTTTTGTGCGGCAGCGCTTTATGATTTGCAGGCAGCCTCTATGCTCGAGTGCTTTACTTTAATCAGAAAATACTTTCGGAGACGGTTCGTGATTCTTGTGTCATTAAGTGAGTGATTTTTGAGATGTGCGCAATTAACTCGAATGGGATTAGCTTTGTTGCGCTATTGTTGTTCCGGGAGTTTTACAGTCTCCAATGGGGAAGGGATTTAGACAATGGCTGTGGGTCTTTGCTTTGGCGTTAAAAAGGATTTCGAAATGTTGCTGCTTTGTGACAGTGCCGATACCAGAATCGTTCGCAGAGGCATTAGGAATTAATTGCCAAAGGAGGAGGAATTTATTTAATCCTTTCAGTTGTGAATTGGGGGCCGCTGGTGTGCTCAGAAGTGAAAATGGAAATGGAACAAGAACATGGCCGTAGGATTTACCTTGCTGGTGGAGGGGGCAAAAGGTTTTCAATTTGCGGCAGATGATTGATTACCAGGAAACGTAAATGACCTGGACAGGTGCGGATTTCTCTCGGTTCTGTTTGTTGTTCGATCTTACACGTCGAAGTACGTTTAAGGCTCCAAACTGTTAGACACTTTCTGATCCTGACGTCTGCCTTATGACAACAGTAACTAAGTTTCGAGGATCGGTCGATTAATGCACTAAGAAACGTAACTCGACCTTCACACGTGTAGCAACCACCTCCAACTGTAGTTTGATTTGTTTGAAATACACAACGCCACTATGTTCCAACGATCTGTCACCGAAAGTAAATTATATTCTAAGTTCAGGAGAAATGTAGAGTGTGGTAGATATGGCGGTTGGTTGGACACGCCGAGACTGTTAAGGTATCGTTGAATAATTGCAACCTTGCAAGGGACCACTGACATGGGTTGTGCCAGCAGCGAAATTTGTTATACACGGCATTGCACACAGCGATGACGACATGAGTAACAATGACAGAATTGAAGAGGAAATACCATCTTTGGGTGGTGCAACAGTCAGGGGCCTCAGCCAACATGTCTCTCCAGCCAGCACGATCTTTCGCCAGCTATCTTCAATTGTGCACTTGAAGTTGGTTGAGGTCCTTCTTCCTTTATGTGAGACTAGGCCGTCCTCTATTTTGTTGTCCCAATGGTTCCGATTGGTAGTGACGGAGCAGTGGTGTCCATATCTAAGTTCTGCTCGACCTTGCCACCTTAGGTGTTGTATCCGAAGGCGCTTGAGGCGCATGTCGCCGTACAGCCAATAGACTTCGTCGTTAAGTCTTCTCCTCAAGATGCCATCAATGCAAACAGGACCTTGAATCGCACGCAAGACTTTTCTGTCGAAAAGCCTAAGACCTTTCTCATCCGCTTTTAGTCCAGGTTCTGGATTCCGCGCCATGAAGTCTGACTGTATGATCAAGCTGTTATATGAAGTGAGCGCCTTCGAGAGAGGGCTTTCTTACTCTATTGTTTCTTGAGCGAGAAGAAGTGATTCTGCGCTTGATTTCGATACTGATGTTTTTGTCCCTGCTTACCGCAGAGTCGAGGTAGACGAAGTTCTTGTCTACATCAAAGTTTCTGCAGACTAGTGTGACGCCCTGTGCGAAACGTCGATATAAGGTGTCCTTTCTTAATGACAGCATGTATTATGTTTTGTTTTCATTTACCGCCAGACCTATTTTAGCCACTTCCGCTTCAATGCCAGCAAACGCCTCATTGACAGTTCGCCGTGTTCGTCCAATCTCGTCAACGTCATCAGCGTAAGCTGGCAATTGAACTTACTTTTCAAGATCGTGCCTCTGATGTTGACTTGTGAGTTACGCACGATCTTCTCGAGGATGATGTTGAAAAGGTCACATGACTGTGCGTCACCTTGTGTAGAACTTTTTTTTTAACATTGAAGGCCTCGGTGAGTTCGTTACCGAAGCAGCGAGAGTTCTCCATCGTCATTTTACCTAATCTGACGAGTTTGGTAGTAATGCCAGTACTAGACATGGCACTGTAACTCGTCTCTATGCACACTTTCATATGCGGCTTTTAAATCGACAAATAGGTGGTGAGTGCCGATTTGTACTTCTTGAGTCTTTTCCACCATCTGCCGATAAGCGAAAATCTGATCTTTCATAAACTTCATTGACCAACAAATCTACTTTCCTTTAAAAAAAAAAAACACACAAATGCTGCACAACAAATGTTGAGTTTGTCTTTGTCTTGTAAAGTTGATAGGAGGAAGCATCAGTGAAAGTACACAACTTTGTCTAGTAAAGTTGATAGGAGGAAGCATCATTTAAAGCGTTTACCAGCTACGAAGGCGACCCTAATGCTGATTGGAACTGAAATACTGTTTGAAAGAAATAGCCCAGAAAAGGCTTCGCTATTTTCAGTTTGTCTTCACAATATAGCTTACCGCCATTAGGAACGCATTCAGAGATACTGAACAGTGTATTATGATTTTCCTTCAATTAAACGATTTTCGCCCGAAAGTATACCCAAGATTGGTTAAATTGAGTGGGTGGATAATGGTGAGGATCATGACGTAGGCTGTACGTCCATCGGGGATCTGTTAGCCAGATAGCTTAGAGGTGGAGTAGTCGCCAGGGGGGCTGTACGTTGCGGGTTTAACCCCAGGTTTTGTCAGTTTGCGATTTTTCTTTATTTTTCCGTCTGGCCTGTCGGTTGTTTTATCTATCTTTCTTTTACAGCGATGGACCGACCCTTGATCTTCCTCGGACGACACGTGAGTGTAGCCGTTCCTTATCCGGAGTCTGGTGCGTTGGAGAGTTTGCGGCATTCCTGGTGGTTCGATCTGTTTCTACCGGGACGGGTGGTCAGACGATCATGTCCCAAAGTGCACCAAAGATATAGATCGTCTGATCAGGAGTTCGAGGTAGTTTGGACGAGATGAGAATGGAAGTCTTTGGTAGGCGAGAATAGAAACCGGACGGCGAGATTTGGGAATACGGGACTGATGTAACAAGAAAAAAATGGAAATAATAAAGAACAAACGCAAGGCGGGCGATCAGTGAATAAAAAAAAACGAATAAATTAGAGCTGGTGTAAGTGGTCACAAAAATATTTTCTTCTGTTATTAGATCGTAGTGAGGATTTTGTTCCTCCACCCCCCAAAAATGAAACCCGAGAAAACAGGAAACAAAAACACCAAAATAATCTAAACCAAAACTAACCGTAGCGTGGTTGCGAGTGGTGTTACCTAATATTAAGGCAAAACAGAAAAAAAAGAGTGAATTTCACGTTACGACCCCATCTCCTCCTTTCTTTCAATGAAAAATGAATTACAAAAAGGAGTATTCTTTTAATAACAAAAAAATAAGAAGACTAAAAAAAAATACAAATAGTGTGAAAGAAGTCAGACCAAGTTAACCTTATATCGTGACCTTACACCCTCCAATCTAAGACATATAAAAAGCGAAGCAATTCACCAGGACGTTCCAGACGAAGGCAGGAAGACGGCAGGTGACCCCTCCCAGGGAAGAATTTTTTTCTTACCTTTTCCTTAGTTTTATTTAGTTGTTAGTTTTTTGTTTTTTACTGACTTGAATTCTGTTTGATACATTCTTTTTATATATACTTGGACCTGTTTTGCTTTCCTTTTTTTATTTTGTTTCATTTTAAAGGCATAATTTTTTTTAATAGATTATATAAGGGTTTTATAAGAGTGGTTTTGTAATTTTGAGTTAGAGCGTGGGTGTGCTGGGTATTACCGATTGCGAAAAGCTGGTTCGAGTAAGGTTCCGAGAACATATTTTTTTTAAATTTCCCTCTTGTTACGCGTGTCCTTGTTTAGTGTCTTAGTTAAGTTAAGTAAAGATTTTTTTTAGTTTAAGAAAACAAGAAGACATTTTATGAATTTCAACTTAAATAAAGAGAAAAAAAATTGTATAATTTTAAAGTGAATTGCCGTGTTTTTGGTTTTGTTTCAACCTCTGTTCTTCAGTATTATTTTTTATTTTGTTCGTTTTATGCCTTTTTTCTGCTTCTGAGGGTGATTGGATCCTTGCCCTTAGTCACAGTTCTAGGGGTACGGACCGTGTCGAGCGGAAGTGCATTTGCGTGGCGCCCTATTTCCAATCCATCTTTCCCACGGCCATACTCAATTAACTGGCTTGGCGCTCTTTCGTACGACCCCAATCGGGAATTTTCTAACCCCGTAGGTAACAAGTGCCATTTAATATCGTGGTCTTTCCGAAGGACTGCACCATGGGACATTTAAAGAAACGACTGCAAATCATTTCGTTAACCGAATTTTAGCCAAAATCAGTTCAGAGTGCAAAAAAAATTGTATTCGTGCACAATACGACCGACTAAAGTTAATCGAAATTGTGAACGCAATTTAAACTCTAAAAATAGCTTCTCAAACTTCGCCGTTCGGAGTCGGCAAAACACTGTATGTCCCTTCCACTCGTGAGAGTACAGTAACGCGCACAACACGAGTAGCTGATGAGCAATCTAGGCCCTGGACCCACTGTGGACTGTCGCGCCAATAATTGTTATTATTTTATGAACCAATCAATGCCACATGCTTCATGGACAAATCTCCGAAAAATCGCATAACATGAATCAGCCGATAAGCCGAAGTGTTCAGCAACTTCCTTAAAAGTGATTCAACTATTCTCCGTAACAATTTTCTTCACTTTCTCTCTCACATTTTCATCGGTTGTTGATGTGCTGAAGCGCGTAGGGTGAGCGTCATCAGCAACCTTTTCTCGACCTACTTTGAAAATCGTGTGCCACTTGTAAACATGTTTTTGACTCAGAGTACACCCACCATATGCGACTGTCGACCTTTCAAGCGTGTGAACACTTAATTCTATTTCTCACACACAATTGAATACAAGAATATCCCGAACAAGCAAAATACGTCCAACTTTCATGCCTCTCAAAAGCAAAAGAATGTACCAACCTAACAAAATAAAAAGTCCCTAATCGAATCTACGTACCTCGTGAAATTTGCATTTCACTTTATTTTTTTAGCCGTTCTGTTGCTCTAGGAAAAGCTGCGCTTTGCTCATATTGTGGACTATTGCGATGCATTTTCTACTGATACAATCTTCTTATAATTAAGGCACGGTGAATGACCAAATGGAACACACCTTAGCGCTTTTTGTTTTCCCCCGCAAACAATCGTAATTTTCCACCGCAAAAGTGGACTTCCAATTAATTTTGCAAACTGTGGCAACCATTCAAACGCGGCTTAGGCTCTTAACCCGTATTATTCCTCTAATTCATTATGCTAAACATTCCGTTATTTATTCAGAGAGGATTACACTTCATAATCTCCGCTTAGGGAAAAAAATCACTATTTGTTTAATTAAATTCGCCTAATTTGGGGAACGCAAGTCCCAATCACGTGCTCAATTATGACCGAAAATACATTCGGTCCGCGTGGCATATGCCCGCAAACTCACAAAACGAACAAAAACACCGGAAAATTAATT
Source organism: Eristalinus aeneus (assembly GCA_955652365.1). NCBI lineage: Eukaryota > Metazoa > Arthropoda > Insecta > Diptera > Syrphidae > Eristalinus > Eristalinus aeneus. The sequence continues at coordinate 96,533,817 of OY019130.1, read as the reverse complement.
TAAAGTCAGTCATGACACATATTTGCGAACTCAGGGCGAGTTACAATTAAATTTCGCGCACACAAACTCGATTAATAAATGTGAATACCGCGTTAATTATAGTAAAAAACAAAAAAAAAAAAAACAAATACAACAACGCATTTGATATCATCACTGAGCAATTAATTCGTTCGCTTTCCGCGCCGATATCAACTATTAATGACAACATATTTAATTAAATGAATCGCTAATTAAAACCTCAGAAAGAAACACTGAAAAAATCAATTACAGAATAACCCAGAACAACCGTTAATGCATTTTCACGTAGCCCGACTAATTTGGCATCACTGCACTGCAGTGGCCCATCGATTGCAGGGCATCGCGACAATAACTCACTTATCGATAACGCACACTGACTGAACGAGTTTATCCAGAAAGTGATAAACAAAAACAAAAACAAAAAAACACATATATTTGCAAATGAAATATACATCCGCTTATGAAGGATGACAGGATGCGAAGAGGGCAGGATGGGCGCTGTGGGCGGTTTGTTTAAACTCTTCGAAGTCAAAATTTCGAACGTGAAGGACCCTCAATCAGGGGATAAACAAAAATTAATGTCAAGTGTTCGCAGTAATCCTGCATAACTGATGAGGTGCCTTAGCATCCACATCAGCCTCCACGGCCGCTCCCTCACCACTCCCATCTATCACACAAAGGACGTCGTCGGTGCCGTGCGCCACGGTGAAAACACAGTGTAGGCGGTTAAAAGTTAAAAGTGTACCCAGGATATGCCGGGACACTTTGCTGTACCTGCTTTAGTTGCATTTCATGCCGCCGCGCCACAAAAGGAGAACACGATTTGCATAAAATGACAGAATCCTGTGGCGGTTGAGCGGACGGGAAAGAGTGTTGGGCCCACTCCTTCATTGTTTGTTGTGCTGTCAGCGATGCGCGCCAGTTTGTTCGTTCCTCGTCGTCGAACCACATCCTACCGGATTTTGATACGACAATGATGGCGATGGCGGCGAATGTATTCTTCTGCCTCAAGACTTTCTAACTACCCGAGGACTTAGTTGAGGTGGCCCTTGATAGAGAAGGCAAATGGAGAAAGCCAAAAAAAAGTAAAAACGACGGAAACAAGCGACAGACAAAAGCAATTTAAATGCAAAGATGTGGTTGCCACATCGACGTTAGGGGATTCTCGGTCTCGGTTACCTTTGGGGGATGTTTGGCCTTTGACTTAACTCTGTGCCCGTTGCTGGTGGGTTTTTTTGTTTGCATTGCTGTGTGTGTGGGTGGGTGGCTGTGTGCTTTTTCCAAAGCAAAAGCGTTCAGATAAAGAGAATTGTCTTGGGGGTGGTGGTGCTGATGGTGGTGAAGCAAATCGCGTCGTCCTGGGTATGCAAAATAATTTTTTTCCCAACGCCTCTACCCGGCCGTGTTTGTACGCGAGTTTTTATGATTTTTTGACAAACAAAAGCGAAGGAACACTGTCCTGATCCAGTGGGCTAAACAATTCTCTGGGCTCCGCGCTATCTGCTGGGCTGAGTGGAATGGTGGCCTAATTTAATAAAGAGTCGCTTGTCGCACGTAAATCTTCCAGATATGAGTTTTCTTTCCTCATTCTCCGCTTTTGCCTGCGGCAGTTGGTCGACGAGTACGCCACGTCCAACTTTAAGCTCTGCTTGACGCACTGGGTGACTTTAAAACACTCCCTAGCAATCGATACGCAATCAAGTGGCGTTTGCGGTTTAACTTCTCAAATCCTTGCGGTAATGAGTGATCTCAATTGGGCGAAGTAAATATAAACGACGCATGTAATTGCAATAAGACACCAACGTCAATATGAAGCAACAGGGAGATTATATCCCTCATTCGGCACACCCAGTGTAAATTACACGTCTTACTGCCATCGATTGCACACCTATTAGAGGTGACATTGAGACATCATTCCATTTGGGATCCATATAATTATGCTTTTGTTGTCTTACCCTGTCCGCAGTGTGCCTGCAAAAACATGCATGATTATCCAAATTGTATGTATCGCTGCAGGGTGTCACGGACGTTTGTAATGCCACCGGCTAATCTTGTTTACCCTGCACTCATTTGCATTGCAAAGTGTTTGGTGGACTCTATTGTGTTCGGACGGCAATAGGCGTGTGGGCACAATCTACTAATCTGGCAATTAATCAAATAAACCTATCTGTTGGCAACCGGGTAAGGATAATTCATCCTGGTCTGGTGGGTTTCTTAATTAATGACACTCCTTGCAACAAATAAACTGCAGTTGCCCTCTCTGTGCAGAATGTATGTGCACATCCCTCGGGGCGATAAGCCTGTAGGCTGAATGAATTTAATTCGAAAGGTAATTGTTTATGGATCCCAATTTCTTAAGTTCGGTGTGGGAATGGAAATCATAGTTCGGGGGTTGGGTTGCTGCTTCTGTAAGAGTTTGCAGTCTTCAGTCTTCCGTCTCCAGTCTTCAGTCTTCAGTCTTCAGTCTTCAGTCTTCAGTCTTCAGTCTTCAGTCTTCAGTCTTCAGTCTTCAGTCTTCAGTCTTCAGTCTTCAGTCTTCAGTCTTCAGTCTTCAGTCTTCAGTCTTCAGTCTTCAGTCTTCAGTCTTCAGTCATCAGTCTTCAGTCTTCAGTCTTCAGTCTCCAGTCTTCAGTCTTCAATCTTCAGTCTTCAGTCTTCAGTCTTCAGTCTTCAGTCTTCAGTCTTCAGTCTTCAGTCTTCAGTCTTCAGTCTTCAGTCTTCAGTCTTCAGTCTTCAGTCTTCAGTCTTCAGTCTTCAGTCTTCAGTCTTCAGTCTTCAGTCTTCAGTCTTCAGTCTTCAGTCTTCAGTCTTCAGTCTTCAGTCTTCAGTCTTCAGTCTTCAGTCTTCAGTCTTCAGTCTTCAGTCTTCAGTCTTCAGTCTTCAGTCTTCAGTCTTCAGTCTTCAGTCTTCAGTCTTCAGTCTTCAGTCTTCAGTCTTCAGTCTTCAGTCTTCAGTCTTCAGTCTTCAGTCTTCAGTCTTCAGTATTCAGTCTTCAGTCTTCAGTCTTCAGTCTTCAGTCTTCAATCTTCAGTCTTCAGTCTTCAGTCTTCAGTCTTCAGTCTTCAGTCTTCAGTCTTCAGTCTTCAGTCTTCAGTCTTCAGTCTTCAGTCTTCAGTCTTCAGTCTTCAGTCTTCAGTCTTCAGTCTTCAGTCTTCAGTCTTCAGTCTTCAGTCTTCAGTCTTCAGTCTTCAGTCTTCAGTCTTCAGTCTTCAGTCTTCAGTCTTCAGTCTTCAGTCTTCAGTCTTCAGTCTTCAGTCTTCAGTCTTCAGTCTTCAGTCTTCAGTCTTCAGTCTTCAGTCTTCAGTCTTCAGTCTTCAGTCTTCAGTCTTCAGTCTTCAGTCTTCAGTCTTCAGTCTTCAGTCTTCAGTCTTCAGTCTTCAGTCTTCAGTCTTCAGTCTTCAGTCTTCAGTCTTCAGTCTTCAGTATTCAGTCTCCAGTCTTCAGTCTTCAGTCTTCAGTCTTCAGTCTTCAGTCTTCAGTCTTCAGTCTTCAGTCTTCAGTCTTCAGTCTTCAGTCTTCAGTCTTCAGTCTTCAGTCTTCAGTCTTCAGTCTTCAGTTTTCAGTCTTCAGTCTTCAGTTTTCAGTCTTCAGTCTTCAGACTTCAGTCTTCAGTCTTCAGTCTTCAGTCTTCAGTCTTCAGTCTTCAGTCTTCAGTCTTCATTTTCCAGTCTTCAGTAGTCAGTCTTCAGTTTGCCTACTGTTTTCACTGAACACGAGGTTAATCATCTTCTCGACATGAACAGCCATTGGCTCTCAAACAGCCGACGGTCAAACGCCAGCTATTACCGGTCACGAACGATTTGCCCCTCTACAAGCGTTCCTCAGTGCCCGTCATTAAAGTCAAATCGATTGGGAACAGAGACACGCAAGCGTCAATCGATCCGGATAAGCACAACTGCTCACAAACTGAAACAACCACCGCTATGTCACATGTTCACAGCCTAACTTCGTTCTTTGAATCGAACGCATCCGACTAATGGACATTTTTCGCTTTCCATTTCCATTTGTCGCCTAGTCGCCGGTCATTCACTCCATTTCGGAGAACTGCTTAAAAACTTGCTAATGCTCCAACCAAGGATTAAAGGAATTTTTGTTGAATAATAAAATATTTCGGTGAGAGGATACTTTATTCCATGAAGCACATCCTGCTCTCTGTGATCCCCATAAAACATGTCCAGCAGAGCATAATCGTAGCTAACCTAAAAAAAGCCTTAAGCAGATACTGGAACAACAACGAAAACACACAACCAGGCCAACCGTCATATCGAGTTCGGCGGAAAGGCTTTCTCATAAATATTATGCGGCATGGAGTATAACAAAAGAAAATCAGGGCAAAGCAGATAAAAGGATAATTTGACATCCTGCTGCCGCATAAACAGGATACAATCGGCTTGAGCGACTACATATGAACTGCCATACCCTCAATGTGTGACCGTGGACGAATGACGGTGGTGCGACGGGGGTGGCCGCTGGGTGGGCGGATGCTCTGGCAGTCAAAAAAGTTTGCCTGTCAATCACTAATTTATCACAGCGGAGGCAGGTAAACGCGTGCAGGATAATTTATTATGTTTCCTAGATATGCCACCCCTTCAGTTTTTCAGCCGCGACAATTATGAATGCGGCGCAGGGACCAATTTTAAAGCCATTCGCTGAATTTCGCAAGTGGTATTTTGATGGCATTAGTGCGAATAATTAGCAATGCAGTGCTTATTTTGGTTAGGAACCGTAAAGTATGCGGCCAAACATTTGCGCTTATTTAATGGGCGTGCAGAGTGCCAAACAGCGTTTGAATATTATTTAATAGCTCTGTGGACCTGATTTGGATGGGGGATTAAGTCAAGCATAATTCATGGGGAGGGGTTTGGCTTTAAAGCAAAACAAAGCAATCAATACTAATTTCCAGGATTCGATTGGAGCAATTAAATCCTACGTTGGGCAGGCAAAACCAATTCCGATGTTGCACAACTCCCAATGGACATGTTTTCGATTTGAGCGCTTCTAAAACTTGTCTCTTGCACAAAGTTATGATGGAAATTGCAAGTACCTTGCCGCATCACTCGATGCCGTCACTCCGGTAAAACATATTGCGCAAATCTTCTGTTGTGGAATTTCAAGTAAGTTGGCATTCTCGTCACTAACAGTAGTGTCAAATTGGTCGGCAAATGATTTTCAAATGCGTGAAGTACTCGGCTTTTTCTTAACGGCTAAATGACCCTCTCTGTCTAAGGCAACGCAGAAGTGAATTTTGCTGCACGTTTTAAATATTGGGAAAAAGCTGTTAAAATTGAAAAAGGTAGCCGCTGTGGAGCAGTGGATAAGGTGCAAAATTCATACACCGGAGGTCCCAGATTCGTTTTCTTAATGAAAACACCTCGCTTTTGTCACGACACCACATTTTTCGAAATGCTTACAACAGTCAAAGGGACGGCCTAGGCTGAGGTGGAGCATGTGTGGAGACGGGCCACAACCAACTTGGAGTGCTCAACCGGAGACAGCTGGCGAAAGAACGTGGTGGCTGGAGAGGCCTGTTGGTTGAGGCCCAGGTCCACTCTGGACTGTAGCGCCACAAGAAGAAGAACAACAACATTTAAAGAGTTATAAAAAAGTTTATAAAAAATTTTCTTCATTATCCTCATTCAGAGTTGGCCACTAACTGTGGGTCCTTATACCGGTAAGAAATCAGCATTACGCACGACACGAATAATTAAAGAGCAAGCTAGGACCTTGTCCTTTTGTGGCAAATACGAAATTCGTGAAAAATAAAAAATCGCCACCTCACCTATTTTCAAATGTTTAAGACATACTGCAGAGTTCAGTTCTGCAAGTGCTTTGTTTCAGAGGGAACTTCGTTTCTACAAACCATTTTCGACGAAGATCCTTGGGATGTAACTTTAAGGCAAGCCCAGCAGGGCCATACAAAAGACTCTACGCGATGACTTAGACTCGATGACCAGTCGGAACAATGATTTCTCCTTAAATGATAATTCTGCTCTAGGAAAACCTCTGCTGGCATTCTCGAAAACAGAATTCAGGTTTTCATAATTTTACTAGGCCATCGGATGGATTCTTGATTTTTTCTCTGAATTTAAGTGTAGTCGCGTGACATTTGTCCTGCTCTTTAGTCAAGTGTGTTTTTTTAAGTTAAAACGCATAAAGTTGGCAGCACTCTTTTGAATGGCGGCCATATTGTCGTCTGCCGAGTAATTCCAATGCATTTTAGACTGACGAACTGGAAGCAAAGATCACTAATTGAGGTGTAACATATCACTCAATAAGCTTCGGGACATATTAAGAATCCACTAACAAAACAATTAATATTAAATTAAAAATTTGCCTATTAGATCCGATTAATAGGTGCAAAACAGGTTTGCTTTTGATCTTAATTTTCACAAGCGAACTTTAAGTGAACTTTCCATCTGGTTAAATGAAATGGGCAATAAACTAAACTGAAGTACACATTGTGACAGCGGAACATCCCCAAAAAGCGACTATTTAGTGAGATTTATATCCTAGTTGATTGGTGCGTACTATATATCCCCGATTTCATTTTCATTCTTCAACAAACCAATCATGTCAAGCCATCCGTGGCAAGATTGAATTATTGAAGGGTATGTTAAGCTATAATATAGTTTCACGCTTTATACAAGTGAGTCGTGCTTTTTAACGCTGCAGGACTGTTTCCCGGCTGGACACCTCGAAATTTTAACGACACCACCTCTCTAGAGCTGCTGACAACACTCAAAGAGTAATAACTGTTTAAGAAAGCTTCTCAAATTTCGCCGTTCGGAGTCGGCAAAAAGCCGTAGGTCGCTTGTACTCGTGAGCACAACACGAGTAGTTGATGAGCAAACTAGGCCCTGGTGCCCCTTTGGACTATAGCGCCAACAATTATTATTATTATACGACCACTACGGCTGATTTGAACTTTGTCTAATTTGGGGATCCACTTTTTATTGAATTTTTTTTAACACGTATCGCTACAACGTGGCAAGTAATGCCTTTCAAGTATTAAGTCGTTTTGGGCGAGCAACTTCAGATGTCTCCATAGAAAACAGTTAATAATAATAATAATTGGATTGAGCGCCAGTCCACAGGAGACGAGGGCCTTGCTTGATCATCAGCTACTAGTGTTGTGCGCGCTAATGTTCTCTCACGGGTAGAAAAAAGATACAGTTTTCTGCCGACTCCGAACGGCGAAGTTTGAGAAGCTTTCATAGACAGTTATTACTCTTTGAGTGTTGTCATCAGCTAGAAAAAAATCGAGGTGCTGCACTACTGCACGGCGGTCACTGCAGTTGTTTTATCGACAATTATTACTAGTTAAGTGTTGTCAACAACTCAAAAGAGGAGGTGCTGGAGAATGCGGAATATTCAGCCCGTTAATCAAACTTGAAACCTCCGGCGTATGATGGTCCCATTCTACAGAGTACGCCACAACGTCCACAATCAATATATTTACCTGTTGTGAATCAGAATGTTGAAATCTATCAACGGACTCGATATGAATGGAGATGTGACCGACGCACAAAATGACCTGGGTGCCTGAATGTCAAAAAAGTTCAGATAAAACAGTCTGCGCCAGGGCAGCCACGGCTCTATCAAATTATGAAGTACAGGCCCCTGGCACTTTCCTTAATGTTTAATGAAAAGAGTCGAAATGTAAATGTCAAAGAATGGAATTTATATTTTGTTCCTACCAAGCACCTTTTCTTGCTGTCAATCTATCTAAACTCCGTACTGCATTCATTTATTTTCACTAATTTATGCGGCCACCATACATCGAGATTCTTTGAACGAAACTGATCGTTTAAAGTGATTCCAGAATACCATTCGATGAAGAATTGTTGCTCCTCTGTCGATGAGACCTTAAAATTCGGTCACATGCTGTCATACGACTTGCACCGAGCAGAATTCACTTGTCTATACTAATATAGATCTTCGCAAAATCCAACATTGACATAATCAGTCGAGTGCAGTGAAGCACTATTGAAGTGTTTGCTGTGCTCAAAAGGAATGCAGCCGGAATCGCCTGAACGGCAAACGAGGCAGATCAATGAATTTGTAATCATCGAGAAAGGACGGATAACCTCGACATATGCTATCTTATCCTGGAGACGGACAACATCGATATATGCAACCTTATCCTGGGGGTAGAGAATGACCTCCACAGCGCCGTCGCTCGTCCTCCAAGGAAAGAGTACAAACAATATCTTTACCAAGACTAAACACTGTCGGTGCTTTTTTGGATTCTAGGGGCAATTGAGCAGTAGATCCCTGTTTTGAAAGACAAAACTTGCATTATTTTACAATCTTCCTACACTTTGGCCCAGAAACTTGGATCATCACTGGAGCAGATGCAGTTGCCCTTAGCCTGCGTACGATTTTGGGCCCTGTTGTGTAGATGGCTTTTCCAAAAAAAATTTATTCAAGAGCTGTACAGCGACGCGAACCAAAACATTTGTCTACGTAATCAATGCCTAAGATGGTAAAGCCATGAACAACGCATAGAAATCGCTTCCCTAGGCCCGAAGAGTCTACAACTCTAAACCAGCGGAACAGAGTGGCGATGGCACCCATAAGTAAATAGGAATCTCAACCAACCTTGGTGTGCTAAATTTGAAACGTTCTGCATGAACAAGAAAATAAAAGAGTGCCATACGGCTGTTGTTTTGGTTCCGTTTTGCTCAATTGAGAAAATTCATCAACTTTTGCAGCATCAGACTAAAGAGTGTAGGGTGTATAAGCGGTTTCTAAAAATTTGCCACTTGCTTTACGCCTTCTTGCGTTTCATGTACGTATTGTATTTCGAAAGTAAAGAGTCAGGCAGTCTTCATTTTCTTTCTGTCAGCCTCCAGTAGGTCCTTTCTGGGGAGACTCAAGCAAACCACTTCTAAGTACAATGATTCGTAAGTTGAATGAGATGTTTGCACTCCAGTCGTTTTATTTCCTGATAGTACGAGTCAAAAGCATCAATTGGAGTACTTCTTCTGAAATTTTAGACACACCCAGGTTGGTTCAGTGAACAGAAAATCACACAGCTGTCTTCGAAAGAAACATAGTCTTCCATGGTACCATTCAAGCTCATGATAGATCGAAGCAAACAAATACCAAGTCAAGTAACGAAACCCAACGCAGACGTTGTTTATGGCCCAATTTGTAAAAAGAACAATTTAATCGGCTAAATAACACGATAAGCCGTAAAGAAAGGTCACAATCGTTAACAGGTCAGCTTAAGCCAAAACACACCTGAAAAACCAGCCAATGCGACCTTCACCTGGCCATCCACTTTTGGAAATTCGCTTTAATTACGGGGACCGCACATGAAACCCGTAAATTCGTAGCCCGGTGCCAAAATGTTTAAAAGAGCTCCCGCACAACAACAAATGAATTTATTAATTTGCAGCTTTGCAGCTCTCGTTGCACGTCGAGTTGTCCTTGTGGGTAATTCCAATTAACCCCGACCTCTTACGGCAGCCAGCCAACCAGGCGGCAGACGTGCAGTGCAACGCTCATTTGGAATTCATGTCCATCCGCGCGCACTGTGCAGATCGCACACACTGGTGGGTGAAATGGATTTCACAAGAAAGCACGAAAACACGGAAACAGTTCTCCACGATACAGTGGCCGTGCAGTATCCCATAAAGCGGTGAACGCTCAGCGGCCAGAGAAGGCACAAAAAGACGCATTAGCACTTTAGGACTCAATTTAAAATAAACGACCTCCAGTCTGGAGGTAAGAATGCGAACACATTTTAATTTAATGATCATCAGTCCGCTCACGCTTTGTGCAATGTGGCTGTGGCGTGTGTGGTGTGTGTGCGGCACCCCATTGCTTTACGGCGCTCCCAAAGAGAAGGAAACAGGTACAGGATGGTAGTTCAACACATTCACTTGATCCCCAATTCGAATGTTCCGGTTCCGGATGCCTTCCCTGTGGGGATATATTTCACCAAAGCCGAGAGAGGAAGAGTGTGCTATCCGATCTGCTACTTATTATCGCAAAACTAACGTTGCAAGGACGACGACGACTCGATGTGCAGTGACGACCGAACCATGCGTCTGTATTACTCACGAAATGGGTTTGACTTGCTGCCAGCGGAGCAGCGCACAGGAGTGCGGGCGTCGCACACCACCGCCAGAACAAACAGGATAACGTGCAGGAGTCAGGATAAAACGCTTGTACCTATCCAATAAATTATTTACACACATTAAAAGTGAACATTATCCAGCGATAACCCTCCCAGTGGGGTTGAGCGCACGGCACGGTGACTGGGCGTGGAGTGCAGTCGTGGCACTGCTGCTGGAATCAATAAAACCGCAGCATTAAAACGAAATTGACTTGAAAGTCCGGCAAGAACCGAGTGTAGTGCAAGAACAAAGACGGTGAACAGGCACGGCAGACTGGCAAGTCATGTGGTCGTTGCCTCGGACCTAACCGGGTGGTCAGCTCCTTGGCCAACACTTTAGCCACCTTCAGGGGTAATTATTTGAGAATTTATTGCAGTCCTGCCCGAGTTAATAAAGCAGTTGTGTTCCGTAGTGTGCTGCGGCTGATGACATTTTTGCAAATTCAACGCGACACAGATGGTTCTAGTCATTCGGGGCTAACGCGATCGTGTCGGTGTTTCGCTGAAGGGGCGGTGCCGGTAATCGGAGGTGAGTCTTAAGATGGTCGTGCTGGCAAATTGATTTATTGTCAGTTTTGTGTTATTAGCCTCTAGCATATCCATCATCGTCACTGTAGCCGCCCGGCTTCCAGCGACCGGCTTCCAACGACCGGCGTTTCCCCAAACTGCCACTGTCACTGAATTATGAATCTTACACAAATTTAAAGATACACGCTCTTGCGGGCAGGGACACTCCGGGGCGTTCGGGGGTAAGCTGCTTCCCGGGGAGTTAACTTTGAGAGAGACCCGGGGATTAAGGTTTTATTTACTCAATATGCTAAGTGGGTGCGCTACGGCCAGGGAATGTAATTTATATGGAAAGTTCGCCCTCTGCGCGTGGTCGGTTGGAAAGGGGGTGACCAGCTGGAATTATCTATGGCTATCCATCAAGTATTTTGTGTTTTTTTTTCTCTTGCCATTGCTTTCATTTGCTGGGAAATCTGTGGAAGATTGAGAGAGGCCTGACGCACCTGGTGCACTCGCGATTGAATAGTGAGGGGAAAACGATTTGAAATGATTGCTTTACCTCCGTTAATTTAGAATGGGCATTGCAACAAGGGAACAAGGGAACATTGGAACAAGGGATCAGGGGATCAGGGGAAGCGACCGCCTAGCTTTTTATTATTCTTGACGGAGGTTAGGAAACACAAGCCTGGAGCACTCAGACTGGAAAACTGGTTCATTGTACTACGAGGGAGAAACCTTCAACTAATTTCTTCCGGCGGACGTATGTGACAAAGAGTCAAACTTTCAGCTGCAATCAAATCGGCAACAAACTGCAACATGATCCAAGCAAAGGCGATACATTGACGAGGAAAGTGTTCTGCAGTATCTTCTCATTCTCCACAGAAGTCGCATAGGGTACCATCACTAAGTCCAAGGAAGCTTAAGTGTGTAGCGAAGGCGAAGTGCTCCGTTTGTAAGCCAACAAGCCGTATGCAGTTTATTCCGTTTATGGAAAGTCGCGGATTTTGACATTTAGGAGCATGCACTTGGTGAACCTGCATCCTGGAGAGTCATGCGATCTCTGGTTCTGCTCTTGCGAAACTCAACCGTCAATGGAAGGCCTAACAAGGGACGCGGAAAGATCTAAGATGGGTTCTGTCTATGTGAATGGCTCGGTTAAACTTTGCCTAACAAGATCGTCTGTAACTCATTCCCCATGATTCGGTGGTATCCCGGGACCTAGCCAACTTTTAGTGAATTAAGTCTGCCGGCCAAATGAAGAGAATACTTGCATTCCCGTGCTACTTAGAAGTGGTTAGGAGGTTGAGTAAGGACTAAGAACAGTATGAGTGTCGCTACAGATGCAGATGCTTCACCCCTTCCCCTTGCTTTGCACCACATAGCTTCTGGCCGTTAGAATGGCCAAAGTTTCCACTTAGAACATCGACGCAAGATCACCTATTGCCGATATCCACGAAGGTCCTTGCTAAAAATCCCTCCATCGTCTTGGAGATGTCCCGTAAGTCCCGAGCTCCGGGTCCCACTACTGTTTTGGAGTTGTCTGTGAAAATCTACTCGTGGTTCCCTTCCTGGCCCAATTCTTGCTACAGTCATTCCTGGACATAAGAAAAGTCGAATTTGAACGAACGATGCAATTGGATTGTTGGTGTCCCAGCATCAGACATAAAAATAATAATAATAATTGTTGGCGCTACAGTCCAAAGGGGACCAGGACCTAGCTTGCTCATCAACTACTCGTGTGGTGCGCGCTACTATTCTCTCATGAGTAGAAGGGACCTACGGTTTTCAGCCAACTCCGAACGGCAAAATTTGAGAAGCTTTCTTAGACAGCTATTACTCTTTGAGTGTTGTCAGCAGCTCGAAAGAGGTGGTGCCGTGAAATATTAGAAAAATTGGTGTTGAGCTGGCAGTCGAACCTACACCCTTCGGTGTGTGAGCGTCGCACTCTACCCACTACGACGCGGCAAACACCCAGCATCAGACGGCATGTCCAAAAGACTAATGCCAATGGAAGTGCGGTGCGTCACTAAACCTTCAATTCGAGCTGAACCAAAGACCTTTCCTTTAAAGTCGAGAAACGGCCTTCAATATACATCCCACGATGTAGATGCCAAAAGAAGGAGGTTTAGCATCATGAGCAGAGTCAGGCGCGCTAGAGAAAGCCCCTGTGGAACCAAGACAAACGGTTCTTTTAAGCGTGGTGATTGCAGCAGTCATGTACTTGCCCGAAATCATTTTCCGCCAAAAGACTAATGCAAAATGAAGGCGAGGTTTTATCATTGCCGTGTAGACCCATACAGGCCTTTTTGGTGATAGGCTGCAAGTTTTGCCGACTCCCTTACATTGTCAGATGACGAAAGCTTTCGTCTCAATGTTTTTTTTTTAGTAAACTTTTTTTTCGAGGATAACACCAAGATATTAAGTTACACTTGAAACGGAATGATAACATCCTTAAATATTAGTTCAGTCAAACCAGTAAGATCCTCTTGGTTTTAATAAAATTGACTGAAAGCCCATTGCTAGTACTCTAGCCACTTTCCCTTTTGCACAAACAGCCGCAAGACATGGTCCAATGCCCAGGTGCACTACATCATCCACGTAAGCCTGGGTATACGAAGGGCCTTCAATATATTCTCGAGGTGAAGCCGTGGTTATATATATAAATTGGCTTATTTATCAAGTAATGCTATTATTTTAGTGCAGTCATGTAAAATTTCATATAAGTATGGTTATTAGTTCGCGTTCTAATTAAACAGAATCATAATGGCGAATGAGATGATAAAAGTGAAAATTTAGAATCGCACTGTAAGTAAATTTCTCACTCCGGTGCCCTGGCTACTGCTTGTACGGGAGAAAGCATCAAAGAAGTCGAAAAACTTGTTCTTGAGGATGCCCGTATTAAGGTGAAAATGATGGCAGAGATCACCAAGCTTTCAACTAGTACAATTCACAAACAAGAGTTCATGAGGCATAAAAAAGAAACAGACCCTCCGAAGAAGTTCAAAGTCACTCCGTCTGCCGAGAAATTCATGGCCACAGTTTTTTGGGACTCAAAGGGAATCTTGCTCTTCCTCATGAAAACGCTTCTGTTTACAAGCGCGAGTTACCAAGGCTGTTGCGCGAGATTGTGGTTTTGAAGAAATGCAACACCCACCTTATAGTCCAGACCTTGCCCTTAGTTATTATTTCTTGTTTCCGGATTTGCAAAAATGTCTTCGTGGAAAAAGATTTTCGGATGATAAAGAACTCAAGTCGGCAATAAATGGGTATTTTGTAGAGAAAGTGGAAATTTATTTCTTTGATGGATTAAAAAAGCTTATCTCAAGATGTAACAAATGCAAATAGGGGAGATTATCATGAAAAATAAAAATAATTTAAATTGAATTCGCATTTTCCTTCATATTGATACAGAGAATATATTGAACGCCCCTCGTAGGTATTAGATCTCTTCAAGGCGAAAAGCAGAGAGTCGTCCAGCATGCACCATAAGACACCACCTTGCCCCCAGGCCTTCTTTACCCCCGATAGTATACACTGGTCACACTCCGCCTCCGCGATTTTAGTTCTATTCGTTAATTGTAATAATTGTATGGCGAGACAGTCCACAGGGGGACCAGAGCCTAGCTTGCTCCTCAACTTCTCATGTTGTGCACGCAACTGTTCTCTCACGAGTAGAAGGGACATACAGCTAGCTCCGAACAGCGAAGTTTGAGACGTTTACTTTGAGTGTTGTCAGCAGCAGGGGTGGTGCCGTGAAAAATTCGAAGTGTTTAGCCGGGAATCGAACCTATCCCTTCTGGGTGTGAGCGTTAGACTGCGCCACCATGGCCACATTATTCTATTCATTAGCATTCCTTTTATTGACATCACCAATGATTCTTATACGCCGAGTTTTTTGGTTGCGTTGCACATGCCATCTAAAGTCGCATTGTCGCAAGCATCCCCTGTTTCACTAAATATCCTCAGCGGGTATTCATTCCTGTCAAGCACACTTTCAACTCTTCTGACAAGATTTTGAAGTGCATTCTTGCAAGATTTCCGCTGCATCTAAGACGGAGGATGTGACCGCAAAGCATTGTTGCGCCGATGCAGTTCGACCATTCTCTCCAAGCTTTTTAGCACGAAGGAAGTAAGAGTAATAGGCCTGAAATTTCTAGTAGAGAGTAATCCCCTTTACCAAATTTTGGTACGAAAGCTACCCTAACAATGCGCGAAGAGTGTGGAATATACGCCAGCACAAGATTGGCAGTGAAAATTCCTTTACGACCAAGTAGTAGTGTGCCTCTTTCTCGTTGCAGGATGCTGCTGCGTATATACTATCGATACAAGACGACTTGAAGCCATCAAAACGCGCGACGGCGTACTTGATAGTTTCATCTGTTATTACGACCGATGCTTTAATATTCCAGCTTCGACGAGTGATGTTTGTCTGCTCCTAAAGTTCGCCCTGGTTTTGAGGCAGTTGTTATCTGACTCCCTGGGCAGTGAGCCCCTAGCATAAGCCAGAGGATTTCAGCTTTTGACACATTATAGTGGCCGCCGTGGAGTAGTAGGTAGAGTGCGACGCTCACACGCCGAAGGGTCTAGGTTCGATTCCCGGCTGAACACCTCGAATTTTTCACCACACCACCTCTTTCGAGGTGCTGACAACACTCAAAGAGTAGCAATGCCTTAGAAAGCTTCTCAAACTTCGCCGTTCGGAGTCGGCAAAAAACTGCAGGTTCTTTCTACTCGTGAGAGAACAGTTGTGCGCACAACACGAGTAGTTGATGAGCACGCTAGGCCCTGCCCCCCTGTGGACTGTCGCTCCAAGAATTATTATTAGTATAGGTACCGTCGGGTTTCTGAAGCCCGAAACCCGAATTAGCCTCCTCTTTTCTTTCGACAAGCTACAAGCTGCAGTCCGCTTCCAGATGGTCTTTAGTGACCTATTTTAACGGTTTTTGGTTTCCTTGCGAATTCTCTGCAGTTCCGTACTTCACCACGGAATGAAGGGAATGCGCAGGAGGTGTTCAGACTGGGAAGCGTTTTGACCATAATCTGCCTCCTCAAACTTAATCCTCTTTCTGAGTTGTGGGAGAGGTGCGTTGCGATTTCCTCACTCTTCTCCTACCCATAGGCAATTTGTTTTCCTGGTGTTCTTGCTCTTCTGCAAAACTGTGGCATGAAGCCCTCTCCAACTGTTCGCCAGGAGCTTAGAATGTACGCCAATGCAAGCCTGGCAAAGGATCTCTGATAATACACTAGGCGAAAGTGTATTAGCAGAGCTACTGTTGGCTTCAAGTGTCAACATTTTGCCATACATCGTCAACGTGTCTGGTGCTTGAACGACTGTTTTCGGGGTGAAGTTGCCGACGGAAGTGTGCAAACGCTTCTTTCTTCAATGAGTTCAAAGTTTGGAAAATGGTGCATCCTCTGACTGATAGATCCTTAATTTCAATAAATCCTTGTGCTGCTCCTTACAAGTGTATCACTGTGATATATTTTCTCCCTTATGTGGGACTGTTTTCTGCTTCCCCGTAGCATAATCCCTCAGCCTTCGCCGGTGTGCGAAAAATGCTGTCTACCAAAGAAGTATGCAACTACTCATCAATTGCCTCACCAGCCCCGCCATGTAATTGTAAATTTTTGATATATTGTTGTTCTTGGAATTTCATTATGAGAGAGAATGATTTTTGTTTGGCGAATACCTGCTGCCAGAGTGCGTCCCGTCAACGTCAAAATTCAGCGCACATCCGTTGAACCGCTCCATCCGCCACCGTCGAAATTAATGAGAAAATATTCGGAGTTCTCCGTCAGGTTGGGATGTAACTCAAACTAGTGACAGCACAAACATCGAAATTCCTCAAATAATCGAACGGCAGCCGTAGGGGGGAAGGGTTTGCCACTGATTCGAACCCTCTTCATATTTTCAAGGCGAATTGGGTCTTCAATTGCCGGCAGAGATTCGTCCTTGAGCGTGTTGCCAGAAGAATTCCTTCGCATCGATGAGTCTGTTTGCGAGACAGGTGACAGGATTTCATTGAATGCAATAAACCGTGGGATGGGCTGCCGTCTCGCGTTCATAGTTTAGCGTTTCCGTGACTACGTGCGCAGCCAATGCCAACTGGGTGTCAACAACTCCACGGCAAGTGTAAATCTACAGTCATCTGACCGGGGATATGCTCGGGAATGTGAGACTCTCCGTTGGGTTCGTACGCCGTCTGCTTATGTTTGCGTGTGCGCCAGTCCTGATGAGATGTTAGCTGTTAGTGAACTTGTGAAGTGCCCACTTTAGTACTTGTCGACGACTCCGGGGAATTCCTTTCCTTGCAGTCAACTCGTAAACCGTCGTCATTGCCGTCGTTGTCTCCGCACATGCCCGCCCACACACGTCGGACATCTTTGTCGTCCTCCGTCCGGGATAATCGAAGAGATGAGACCAAAGAGACGTGTACGCTGTGCACTCCGTCGGAATCGATAATATCAAATTATTCATGCGATGTGGTTTTCAATTCAAATGAACAAAACGAACGAGAAGGTTTTCTATTTCCCCGCAACATCTCGCCGTTCTCGAAGTGTTTGCTTCAATTTTCCGGATATCATCAGCGTGGCTGACAAATTGAGGGAGGAAAGGTCACGGGCGAAGTGAAGAAGGATGAAGGGGACCGCACGTCGGGACCCCACCCCCGCCGACTTCCACCAGAGAGACGGAAACTGTGCAAAGTCATGTTTCCTTAGGTTAGCAGCAATGGGAAGGATAGGAAAACGAAAAAAAAAATCGAGATGCTGTCCTGGCGGTTTAAATGTATCGAATTTGTGTGGAGTTTTGAGTTTGGAATAGAGGCGTTGCTCCTTGCAACAGAGGCAATTGCTTTCCGTTGTTTATGTCCTCGAGACGGGTCCTTGGGGAGCAGTGAGAGGAAGATAAGCACAGCCTATCGGCCAAAATCGAAATGTGGAAATGTCGGCTAGTGTTCGATAAATGGGGTCGGCGAGTGCTAAATGGGTTATGGGAGGGTTAAGCAAATTTTACTTCAAATGTTTGCCTTATATTAAAAAGGAGTATGTGCATTGGTGTGTGCTAAAGTGGGAGGTGGAGAGAGTTTGCCAAGGAGTGCTTATTTGCTGGCGACTGTTTTTCAATTCAAGCCGTGCCAATGGTTTGAAGAGATGAGGGAAGGCATTCTGGAACTAAATTTGCGTTACTTTTCCGGGTTTTTGTCTTTGTGTCATTGGCAGGTTCATCGGATTGGAAGAAGGATGCAATCGACTGCGATTGGAAAAGAGGTTTTGAAAGTTTTGATCTAAAATGAAGCAAAATTAATTTTTGAATATTGCTCGCGACAGCTTGTACTGGGAATTTCTGCGGTGGCCGCGGTGGCATAGTGGTTGAGTACGTTAACTCAAAGGTGGAAGGATTGCTTCGTGTACTGAACATCTTGTCACTTGGAAGAAGAGGTGTCGTGAAAGCGAGCGAAGACCGCAGCAGAATCCGTTGACTCCCAGTTAAAATTTTGATTAGGAAAATATTGGCAGTGTCAAAATAGAAAAGCAACAGGCTGACCCAATTTGTAGGATGCCATAGTGCCTGGTTCCTTTGAACTCCTTTGAACTTTAACGCCTTTGTGGATTGCTGGCAGTGTTTTGATCCTCTGTGTTTCTTGCAGTTGGGTCAAACAGATTGGACAGATTCGGTGTTTGTCTTTGTTTGACTTTAATAATAATAATAATTGTTGGTGGTACAGTTCAAAGGGGGACCAGGGTCTAGCTTGCTCATCAACTACTCGTGTTGTGCGCGCTACTGTTCTCTCACGAGTAGAAGGGACCTACAGTTTTTTGCCGACTCCGAACGGCGAAGTTTGGAAAAATTTGTTTGTTTGGCGAAATTTGAGAAGCTTTCTTAGACAGTTATTACTCTTTGAGTGTTGGCAGCAGATCGAAAGAGGTGGTGCCGTGAAATATTAGAAAAATTGGACCCTTCGGCGTGTGAGCGTCGCACTCTGCCCACTACGCCACGGCGACCACTTGACTTTACTTGACGAATAACCAGATCATATTCGGATAACCATTATTTAAGTAAAAAACATGACGCTTCCAACTTTGGTAAACGAGAAACGATGTAGAAAGAGACTTCAAACTGAGTTTACATTTATGGTATGAACATAAAGCACCGACAAGGTGAAGAAAAAAAAAGAAAGATGAACTGCAGGCAATGCAAGACAAGACAAAGCTATCCAGCCCTTCGTCGGAACTTTCCCCGCCAAAGTTAGTTCTAAATACGTCCGGTTTCTAAGCCTACATTACTCATTCTCACAGTGAAGCAACACCCTTTCGACGTCATTTGCCTGTGAAGGTTTGTCAACCACAAGATGATTGCCAAAAAGCATTTCACGATCAATCTTGGCAAAGTGTAGGGTAGACTGTACCCACATCCACAGAGGACTTATGAATTCTGTATGGTGCAACAATCCACAAGTGGAAAAGGGCATAGCTTACTCAGCAACTAATTGTGTCATGTGAGCTAATGTTGTTTGAGAAGTAAGGACCCACAGTTTATTGCCGACTCCGAACGGGAAAATTTGCGTAAGTTAATCATAGGTGGGTATAGCTCTTTCAGTGTTATCAGCAGCTCCAAGGAGGTGGAGTCATGAAAAGTATGAGGTATTGCATACGAACGTGGCCGCCGTGGCGTAGTGGGTAGAGCGCGACGCTCACACGCCTAACAATCTAGGTTCGATTTCCAGCTGATGAACTCGAATTTTTTCACGGCACCACCTCTTTAGAATTGCTGACAACACTCAAAGACTAATAACTATCTAAGAAAGCTTTTCAAATTTTGCCGTTCGGTGTCGGTAAAAAACCGTAGGTCCCTTCTACTCGTGAGAGAACAGTAGCACGCACAACACGAGTAGTTGATGAGCAACCTAGGCCCTGGTCCCCCTGTGGACTGTAGCGCCAACAATTATTATTATTATTATTGTATAATAGTAATTGTTGGCGCTACACTCCACACGGGGACCAGGGCCTAGCTTGCTCATCAACTACTCGTGTTGTGCGCGCTACTGTTCTCTCACTAGTAGAAGGGAACTACTGTTTTTAACCGACTCCGATTATTATTGTATACGAACCGAAATTGAGACCTTCGGCGTGTGAGTTTGACCCACTACGCCAATGCGGCCACAAGGACCTGTGATTAAAATAAAACCCAATTTAGGGGAGATCTCAAAGTCCCAAGAATATTATTGAAAAGCTGTTGTTACATTAAAAGCAAATGTGGCTCTCTCGACCTAAAACTAATTTGTGAGTGACCATTTCGTTATCTTTATAAAATTTAGAACTCCGAGGTCACGATTGAATTTTTCTTAAGCAAGCACAACTAGCGACATCTGCATCTGAAATTTTTAGCAAAATCGCGGCGCTATGAAGTTCTTATGTCAAGAATGACTGACTGCTACGCAGTGGGAAGGTAATGAAGACACGACGAGACTATTTAGATAAAAACAGCATATCTCATTTTGTTTGAGATGTTGAGCAAAACAAATTAACCTAGTCCATTTTCAAAAAATGGCAACACTTGAAAGATGCGGCTGATCTTGGAAGCGATTAGTAACTTCTTTAGAAAGCTGAGGTATTTCCCAGTATTTATTGCGTATCGGCGTAGATTTTAGACAACAACATTGATTTTTGCCTTTTCGAAGAAGTCCGGTTTTGTCTTAAGTAACCCGTATTTGCGTTAAGTTTTGGTTTTCTTTATTAATTGAAAAGGAGTGCAGTCCGTTCCTTCAATGTCCGCTTCGAAAGAAAAACAGCTTCGGATCCTAGGTCATACTCTGCAAATGATGGGGCAATGCCGTTGTGGTGTACTACGCTGATAAAACCAGGCGAAGCTATTGATAGGAATTGTTCTCGACTACACCACATGCGTCTGAGCAGTGAATTGTGTGGCAAATGGTCAGAAACCATCGAGAGACACGACTAGTTAGTTTTGTAACACACTAAGGCGCAGCTCCGCTTAGCTATAGTGGTCGAAAACTACCTGCAAACCCCATCCAGGCTTCTTTTTAGACCTTGATCCTTCTGACTACTGGCGTTTTTAACAGAAGCAAAACAATTTGGGCTCAATTAAACCAAAGTGTGGCTCAATGATTGGATCAATACCATTTGTCTTTTTGTCTTTTGAATTTTCCGGCTATGTACAAGCCGTACAGAGCTCGTATCTGGCAATACTATACATCATTTGAAAGGTCTTGGCATAACCTACAAAGCGACGCTATGAATGATTAGTTTGGATATTATATTCAACAGTTATAGAGTTCACAAACGCCGAAAGTCGAACTTTTTTTTGCTCCGTTAATGGCAAATCCGCTAGAGAAACGTTCCGTGAGATTAATGGTGTTTTGGGAGATGGTACTCTATCACTTCGAACCGCGGAGGAATGGTTTCAAAATGTTCGATTATCGAAGAAAACGGCGCATATTTGAACTAAATCCGACCTCTGTAACACTTTTTATGAAGCATTGAATGAAGAGCAAGACAGCGGAATGTAGATATTTGACAACTTTCATTACGGTGTCTGGTGAACCTGACCCTCCTCCAGATTGCCTCTTAAGCCAACAACCTCTCTCGCCAGATGCTTCCAATTGCGCACTTCAATTTAGTTAAGGAATTTCTCCATTTATGTGTGTCAACTCATCCTAGGCCACTCCCTGTTGCCTAGTTGTAATGGCCCGAATTCGATCGGGGCATGGACGCATGAGGCAATGTCGTGCACGTTCAAGGCGAGCCGCCAACGCTAGCCTCCTTAGTGAACAGGTTAGGTTGTCAAACAGCTCCCGCTGGATAGTCGTCACAACACTTGTTGTATGGGGAACCAATGAATGCAGCAAACCTCTCCGCCTGGACTTAAATAATCGACCTGGCCTACCAGTCCTTGGGCCGTGCGTAAGGTTAACCTTAACACGAAACAAAGCACTGTTCAGGGACAACTACATGCCTAGGATATGGACTCATCAATTGACCCCAGGAAACGTTTTAAAGACAATCATTTCGGTCTTGCAAGTGGAATGTGAGGTTCCATAATAGACCACGCTCAGCCGAAGGAACTGGACTGCTATAAAACAGGCTTCGCTATCATCCAGGAAGCGCAATGGAATGTAACCGACGAATGAATGATAGGAAACTGCGAGAGAAGGCAGCGATTATTTGGATGCAGTTTGTTGTTCGAAACAAACATAGGCAAAAGGTTTTGGGCTACCACCAGCACCAACGCTAAATTTCGAAACATCAGCCTGATCTATGCTCACGCCACGACACAGGAGAACAACGACAGTATCAAAAATGACTTCTATGATCACCTGGAGAGATTATACGATCGAAGATCTGTGTAAAACTGAAGTTCAGTAAATCATAAACGATCACAATTTTCCCCCGCATTCCCCGTCGCAGAAAAGAAACCTTAATTTCCATCGCGTTTTAAAGACACTTCGAAACCCACAACAGTCTCGCAATTTATTCGCATCACGTTCCAAACCAAATGACAATGAAAAAGAAAAAGAACAGCCCTCAACAGGGACGTGAAATAACATTTGAAGTCCTCGTCCGAATTCTGAGAATGCGACGCCCCGTCCAAAAACTGACGCACCTTCCCATCCCTAGCCAGCACCCACCACTGATTGAAATCATAAATTCGTCGAATTCCCCCGAACCGTTGATTGATTCGTGCGTCCACTCAAACGCACAAACATCCGCTTTTGAGAAACGAAACGAAGTGAAAATCCACAGCCCAAAGTTGCAATAACTTGTGGAAAATATTGCGAATAGAAATAATCTACAATTTGACGGCGGCATTAATATGCGTCACACGTAGGCGGTATATCGATTCGCTGGCACTTCGACTTATCGCGTAACGTAACACGTATCCTGCGCTGGCCTGCAGCCGAAGTTGGATGGGTGTCCTATGGCGCCCCTTTCGTTATTCGTCTTCTAAGTGTATCCTCGCCGACTATTGCTCGCGTGAAGTCCTTTCCTGGGCGATAAGGAAGGACGTGCGAAATATTTTAAACTTTTTTCTTTTTTGTTCGTTTCTGAATTTTTCATAAGTCATCGTTGGTGTTCAATATTTCATTGGACAGTCTCCTTGTCTGTTTTAGCATATCTCCGGCCCCCCGGATGGCAGAGCGGCACGTTTTGCGATAAAAAGGAAGATGATATCCCGGAGATGTGGCCCCTAGCATGAAGAATGAAATTCAATTTCTCATATATTACGACGAGGTATTTTACAGGCCAATTTTTCTAGCAATTTATGATGTTGTAGGGAGGGCGAACGAAGGGTCGTAGGTGAAAAACTGAAAAAGGATGTGTCACACGTCACGTACAGTTCAAATTTGCAGATATTTTGTTAGTGATGTTTTTCACTTTCAGTGAAGTCCTTGAATGGTTTTAGTGCAAACGAGGACATCATTCCCTTTGAGTTGAAAAATTGTTCTTTTGCCTTCAAAGAGTGCCGGGTGCAGGTTTTAAGTAATTAGTTCTGTTCGCACAACCGTCACAATACTGGGACTGTGGCCAAAGTAATTGAAAAACACACTTTCGTCCTGTGGGCGAATGTAGATAATGAAAATATATTGAAAGGAGTACATTGATTGGGAACGGAGAGACTGCAAAAAATGGTCTATGTATGGGACTACAACAGTTTTCAATGCCACCATGTAGGGAGTGCTTATAAAGGGATGCCACTCAGTTACCCTTTTAATTAAAAATTAGTGTTCACTTCATAAAGGACATCTCTGGCAAGAAAAGAAAAGAGTCTCGTCGACATAAATTTTTATATTTTTCAACGTGTGGTCATTCACGCCTTTGGTTTTTTTTTTATTCGAAATTTGGGAACACTGTGGCCGCCGTGGCGTAGTGGGTAGAGTGCGACTGTCACACGTTGAAGGGTCTAAGTTCGATTCCCGGCTGAACACCTCTATATTTTCACGGCATCACTTCTTTCGAGCTGCTGACAACGTTCAAAGAGTAATAAGTGTCTAAGGAAAGGCCGGTCGGAGTTGGTTGTATGTCCCTTCTACTCGTGGGAGAACAGTAGCGCGCACAACACGAGTGGTTGATGAGCAAGAAAGGCCCTGTAAGTCTTCCCTCAATTCGGTCGGCAGGCTGAATTCCCTAAGACTTGCCTGGGTCCCGGGATCCTAGGAAACGAAACTGCCGATGAACTAGCTAGGCTAGGTTCAGCAGAGGCATTCGTAGGACCCGAACCCGCCTTGGGATTACCCGCGTCCCTGGTCAGGGCCTCCGTCGATGGTTGGGTATCCCTACAGCACAACCAGAGATAGCGTGACTCTCCAGGATGCAGGGTGACCAAGAGTATGCTCCCAAACGTCTGCAAGAAATCCGCTTTTCTGCTATCTGTGGACAGAAACGACTGCAGAAGACTTGTTGGCGTATTAACGGGACACTTTACCTTCGCTATGCACCTGAGTCGGCTTGGGCTTAGTGATGTCACACTCTGCGACGCCTGTGGAGAAGGTGAAAACACTTCAGAGCACTTTTTCTGTCAGTGTCCTGCCTTCGCTCGTATCAGGTGGCGGTTATTTGGCGCTGATGTGGTGGGAACTGAAAACCTAAGTTCTATATCACAGAAGCGCATCTTGGTTTTTCTTCGGAAAACCAAGAAATTACATTAAATGAAGGTTACTGCCTGGTAGTACAATGGACCAGTGTTTGAGTCTGAGTGCTCCAGTGTAGTTGATCCCAACCTCCAAAAAAAAAAAAGGCCCTTATCCCCTGTGGACTGTTGTGCCATCCAATTGTTATTAATTCGACAGACCCGAGGCTGGAGTTTTAATGCATTCATCTAAAAGCTATAACCTCGAATTCTTTGAATATGACTAGCTTCTAGTCAGACAATCAGTGAATCAGCTTATAGTCCTCCATGAGCAGTTTGAACGAACCACAGCACAAATGCCAAAATTCAAAAGCCCTTGAAGCGGTGTTCGTAACTAAAATTGTAAAGTTTACGCACGCTAGCAGCTGCCACACAGTTCGCAGCCCCGTCAACGTCTCCCCTTAATATTGTAGGTCTTCCTTGACACTCAGCCTCACTTCGATTAAAAAGACGGGGATTGAGTTCATTGGTTAGCATATGCGTCCTACCGAAATTAAAGCTTAAACTGTACTCATTTGCCTACTCCGCTGGAATGAATTCATCCTCATTGCGAACCGGGTCACTTGGAAGAAATCCATTTCAGCAACCAACCGACAACAGCAGAACAAATTGGGGAATTGGATTGTAAGAAAGTAATTTGATTACGATGCCTCAGCAACATCGGAAATCGTTCAAAACGCAAAAACTTAACAACAACCGGAAAAAAGGAACCTCTCCCATATCACTTACCTCCCAAAGACTTACGGACCATTTTCCGCATCCCCTTTTGCATTTGCTTCTCGAGCAAATCAAGTGAAACTTCAACTTTCCCCATCAATCATGCAGGAACAGCTATCTGCATCCTGAATCTGCTGCGGTGGCTTCCCCACCCCACTCATGTGCACACATACTGCATTTCAAGGATGAATGGGAAGGGGAACCTTACACGGAATCTCTTTAATATCCTTGTATTCCTTCCGCATCAAAAGCAGCAGAATAAGAAAAAACACACAAAAAAGCAAACATACACCAACAAGGAAAAACTTTGAAAGCCAGACCCACTCGGAGGTAGACAAGCAACAAGTCCAAATTATGCCTCATAGGATATGTGCAGGCAGCTGTAATGGAAAAAGGATCTCATTTCCCATGTGCATACACAGGACTTCAATGCCATTCAGCAGAACTGTTTCATTCTGCTGGGGCGCGCGTGAGCGAGGGGGCGTACACAAACAACGTACTTCCACCGTCTTCAGCTAATACCCAGCAGAACAGGAATCCAAAGGACATAAAAACGGGGAATCAAAAGTAAAAGGATAATACATCACAACACAATTTAAAAAGCCGGATATGATGAAGCAACAAGGAAGCCGAGTCATGCCGCCCGCCCACGGGATGCCAACGATATGGGGTGGTGTGCAAAGGAGAAGGAACATTACGCCTGCTAATGCCTCGGTTTCTTTTTTGCTCTCCCCTCTCAACTGGCACATCTGCTGCCACTTTTCGTCTTAAAATGTTTCCAGTCAACAGACCGAGCTCCGGGCCGACCGACCGCTCGCCGCCGGCAACAACAACGCAAAGCCTGGTGGCAGGGGCGCCGGAGTCTGCAACGAGTTTGAAAAATTCAAAAGGAAATAATTTTATATACCTGCCACATACAAAGCGTCTTATAATAAATTCAATAAGCTTTTCCTGTGAGCTAACAACTCCGAACGTACACTCTCCGTGCGGAGCGCGCAAACTGCAGGCGGTGGTAAAGCCAGCATCGACTGGAGTAACCCCACACAGAGAGCCTCGAGTAACCAGGAGAAATAACTGAATGTAATCCACTTTGGGGTTGAGCTTTGGTTGACTGCATCTATGACAACACGAACACACACGGCGAACGACAGACGCTCACCTTGTGTTGGGTGCAGCAGCGGAGCTCGCACAGAAGATGCCGATATGAGATACTACCGCTGCCGCCACTACCGCCACCACGGCCACTGCCGCCACCGAGCAATGCGAACGTGTCCCAAAGTGAATGTGATGCGATGGTGAGAAGCTCTAATGCGGAACCAAAGAACGACAGGATAGCAAAACAAGCACAACCGTCGGGCGAACGAGTTGTGAACAAGCACGGGCGAAAACAACCCACCTTGAGGCAATTCAGGACTGCGCTGCTTATCCTGCATTAGAAAACATAATATTCCCTTCTTTGTTGGCAGGAAACAGGATCATGATTGGGATTGGGATACCTCGACGCACGAACGGTAGCGGCGAGTGCTCTCGCGATTCCTTGATCCATCTCCAACCAACCCTTTTCAGGAGTGACTGGCGGGTCGTTGTGTAATATTTTGGCCACGGCTTTAGTTGTTCTTACACCCGTCCATTCACTCACACCACCGTCCATACTCAGCAACCCGTGCAGCTGTGTGTGTACAAGTGAAAGGCGGCGCGACGGCCAACTCTCGGGGGATGATGTTACATCGCTAATTATTAAAAGTGAATAAGTGGTTTCTATGGGGGTGCGGTGGCTGCTGAGAATATCCTTGGTGTCTCCTTTAATGGGATCGTAATTTTCTTTCGGTAACATCGGTGACTTTCCACTTAGAGGCAATAAATAAGACTTAAGTTCGGCCTGCTGCTGGGGCGGGTGGCGCTAATAAATTTGGGTCAGGATATAATATGCGGTTGTATCCCTTTTTTTGGTGGCGGGACGTTGCTTCGAGGAAATTGTCACGGCCATGCGAACGGATGAGTCTTAAAATTTCCAATTGAAGTTTTATTAATTTGTTGTGATGGCTGGTGGAGTGCCACTTGTGGGTTATCCCGACTGAACAGAAGGCTAAGTGAGCGGAGTCGAGAAAGGGGGAAACGTTTCAGTCATTTTGTTTAATTAATTGAAAAGCAAGTTAAATGAAGTACGCATTCGAACAGGACTTGGTATCGCAATAAATTTGTTCCAAGTCCGTTGAGAGAGCAACAAGAAAAAGGGTGTTCTTTTCTGTGGTACAGAACTTTAAGTTGGCAACTCTATTTCAACGAACGGTTATTTTATCAGATGTCTAGTGATTAATTTTTTGTTCAATTTGACATTGTAAGATTTGAAGCCAAAAAATGATCTAGATTGGGTGAATGGGCAAAACACAAGATAGCCGCGAATTACATTTTCATAAGCCATTCTTTTTCAAGCAATAATGCTCATCTTTGGTTGAATGGATGTGTCAATAAGCAGAACTGCTTTGTTTTGAGTGGTGGGATTTCTCTTGTATACGTTGCGACATCGTAACGAACACAGACTGTTTGGGATGCTTTGTCGATTGGTGGAATAATTGGTCAGTACTTTTTTAAAACTGACGCTGGCCGGAAAGCCGGCACATAATGGTTGCTCAATTGATATACAAAAATGTCAGTAATGATTAATGCGGCTTTCCAGGCTGAGGCCCAGGTCCACCCCGGACTGTAGCGCCACAAGAAGAAGAAGAACCATTATGTGCAAGAGCTGAGGCTCTAAGAAGTTCTAGTAACATATCACGCAGCCCGTGCCACAATGGAATTTTTTGAAGGAAGTGTTTGGAGTTGACATTGTTCCAAGCTACGCATCCGAACATTGGCCTCGAAGATCGTGTGATTGAAAGACGGTAGACTATTTTCTGTGGGAATATGTAAGTGCCCTAGTCTACGGCGATAGCCGCGAAATGATTGACGCCTTAGAGCACACCATTCCCCGCACTGATGCCGATATACGGGCACAAGTGTTAAAAGAATTCATGGAAACTTGTATCCTCAGATTAAACAACGTTCAAGCTAACGAAGGCAGCTATATGCCAAAATCTATGTTTAATTTGAAATGCCAGAATTTAGTCTTCCAAATGATGTTCACATTTTATCAATTTAGGAAACAATTTGTTACTTTATTTGATTTTAAAGTTCTATACCTCTGATCAAACACATTGTCAAACCACAAACAAAACTATTCAATTCCATCTGCAATGTGTTTAATTCTTGTTTCTGTGTCAAACGGTAAAAAATACTTTTTTTATCTTCAGTTGATACCAATCTTAACATGGACACCTTCATTCACTTGATTTAACACCATCCCTCTCGCACACATTTTGCAGTGACACTCAACAGCAATCACTTCTGCACGAATGAACGAACAAAATATTCACAAACTCCAAGTACACGATGATTTTGAAAAAGAAACCAACTAAAAAGTTGACAGGGGACACCCGGGTTTGAACCGGGGACCTCTCGATCTGCAGTCGAATGCTCTACCACTGAGCTATATCCCCGACTTGAGAATCTCTCTGAAGTTGCGGAGGAAACTCTACTTTCAATTTCTTTAAGTGTGAAGCCACACTCCCACTCAACGGTTCTTCTCCAAACAAAGCAATCGCCTTGGCGGCAGCAAAAACAAAATGTGAGCTGCGTTGGCTGATAGTTCGAGCTGAGTCAGAGGTGCTGTGTAGCAACTTTCTAATCTCTAACCAGAAGCAGTGTAAAATTCAGTGATTGGGAAATCTGTGATTGAGGGCAGAACTCAGTGAACACGCACTCAGAGAACTAGTGTGGTGCGGATATTGTCGAGTTATAGGGTTCCTAAGGAAGGAAAGGGAATACTTTCAATTACCGTCTGAATGCAAACTGATGCCTCAGTGCCGAAGGTTTTCCCCCCACACGTGAGGGGGTAATTTAGAATGCGGTTCGTCACCTTAGACTCTCCGTCACTGACACACAAAACGCCACAAATTTGATAATGGATTACAGCAGCCATTTTTCCAATTTATACGGAGCTGTTCAAGATGTGTCGCAAAAAAAATTGGTGTTTATTCCAAAAATGATTTTTTCATGTACAACTTCCCCTTCCTTCAACGTAATCCAAGCCAATGTAATTTTTCAATTCTTGAAGGACTCAAAATATTCGTGTTTCAGATCTTTTCCAGACCCTCGTCAATAGTGGCGTAGCGACGACCGACCCAAACGAAGGTTTGTTACTAGTTACGTGTCCTGGAGAGCATTGGGATTACCGCTTGGAGAGTCTAAGGCCTCCCAGGCAATGGTTTTGTTCCAAATGAATATATTGGAGCCAATTGTGCCGGGGCTTGTTCCATGTGAAAACTATTTGCACCAATTGAATGTCACTTGACAATTGGTATTTTTAAGCACTTAAAATTTCTCTTAATTGAGTGCCACAATCGGCCAAAGTTACTGAAATCAGCCGACATCTGTTGGGAAAATGCCCAGGTGATCAAAACTTCTAAGCTCCGGGTGTTCAAACCTTCTCAGTCTTGTGGGAACAACGCCGCATATTTTCTTTTGTATAATTGAAGCGTGCAAAAGAGGTTGCGAGTACCGTTAAGTGACCGGTTCAAGTCACAGCACGGGCCGAAGGTATAGAGAAAGAGCGGGAGAGGAGGTACCGATGCAAACTGGTTTTAAATGCCTGTGGTTTGTAATAAGGAGGAAAAACCGAGCTAGGAAGAGCATTCCAGATTCGTGTAGTGCGGCTAAAGAACGAGTCTCTGGATTTGACTGTACGTTGGAAATAGGGCTTGAGGGTGAATTGGTGGGCATTCCTAGCGAGG
The DNA here is from genome assembly GCA_955652365.1 of Eristalinus aeneus. NCBI lineage: Eukaryota > Metazoa > Arthropoda > Insecta > Diptera > Syrphidae > Eristalinus > Eristalinus aeneus. The sequence continues at coordinate 96,503,972 of OY019130.1, read as the reverse complement.
CGTGTATTGCGGGTGAATTCTTGAATGGGAGGAATGCAACTGGCTAATTTATCTGAGCATTTCTTGTTAAAATAGCGATAAAAGAGTGACAACGACGCGACATTACGTCGGTGTTCTAACGAGTCAATCAACTTCGCAATATTACTGTCACCTATAAGTTTTGTCGCTCGCTTTTGAATTCTATCCAGCAGGTGCAGGGAGGTCTTAGAAGCACCTGACCAAATAAAAGCGTTATACTCAAGTTTTGGGCGTATGTAGACCTTGTATATTGTAGCCTGATCAGAGGGGGTGAAGTACTTCTTGCATCGTTTAAGGAAGCCTAGACATTTCGCAGCATTTTTGGCGACCTCAAATATGTGATCGTTCCAACTAATTGTTGGGTTCATACACATACCGAGGATGGAAAGTCTTTCGGTTTGAACAACGCAAGTGCCGTCCATGGATAACGGATGATTATTTTGTAATCGCTTTAACGACAGTAGACAGCACTGTGTTTTGGAAGCATTAAATTCCACTCTATTCTTATTCCCCCAATCGATTATGCTGTCAAGGTCGGAATTTAATGTGCTTAACATACGCTGCCGTTCCGAGTCTATGGCCGAAGTAGAGGGACGTGAGCCAAAGAACGAATATAAGAAGCTGAGGGTACTGTCATCAGCGAAGGAATAAAAAGGATTATAGGTCGCAGACAAGAGATCATTTACAAAAATGAGGAAGAGTGTCGGAGACAAAACAGAGCCCTGGGGAACACCAGCATTAATATGGTGAATATCAGACTTGAATCCATCCAAAACGACTTGTATTGAACGATTCGAAAGGTAATTTCTAATCCATTGAAGAAGAGGCTCATCGATCCCAAAAGCACGCATTTTCGAGAAGAGAGCCTGGTGCCAGACCCTGTCAAATGCCTTTGAAATATCAAGCGCAACAATCTTGCTTAAGAAGCTTCCGGGACTCAAGATATTTCATAAGCTGACGGTTTATCAGCGTTTCCATGACCTTGGAGAGAAGGGTTACGTCGGTAGGAGGTTGGTGACGAACATTCGCCCTTTTTAGGGACGGGCTGGACAAATGCAGTTTTCCACTTACTCGGAAAGAGCCCTGAAGAGTAAGACAGATGGAAAAGCTTAGGCAGTGGTTTTGCCAGCGTAGAAGAACACCTCTTCAGAAGAACAGGGGGTATACCATCCGGGCCAGCAGATTTGTGTATGTTTAAATCTTTAAGTACTTTTGCTACTGTACGAGTGCGAAAATGGATTTGCCCCATGGAGAAATTTACGCTCTGAAGTACAATCGGGGACAAAGTGCTATCTGGCAGCGTTGAGCTAGCTGCAAAGTGTGCAGCAAGCAGATTAGCTTTGTCCAAAGAGCTGACAGCTGGAATGTCATTGCAAATAAGCGTTGGGATCGATGACGAGGCTGAATTCCTAATGTTTTTTTACGAAAGACCAAAAGCTTCTGCTACCCTTAGGGCATTGTAGAACTTTTTGCCTCAACTTTTGGTCAAAGGAGAATTTAACACGTCTTATTAATTGAGAAGGATATCAATCAACTTGGAGTGCACAACTGCACGCTGCTATTGAAAGTTCGTTCTGGACGAAAAGTGTAGTTAAGATCTTTTTTAGCATCACACGAAGAAGATCTGTGAAGTACGGCATTCATTGCATAAAGATTGCGTACGTCAAACTGACTTAAACTGTAACGATGAACGATTTGTTCATAAGTCACATTTTAGTGATGTATGTGTCGAGGGAGTTCCAGAATGAGGTTAATGCGTGCGTCGGTCTACCCACCGAAAATAATGGCCCGCCCCATCTCTTTAAGTCCGTGTTTTTACGGCTCATTGTATCACAAGTTGTAGAAGGAATGTCTTTATAGAATGTGTTAAGTCCATATATACCCTCAGACGTTTGAACATGCGATGCACGACCATTTCCTTACACGGCGAAATTGTTCTCAAGCCCCGAAGATTTTAAAGAAGACCTGCTCCATCAATAAATTGTTCCTTCAGATCTCTAAGGAAATACTCTTGCAACAAACAACGAATTGAAGAAATTGTTCCGACATCAAAGCAGACACCCACATTTAAAAAAAAACGGAAGAAAAACAAAACAATGGAAATCCCGCCAGCACTATGACCGCTGAAAGGTTGCCCATTATGATTTAATTTCTCTACGCCCACCCAGACAACGATCACCGTCATCCATCGCCCAGACACACAAAGCGCAAATAAAGCTCTGGAAAAATCCATTAATCCATGTTTTCGAGTTGTTTTCAGCAGAATGAATGAATGCAAATATAAATCCTCCATTTAATTCATTTATGCGAGCGGATATCGCGCCGTGTCGGCCATTGGCATCACCGACGGTCGCACAGCGATACGAACGATACCTCCACCAAGTCGTCGGTGGCTAGGCTAGCCGAAGCTATTAAACGATAACTCCGAACCACTTAGGCTCGCACTTTCCTCAATCGAATGAATAATAATGTCCTTTTAATTTCTGCCAGGATTGTTGTCGCTTCTCCTACACGCATACGTGCATGCACGATTTTTTTTTTTTTGTTTCTTTAAGCAGACAGTGCTCCTTTTTTCAACTCACTGCCGATGCAGTTTTGGTCGTTGCAGCGCCGGCAGCCCGTTTTTTGTTTCTTTTTGTTTTTTGTTTTAAAGAAACACCGATGAAAATGCGAAATAAAAACAATTTTATTCATGAATTTCAATTATTCCTGTTGGGGTCCTTTAAATATTTCTCGCCATTTCCGGCGAGCTGTCGTTACTGAAATGCATTATTTATGAAGTTTATTATTTATTTATTTAATTTCGCTTTTTCATTACATTTTCTTTCTGGCGTCAGTTGTAATTTATTATTTTTTTTGTATTGTTATGAATTGCAAAAACAAAACGGGAAGCCGGAAATATTTAACTATCACTAGGACATTTCCTACCTTCGAAGCGTTTTCCGGGAATTTACGTGCGGCAACTGTGTGGCTTTTGTGCGTTTCTGTTTTGTTTCCGTTTCATATTAAATTAAAGATGACGCGTTCGGTTACCGCATTGTTTGACGTTGATTCGGGTGGTTTGTGGCTTGGGAAACACCCAAAGCCGACAAGTGCAGATTTCTCCGAATCGTTGATGGACAGACTTTCCTAATTCACTGCAAGCTCGGTTTGCATTTCATTGCGGTTGTCTGCATAGTTATGGTCAGCCTTGAACTATTTTTCTATCATGGAGCTGCTAGGAGCTGTCTTGTACTTGGTCACAAAACGGTTTTTAATACAATTTGTAAATACAAAGGGGCTGTTTAACACGCGCCATGGGTTTTATTAAAAGTGCATAATCAAGTTTCCATACATTCTTCCGATTTAAGGGGACTTCGCTATTCTTAGGTATTTTCCGAGACTCTAGTCGCGATTTATTTTTTTTTAATAGCGAGCGCTATGGGGTCAAGTAGGTACATTTTAGTGACCGGGATTAAGTCACTTCACGGGTCAAAGCTATAAGGGAAGAGAGGCAATATGAACCAAGACAACGCACAAGATCTTTATGACGCCGAATATAAAGGACCTGGGCCTCAACCAACTTACCTCTCCAGCCAGCACGATCTTTCGCCAGCTGTCTCTAGTTGCGCACTCCAATTTGGTTGAGGTCCTTCTCCACTTGTGTGAGCCACTTCAGTCTAGGTCGTCCTCTGTTGCGTTGTCCCAATGGCTCGGATTCAAAGACTTTTCGGGCCGGAGCAGTGGTTTCCATACGCTCTACATGGTCTAGCCATCTTAAGCGTTGTATCCGTAGACGCTTGACCAGGCGCATGCCGCTGTACAGCCTATAGAGTTCGTCATTAAATCTTCTCCTCCAGATGCCATCAACGCAAACAGGACCAAAAATCGCACGCAAAACTTTAAACTTTAGATGCTTACAAAGGATAATTCCAGCTAGAAAAACATAGTCAGCTGGAATTACCCATTGTGGGCCATTCTGAACTGTAGCAACGCGCAATGATAAAGCAAAATGAACAGCCAATAGACCTCTTGCAGCCACATTTAGGTCTTGACTAGACTCAAACAAATGTGTCCTAGCTCAGTTAGCTTGACCCGCAAAGTTTCCAATTCTCTTCTTCTTTCTCTTCCTTTTCTTCTTCTTTATCTTTATCTTTATCTTCTTCTTTTTTTTTTTTTCTTTTTCTTCTTCTTTTTCTTCATCATTTTGTGGCGCTACAGTCCGGGGTGGACCTCAGCTAACGACCTTTCGCCAACTGCCTCCAGTTCCGCACTCCAAGTTGGTTGGGATCCTTCTCTTCTGATGCGTTATCCCAATGGTTCAGATTCGAAAAATGTACGGGCCTGAGCAGTGGTGTCACTACGCTCTACATGTCCAAGCCATCTTAAGCGTTGTGTCCGAAGATACTTGACCAGGCGCATGTCGATGTACAGCCCATAGAGTTCGTCGTTAAATCTTCTCCTCTAGATGTCATCAACGCCAACAGAACCAAAATCACACGCAAACCTTTTCTCTCGAAAATACTTAGGGATTCCTTGTCCGCTTTTAGTAACGTCTGGGTTTCTGCGTCGTGAAGTAGGACAGGCATGATCAAGCTGTTATATAAAGCCAGCTTAGTTTTTCGTGAGAAGACTTTATTACCCAATTGCCTCTTGAGCCCAAAGAAACAGCGATTGGCAAGAGTGATTCTGCCTTTGATTTCGTAACTGATGTTGTTGTCCCTATTTACCGCGGAGCCGAGGTAGACGAAGTCCTTGACTAACTCGATGTTTCTGCTGCCTAGTGTGACGCTCTGTCAGACACATCGATGTTGTGTGTCCTTTCTTGATGATAGTATGGACTTCGATTTTCCCTCATTAACCACCAGACCCATTTCAGCTGCTTTCGCTTCAATGCCAGTAAAGGCCTCATTGACGGCTCACTGTGTTCGTCCAATCATGTCAATGTCATCAGCGTAATTTAGCAATTGAACTGTCTTTTGGAAGATCGTGCTTCTGGGATTGACTTGTGAGTTACGCACAATCTTTTCGAGAATGATGTTGAAGAAGCCACATGACAGCGCGTCGCCTTGTCTAAAACCTTTTTTTGACATTGAGGGTTTCGGTGAGTTCGTTACCGACCTTGACGGAGCAGCGAGAGTTCTAAATCGCCATCCTTCATAAACTGACGAGCTTGGTAGAGTTAGCAAAACTAGACATGACACTGTAAAACTCGTCTCTACACACACTGTCATATGCGGACAAATGGTTTCAGACGCTCACACAATACGCAGAGAGAATCTTGTATGCCATGTTAAGAAGGCTGATCCCCCGATAAAAGGGTCATCGGGGTCTCCTTTCTTGTGGATTGGGTAAACGACTTATTCTCTAGCCCGTCTAAAAATACATCTGTTTGAAGACCATCATCCGTCTGAGGTTTTACGTTTAAAGATAATTCTCAGTCATGTGGTGTCAGTTGTGGGGAATGCGTATAATGGAGCAGTAGTTCGCGGTCTTATTGAACGAATTTGGTGTTGTGAGAAGGAACGGATTAATCGGTTTGAAGTAGCCAAATTGGAGTAGTTGCGGCACTTTGAAGTCCTTTTCATAGTTATGGCCTGTGACAGTGAATACACTCTTGATGACACATTTTAAGCTCCAGATAACAGTGGCCACAACTGCCTTGATGACGGCACGTGCATTTTGTAGAGTCCACTTTTATTGGTGAATGATGTGCTCTAGGACTCCTCTATTAATGCTTCCTCGACTGCTAGACATAAAAAAAGATCTTAGAAATTAAATCTGTCTCACAGCCATTCAGATACTATATTATAGCAGCTTCTCATGCCAGTTCAGAACAGCTTCTGATATCAGTTCAGAACATACCCCGCAAGATTCATTGAGATGGCTGTGGTGATCATTTTAAGAAGAATGGAGAACCTTTCAAGAGGTACCCCTGCAGATCATGGATCTTTGTCGGCTATTTCCCCGCTCTCAGAGTTTTTCAAAAACCCGATATGTTAGCACATTACAACTCACTGAACCAAGTTTCTACGCCTTTCTTTCGTCATACGCTACATCATAAAAATACTACAAAAATTAATGAAATCTCGAGACGGACCCTGTCGAGATTTTGCTACCCGATTGAGAATTTCTCTTTTCAGAACAATTGCAAGCTTACAAGATTGCACTTTTGTTAATGATCCGAGGGCATGCATGAAAAAGAGTGACAATATTATTGGCTTGATGGTCCTTTCCTATCGAAATCTGAGCCTGAAGGGTTTGAAATACAGACGCTCAAAGAACTTCAAAAAGCAGTCTTCGGCTGCCTCTGAATGCCATTGTCATCCTCGAATTCGATTAAACTGCAAACCCCAGCCCTCTGAACTTCGCCTTTTTCACCCTAATTAGTCTGTCCGAGGACACCCTCAGCCTTCAAAAGGGCCCTGCACTTGTAGTCCTCTGACGCACTTCATGAAAAGCATTCCCACAATCCAAAAGGAAGTGAAAACAATTTACCTTGACCACATTTCCTATAAGATGCACCACCCCCACGTCCAGTTTTCAATTTCCTCCCAATCTCCAGCTCCCGCCATCCATTGGAAACAATTTGTCAAATGCAATCAATTTCAGTTTATAATCCGGAAAGCCAACAACTTGCCTCCCTCGCTCCCTGGTGCGGTGCAACATGGATTAGCTTGACCGTGTGCAGGCACCCGACCACCCCGCCCTCCAATGCTAATGGAACTTGTCTGGGGCGAAACATAAATAGCCGTCAATGCAGGAAGCACCTCCGCGCCGGCATCGCTGCCCAAACCCAAATGACAACTGTTCTTGTGCAATTCATTCATCCCCACCGGGAAGTCCCATTTCGAGCACCTGCTCCCAATGGTGCCTTTTATAATTTATAAGTCCCAGCTGAGATTAGACAGGGGAAGATGTGCATCTCCTTGCGCTGGGGTGGCGAACCACCGCCGCGCCGCCAGCCGGGGTTTGAATTTTTCTCCGACAAGGAAGCCGAACTGCACTGCACAACGACTCAGTCTGTCTCCATGTGTTCTTGTGGTGGGTGGTAGACGGTGGGTGGTTTTCGGAACACCGCTATGTGTGTGTGTGTTTGTGTGAGGGCGGCAGTAAATAGGAATTACGCAGGTGAAATGTTTCTGCCGATAAATCACTTTGGCGAAAGAATGAAAGAAGAGCAGCCGGAAGGAGCGAAATAAGAAGATGCAGCAGTGGCGGTGGTAGTCTTGAGTTAGTGCTTCCAGCTGAACTAAAAGCAAATTCATATGCAAAATGGAATAACTCATGGAAGTTGATCATAGTTTTTATGTGCTTCAGGGAGCAGACACCGTTCGAAGAGAACCGTGGGGCTGGCAGCGCTACTCAGCATCCCACTTGACATATATTTCAAGGTAAAAGTTCGAAATTGCAATTCTCCAGAGATGAATTTATTTAGCGTTTCCGTAAGTTGGCCCGCTTCTTCTTCCCATTACACGTGGAGTGCGACGCCGGGGTGTGTGGGGAAAGTCAGAAAACTGACAAAACTTCCTCGCCAAAATGGGAAACACGTGGAACAGAAGCGCACACTGCACACAACCAAACACCAGCCAAAGCGAGGTTAGGAGTAATGAAGATTCGAGTTGACGTGGTGATGGCGATGATTAGTGCGTTAAAGTTTCACAGTGGGTGGTTAGATGATTTTCCTGTGTGATTAACGCGCAGTTAAGTGGCGGCTGTAAGGAATTCCCAAAGCTTAATTATGGTCTTGACTCAACGATGCACGTTAGAGGTTAAGTGCTCGTTCTACAATTTGGCAGGGTTCTCCTTGGTATTTGCGAGGGAAAAGCGCAAACTTCAGAGTCGTCGTGCTGAATTGTTTGATGAACATGGGAGTCTCATGGTGAAGTTGTTGCAAGAGTAACATTAACTCGCGTGGAAAGTGCAGACAAAGAAGAGGATACGTAATTAGGCAAAATTTTGTGTTCTCTTGTCTCCTGTATCTGCTTGAATGCTTTGCATGAAAGTATTCACATAGGGTAGATCACATCCGCCAGCATTCATCACTCAGAAAAATCTTCAACACTTTCAAAAATCATTTGCAGAAATTTTAAGGTTACGTTTTGCAAACGAAACCTTTAATGGATGGTGCGTGTTTATTTACGCGTCTTCATCTCTTAGGTTTACTGTATGAATTTCAAAGGTAGAGATTTCAAAAAGCCTTTAAAACCGTAGCTCTGTGTTCAACCACGAAACTAGGAATCTGAAAGAAGTTGGAAAATGTCATGAAATTTTGGCGTTCGGAATCGGCTGCAAATTGAAAGCCTTCTCCACTCTTCTCCATAACGAATCGCCTGTAAGTTGTATGGCCACCCAGTCTCCACCCTAATTTACTCGAACTGACAGTGACCTCAAATATTAAACTTTTCGGGAGAAAAGTTTACCGTGCGAATTTTCGGTCCTGTTTGCGTTGATGGCATCTGGAGGAGAAGATTTAACGACGAACTCTATGGGCTATACTGCGACATGCGCCTGGTCAAGGGTCTTCAGATACAACGCTTAAGATGCCTACACCATGTGGCGCGTATGGACACCACTGCTCCGGCCCGAAAAGTCTTCGAATCATAGCCATTGAGATAACGCAACAGAGGATGGCATAGGCTAAGTTGGCGCACACAAGTGGAGAATGATCTGAATTAACTTGGAGTGCACAAATGCTGGCGAAAGATCTTGCTGGATGAAGAGGCATGTTGGTTGAAGCCCAGGTCAGAGTGTAGCGCCACAAGAAGAAGAAGAAGAAGAAGGCCTCAAATTTGAACCTATAGTGGATCTATTTTAAATTTCTTGCGTCTCAGTGGAATTGAAAAATTTTTATTCGCAATGGAATTCAAACGTGATTGCTTTGTTTTTCCCTGGGAAACTAAAAAATAATTTCTTTGTGTCTCGAAGCACATCTGCGTGATATCGGCAACGCTCTAACCAGCATAGAGGTGGTTATTAAAAAAGCAACACAGACAGAAATGGTTTCGAGTTGAGCGTAATCTGCGTCGAAGTGAAAGAAAAATGGCTCGTGAGCTTCACATATTTCGGGGAGTGGTTGCATCAAATACTGGAAAATAGGTCTGGACTCAAACCAGTTAAGCTCTAAAAAGCATACGATCTCACACCGCAACAGAAAAGATTCAGACTATTAGTCGCCGTTTGCTATTGAGATATGTGTCAGCAGAGAGGATCTTGGAAAATGTACTCCTTCGGACGACGACTAGAAAGCAGGCAGCACTGATGGCGATGGTTTGGGTCGCCATAACTCCCGTCGGTAGCTCGTCCCGTCCTTGAGGCAGATTTGAAGCCTTGTGCAAACAAACATTTTGCTCGAAGACTGTAGTGTCTGAGTTATTTTATAGGAAAAGGTTGACAATAAAAATATCACAGTTTAAACCACTTCATATTTCATAACTTCTTCGCCGGAAATGGGTTAAAATACGGCAGAGTCATTTGCATGCAAAGTGTGATGCCGTCTCAAAGCTATTATTCAAGCCAAAGGCGGACATATTAAAAACAACTGATACAATTTGACAGTTGATATATTTTCCAACATTTTTGGTACAATTAAATATTTAAAAAAAAAACGTAAAAAAAGTATAGTTGAAGTTATTCACAATTATGCCTTCGCATCACATTTCAATTCGATTCTAAAACATTGAGATTTCAAAAATCTAAGAAAGCAATTCTTTTGTTCAAAAATAGTTGCATTTATTGAAAAATCTGAAGACATCGCACAATTTAAGTTGAATTGAATGTCCCACTTTAAGCCCTTGTAGGACATGCGTTGTCACTTCAAACCCTAATGAAAAACAAAGTTTGACTAATTGAATGATGTAACACATCATTTGACTGACTTGCAGGGGCGCCACTAACAAAAATCCATAGTCGACTATGGATGCACGAGCATCAGCGAGCTATAGCGTGCATTAGAGCGCACCAGCGAGCACTAGCGAGCACCAGCGAACACTAACGAATACCAGCGAGCACTAGCGAGCACTAGCGAGCACTAGCGAGCACCAGCGAGCACTAGCGAGTTGCAGCGAGCACTAGCTAGCACCAGCGAGCACTAGCTAGCACCAGCGAGCACTAGCGAGCACTACCGAGCACCAGCGAGCACCAGCGAGCGCTAGCGAACACCAGCGAGAACTAGCGAGCACCAGCGAGAACTAGCGAGCACTAGCGAGCACTAGCGAGTACTAGCGAGCACCAGCGAGCACTAGCGAACACCAGCGAGCACCAGTGAGCGCTAGCGAGTACTAGCAAGCACTTGCGAGCATTAGCGAGTACTAGCGAGCACCAGCGAGCACTAGCGAACACAAGCGAGCACCAGCGAGCGCTAGCTACCACCAGCGAGAACTAGCGAGCATCAGCGAGAACTAGCGAGCACTAGCGAGCACTAGCGAGTACTACCGAGCACCAGCGAGCACTAGCGAACACCAGCGAGCACCAGCGAGCGCTAGCGAACACCAGCGAGTACTAGCGGGCACCAGCGAACACTAGCGAGCACTTGCGAGCATTAGCGAGCACTTGCGAGCATTAGCGAGCACCAGCGAGCACTAGCGAGCACCAGCGAGCACTAGCTAGCACCAGCGAGCATTAGCGAGCACCAGCGAGCACTAGCGAGCACCAGCGAGCACTAGCGAGCACCAGCAAGCACTAGTGAGCACCAGAGAGCACTAGCTAGCACCAGCGAGCACTAGCGAGCACCAGCGAGCACTAGCGAGTTGCAGCGAGCACTAGCTAGCACCAGCGAGCACTAGCTAGCACCAGCGAGCACTAGCGAGCACTAGCGAGCTCCAGCGAGCACTACCGAGCACCAGTGAGCACTAGTGAGCACCAGCGAGCACTAGCGAGCACTGGAGAGCGTCCGTCGATTTTGTCGTTTCAAAAGATGGCTCCATCTATTGTAGGTGATGTATTAAGAAGCGTACTGTCCATAGAACGTATAATTCTGCTGTGCATTTGTTTGAGGAGCCTGTCAACGTCTTTCTTCGTCAGAAGGTGGTGTCGTGTTGCTCAAACATAGTTGCCTGAAATGGACCCTGGAGAATTGCCACCAACAAGCTTTCCGATAATTAAAATGGTGCTTCTTCGCAAATTGCTCATGCCCCAACAGCTCGTTCGAGAACAGAAACGAAGTGTTCGACAAGAGACTAATCTTTTTCCAAAGACATTGAAAACAACCACATTAGCTCCAAAATCAAGTGTGGAATGATTTTTTTCTGTTTTTCTGACTAAATTAAATAATGAACCCTTTGTTCTTCATTTTCATCAACTTTTTCTTCTTGAGCCGCTACAGTCCGGGGTGGACCTGGGCCTAGTCCATGTGGGCATGGGCCTGTCCACACGAAGAATGTTGTTGATCACGTTAAAAGTGCCAACACTATCCCCGTTAGTGCACATATCAAGATGACATACAGCCTCCTCGAGGCGCCCCCTGGATAGCCCTCAGAGCACCCAGCGAACCCCTCTGCACGGTGGTTAAATAATGGGCCTGGCCTACCAGTCTGTGCGTTGTGCGTGAGATTAACTTCCTCCCAACTTAAGAAAAGCAATAAAGCTCAGAAAGACCGACATGCCTCGGATAAGGACGGATCAAACGTTGGCGATCCCGGCACCTTCATTATTCCTGCTCTTTATGGAGCAGAAACCTGTGCGTCAAATGCAGCCATTAGAAGATTAGGACATGCTTGACATAACCGCGGAGTCATGTCTATTGAGGTGCAGCCGTGTTCCGTACTGGAGTACCAACCCAAGACGAAGAAACGATTTTTGGTCTCGTTGTTAATCAACCCGTTATTGAGTTTCCCTCCAGTTTCATTTCATCCCTCCAACTCACTCGAAAGCACTCCTCCCCTCCTCCTCTACACCTCCCTCGACGCCAACCATGGCCAATCCGAATTGCTGCGTTTTTATTTACTTTCGGCTCTTTGTCTCCGTATTTCCAAATTTAATTAGCAAGTCAAGGCAAACACATCAAGTCCATTAGCCAGCACAATTTAAAGCATCCGCCACTTTGTATCTAACTGCAGGACCACAGTAATTTATCAGCTATTTGACTTGGCCTTGTCTTCCCTGTACGTCCCTCGCTGCCTCGTTACCCGGGGCAAATGATTCAAAATTCATTTTTCTTTCTCTCGCTCGTTTTGTTTCACATTACTGCGTGGGCAGGGCAGCAGTCGCACTCCAGAAAGGTCTACCAACGCTTCTAAGGACTTTTATTGAGTTTGGTAAAGAAAATTTGCAAATGTCGCTTTTGAATAGCAGCGAAAGCTGGCCTCCGCCGGGAAGCTGGAAAGCTGAGGAACACAGAAGTCAGCATTACGGGTGGCAACTATTTGCAAAACTTTCCATTTCCGATGCTGGCCCATTTGGAATTTGTGGTACATTGCCATTTGGGTAGGACATTAATATGCTGCCACGAGAGCTCTGCCCCCTCAGCCTCAGTTTCCACTGTCGCACTCTGACGCCTGCCGTCACCGCAACAAGCCACAGAGTCTGTTCTGTATTGAGATCACCCGCGGCCCCCCGCTGATGTGTGAGCTGAGTGTTCGAGTATGTGTGTGGGCTTGATTCAATGGAAGCAATGCCAGAGATGGGGCTAATGGATTTCCGTATTTTTCTGTTTTCACATCATCGCTGCGCTCACCCTCCGCCGTCCCTTTGGCTATGGCAGAGGTCGCCTGTGTTTGTGCGAACGTGTTTTAAGAGAAATTCTGCGTCAGACCGGAAGTGTTAGTCACACCGTGGGGTTCCATGCTCGTATAAAATTTTATTAATATTTGGAGAGATTAAACTTCGGGGCAGGAAAGTTGGGAAAACACTTCTTGCTGCCTGTAGTTTGTCGAGGAGCAACGGAATTTAAGTGAAGAGCGCGTCACCTTTGCTCTTTTGCGTTCGTTTGTCGTCGCTGGAAGGTGGTGGATGGAGGGGGATGGAGCGGGCGAAGTTGAAATTCTCAGGACTGACACATTTCAGACAACTGAACGGAGCTTGAGTGACAGGAGTAAGTAGGAGGCAAAACTCTTGCCTTCGCAAGGAGAGACTCTTCTCAACTACTCCTGGCATTTGTTGTTGGTGTAGATGGCGCGTGTGGTGGTGTTGTTGTTGTTCTGAATGTGAGTGCGGTAATGTCAATCAAATGATTTTGAAGAACATCTCCTCCTGACAGTGAAGGAAAATGACAGCAAGGATGAGACAGCAAGCAACAAAAGTGAATTTCTTGGATAAATGTGATGTTAAATTGAATTTTTCATTTATTCGCCCTGCATTACATGGCAGCCGCGTCAACTTTTCATATCTCGTTTCTGATGTTCCCATCCACTCACACAAGCACCTTCGTCACTCCCACGGGATGGTGGCAAACGGTGCGAATTATGGGTGCACAAGTTACATTTTCATAACGAGTTTTCGATGGGATCTGAGGCACTGAAATATGTGACTCTCTGATTGTTGCTCTGAAGGTCAGACGTTCATTGAGGACATGTAAAGCTTGATGTACCTTGTGCCATTACTTTTTCATTTCAATTTCGGTTCAAGCGGAATCAATCTTCGAACGGCTTTAGGTTGAGTCGACACGAAGTCGCCGACTGGTTGTCGTTGTTATTAATTTCCCCTTTCCACATCGGCACGTCAAGACGGTTCTTTGGGAAGATAATTCCGAAGCCGTTTACTTATTCTGATGTATGCTAGTCTTGGAATTTTAATTTCTCTGAAGTAGGATGTGTGCCGTGCGTGTTTTCTTCGTAATGCATGCATTCGGAGAAAATGACTCAACGACGGACTTTATGTGCTGTACGGCAACATGCCTCGGGTCAAGCACCTTCGGATAATAATAATAACTGTTGGCGCGACAGTCCACAAGGGGACCAGGGCCTAGCTTGCTCATCAACTACTAGTGTTGTGCGCGCTATTGTTCTCTCACGAGTTGAAGGGACCTACAGTTTCTTGCCAACTCCGAACGGCGAAATTTGAGAAGTTTTCTTAGACAGTTACTACTCTTTGAGTGTTGTCAGCAGCTGGTGCCGTGAAAAAATCGAAAAATTGGTGTTGATCTGGGAGTCGGACCTAGACCCTTCGTCGTGTGAGTGTCACACTCTACCCACTACGCTACGGCAACCACAGCATCTTCGGATACAAGACTTCAAACGTCTTACTCATGTAGACTAAATGGATACCATTCCTCCGTCGCGTAAAGCCTTCGAATCTGAGGGACAACTTAACAGAGGGCGACCTAGGCTAAATGGAGAAGGACCTCAACTAACTTGGAGTGCGTGACGGCTGGCTTAAGAGGGTGCTGGCTGGACAGGCATGTGTGTTACAGCCCAGCTAATCGCAGGTAGCACCACATGAAAAAGAACAAGAAGAAGATGAGGTGGGGTATTATTACTTTAAAGCTAGCTATTTTCTGAATAAAGTAATCGTTTCTGCCAGCCTTGCGGTGGCGTATGTTCGAAGCTCCTTGCGAAGAGTTAGGTATGCCTTCATACCAAAAATTTGGAAGGAGAAGTGCTCTCTCACCATCAACTGCAGACTACGGAGTTTAGGCTAGACCTACAGTGCGCAAAACTGCTTTGCGATCATGTTTTGTATCTTTAATGCAATATGCCCACCAGAGCGGGCATATTGCGAGTCTGCGCTTCGAAATCTCGTTGGAAGAATTGAAAGTGCACTTGAGAAGAAAGAATACCGACCAGATATTTTTATGACGTAAAGGGTGCTCTTGACAACCCGACATTTGATGGCAAGTGTAAAGCGGCCAAAACACACAGCGTGGAAGAATAATTGGTGTTGTGGATAAAAGGAATGCTAATGAATAGAGCTAAAATCGCGGAGGCGGAGTATGACCAGTATGTAACGGCGGCGGTAAACAAGGGCTGCCCACAAGGTAGCGTCCTGTCTTCTTTTCTGACACTTTGCTTTCCGCCTCGAAGTAGATCTAACACCTAAGTCCCGGCTTACGTGGATGAGGTAGCGCAACTGGTCACCGGACCATGTCTTTCGGCCATTTGTGCAAATGGGCAAGTGGCTTTAGACACGGTCGATGACTGGTGTACTAGGAATATGCTTTCAATCAATCTTCTTGAAACCGAGAGGCTCTTACTAGACTGACTCAACTGGTACTTAAAGATAGCATCATTCCATTTTTCGATGAAGCTTAATATATTGGTGTTAAAATTTATTGGCGCTATAATTTAAAGGGGGACCAGGGCCTAGCTTGCTCATCGACTACTCGTGTTGTGCGCCCTACTGTTCTCTCACGAGTAGAAGGGACCTACAGTTTTTTGCCGACTCCGAACGGCGAAATTTGAGAAGCTTTCTTAGACAGTTATTACTCTTTGAGTGTTGTCAGCAGCTCGAAAGAGGTGGTGCCGTGAAGAATTCGAAAAATTGATGTTGAGCTGGGAGTCGAACCTAGACCCTTCGGCGTGTGAGCGTCGCACTTTACCCACTACGCCACGGCGTTATCCTCGATAAATAAAAACTTCTTTGGAAAAATACATTGATACGAAAGCTTTCGAGGCGCTATCAGTCTTCTGGCAATGTAAGGGAGTCTTCGCAAAACCTGCGGCCTATCACACAAAAGACCTGTATACATCTACAAAGTAATGAAAAGGCCTCTTGTTTTCTATGCATCAGTTGTTTTGTAGAATTTGCTATCAGACAAGAAGGTGACTGCTGCTTTCACAAAGATACAAATTACATACTGTCTTGGCTGCATAGGGGCTTTTTCTAGCATGCCTAATTCTGCTCTTGATGCACTTATCAATCTCCCTTCCCTTGACATCCACATCATGGGATCTACAATCAAGGCCCTCTCCCGACTTAAAAGGAATGGTCTTTGGTTCAACTCGCACTGAATGACTGAGGCTTTGATGACCTCACGCACCGCATCTCCTATGTCACTAGAATTTTGGACATGCCATCTGGTGCGGGGACACCAACAATCCAGTTTCTCTGCTCTTTCAAAGTTGACTTTTCCTGTGTCCAGGAATAGCTGTAGCAAGAATTGAGCCAAGCTGGGAATGTACTCGGATTCGCACAAACAAGTCCAAAACAGTAGTGGGACCCGGAGCTCGGGACTTACGGGACATCTCCAAGACGATGGAGGGATTTTTAGCAAGGACCTTCGTGGATATCGGCAATAGGTGATCTTGGGTCGATGTTCTAAGTGGAAACTTTGGCGACCCTAATGGCCATAAGCTATGTGGTGCAAGGCAAAAGGAAGGGTGAAGCATCTGCATCTGTACCGACACTCCTACTGTTCTTAGTCCTTACTCAACCTCCTAACCACTTCTAAGTAGCACAGGAATGCAAGTCTTCTCTTCATTTGGCCGGCAGACTACATTTACTCAAAATTGTCTTGGTGCCGGGATACCACCGAATCATGGGGAATGAAAAACAGAAATACAGATTGCTGGGCAAGGTTTAACCGAGGCATTCACGCGGCCCGAACCCATCTTAGATCTCCCCGCGTCCTTTGATAGGGCTTCCATTGACGGTTGGCTTTTGCGACAGCACAACCAGAGGTGGCATGACTCTCCAGAATGCAGACTGGCCAAGTGCATGTTCTCAAACGTCAGCAAGGGATCCTCGCTTTTTTCTCTGCTTCTAACACATCACATAGTATAGCATCCGCTCTACTAAATTAATAATTTTGTTAGTAGCGCCGCCTATATGTCTCGGGACTTATTGAGTGCCCTGTTAAATAGGAAAGATTGCAGACGCCTTGTTGGAGCACAAACGGGGCACTTCGACTTCGCTACGCAATTAAGCTTCCTTGGACTTACCAGGTAAACCGGTATGAAATGATGACGTATTTTTTTAAAAATAAAACACTAATTAGTAATGGGAAAGTAAAAATATTTTATTCAAAGTGTTGGCCACATTTTGACAACCTTTCTGGCAATTTGTGAATACCACGCAAATAAAATTGTTCGTATTTTAAAGCAAATCAATCAGACACCCAATTTTCCACCTCCTCGTAGGAATCAAAGTGCTGCTCAGCCAATGCGTGTCCCATCGATGAAAACAAATGGTAGTCGGAAGGAGTCAAGTCTGGTGAATGTAGCGGGTGGGGTAGCTGTTCCCAGCCAAGTGTTTTGATTGTATCCTGAATCGGTTTTGCTTTGTGTGCAGGTGCATTGTCATGGAGCAAAATTACCTTGCCGTGTCTTCTAGCCCATTCTGGTCATTTCTCGATCAATGCATGGTTTAAATTGATCATTTGTTGTCGGTAGCCATCAGTATTAACGGTTTCACCAGGTTTTAGGAGCTCGTGGTACAGCACACCTTTCTGGTCCCACCAAACACAATGCATTGTCTTCTTGCCGAATCGATCTGGTTTTGCAGTCGATGTTGACGGTTGTCCCAGATTAACCCATGACTTTTTAAGTTTAGGATTCTTAAAATAAGTCAATTTTTCATCGCCAGTAACAACCCGATGCAAAACCGATTTTCTTTCGTGTCTTTGAAGCAAAATTTCACAAGTGTTTTTTCGGTTTTCTATCTGTCTTTCATTCAATTCATGTGGCGCCCACTTTCCACACTTTTGGATCTTTCCCATAGCTTTTAAACGGTCAGAAATTGTTTGTTGTGCAACATTTAACATTGCTGCCATTTGCCTTTGACTCAAAGTGTCAACTCCATTCAATATCGTTTCCAATTCGGCGTCTTCAAACTTTTTTGGTGGTCTTCCACGTTCTTCATTTCTGACATCAAAATCATTATTTCTGAACAGTTGAAACCATCTTTTGTATGTTGCTTCTGATAGAGCATGAGCACCATCTGCCTCGACAAGCATTCGATGCGACTCTGCAGCACTTTTCTTCAAATGAAAACAAAAAATTAATGCTTTCCGCAAATCATCACTTTCTGGTACAAAATTCGACATTTTTAGCACGATGAAAAAATATGACGTTGTCTGTTCAATGACTTGATGTATACTAAATATTTTTGACAGATGTCATAGCAAGCAAACAAAACAAAAAAACCAAGGGCTCGTTCCCAACAAATGTTTCCTATAGAGACATATATATCTTGACGCTCACTTAATACCGGTAAACCTGATAGTAGTGGTATCCTATGCGATACCAGTAGAGGAGGTGAGGACCCTGCAGAGTGCTTCCTCTGTCAATTGCCTATTGTCTGCCTGTCTTTACTTAGATCAGCTGGTGGTTGGGCAGTGTTGATGTGACTGAAGCTGAAACTTGGGCTCTTTGTCACAGACATGCTTGCCAGTGTTCCATCGGAAGACTGTAAAAATACATAAAATGTAGGTTGATGCCCGGTAGTTTAATAAACAACTTTTCAAGTCAGACTGCTCGACTCAAGTGTTTTGTAACCTCTAGGAGAAAAAAACACACTTTAGCTATTAAGAGTCCCTTCACCCTTTCATAACCTTTGTTCAATATACCACGCCCAGTGACCAATTTTTTATGAAGAACAAACATTTCAGAAAAAAAAAAGTCAGGGGAGCTCCCCTTCTACTTATATACAAGCATAGCTTCCTCATCAAAAAATCGTGTTGTGCGCGCTACTGTTCTCTCAGGTGCCGCAAAAAATTCAAAGAATCCAGTCCTCTAATCGAACCTGGGACCATCGTTGTGTGAGTTTCACACTCTACCACTAACCCACGGGGCCTGCCTTCTACACCAACAGCACAATGAGGGTTTACAAAACCGCCAATTGAAAGGAGTATCGGGACTTACACGACTACAGTCCTTAAACTCTACGACTCGTTAGTCAATGGACATACGAGTATAGGGCAACGTTTTGCAACAAGGATCGGCTCTGCTAATGAAAGTTTGCGGTCTGAAAGTTCGGCGACTGAATGCCGTCTCCATGACTATGACTCGAGTTCGGCGGCTACATTAGTTGTCGGTCGTTTCGACAAGCTGATTCGTCACGCAAACAGTTATGCCTCTCTCAAAAGCACAAAGCCTCCAGCACACTCGGCCAAAAAGTGCGTGATTCAGAACGGCGGTAGAGGGAGAATAACACACCAAATTGGTATCCTTACACTTGTCCTCGAGTCGTATTCCAATAACCCCTAATGGAACGAAATTGAAGTCAATATGTCGACATCGTCATAGTCACATCCTCGACGCTGTCGTTGTTGTCGGCGTCTTTGTCATAGAAGGTAAGAAATTTTCGATGTACGAGGACTTTTTATTTGTTTCTCACTTCCGGCAATAAAAGTCGATTTATTCGCTTCAAATTGTTACGAGGCGCACAAGTGACACAGAAATAAAAGAATATCCTTTTATCATCTATTTCAATAGAGGGGTATAGCGGGACAACAGCAGAATAAAGCAAACAACGAAAAGATGTGGACTCCATTGTACCGGATATCCCTTTGCCAAAATAAAAGAACGACCAAAAGCCAGGCACCCGCCTGACGACAAAACACTCTGTGGGAAACTTTTTCATTTCAGGGACAGATAGTCAATCAATTTCTATTTCGTATTGAGTCCTTTCCTCTGTACCCCACTCCATCGAGATGTAGTTGTTCCTCGGAAGGACATCGAAATGCTTGACAAATTTTTAAAGTTTTCCACCCGCCGCCACCTCGGCGGACAATGACAAGGACGATGATTGAATTTTGCATATTTTTCTGACAAACCTGCCAAATGCTTCATGTCGAGGGGAATCCTTTGAAAGGACATGCTCGCACTCATATTTTTCTCTTTCTTCGCCTCTATAGAATTGACAAGTTTTCATATTCGCTCGGCTGCAGTCAAAGGGGAAACGCAAAGACGCTTTCAGATGCAAGGCGTATCCGCAAAAAGGAATTAATTTTTGGAAAAACTCGGCTCCTTTGCAGTTGAGAGCTTGAAAAGGACATTTGAAGTGTAAGCCAAGCAAGAAATTTCCATTTGAAGCACTTAGCCTTGTCCACAGATGACTGTGCACTGTGGCGCAGCGGATTTGAGTAGTGGTGGCGTGTGTTGACCCAAAAATAAAACTCAACCGCACAAAGTCAAGCACGTATTTAAGAATTCCGGTCGGGTGTGCCAAGGTCGGGGTGTGCAAGCTCAGCTCACTGCTGCGCGTCACCACCGTACGTGCGATAAGAGCTTATGGCTGTCGGCTAGGTAATTAGACTGTCTGGAATTGTATGTGACGAGGCGACGTACCACACTCTTGGCTGCGTCTGGCTGTTCGAATGTATTCGGTATGCAGGCGACGGGCCTAAGGACCTTTCGAGGTTTTATTTTAATTTCCTCTTCTGTCAGGATGCAGTAAGCGTTAACTTGGAATATTTCCGTTCTTTGCAGACATGATGAATTGTCTGTGTTTGAAAATGAAAATATTTTCAGACTTTAGTTCGGGTTTCCTATGTGCGAGGGGTTGGGGAAGGGTTTTTTTTCGGGTGAATTGAATAAATAGATCTGTGCGCAATTGTGGAAATATTTAAACGTTTGCTATGTTTGACTGCTGGTTTCGGGAGGTTTCTCCTCAAGACACGCGTCCGTGTTTTTAATTTCTTACATCTACGATGGGCGTTCAATATATTCTCGGTATCGATATGAAGGAAAATGCGAATTCAATTTATATTGTTTTTATTTTTCAATATAATCGCCCCTAACATCAATGCATTTGTTGCATCTTGAAATAAGCTCAAAAAATAAATTTCCTTTTTTTCTGCAAAACACCCATTTATTGCCGACTTGAATTCTTCATCATCCGAAAATCTTTTTCCACGAAGCATTTTTTAAATCCGGAAA
This sequence comes from Eristalinus aeneus, assembly GCA_955652365.1. Taxonomy (NCBI): domain Eukaryota; kingdom Metazoa; phylum Arthropoda; class Insecta; order Diptera; family Syrphidae; genus Eristalinus; species Eristalinus aeneus. The sequence goes on along the minus strand of OY019130.1, from coordinate 96,483,222 downwards.
CAGGAAACAGTAACTAGGGGCAAGGTCTGGACTATAGGGTGGGTGTTGGATTTCTTTGAAACCACTCTCTTGCAGCAGCCTTGGAAAATAGCGCCGTGTGAACAGGAGCGTTTTAATGAAGAAGAAACACACCCGCTGCGAGTTTATCCCGTGATTTCTTTTTAATTTCCTCCCGCAAATTATGCGAAGTGGAAGCGTAGGATGGTTTCACCTTTTTTCTGTACTCAATGAGCAAAATTCCCTTTGAGTTCCAAAAACCTGTGGCCATGAGCTTCCCGGCAGACGGAGTGACTTTGGACTTCTTCGGGGGTCTGTTCCTTTTTTATGCCACTGCATGGATTCTTGTTTGCTTTCAGGGTTATAGTGGTGAACCCATGTTTCGTCACCAGTAACAATTCGATCCATAACACCGTCCGTGTTCTCACTGCACATCTCCAAAAGCTCTCTACAGCATGCGATTCTCACTTTTTTCTAAGGCGATGTGAGCATTCGTGACGCCCACATTGTACTGACCTACGAAAGGTTAAGATGGTCATGAGGAATGGTGTGAATGGTACCAGTTGAAAGCTTGGTGATCTCACCTTTATTCAGGCATCCTCAAGAACAAGTTTTGCGACTTCTTTGATGCTTTCTCCCGTACAAGCAGTACCCGGGGCACCGGAGCGGGGTCGTCTTCCATGCTCTCTCTGCCTCTCTGGAACTCACTTGACCACTTTTGCACAGTTGATAATGAAAGTGCGGAAGCCTGGTAAACAGCCACCATCTCTTTATGAATAGTTTTTTAACTTTTTTCTTGCTTAGTGAGAAATTTAATTACAATGCGATGCTCAATTTTCACCACTCTGTTTAACTAGAGATAAAACGCGAATTAATAATCACATTTGTATGAAATTTTGCATGAATACACTAAAATAATAATACGAGGGTTGCTTTTTATATATCGGGATTAGAGAACAAAGACAAATATTAATCATCGAAAATAGCTTCATTGTTTTTCAAAATATTCCCCATTAAGATCTATACACTTATGCATGCGTCTGAACCAATTGTCGAAGATCCTTTCCCACTCTGATTGAGGTATCTCCAAAACACGCATTCTGAACGCATGAACCGCTTCTTCAGGTGTCGAAAAACTTTTGACCTCTCATTTTATTTTTTACGTACGTGAATAAAACGAAGTCATTCCGTGCAAAGTCAGGACTATACGGCGGATGACTCATCAAATCGATGTTTTGAGTGCTCAAAAATGCAGTTGTTTGAGCCGATGTGTGAGAGCTCGCATTGTCGTGGTGAAGAGTGATCCATCTTCGGTGGTTGGTTTGCCTGATTTCTCGAAAGACAACTGGCGAACGAATGGTTGTGTACCACTCAAAATTGACTGTTCTGCGTCTTTCTAGTGGTATTAAGTCTGATGTTGTCGTTTTTCACGAAGGCTCCAGCTTCACTGGGAATGGGTTGCACTGCCGTCGTCGTCCAATAGTAGTAATGTACAGTACTCAGAAGTATGTACTCATATCTCAACCGCCTTTTCGTGGAGATGACGGAACACAATATTCGGTATTCGGTCAATTACGGTGGATGTTTTGTGCTTAAGACTGTTGAAAATATCTGTGAAAAAGCTTCTCAGACTTCGCAGTTCGGAGTCGGCAAACACTTATAGTCCTTTCTATAAGTGATGGAATACGCATCAGTGGAGACAACACAATGAACTGAATTTTAGCAGGGAACACAACAGAGAAAATAAGCAACTCCGGACAGAGTTTCAAAAATTATATCAACTGAGAACTTGCCATGTAACGTCCACATTCTCCTCAGATGAAAGGAGTATCTGAATGAAAGTCACCGTGGACTTACGCTCCCAGACACAAGAACTAAGTCCAGAACATTGTTCGAACTCAAGAAAGTTGCATTGGCAACTATTCCATATACAAGGACGAAAAATATAAAATTTAGTAAAACACTCCCGCGCCACAAGTGCCAGCGGCCTGGAGCCAGATCACAGCCACAGCAATCAGAAAATTACAAAGTTTGTCATTTTCCTAACCAATTGGTCATGGGCTCATTCAGTTGGACATGAATATTCAATTAATGTCCCTTGCCCGTCGCCGCATGTACACTCCCTCTGCCGGGCTAATTGATACATTCCACCCGGCCGAACTCAATGGAGAGGGACGACCAATGCAGACACATAAGCACGTCCGAATGCTGCAAATGTTCGTTCGTTCGTAAGTTTGTGTTGGTGGTGTGTATGTATTCAGTTGGCAGTAATCAGAATGATTATGGAAATGCCAAAGGATAATTGTAATAATCCTTGAAGCTCAACGAAAAATGTTTCCTTCTCCCGACCGAAATTTGATTTCCCTCTTAAAGCAACAACTCACCATCTCCTCCAACTCCTTCGGCGGCAGCTTCTGATCGTTCCCCCTCCACCCAGTCTGCACAGAAGGATGTGAAGGAAGGCAGATTGGCAAAGCGAGCATTTTCGGTGGAGTAGAGAAAAAAAATTAATGTGTAACAAAAATAATCCACCCATCCTAAGACATCCTCAGCAGAGCCATTCCGCCCTTCCCCGATTCAACCAAACACACCACACCACACCAGCATCACGGCACGCCCGCAAGAGAGCAACATTTGTTGCCGGGACGCTGAGAAGGGAGCCGGATGTTGATTAGTTTAGTTCGAAGTGAAATTCCTCGGCGGCGGTGGCGGTAGCGGCCGACCCCATCCCACCAGAATATGAGTGCATAACAGACTGTGACGATATCAATTACGAAACGAAGGTTGCAGGGAGCCCGGAGTGGGTGGCGCTGGAATGGGCAAAATAATTCTGCGAAAAACATCTGAAACAGACAGACAGATTAGCAGGAGGGATCTCCGAGGCAAAGAAAACACCAACTCGTGATGGTAGGCGGAAGAGTCCCGGGAACAGCTGAATCTTCGGCTTCAGTGCACTGAATTCGGCTAGCTAATTTGCTCATTAAACTGGATCTGAATGAGGTTTTGATTTGCAAAAAGAAGCATCTTCTGGGCCAGCTTTAAGGCACTTTAAAGAGGGTACGTCAACAATTTGTTACTCCATCCAAGAAGATGGATTGCTGTTTGTTAGGGATCCCCTCGGTAATTGAAATAATTATTCAGAATGACTTCCTCCGACTGAAGGGCGCCTTCACTGGGGTCGTAATCAATCTTTGTTTTTGGCCGTTATGATAGTGGTATAGCGTGCCGTCGTGACGCATACTTCTGGGGGATGAGTGCAGTTTATGAGAAGCTGTGTATATTGTTCAAGCGGGCCGTTAATTTGAACTTAAAGACGTTCGAGTGTCCTGACATGTGTGAGAAGCAGACTTCAACACAGTAATGAACTCATTAGAAGAACGAACTTTGACTTTGGCGAATGAGCACTTTTTGACTAGAATCGGTATGCGGTGGGGTTTGAGTTATTTTCAGTGCTTGAGAATCGGTCCTAGTTGCAGTCAGAAGCTATTGGCAATGGGTTAACGTTTATGGCAATTATTTCTGAATTCAATTCTGGGGAGATACCCAAACCTTCCATCTAAAGAAATTCGAAGTCCCTCCCCTCCACCGGTACTTAATCATTACTCCTGCCAACAACAATTTGTTGAGGGTTTCCTTTCGAATTAAACAAAAGTGAAACAGACAAGTGAGAGGTGTTGTCGAGAGATATGTTGCGACTTTAACTATAGCCTGACTTCAAAAGAAAAAGTTGTCAACCCCAGCATATGTCCATTGATACAATTTTTTCACTAAGGGAGCTGGAGTTCATTATATGGTATAAAAAACAACAAAGTAAATGTGTGACGAATTCTGGAAGATTTAGAAGCTAGTATGAAACTCCTCTTTTGACTGCACCAATTATCAAGGGATCAGCCTTGTCAATGTAGACTTCAAGCTTCCCTCTGTGAGCGTCTGAAACTGTTTACTCACAGCCTAATAGGTCTCCATCAGAGTAGTTTCAGACCAGGAAAGTCCACGATGAGTGCAGGCAAGTGCATGCAGCTAAACAAGACGACAATAAGGCGACGCTGCATCGACGACGAGGGCTGTTCTCGGGCTTTACGAACAGAGACGAAGGGAAGAGCACCGGCTTCTGAGAAGGAAAAAGAAGGAGCGTGAGAAGGGCGAGTTATATTAAAAAAAACATTTGTGTCTTCTTTGGTGGTGGTCTTACGACTGAATTTTATTAATACCAAAATCACTTATTCTACTTTACAAACTAATTGCCGGCATATGAAGTCAATGCCTCTCGTCATACGATCGCAATGACCCATTTCGGTTGAGTAGTGATTGACTCATTACGAAACGTGCAAAACTGCAATATATGCAAGACACATTGATTCACGATTGAACTTCATATGCTGACACAGTGAAAGTTCAATGTTGGTGTGAACGTTCGATGTAACTCGCGCGGTGGAGGAAATGGAAAGATGTTTTGGCAGGAATGAAGCCAGAAAGTTTTACCGAAAGGTAGAACAGCTATCCGAAGGAAACAAGGTTCGGACCGAAGACTGCCGGGATCAAAATGGACAACTCGTGGTGGAGTCGCAGTCTATGCTGAGAATCTGGAGGGATTATTTCTGCAAAATCTTTAACGGCCCAAATCCCGCTGTTAGTCAGAATGTTCTCCTCGATTTGGACGATGATAGACAAGAACTCTGTCCCCCGACTTAGATGAGGGGAAGATAGCAATACCCAAGCTGAAGTCTAACAAAGCTGCGGTAGCGGACGGACTGTCCGCAGAACTACTTAAAGCAGCTGTAGATAAATTGGTTGGGCGCATGCACCAGCTCAACTGTAAGATATCGTCGGAGGAAAGCATGCCCAATGAGTGAAATCCCAGCGTTGTTTGCTCGTTGTACAAGAAAGGAGACCTTTTTTGACCGCGTCAACTACCGAGGGATTAGTCTCCTCCATACAAGATCCTCTCTACAAGATCCTTTCTACAAGATCCTCTCTACAAAATCCTCTCTACAAGATCCTCTCTGCAAGATCCTCTCTGCGTGAGCGTCTGAAACCGTTTGAGCATGACCTGATAGGTCCCTATCAGTGTGGTTTCAGAGAAGGGAAGTCCACAATAGACCAGATCTTCATTTTACGGCAGATCCTCGAAACGACTCAAGAAGTGCAAGTCTACACTCACCGCCTATTCGTCGAATTTAAGACCGCATATGACAGTGTGCAGAGAGACGAGCTATACAGTGCCATGTCTAGTTTTGGTATTTCTACCAAACTCGTCAGATTTTGTAGGATGACGATGGAGAACTCTCGTTGCTTCGTCAAGGTCGGTAACGAACTAACCGAGACCTCGTCAGATTTTGTAGGATGACGATGGAGAACTCTCGCTGCTCAGTTAAGGTCGGTACCGAATTTACCGAGACCTTCAATGTCAAAAAAGGTTTTAGAAAAGGCGACGCACTGTCATGTGACTTCTTTAACATCATCCTCGAGAAGATCGTGCGTAAATCACAAGTCAACAGAGGCACGATCTTCCAGAAGTCAGTTCAATTGCTAGTTTACGCTGATGACATTGACGTGATTGGACGAACACAGCGAGCCGTCAATGAGGCGTTTGCTGGCATTGAAGCAGAAGCGACTAAAATGGATCTGGCGGTAAATGAGGGCAAACCTATGAACATGCTGTCATCAAGGAAGGACACACAACATCGACACACACTAAGCAGCGGAAACTTCGAAGTAGTCAAGGACTTCGTCTACCTCGGCTCCGCGGTAAACAGGGACAACAACATCAGTACCGAAATCAAACGCAGAATCACTCTTGCCAATCGCTGTGTCTTTGGGCTCAAGAGGCAATTGAGTAATAAAGCCCTCTCTCGAAGGACTAAGCTCGCTTTATATAACAGCTTGATCATCCCCGTCCTACTATATGGCGCAGAATCTTGGACGTTAGCAAAGGCGGATGAGGAAGCCCTTAGCCTTTTCGAGAGAAAAGTTTTGCGTGCGATTTTTGGTTCTGTTTGCGTTGATGGCATCTGGAGGAGAAGTTTTAATGACGAACTCAATGGGCTGTACAGCGACATGCGCCTGGTCAAGCGTCTACGGATACAACGCTTAAGATGGGTAGGCCATGTAGAGCGTATGGAATCCACTGCTCCGGCCCGAAAAGTCTTTGAATCCGTGTCATTGGGACAACGCAACAGAGGACGACCTAGACTAAAGTGGCGCACACAAGTGGAGAAGGACCTCAACCAATTTGAAGTGAGCAACTGGAGACAGCTGGCGAAAGATCGTGCTGGCTGGAGAGGCATGTTGGTTGAGGCTCAGGTCCACCAAGGACTGTAGCGCCACAAGAAGAAGAAGAAGAAGAAGAACTTGCAGAAGATATTTAAGTGTATACTGTGCCGCGATAATTTTCCAACTTAGTATGGTTCCAAATGTAAAATATAAATAACTACAGAAAATGGCGTTTGATCGCCTCAATTGAAAACGCCTTGAAAATATAATCTTGATCCTTCGAGAGGCATCTTCACGTCAATTGCTTTCTAAGCGATTGGCAAGGTATATTGGGTGCTTAGCCTCAGTTGTGATGTTATTTATAGACTAAGTCCTTCATTACTTCGAAGTTACAGCTCTATATGCTGCAGTGCTGCACACTGCTTATGTGGCAAGCATGACAATGTTGTTGCAGCGTGCTTATGAGAAACTTCTAAAACGTCTTTCAAGCGTGAAATGTCACCCTTCACATGATTTGTTGCGCTTCAAAAATTGCAAACGCATTACATTTCAGATTCATCTCCTCGCAGTTTACAACATAAGGGTTTGAACTCCTAAAAACGATCACAATGTGGTTAATTCAATTTCGAACCCTTCCTTAAAATGAGACGTTTAAGGACGTGTTGATATGGGAACGGGCTTTATGTTCTTGGTCTGAAAAGGTCCAACGGAGGGACCTTTGGCTTCCCAAAAACAGACGACGAAGTTGACAATAGTCGGTCAATTCCTTGTTCATCTGATCGAATATTTCGAGGCAATGGAACTGCGCTTCACTCTGCATCGGAGGAGACAACTGATTTATGTTTCGTGTTGTGTTGTGCGCACTAAGACATGGATGTAGTTTGGCAATAATCTGCTACTCGGCCGCATTGAGCGACTAGACAACAACGCTCTAGCTAAAGGGGTCTGGGATCAGCCTCCGGGATCGAGAAGGAGAAGAAAGCCTAACCTGGTATAGAGCCCAAGTGATTTTGGTCACTAGAGAGCTTGGTTTTGACAACAGGAAGCGTGCCCGGAACGGTCAAAAATGGAAAGCAGCTATACCTCAGACCCTTCATGGGTCGCAGGTTTGAGTCTGTCTGAAATTCAATGGAGCGCCAAATGCCAAATAAGCACTGGGAATTCGTTATTTTAAAACAAACGTTTGTCGCGAGGCACAAGTTCTTGAATGTAGCAGCAGTCCACAAGGGGCCAGGTTCGTAGTTTCTTCAGTTGTGTTGTGACATTGCTTTCCCGCTAAGTGATTACTTTGTCGATGGTTAGGAAACTCTACACTGGAGGCTTATACGCCGAAAGTCTAGGTTCGATTCCGGATCAACGCCTCGGTTTTTCCACAGCACCACCTCTTTCGAGATGCTGACAACACTTAAGGAGTAATAACTGTCTAAGAAAGCTTCTCAAACTTCGCTGTTCGCAGTCGGCAAAAAACCCTCAGCGAAACCTGTAGAGAAGGTGAGGACACTGCAATGCGCTTCCTCTGTCAATACCCCACCTTTGCTCGGATCAGATGGCTGCAACACGAAAAATTGATGAGGAGGCTAGGCCCTGGTCCCCCTGTGGACTCTCGCGCCATACAACAATTATAATTCTGAGGAACGCCAGCAAGCGCGTCTGTAGCAACGAGCTTAAGTTTTCAGCTGCAACTACATATGCACCAGGCAGCCATCTGATCCGAGCAAAGGTGGGCTATTGACAGAGGAAGCACATTACAGTGTCTTCACCTTCTGTACAGGTTTCGCTGAGGGTTTCGTCACTTAGCCCAAGCACGCTTAAGTGCAAAGGTGGAGTGCCCCGATTGTATGCTATGTATGTGTGTGCTGTATGTTCGCCTGCAGTCTTTTCTCTCGGCGATGTCACTGATTACTTGCTGACATTTGGAAGATTGAAATCGGTTGGCCTGCATCTTGAAGAGTCATGCCATCCCTGTTTGTGCTGATACGAGTCCCAACTGTCTATTGAAGCCCTGCACAAAACCGCGGACAGACCAACACAGCGCTCTCTAAGTGATGGGTAGCCGCGGAAGACTCCAACCAAACCAAGTCAACGCCATCCAATCCATAAAAGAAAAAATGCAAAAGTTCTTGTGGTGACCCGCTTCCATCAAATATTTCATCTGTGTTCCTTGTGAAACCTTCAACTGAGAAGCTTGTGCATTTCGAAAAGACCAAACCTGATGTGCACTCAGTTGGACACTGCTTAAAGTCAATTTCATCCTGTGGTGAGCCGCAAATTTCATTTCAGACAGGAATCGTGTTCTTATCCTTCAAAACAGAATTCGAAATAAGCTCCAGACCGCAGAAGCTGAAAACTGCTTTAAGTCTTCTTACCCTGGCTGGCCTCAGTCCCCGCCGCAGTCCACGAGTGAGAGTGCCTTCCTTTCCCGACTTGAAGACCACGAAATATTGGTCATGTCCATTCTCTGTCAATTTAAAATTCTCTTATTGGTGTTATCAAATTAACCTCTTCTCCGGCTTGACACACAGAGATTTTCCTCTCCCTCCTCTCCTCTCCTCACTCTCGCTCTGCTGCCATGAAAATTCATATAATTGTGAATTATTACTAATGCACAAAATGCATTTTGAATGCCCGGACCGGCTGCATGAGCTTCCCCAAAGCCGCCCATATTCAACCCCTGTGTGTGTGGGCGGCTGTGTCCATTTGGGGGTTTAGCTAATGTGGCAGGGATAATTGAGTAGGCAGAGTGGCATAAGCCATCATCGTGCACTTGCAGTGAAGGAGGACTTATAAAGGCAACCAACGTACACAGGTTATGATCTCAAAATGAATAAGTACTGAGTAGTTCTGGTCAGTCTGGGGAAGGACATCCTTGTCACTTGGTCGTGTGTGTATTGATTGTGGGACGGAGGAACCAACCTAATAAATGGGGGGCACCTACAAACCGGTTTTGTTATTTGTTGTAATCAAATTAGGGCGTAATGAAGACAAATGGTTTTTCTTAACCGATTTATGGGCTGGCAACCGCAATGAACGATCCAATGGGCGTCTCACTGAGGCTGCATGGGACTTAAATTCGGAACCAATGTCGGACTTGTAAGGCACATGAGTAAAATGAGCGTAATGTCGTTTTATAAATTTTAGGTCTGCAGTAGGAACGGAATGGGGTTGTCAGATGAAACGAAATTGAGTGCCTTCTTTAGGAATTAAGAAGTAGGTCGTTTCTTCACACATTTTCAAGCTTGAGTGGGTTGCATCAGCTTGCGCATTCCTTGGACACCACAAGGAGAGTGTAACGCCGACAGCTGGAGTAGACTTAATCCAGCCCCAGCTGCCTGAAAACAAGCGCGCTCAGATATAATGGGCTAACGCGAGGTAAGAATCCTTAAGATTCTAGCAGTGAATGGCAAGGATCGAAAGAAAACTAATGCTCCCTAATTTGTTGCAATATCACAATTTTGACGTGCTAGCAAAACTAAGCTAAACAAGATGCGCAATCTCAAGTACAAAAGTCACCAAATAATCAGGAGAGGCCGACCCCAATCCACTCGAGGTGGCGGAGTCGCGCTTTTGATTTGAAAAATAATGAGTCATTGGTCATAAGGTAATATGCTAGAAGCCATTGCATGCATCCCTCTCCAAGGTGGACGGAAGTTGTTTGTGGTCGGTGCCTACGCATCAAACGCTCAAGATCCTAACTTTCTCGAGCTCGAGCTCGAGGCTAGGGGGATAACACTGTTCCAATCGAGAAAACAAGTGGATGGAACAGAACAATATCGAGTCCAGACTGGACTTGCTTTCAACCGATAGACCATCATTCCTAGAAGCGGGTCCAATCTGGATGTGACGCTAGTCCGCAGACGACTAAACTTACTTAACGTGTAGCGACATTCGAGTAACAGTTCAACTACGGTCAAGTATGCCAGTGATTTCTGTTGTCTTGCCACGGAAACAAAGCTGGAGGAACTGTAGGAATATGCCCGAACCCATCCTAATAATTATGACAAGATGCGTTGGTCAAAGTTGTTTGTTAAAATTTACCAAATCAATTATTATTATGCAGGGGAAACTGTCTTTCCTTCGTCGGCTTTTTTGGTCACTGTTGATTTTCAATGAAACTAGGTTATTTCAAACTTACTATTATTACTATTTGAGTATAGTCAGCAGCTCGAAAGAGGTGGTGCCGTGAAATATTCGAATTGTTCAACCGAGAATCGAACCTGGACACTCGGCGTGTGAGTGTCGCACTCTACCCACTACACCACGTCTCCCACATAATACTACACATGAGGCGTTCAAATTGGTCTCCAACAATGGAACAAAAATAATACACAGTGCTCAAGCACCCGCCTGATTGGTGGTCGACACCGTGTGGGTAGAACGTTTCTTCCTTAAGTTGGTCAGGCTCGGCATTTTTAAAAAATGTCTATATGTGATCAATGACATGGTAACAGGTAGGAAGTTCGTTGTGAATAATGATAATTTTTCTGTATAAAAAAATGGGTTGCAACATGTGACGATGGGTTTGTCTATTTTGGTCACAAGAGGGCGCCACTAACAGCAATTATGTAGCTCGTTGCCACAAGTATGTCCTACTTGGAGTTAATTCAAAGGCGAGGAGTCGATTTAGGTATACAATATTTTATTTAGATAAGTTATCGTCGGCGATTTCTATGTAAGTATTGATCAGTGTCACTATCCCACTGCGAGTTATGATCCGTGTGACTTTCTAATTGCGAGTGTCTCTTGTGTGACCCAACCCATTCCTTTTATTGCTCCGTAGGCACATGCCCACGTTGCATCCCTCGGCGTTGGTGGGATGCGAAGGATATCCTCTGGTGCGTCGCGGGCACCGTTGGGTTCGTTGGGTTGTTTACCCAACGACGTACGGACCGCGATCGCAGATGTTATTTCGCGTGGAAGGATATCCTCGCGTGGGTTATGTGCCGTTGGGTTAGGTCACGTACTGCGATGTGCTGCTGAGTGTGCCGTTGCGTAGTCCGTTCAGTATGCCCAGCTGCACTGGTTGGCCGGACCGTTGGTGTGGTTGTCCGCCACAATTATTCATTCAATATTAAGAATTTTTTTTTTGAAGTGTTATTCAACAGCGAAATTGTAAGTTCTATGCCTAATATTCAAGTGTCTGGGAATGAACTGATTGTATACAGGCCAAATTGGGAAGTAGAAGAAGTAAAGGGTTTGTTGTAGAGCGACGCTAGTGAATTTTCACATTTTGCAGGTCTGCAACATATGTCTACAGTTTCAGCTGTAAGCCATGTTTGCGAGAGGCATACGAGTTATTCGTATTAAGTATGTTCGAGGATTTCTTGCTGTCAACAAAAAGGAATAAAGGCATTTGTATTCAAATTTGTTTGAAAAAAACTAAGTGCTCAAACATTAGAAAGGTTGACAGTTGCATACGGCGAGAGTACTTTGCGTTAAAAAACCTTTCACAAGTGGCGCAAGCCTCATCAAATTAAGAGAATCTGTAATCATATAATAGGTAATTGTGCAGATGGTAAATCGACTGCCATGATTTTGCTTGACATAGAGAAGGCATTTGAGACTGTTAGGCATAATAGGCTACTTTTCAAAACGAACAATTTCAACTTTCCACCTTATTTGTGTAAAATAGTTGTAAGTTTTCTGTCTGATCGTTGTTTCCAAGTCCATGTTAATAGTGGAGTATCAGATTTGATAACTTATAATGCAGGTGTACCCCAAGGGTCTGTCTTAGCGCCAATTCTATACATTTTGTATACATCGGATTTTCCTGAACTATCCGAATGTGAAACTGCTATCTTTGCTGATGACACAGCTATATTTTTATCACATGTGTTTGCTCTTAACATTGAGAGCAATCTCAAATATGCGATGGAAATTGCCTTTAGTTACTATAATAAATGGAAGATAAAGTACAATGAAGATAAATTACAAGCGATCTTTTTCACACGAAAACGGAAACCTTGTTTTCTTCCTAGTACTAGGGTGAATGGAATCAGCGTAGAGTGGAAGAACTCCGTAAGGTATCTTGGTATACATCATGACAGCAAATTGACTTTTCATGAGCACATCAAACAAACCCTTAAGAAAGTAAGCATTGCAAAAAAAAATGCTGTACACTTTAATCAACACAAAATCTTTTTTTCCTTCACCAACAAAGTAACCATTCTTAAATCCATATTCAAAGCAATTATGCTTTACGGTTGCCCAGGATGGGGAAAAGCCACACTGTGCCACATCAAGCAATTACAAATAGCTCAGAACAAAGTTTTAAAAATGATGTTAGACCTATCTCGGGATTATTCCACCTTAAACTGCACAAAAGAGCGGGTGTTGAGCTGGTTTATAAGCGAATATAAAAACTGACGGACAAGTTTTGTAATTCATGTCCTTTTTTTTATAATTGACGCGTGTAAAAGGGTTTGCGAGTACCCTTAAGTGACCGAATCAAGTCACAGCACGGGCCGAAGGTATGGAAGAAGAGAGGGAGAGGAGGTACCGATGCACATTGGTTTTAAATGCCTGTGGATTGTAATGAGGAGGAAAAATCGAGCTGGGAAGAGCATTTTGCTGACAATCCACTAGTCATTGAGTTGACTGATTGTATTCCTCAATATGTATGTCGTTACCTTACTTGTTATATATTAATGTATTAATTTATTTATTTATTCATATACTTGTTTATTTACTTGTTTATTAATATATTTATTTATGTATTTATTTATCTATCTGTTTATTTATTAAATTATTTATATAATTATTTATATGATTATTTATTTTTTCATGTATTTATTTATTTATTTATTTATTTATTTATATATTGATTTATTTAATCATTTATTTATTTATTTCTATTTTTTTTTTCTTTTTTTCATTTAAGGTTTTTTGTCGTATTTTCCGTCAGTTTTTTTTTGCTTCAATTCCTATCACATTTATATAGATTTAATATAAGTTAAACTCATTTTCCATAAGTAAGATATATGATATATCTGTAGAAGAATATTCGAAAAGTTTGAGAAACAGTGTCATCACAGTTCTATTACACCCTTCGAGGTCTAATAATTATCATTCGTGTAAAAGATAATTACAATTAACTTAAAGAACGAGTCTCATCATCGGCTGATCCTCCCGTTAGCATATTCTTTATGTTAGGCGATATTATATATACCGCCCACAACTCATGTGAACGCTCTTTTTTGCAATAAACTGTCACGTCACTAAGTACTTGTTGTTTACTTATTGTCCGAAGTTCGCCTACCCCTCCCCCACATATCAAATCTCTGAAATAGATGCTGTGATAGCTAATATCCATGTAAACATTTTATTACGAAATAAAAACTATCTAACTATCTAAGTGGCGCAAGTTTGCCAAAAAAGGTCAATCAGACGCCCCAGCACATCAACAACCGATGAAAATGTTAAGAAAGCGAACAGAATTGTTATGGAGGCTCGTCGAATCACTATTAGAGAAGTTGCTGAAGTTGTCGCCATATCGGTTGGCGCACACTATGCAATTTTCTTGAACATTTTGGTCATGAAGCGTGGGACAGCGAATTTTAAACGAAAAAAAACATGTCGCATGAGCATGGCTCAGGAACCGTTGAATGTCCTCAATGAGGATCCAGATTTGCTTAAAAGAGTGGGGGTGACGCCAAAACTAATGTCCAATCGTCTCAATGGAAGAGCCCAGGAGAGACAATGCCAAACAACACGCCAAGTTCGATCGAATGCGAAGGTTTGGCTGACTGCTTGCTATTGGATTCCCGTGTCGTAGGGTATCAAGAATTCTTTAAACTTGGTCGTACGGTCAAGTACTATCTTGAAGTAATATGTCACTTGCGAGAAGCAATAGGATGAAAACGTGTGGCTTCCGCAATCATGCCTTTTGCATCACGACATTGAACCTGCTTAGTCGTCATCGGTTTTTGTATTTTTTTTGGCCAGAAACACCTCAGCGACAGTATATGGGGGTATCCATATAAATACAGCTCTGACCAGAGTTAAGAATACCTTCGCTTTAGGAAGAAGGCTAGTTTACAGCAGTCAACTTGACACCAGAATGACGGTGCCTGCTTTTGTCAAATTATTATTCCTGTGGGGTTCAACGTGAGTTCCTTTCAGATAGAATCGCTCAACTGTACTGATTCCTGTGGGCTTCAACGTGAGTCCTTTCCAGTTGGAATTGATGGGTATATTCGAGAGACAGTGCCTTCGGGGCTGACTTCGTTTATATTGAACACCAAAATCCCAGTACGAAAAATTGTCCTTCTACTAGGTTTTAGGCACCCAGGCAAACACTGAGAGAATAGATCATTTGTTTATTAAGTCGATTCGATGTCACACTGCTCGAGCCTGACTTCAATGACTTCAAACAACAATCCGATCTTTGAGACATACTACCCTAATGAAATTTACCATCAAAGTGTAAGACTAACAACTTCGTTCCATCTGAAGCGTACCTCCATCTAGATGCGAAACGCTGCCTTATTAACTTCCACATCGTACGTCGAACTGTAAAAAGCCATCTTTGATACAAGCTGGACGTCGCTCACAGCCACGAGAATCTCCTACGGTACAGTTGAGCGTTTCTAACCGCGATGGAAGAGTTTCTGATAAGGAACAGCAGCTCTACTGGTGTTTTTACAACAACTAGCTTTCAATGCTTCTGACTTTCTAAATGCTTAGTTTGGCATACGGGGTACTTGAGTTGTAAGAGCCTACTCACATAATTTAAAAAATAAAAAACACAGCAAAGCGAGTCTCGGGTCCCAGGTATTCTTGCTTCGACTCGTAAAGTAGACTTACGGCTACTGCTCATTGTCAACCAATTTTTCGTTAAAAGACTTCTTTACACATTCTGACAAAACACACACCAAGAACCTGTTTCAAAATTTATTGCAATGCCCACATCGAAGGTGCAACCGTAAGACCCATTCATCTGATGGCGCCACGGCTGGCCACATAATAATGACCACACTGCTACAGTTCTCACCGTCGAAGCACGACATAACCTTTCAATTCGATGGATGGACACTGTCCGTGGTGAGTAGGAGGAACAGACAGAGAAGACGGAATCGACCGGGACAGCATCTCTCACACTCTCAAACCAGATGAACGGTACACTCTGTGCTACCAACTATTAAGCAATCCACTTAACATGTTATCTCCCCCGAGGACCCCTGACCGGCCAGATTTAAGAGGAACGATGTTAGGGTCCACGCCACGAAATGTGAAGCCCCGACAGCGTACGGGACAAGATTTATGAATTATTCAGATTTCGTTAGGTCCCTTCAGCAGTTATGTTTTTTTTTCGTCTCTCGGTAAGAAGGAGAGACAGGGGGAGAGGACGAGATGCTTCAAGGAAGCGGAGAGAAACGAACTAGAAGCCGCTCACGGATATATCGTCCGCATTTAAATTACAATCCTACTTTGTGTGAGAGGACGACGGGAGGAGCTTTATTGTCGGAGCATGAAATCCAAAATTTATTTGCATGCCAAATTGGAAAATAATGCGCGCCGGTAGATGGCGATACGGTATGACCGGGACCGTTCCCGGCACGGGTGTGCAAAGGCGAATTATTCTTGAATTTATTTGAAAAGATTTACTGGAGAGGGGAGGGGGATGTGTCGACTCCTAGGCGTAAGTGAGGTGTGAGGGCAAATAAAAGGTTGCAAACCAGTCGGCGTCGTCGACGTGTGAGTCGAACAGTGAGCGATGCTGGATCTTAAGTGGGATTACACTGGTCGACGGTGAAGTTCGGTAAAATGTATTTAATCTGAGCAGGACCTTTTCTTCCTTTGCGAGGGCAATCCATAAACGCTCTAGTGCCTGGGAATGAGTAAACACGGTTAATTCACTGTGGAAGCAACGTATTGTGGATGGACTCGTACCCTTGTGTAGTTGCTGGCTGCAATATGTTTTCATTTATCTGCCCTGGCTTGGTGGATTACCGAATGAGGTGGTGATGTGCTTAAGTGAGTGACGGTTGCATACTCGAGGTGTTCACTTGGAATGTGTCTCGTAGTGGTCGGCTTTGACTTCAGGATGCGGCAGACCATTGGTGGGGGATGCTCAAAAAGGTATATTTGAATTTAAATTGAAAAATGCAGTTCGTGTTTTGCGTTTTGTTCACCTTACACTTTGCAGCGGGATTGAGTTAAGCATTATTATGATTTTTGACTGAGGTAGTGCAAAGATTACCGCAAGAACATCAACTTTCTTTGTCGCAAGTTAGTAATACATTTTATTAATTCCTTTTCTTTAGCATTGGGAGTGCAAATTGATTTGGCAGAATTTATGTCCCGTGATCCCTGTAATTTTCGTCTTCTTCTTCTTCTTCTTTGGATGGCGCTACAGTCCGGGGTGGACCTGGGCCTCAACCAACATGCCTCTCCAGCTAGCACGATCTCTTGCCAGCTGCCTCCAATTGGGCACTCCAAGTTGGTTGAGGTCCTTTTCCACTTGTGTGCGCCATCTCAGTCTAGGACGTCCTCTATTGCGTTGTCCCTGTGGTTCGGATTCGAAAACTCTTCGGGCCAGAGTAGTGCTGTTCATACGCTCTACATGGCCTAGCCACCTTAAGCGCTGTATCCGTAGACGACTAGGCTCATGCCGCCGTACAGCCCATACAGTTCGTGGTTGAATCTTCTCCTCCAGATGCCATCAACGCAAACAGGATCAAAAATCGCACGCAGGACTTTTCTCTCGTAGAGACCACGGGCTTCCTCATCCGCTTTTAGTAGTGTCCAGGTTTCTGCGCCGTAAAGCAGGACTGGGATGATCAAGGTGTTGTACAAAGTTACTTTGGTCGTTCTGTTCTGCGTCCTTCTTTGATGACAGCATATACTTCGTTTTGCCCTCGTTTACTACTAGTCCCACTTTGGCCGCTTCCGCTTCCATGTTAGAAAACGCCTCAATGACGGCTCGCTGAGTTCGGCCGATCACGTCAATGTCATCCGCATAAGCTAGCAGTTGAATGGACTTGTAGAAGATCGTGTTTCTGATGTTGACGTGTGAGTTCCGCATGATCCCCTCAAGGATGATGTTAAAGAATTCACATGACAGCGCGTCGCCTTGTCTAAATCCATTTTTGACATTGAAGGTCTCGGTGAGTTCGCTACCGACCTTGACGGAGCAGCGAGAGTTCTCCATCGTCATCCTACACAATCTGACGAGTTTGGTAAGGATGCCAAAAATTTTCGAATACCATCTCTAAAAAATTTGTTCTCTCTGGCAAGCATCATGCCATTCTTTGTTTTCTTTGAAAGACTCCAGCCGGCTATCCCCCAATCGCTTTGCATCTGGCGAAAAGGCTTAAAGTCGGAAGAAGCAAGGTCTGGAGAATACAACCGGTGGGGTAAGACCTCTCACTTTTGCATTTCTAAGGAGATTTTAAGATCTACAGTCACATGGGGCCAAATTTTATCATTTTGCAAAATTACCTGATTTTGCCCTTCGGTCGTTTCTGGCTGTTTTTCACGAAGTTCGTGGCCCAAACGCATAAGTGGTAGTCGGTAACTTTGCACATCATGGTTTAGCCTGCTTTTAGCAGCTCATTATATGCCACACTGCTACTGACCCTTCATATGCAGAGCATGACCTTCGAACCCTTTAAGTTTTTCTTTGGAATGGATGTAGGCGATGGTGGAACGCTTTTACGGAGCTTTGCCAAGCATTTTTTTGGATTATTTTTTTCGATTCATCTCCAGTCATGATCCGGTATAAAAATCCCTTTCTTTGATGTTTTTCAAGAGCAGTTGCGAGCTGGAAAAACCCTTTCCGACTTTTTTAGATTTTAACTCGTACCGCACCCGATTTCCTCTCTTATTGATAAATTCAAATTTCTTTCCAACAACCAAAATTCTTTACTTAGTCACTGAAAGCGATTCTATTAGTTTACTTCGCGTTTGATCCGGATCGTGATCCAGTAGAGCCTCCAATTTCTTATCTTCAAGCTTTATGTACTCGCCAAGACGTTCTTTGTCTTCTTTGCTAAAATCACAACTTTTGAAGCTAAGAAGCACTCTGCATAATTTATCGGTAGGTGCAGATTTATTATTTATTTAGCTTCTCTTTTCTTTTTAAAAAGAAAATTCAAAACTTCCTTCAAATTCTGTTTATCAAAGACAAATCGGAGCATTTTTGAAGAGGAAAAAGACAATGTTGTTGTATAAAACAGATGTTGATGCACACTCTTTAGTGCTGACATATCCCAGCTTTCCAATGAAGTGGAGATTCGCTTCCAAGATCAGCCGTCGATTTTTCTGCAAATAAATCTATTTTGAACTCCTACCATAATTATTTTCAAATATTTCTTTAAAATTGCTTACTGCCATCACAGCTCCATTTGCAAATGAGATCGATCGAAGTGCTCATGTCCTGTAAAGATTTCAACGATGCATTAAGAAGTTAAGCTCAATAATGCCTGAAGGCTAACTTGACAACAATCTCCGAAATATCATCACTTTCAGGTAAAAGTTTAGCTTCAAAATTTTTATTTGATGCTTGAAAAATAGCCTTTGAAGATGCCAATGAAAACAGATCGCAGAAGTGGGTATTTCCTCTAAGACAAATTCAAATTTCAGTTCAAGCCTAGACTTTGTGGCAGAGTTAATCATAATTTTTGTTACGAGTTTGGTATTATGTTTCCTCACAACCTCAAAGAAATGAATGCAGTAGGTAATCAGGTGAATCAGAATGCTGTTAGTGTCGTAGTGCGGCCTTAGAGAAAAAGCAGTCCAAATGCTTTGTGAGTAGAAGATTCAAAAACAAATAACGTTTCTGTCTTATTGAAAAAAAAAACCTTGGAGAGCTCCATACGAAAAACTACAACAATAGCCACAAACAAGTAGTTTCACTCTAGACCACAAGACGCAGTCATTACATCAGTGATGATTTTCGGAAAGCATTCATTTTTTGTTTTCATTTGAAGAAAAGTGCTGCAGATCATGCTCTATCAGAAGCACCATGCGAAAGTTGGTTTGACATGATGGAGATGACACATTGAGTCAAAGGCAAATGGCAGCAATGTTAAATGTTGCACAACAAACAATTTCTGACCGTTTAAAAGCTATGGCAAAGATAGAAAATTGTGGAAAATGGGTGCCACATGAATCGTATGACATATGGAAAACCGAAAAAAAAACTTGTGAAATTTTGCTTCAAAGACACGAAAGAAAATCGGTTTTGCATCAGATTGTTACTGGCGATGAAAAATGGATTTATTTTAAGTATTCTAACCGGAAAAAATCATGGGTTAATCTGGGACAACCATCAACAACGACTGCAAAACCAGATCGATTCGGCAAGAAGACAATGCTGTGTGTTTGGTGGGACCAGTAAGGTGTGCTGTACCACGAGCTCCTAAAACCTGGTAAAGCTGTTTATACTGATCGCTACCGACAACAAATGATCAATTTAAACCATACATTGATCGAGAAACGACCAGAATGGGTAAGAACACAGCGCGGGGAGGTAATTTTGCTCCATGACAATGCACCTGCACACAAAGCAAAACCGGTTCAGGATACAATCAAAACACTTGGCTGTGAGCAGCTACCCCATCCGCCGTATTCACCAGACGTGGCTCCTTCCGACTACAATTTGTTTTCATCGATGGCACATGCATTGGCTGAGCGGCACTTTGATTCCTACGAGGAGGTCGAAAATTGGGTGTCTGATTTGTTTGCTTTAAAAGTCGAATAATTTTATTGGCGTGGTATTCACAAATTGGCAGAAAGGTGGTCAAAATGTGTAGAAAACAATGGCCAATACTTTGAATAAAATGTTTTTACTTTTTTATTTTCAAAAAAAAAAACGCTCATTGCATACCGGTATTTTAACAAAAATAATGTTCTCATGAGTAAGCCGGCTGCATTAATAATAATAATTGTTGGCGCTACAGTCCAAAGGGGGACCAGGGCCTAGCTTGCTCATCAACTACTCGTGTTGTGCGCGCTACTGTTCTCCCACGAGTAGAAGGGACCTACAGATTTTTGCCGACTCCGAACGGCGAAATTTGAGAAGCTTCCTTAGACAGTTATTACTCTTTGAGTGTTGTCAGCAGCTCGAAAGAGGTGGTGCCGTGAAATATTAGAAAGATTGGTGTTGAACTGGGAGTCGAACCTAGACCCTTCGGCGTGTGAGCGTCGCACTCTACCCACTACGCCACGGCGACCACAGCCGGCTGCATTCCTCTACTTTAAAAATGTACCTCTAATTCACGCCTCGCTAGGAATGTCCGTCCGTTCACTCTTAAGCCCACCTTCGGACGTACAGTTAATTTTAGAAACTCGTTCTTCAACCACTTCAAACGAATATGGAAAACTCTTTCCAACCCAAATTTTCCCCCTCATTACAATCCACAGACCAATATGCACCGGTACTTCCTTTCCCTCTCGTCCTTTATACCATCGGCTCTATACAACTCAATTCCGCCCACTTATGAGTACAAACAATCCCCTTGGCGCGCGGCATCTACAAAAATAAAAATCTGAACGTATCATTTGCTATGTAGCCAGTGGACATTTACAGAAGGTATCAATGGTACCCCTGATCCCAACTATATCTTTCAGAAAACAATACCTTACAGGAAAAGAATTTTTATCAGATTTCACATATGAACAAACGACTTATCTTTTCTATAAATCAAGTTACTTCCATCTAGTCAAAACATTGCTCATCTCTATTAACGTGTTCGAGTTTATACTGAACGCTGGTACGAATTGATGGTTTATCTGTAACCCATTGACAGTTACTAATCTTTAATCTTTGCGTTTATTCAAATCAGAAATCAAACAGCTCTTTAGACGTTGCACACTTTCCTACTAACTCCTTGAGTCCTATGAAACGCTTATACCTACCCAGCAAGAAACACGCCACTCATTGGTTTCGCGATCAAATAATCATCGAAATGAGTAACGCTTTAAGCCACTTGCCAATAAATCTGCTGTAATGGCAAGGCATGCTCTCTTGGATAATTCCTCCCCTGTATTCCTAAAAAACTAAAACGAACCCAATTATCCCGAAAATGCAAAACGAATGGAATACTGTCCGTCCATTCATCTTTGCTCTCGCTGCAGATACTAAATTCTAACCAAAATAAAGAACAAAATAAACAGACACTTCATCCGAATAAGGCCCTCCTTTCTCAACTTTTTACCAACATTTTGCAAAAGATTTAAAAAAAAAACTGGCTTCAAAAGAACAATTCAGGGGACACCCGGGTTTGAACCGGGGACCTCTCGATCTGCAGTCGAATGCTCTACCACTGAGCTATATCCCCGACAAGCACCCACTCACCCAGACCCACAGACACGCACAACTCCAATCCAGACGGCGGAGTTCAATTTGTCAATCGTGTCGCTCTTATCAGTCACGTGCCAATAAATTGAAGATTCAATTAATTTCCCCCGCTCGCATATCAACGCAAGTGCCGTTCACCAAATTGAATTGATAAATCAACTTCAGGTACAGTGCCACGCATTTTGATATCAGCTGCTGTCAAATGCAGCACAGCGACGACGATTGGGAAACGAGAATGACATTTACCCGAAATCGACGCGAATTCATGCAACGAAACAATGCCACGCCACGGTGACAGCACATGATCCATCCCAGCTCTTACAAGAGCCAACTGCGAAACGACAGCGACGACGTCAAAGCCACTATCCTCCGTCCCCGTTGCGCGGTGGACAGAATGGGAAAAAATTCACTTAAGCTAAGTAGAAATCTCACGGTGGAATTGAGGAAAACTTATTTCGAAAATATTTAAAATTCCACCCACGAAAATGACGTATCGATTCGGGATACACACGTATCCTTCGCAGAACCTCAAATATTCACCTGCCATCAAGTAGCTGGTTAAGTTCTTCCTCTTAGCTCCACACTGCACAGCGTCGTCCCCGTCCGGGCCAGCAGCTACCCCGATAGACGATGGCCATATTTCATGTTCAATATTCTATTGGTTCAACATCCGTTGGAACTGTAGCGACGCTCTGGGATGCCAAAGTACCCGACAAACCATGGAGCAGCCAAATGCTTGTTCCACACTTCCCATATCCGTTCCGCTGCTGTACGGCGAGGGCCTGCAAAAAGCTTCGGCAAAAAAGGAACGGACGAGTTTCGAGAAAATATATATAAAATTCAATTTCTTAAACATTACCGTAACTCTTCAGCTCCACCCCACCCCCTTCGTCACTTGCATTCACGCTCCTTTCCTCCCTTATGAGAGGGCCTTTGACAAGCTACACGCTGCAAATTTTCCACCCGGGCCCTGAGTGAAGGCGACTCGAAGGATGTTGCCGTGCGGGTGGAGGAGTGGGCGACGAGGCGGGCGCATACTTGAAAGAATGTAACTCAAATTTGTAAAAGGGTTAAAAGTGTCAAAGTGATTTCTTAAACATCGTGTGTCCTTTCACCGAAAGCGACTTTCGAAGATCGAACGGGACCGTTGGCAGTGGCGGCAGCGAAGCTGAAGAGGTGCCTTAAGGTAAATGGGATTGCCAATGCCACTTCCCATGTCTTGTTGCATGGTTTGGCACTTTGCCGAGGTATCCAGGGCAGAGCCTTGGATCCCGAATTTGCGTTTATTGAATAAGATTTTCGATGGATGCGGGTGGCGGAGCAGGGTGGTCCTCTGAATGTGCAGAGGAGAGCGTTGCGCCATTTGCGTAATTAGTTTTGTTTCGCGTTCTCTTGATGGATTGAATTGCAATCGGAGCAATGTGTTGTTGCCATTCTTGTTCGAGAGGGCGGGAGAGCAGGGGAAAGTGCTCTTAGAATTCCCAACAAAATGGTAGGGCAGTGGTCGATCTCAAAAAGGTAGGAGCACTTTATGCCGGAATTTAATCAGTGCCCGTGCAAGGGGCAAATGCTGGAAATGATTTCGCTGAAATGCTTCTTCTTTCAATACGGGTGGTCAATGGACAATACGCAAAGGAGAGAGAACTGAATGGACACAGACCGCCTTTGCGAGTGCGGCGAATAAACTGAGAAAACATGGGAACTAATTTTAATTCCAAGTGGTGCATGTTAAGGTCTGAAAGGAAGAAGCTGGGGCTCACTTCAAGGGTTTACCTGGTTAACAGCAAAAAGAAAATTTCATTATTGGCATCGTATTTATATGTAAATTACAGAATAGTGGGTTACATTCGTTAATAGAGCGAAGAGCACTCACATTCCATGGTTTCCGAAGAAAAACCAAGATGAGCTTCTGTGATATAGAACTAAGGTTTTCAGTTCCCACCACATCAGCGCCAAATACCCGCCACCTGATACGAGCGATAGCAGGACACTGACAGAGAGAGTGCTCTGAAGTGTCTTAACCTTTTCCACAGGCGTCGCACAGTGTAACATCACTAAGCCCAAGCCGACTCAGGTGCATAGCGAAAGTAAAGTGTCTCGTTAGTACGCCGACAAGTCGTCTGCACTCGTTTCTGTTTAGAGATAGCAAAAAAGACGCGGATTTCCTGCTTGCTTGCTTCTTGCTTGCTGACGTTTGGGAGCATACTCTTGGTCACCCTGCATCCTGGAGAGTCACGCCATCTCTGGTTGCGCTGTGGGGAGACCCAACCATCGACGGAGTCCCTGACCAGGGACGTGGGTAGTCCCAAGGTAGGTTCGGGCCCTACGAATGCCTCTGCTAAACCTAACTTGGCTAGTTTATCGGCAGTCTCGTTTCCCAGGATCCCGTGATGACCCGGGACCCAGACAAGTCTTAGCGAATTCAGCCTGCCGACCAAATTAAGGGAAGACTTGCATTCTTGAACTATCTTGGAAGTGGTTTAAGTGTTGAGTAAGGCCTTGAGCACAGCTTGACTGTCGCTGCAAACGCAGATACTTCTTCCCTTCCACCTATTCTAGTTGGTGGCCATTAAGATCGCGAAGGCTTCCGCCTGGAAGACCGACGCGAAATTACCTAAGGAGGGGTGAAGTCTGATGTTATCATTTTTCCACGAAGGCCCCAGCTCCAGAACCCTCCGTTGTCTTGGAGCCGTCCGACTACATTCCTTTCCCGGTTCAGTTTTTGGCCACAGCCAGTCCAGGACACGTGGAAAGTCGACTTTGTAAAAGCGTCGCAACTGTATTATTGGCTACCTCACATCAGACGGCATTTCCATGAGAGTAGTATCATAGGAGATGCGGTGTGCGAGGCCATCAAAGCGCCAATGCGAGTGGAATCAAAGACCATTCCTTTTAAGTCGAGAGATGGCCTTGAGTGTACATCCCATGATGTGAAGATCAAGGGGGGGAGATTAATCAGACCATCAAGAGCAGAGCCAGGCGTGCTGGGGAAAGCCCCTGTGCAGCCGAGACAAACTGTTCTTTGAAGCTTGGTGAAAGCGGCAGCCACGTATTTGCGCGAAAGCTTGTTCCACCAAATGACTGATGCTTAAGAGAGAAGTGGTCATTTCACATTATCATCTTACCGTGTGGATCCAAACGGATCTTTTGGGTAATAGACCCTAGGTTTTGCCAAAAACTCCCTTACATTGCCAGAAGACTGACATCGCCTTGGAGGTTTTTGTCTCAATGTGTCTTTTCCAGAAAAGTTTACTGTCCAGGATAACACCTAGAAATTTCATTGGAAAGTGGGATATTGACGCCTTTAAGTACCAGTTGAGTCAAACCAGTCATATTCCTCCTTCTCGTAAAGAGAACAACCTCAGTTTTAAGATGGTTGACGGAAAGCCCCTTCCTGGTACACCAGCTGTCGATCGTGTCAAGAGCCGCCTGTCCGCGTGCGCTGACGGCCGCAAGACATGGTCCGGTAACCAATACGGCTACATCGTCTGCATAAGCCTGGGCATAGGTGATAGAACTATTCAAAACGGAAAGCAGAGAATCTACCAGCATGCACCATAGGAGGGGAGACAGGACCCCGCCTTGGGGGCAGCCCTTGTTAACCTCCGACATTACAAACTTGTCACGCTCCGCCTCCGCGATTATAGTCCTGTTCATTAGCATCGCTCTTATCCACAACACCAATGATTCTTCTACGCCGTGATTCCTGGCCGCGTTACACATACCATCGAAAGTCGCGTTGTCGAAAGCGCCCTCTATGTCGATGAAAATGCCCAGTGCGTAGTCTTTCCTGTCAAGTGCACTTTCAATTCTACCGACGAGATTTTGAAGTGCAGTCTCACAAGATTTTCCGCGCTGGTAGGCATGTTGCATCTGAGATAGAGGGCGTGATCGCAAAGCGTTTTTGCGCAGGTGCAGTTCGATCAGCCTCTCCAAGTTTTTTAGCATGAAGGAGATGAGACTGATAGGCCTGAATTTTTTGGCGAGTGAGTAGTCTTCTTTACCAGTTTTCGGTATAAAGGCTACCCTCACTGTACGCCAGGTGCTTGGAATGTATGCCCAGTGCGTAGTGAGACTGATAGGCCTGAAGTTTTTGGCGAGAGAGTAGTCTTCTTTACCAGTTTTCGATATAAAGGCTACCCTCACTGTACGCCAGGTGCTTGGAATGTATGCCCAGTGCGTAGTGAGACTGATAAGCCTAAAGGTTTTGGCGAGTGAGTAGTCTTCTTTACCAGTTTTCGGTATAAAGGCTACCCTCACTGTACGCCAGGTGCTTGGAATTTATGCCCAGTGCGTAGTGAGACTGATAGGCCTGAAGTTTTTGGCGAGAGAGTAGTCTTCTTTACCAGTTTTCGATATAAAGGCTACCCTCACTGTACGCCAGGTGCTTGGAATGTATGCCAGCGCAAGGCTGGCAGTGAAGATACTTTTCAAAGCCGGCAGTATAGGGTGTATGCCCTTTTGCAGCAGTGCTGCATATATGCCATCGGTGCCCGGTGACTCAAAACCATCAAAAGACGCAACAGCGCACTTGATGGCTTCATCAGTTACCACAAGAGATGAAATATACCAGCCTCTGCGTGTAGTGTTTTTCTGCTCATCCCCAGTTTCGGAAATCGGCACTGGTTTTGGGCCGACTGTGATCTGGTCCCCAGGGAAGTGAGTCTCTAGCATGAGTTGGAGGGTATCAGCCTTAGACTCGGTATCGGTACCGTCTGGTTTTCTTAGTGTGTATGGATTTTACTGGGGAATATTTTGAAAAACAATCAAGTTATTTTCGAAGATTAATATTTGTTTCTGTTCCCTAATCCTGAAATATAAAAGGCAACCCTCGTAGAAGTAGGATTTACATTAATTTAACATTTACACATGTATAGTACATTTCCAGCTAAGTACAAATTTCGTCTGTGTAGTTCCACTTCAATACCTTCCTGCAGTATTAAATATTCGTTTAAGTACCTGCGCTTCTCGTGAGTTGTGAGTATCGTTTTTATGAGTTTTTACTTATTTTATGTTGCAGAGCCATTTTATTGCTTGTTAATAAAATTTACAGCACACTTCCTCTGCTCATTAAAGCCGTGCCTAGGCTAAGTGCTAACCTGCGATACGAACGAACGACTAATCGTTCGCTAAATGAAAAACACTTTTCTTTCAATGTGGAATCGAGCACATGATATTTGTTTTGATGACATTGAAAGAATTTTGTTACACTTCCGACTGAAAAGGGGTGAGACAATAATGGCACCTGCCCACCACCAACACGTGATTTTATTTTGAATTGCCCTTGGGTCAGATAGGTTAGAAAAGTAAAGAAACAAAGTTCTGTTTAGCGTTTTTAAGTCGGAGAACTACCCGGTGATGGTAGCTCCCAGCTCAACCACAATTTGAACCCCAATCATTCTCTCAATGTTGAGTTGAAGGCTAAGCATTTGTCTTACATGTCGCCAAACTTTGGAGGAAGTGTTTCCTTTAAATCTTGGGCCATCACTACCCAGGCACTTTTTGGACACCAAGTGCGACGATGTTTACAGTGTATCAACATACACACAG
Organism: Eristalinus aeneus; assembly: GCA_955652365.1. Lineage (NCBI taxonomy): Eukaryota > Metazoa > Arthropoda > Insecta > Diptera > Syrphidae > Eristalinus > Eristalinus aeneus. Next base: position 96,456,161 of record OY019130.1, on the reverse strand, counting down.
ATAAAAATTTGGGAGAGAGGCGAATTGAAGTGTTACAACGTCGATTAGATTTTTTATTTCGATATTTATGGTTCTTAACTTTTATTGAGTAAAGATTCGAATAACTCTAGAAGCTTCCTCTCCAATCCCGAATATCTAACAATCCAAATAAAAAGTCGTCAGTTTCAGGGAAGAACTGTCAGGTAATCCGTCGCTACTTGCATCACTTCCCCTCTCCATCCAGTTCTCTCTACTGCCATCGCTCAAGCCCTCGCTGCAGCCGTCGTTACAGGCCTCACCACAGTCTCTTTTCAGCCCTTGCTCTAGCCTTCGCTTTAGCCCTTCCTCTAGCTTTCGCTTTAGCCATCCTTTCAGCCCTCGTTCTAGCCCTCGTTTTAATCTCGCTCCAGCTGTCGCTTCAGGCCTTACTTTGCCCCCCCCCCCCACCACCCATCCGACTCGTCCTTCTGCCCACCTATTTGCACTCGCTCCAGACTCCGTCTGAGCCCTCGCTCTAGCCCTCGCTTTAGTCCTTGCTTCAGCACTTACTTCAGCCCTCGCTCCAGTCCTCAGTTCAGAGCCTCCGTTTCAGCCCTAGTTTCAGTCATCGCTCTAAGCCTCGTGTCAGCCCTTGCTCCAGCCCACGCTCAAGCCCTCCTTTCAGTTCTCGCCCTAGGCCTCTTCCTCAGCAGCCCACGCTCCAACCCTCGCTTCTGTTTCGCCCTCACTTCTACCCTAGGTACCGCCTTCGCTCCAACCCATGCTGCCTTCCCGCTCTTGCTGGAATCCTCACTCCAGCCATCGCTTCGGCCTTTACTTCTGCCCTCCTTTCTGCCCTCACTCCTGCCCACTCTTTGACACTGGCTCTAGCCCTCGTTTCAGCCCTTGCTCCAGCCCGCCCTCTAGCCCTCTTTTCAGCCTTCGCCCTAGTCCTCGTCCTCAGCTCTCACTCCAACCGTCGCTCCAGCCCACGCTCCAATCCTCGCTCAAACCCTCGTTTCAGCCCTGGTTTCAATCCTCGCTACAACACAGCTGTAGCACACTTTTGCCCCTCCTGCCCCCCCCCCCTCTTCTCATCACCCTTCTGCTCCCGCTCAAGCCCGCCCTCTCACCCTGGCTTCAGCCCTCTATCCGGCCCTCGCTGCTGTTTTGACCTCACTTCTACCCCCACTCCTCTCCTCATTCCCGTCCTCGCTCCCGCCCTCGTTTCTTGAACACCAAATCTATTATTTTGACCCAGACAGAGCTCGTTGTCGCCGCCCAGTGTATGCATTTCTACGTAGCAAGCTTAAGTCTGGAAAAGGAGAAGGATTTCATGCCCCTCTCCGCGCATCCGAAATTCGGTTTAATTAATTTTTTAAATTCTCCGTCATTTGTAAACATTTAAGCCTTTCATGAATAACCCTTCAGCTACACCCTCCACGGCTCTCCCAATCTCAGCAGATGATCCCCGAACACAACCTCACAAATAATGAAGTGCCACTGCTAGCTACTTGCAGAGGATGACTCCACTTCAGTGCTGTTCTGTTGCATGTTTTTTGCATGTCTGTTTTTGTTATCCAAATCCTGCACTTCAACTTGGCGTCCGTTTGCAGTTTGTTTTCAACAGCGTAGCACATCGGGCAGCAGACCCCTCACCGCCTCTGTGCCGGGATGCGTTTAATCATGCCCTTCTGTCGTAGATGCAGCATCGCCGCGCTAAGTGGTGAGTTTGACGAAAGCAACGCTGCGACAGTTGCCATGAAAGCCCGAGGCGGGGCGAGCACAGTTCGTTGCTTTATCCGGATTAGCGAGTGCAATAATCAGCAAAGGATTTACGTGTACATTGTGTCCTTTCGCTGGGGTACTATTACTCCCCGATGTTTTGACGCGCCTTAATCCTGTTTAATTGTTGTTCACTGAAGCGCGGAGCGAGGAAGCGTCGAACGATTGGAAGGGCTTTAAGAGGGCCGACAGAAAAACGCCACTGAAGCGAGCACTTTCAATCTGTTTGGACAGATGAAAGGTGCTTAATTCTCGGACTCTCCGAGTTACGTTAATGGTTTTGTTTTTGCATTCATTTCCGGTTGGGGGCATCCGTCATATGTAGTCCGCCCTATGCGCACTGACTTTGTGCTTTATTAGGTAAGCTTTTGATCTCTGATTTGCTGCCGTGTGTGGCAGTAAGCTGTTGAAATTGCCATTAAAAGCTGAAAAATAGTCGACAGTGGATAGAGGCTGAAATTTTAAGTCAGACGCAAGCCGACAACCCACTGGGCCTTGCCAGAGTCAATAAATGAACAGATTTAATCGGCTAAAGTCGTATGGGCTTGGACTGAAAATGTATCCAGGGAAAATGTTGTCGAGGGGAGGTACCCTCTTCGCCACTTGGGGAATTGGATTGCTTGGTGCGACACGTGTAATGCATTTTGTGGATGTGCTGAAAATTGCTGATCACAAAATGCCTTGCGAGTCCTGTTGATGGAAACAGTTTTGACAAAAGGACAGATCAGCCTTACATTTTGTTTGCTTTGCCGACAAGGACATCTCTGCACTGTTCCTTTGAGCCAAAGAACACGCCACATTTCCAACCTGTCGCCCTTGTTTGTTAATTTCCATTTTCTCCTCACAGCACCTCTATTCCGCTTCACGTCAAAGCAATCTTGAATCGAAACTGAACTAATTAGCTCACCCAGCGTAAACAAATACCGAGTTCGACGCGCCCGAGTTGCACTCAGAATGCTCCTTAACATCATTCATCGTCCTCCCCGTGAATGGCAGACACGCTCTTTTAATTGAAAAAATAATTAAGATTCAATTAACACCACATGAGGACGGATAAGGACTCCAAATCATCAGCCATGTCATCGGCAAACCTCCAAAACAGAACCGGAAAGGTTCTGTCTGAGTCAGTTGCCCACCAAAGCCGCTCCAGGGCCCCGCCTCAAGATAGTTCTTCGGGGTGTTTGAGACTTTTCCTAGATCTGCAGATGCGAAGCCCCTGAAATATGACGTTAAAAGCCCAATGGGAATTCACAAACTCTGCTGAAACCCATCCCGGTTCGATGCTAAAGGAGTCGCACAAATAATAAATTCCAAAACCTCAAGGAAGCGGGAGCCAGCCTCAAATCGAAAGAACCCGCATTTCATCTTCGGGAAATTTATTCGCAACCACAAAGCAGGTCCCACATCGTCTTGCACACAGACAGTCAGTTCAGACAGACAGTGAACTCATGCTCGGAATGCACAACGAACACAATTTAGACCAGGGGTGGGTGGCTGCGGTGAAAATGGACTGAATACGGGCAGATACACACACCGACAGCATCCAGCCAACGACAACGAACACAACGACGACTACGATGACGTTGGATCCAAAATAGCAGACTTAATCGGATAGGGCTCTTGCATCAGGTGTTCGCAAAGGAAAATCGTAATTTCCTGATGGCTTTAAAGTGACACTTAATTACACTTTCATATAAATGGCTCGTGAGTCGCACCGCCCGCCCCGTGTCGATGGGGTTCGTTTTGGGTGGGGGACGTCTCTAATGGGAATACACAGGTAATGGAGCCGTAGATGCTTGGTTCTGTTGCTTTGGAGTACCTCATAGAGAGCCAGCTATTTATTGCCTTTAAAAGAACAGCAACTAACTCAGCAGAGACGAAGCGAGGCCGGCAATGGTGCCAGATGCGATGGGGTTGCCTGGGTGGCCTTGTGGCTGTGTGTGCGTGTAGGACGTCGTGAAGATGAGCCTGCCACTTTTGCAAACCATTATAATCTGGGATTTGAGCTGTCTTTGGAGGATAGCTGCGCCGCCATGGGTAAGTGTTTTAATCTAATTGAATTGCGGAGCAGATGTTGACTTACTTGCAATTTAAAGTGCCTCTGGGTGGGATTCTCTTGGCCAGGTATGTCTGCAAATGACTTACCCATTCTTTGAATCTAAACAAACTGAACATATTGAAAATAGATTATTCCTTTCTTTGTATACCAGAGAGAAGGGGAAGCTCTCCTTGAACCAATCATCCAATTAGCAAGAAGATTTTGTGATTTGCGATAAGCTCCTAAATTGAAGCCGAAGTCTGTCTGATAGATTACTTTTTTCTACTTGAAACAAACACAATGTGGCGGGGAGTTACCTCCTTTCTTCCTTAATGGCGGAAAAGTCATCCGGTGTTTGACATCGCAAAGACTTGTTCTGTATTTTCTGTGATTTTATTTCGGTTAGAGTCAAATATATAAATATGTTAAGCTTTAACTTCCATCAGCGGGATGTAGATCACTCATTAAGAATCCCACAGAATGATGGCTATCACAACAGGGCATGGAATGGTGATCCACAGTGTGACTGTGATATCCACAACGGATTGTTTTTAGTGTCTGATAAATACCTGTAGATCCATTCTTCCACGTTTCATCGACAGTCTCAACTATTTAGGCAGCATCTTCAAAACACACTTAAATGAAATTGTCCGAACTTATAGACGAGACCACAACCCCAATCATCTCAACATCGTTTTTCTTCAAAAAAGAATTTAATAGTTGCCTGCTTTGTAAGTTATCCTTAGCATATGTTATTGACGGTATAAATAAAAAAATAATAAATGTTTGGCGCGATAGTCCACAGGGGGACCAACATGGCCCAGCTTGTTCATCAACTGATCGTGTTTTGCGCGCGATTTTTGCCGACTCTGAATGGCAAAGTTTGAGAAGCTTTTTCTTAGACAATTATTACTCTTTGAGTGTTGCAGCAGCTCAAAAGATGTGGTGCCGTTCAGTTGGGAATCGAACCTGAGTTTTCGGCGTGTGAGCGTCGCACTCTACCCACTACGCCACGGCGGCCGCCGTGATGGTGCATTTTTCACCTAACCGTTCGTCGATGTCATTTGCATAGTGACTTGGGTAATTAAAAACGTGCAACTCTTTAAAGTATTTCGGATCAATTTTGGACTGAGTGTTCCGAAAACCATAGCTCTTGCTGATTTCGCTGCTCTCTTCCACAAATAAAACTCAAAAGTGGGATATTAGTGTTTTTTCCCTCTCTTACATAGTTGCCAGAGATGTTGTTCAACGTTTTACACTTTTTAACGGCCACTAGAAAGCAGTTTTGGGCCGTCACAGCCACCGATTGTCTCTTTCCGTGTTGAATCTACCATGGTGTCAAAATGAATGCCGCCGTATCCTGTGATACTGATTTGAAGGCAGCGTTAAAGCCTTGGGGAAGCATAGATTTCGGTCGGAGTCCGTGGACATTTCCACATCCACAAGACAAGACAAGCGCGCATCAACCAAGATTGTTTTAAAAACAATGTACGACACTTATGTTACCTTCTTCGGTAAAATGAGATGCGAGTCCGATGGATTTCTCTTGAGGGTAATGGCATCTACGTTGAGCCTTCTTAAGGAGTCACCCGCTGACATACGAATACAAAGTACAGCGCAATAGTAACTGCCTTTGCCGGCTGTGTGCCTTTGCCTTTGCACACAGCCGGTATAACAAAATATTGGTGCATTTGGAACATAAAAAAGTTGTTGCCGCATCCCCCCCCCCAAAGTCCGGATCTTAATCCTATAGAGCACCTTTGGGCTGTTTTAAAAAAGGAGGTTCGAAAAACAACCATTTGTACCAGAGAAGAGTTAAAGACAGCATTGTATGAAGAACGGTAAAAAATTCCATCGGCTGTATCAAAATATCTGGTCGGATCGATGAACAGAAGATTGTAGGAAGTTGTAAAAACAAAATGACAACACATTAAAAAAAATAATTATTTTTATTTTTGTAGTTGTCCTCGTCTTTTTTGGCCGATGAATCGCACTACTTTTGATTTAAGCTTTTAGTTGCTAAAATTAAAAAATTAACAATATATTTGCTTGAATGCCTGAAACCGTATTAAACTGCAGTTTCATATGCAATGTATTTCGTTTTAAAATATTAAAACATGGCTGAGATATTTCAAGCTGAATTTGAAGGTAATAAGTGACCCATGTGTTTTTTTTTTTTTTTTGGTTCATTTTATTGTGGTGTATAACTTCTCCTGTAAGATGTGTTGAAAATCCCCAGCCAAACATGGTAGAGCAAGACTAATGTTGGTTGATCATATGCTCTCCCTTGAAACTCTGTGTTTATTTCTATTTGGTGAGCAACTTTTATGCAAAGAAAGATGATGTGATCACTGTACACGACCCTTTTTTTGACAGTGAAATTTAGGAGGAGTGTTTTTTATGTGTGTAAAGCTTTTGGGGCTTTCTTTGGCCATTTCGTAGCCATTATTCGCACCAAAGGTTGACATATTGAGAAGTGTAATCATCATTGATGTATTTTTCATACCACAATAATCAGAAATAGATCTTCCAAAGTTAGAATTCGAGTCAGTCACCATGTATGACCGCCACTCGTGCTTAAAAAAATTCAAGTCTCAGTTAACTGAAAATCTGTGAGTAGATTTATATTGGAATGTAATTTCTCTTGCGGCAACAACCTCTTGGATCGACTAAGTATTCTTTACTTTTATTGCCTTGCTACGCTTGAAAGATGATGAAAGAAGGCCACGTCGGTTTTAATAGCTTATTTTCTTCTTTACTACAGTCCAGTGTGAACCTCGCCCTCAACCTACATGCCATGTGCATGACAGTATATCAGGGTGTTTAAAAAAAATTAAATTAAAACCAAGGCTGAAGTAAAAACAAACGATATACTCTTGCTTTCCAATCTTTTCGTGATCCATCAACCGAAACGTTGTCTTCTACTTTGTGTGGCGCTTTTTTCCCGGATGAAACTGAGCTTCAACCAACAGGCCTCTCAAGCCAGCTCGATCTCTCGCCTGCCACCAGTTGCGCACTCCAGGTTGGTTGAGGTCCTTCTTCACTTGTGTGCACCATCTCAGCATAAACCGTCGTCTGTTGCTTAGATTCTAAAAGTCTAATGGCTTGGATTCGAAAACTTTTCTGACCGAAGCAGTGATGGCCATACGCTCTACGTGGCCTAGCCCTCTTAAGCGTTGTATCTGTGGCGGGTTTCGACCAAAGTTTATTGAAGTAAACAACTTGTCGGGGGGACGGAATGCTTGTCTATCATCGTCCAAATTGAGTGGAACATTCTGCCTAACAGCGGGATTTGTGTCGTCATCGCCGTTTAGGAGTCTGCAGAAATGATCCTTACAGATTCTCAGCACAGACTGCGACTTTACTACTAGTTGTCCATTTTGGTCAACAACGAACCTTGTATCCTCCGGATAGCTGTTTTACCTTTCGGTAAAACTTTCGGACTTCATTCTTTCCAAAGCACCTTTCCACTTCCTCGACCGCGCGCTTCTCATGCTCCTTCTTCTTCCTTCTGAGAAGCCGGTGCTCTTCCCTTCTTCTCTGTTCGTAGAGTTCACGAACAGCTCGCGTTGTTCGATGCAGCGTCGCTTTATAGGCGTCTTGTTTAGCTGCGTGCGCTTGCCTGCACTCGTCGTCAAAGCATGTGTTCCTTCTGGGTGGTGACGTGAAACCCAGCACATCAGTGGCAGCATCTTTGATGGCTTCTTGACAACGTGTTTCCGGGGGACTCGGTCGGCAAAGTTCCCAGCAATCAGCTGCGGTTGTAGCTTTTCGACGTCAAACCGTTTTGGCCTTTCTCGACTCCGTTGCTTTCTCGATATCCGGGTTCTTACCTTGGCTACAACAAGGTGATGATCCGAGTCAATGTTTGCACCTCGGAAGGTTCGGACATCGAGAATACTGGAGGAGTGTCTAACGTCGATCGCAACGTGATCAATCTGGTTGACGGTTGATTGATCAGGAGATCGCCAGGTTCCTTTGTGAATGTTCAGGTGTGGGAACCGCGTGCTAGCCACAGAGAGGTTTCGCCCCGAGGCGAAGTCCAACAGCCTGAGTCCGTTTTCGGATGTGTTGTCGTGCAGGCTGTGTTTGCCGGTGACTCCAGCAACTATGTCCTCCTTTCCCAGTTGATCGTTGAAATTTCCTAGAACGATCTTGATGTCGTAGCTTTTTTTTCTTTCTAGTAGATTATATGAGTTTTCCTTGGTGTTCTCGTCCTTCTCCTCTTTCGGGCGTGAGCGCAAATTAGCCTGAGGTTCCCGAATTTAGCCTTGATGCGGACTGTCATGAGGCGTTCGCTGACTGGGTCGTAGCTCAAGACTTTTTGCCTAAGTCTGTCCCAAATCCGCATCCGAATAAGCGCTGCCTTCTCTCTCTATAGCAATTGCTGTAGTAGATATCGCAGTTCTTCATCGTTTTTATGCCAGGCCCATCCCATCGCACTTCCTGGATGGCGGTAATATCTGCCTTGTAGCAGTCAAGGGCCTGCGCAAGTTGTTCGGCTGCATGTGGTCTATAAAGGGACCTCACAATCCGCGTGCAAATCCGAAAATCATTGTCCTTATAACCTTTGCCGGTGTCGTCAACAGCTGTTCCTTCGTTATTAGAGTCATGTCTGCGTTCGGAATTTGGGATGAGGAAGTTACCCTCACGCACAACTCACAGACTGATAGGCCAGGCCCATTATTTAAAGCCTCAGGCAGAGGGGTTCGCTGCATACATTGGTTCACCACACAACGGATGTTGTACTTGCATTCTAGGACGACGGAAATTTAAAGAAAGCAAAAGCCGCTCTTATATCCTAAGTCCTTTACTGCTCTATTTACTTTACTGCTCCATTTACAGCTCCGTATTTAGTCAACACTAAAGTATGTGGAATAAGACAAAGCACTGTGAAGTAACTCCACCCAAAAAAACCGCACCCTCAGCTGATACCTCTGCCAATCCGCCTTCCTCCTAGCCTCACTCTCTCAGTTTTTTCAACAAGCTCATATTACTGAAGCCATGTTTCGTAATTCCGCCCGGCTACTGATTTTTCCAATTAATAAATAACATCATGAGACCCAAAAAAACAAGCAACCACATGATACAATTTGTCAATATTTTCCAGAGTAGAAAAAAATTGACAAAAAATATAAATATCAAATAAAGCATTGACCTCTGGTAAACAGTTTGAATTTGAACTGAAATATTGGAATACCCCTCATCAAGTTCCACAGTCAAGCGCACTCCAAAGGCAATAGGGCCGGCCAGGCAAATTGTGTTACTGCCACCTCTAACCCGTCGACCCCATAAATCAAATAAAGCTGGCATTTCATTCCATTCCAAAGCAAATGTTTACAAGCGAATCGAACAAACCATACAAATGCCTGCATAAAACTTAATTTAATAAAAATCTCCCATGTTTGCATGCCAAATCCGAAAAATGAGCAACACAGCAGCGAACGAAAATAACACACGAAGAGAGCACCCAAGCGCAGACAAACAACAGATCAAGCCCAGGTATACACTCCAGAATCCATTCAATTATGCGTTGAACACATCCGGGAGGCGGCAAACCCGCCCGTTTCGGCGCCGGCGCTAGTTCGACTTGAGGCGGCGGCATACAAAACAAATTCAATTTGTCAGACATTAACACTCTCTGGAAAAAGTTCAGCCGTCTACCCGGCGAATTCGCATGCACCGCTCCAACGCACGCACTCACACCCGGCTGCTTGAAAGGCTGTTGTTAGCCCGTATCGGTGGCATTAACGCCGTCATCGTCTCCACCCAACAATTTGCTAACCCCATAGCAGAGTAAACAAAAAGGAATCCCCTGCAGAAAGGGTTTCGGCTTCACTCACCCCGTGTGTTTCCAGACAAAAAAAAACGAGTGACGTTGCGGAAGACCGACCGGCGTGAGAGACACCGGCACATCCGCCCTTAATATTCCTAAAATCCCCCGAAAAAAAGCCGCGTCACGAGGTACAAGCTGTCAAAACGAATAAAAGTCTCAGCGCACAACACCTTTTGTCCTGGCCGTCGTTGCCGCCTGCAAAGCCGAAGCTTCGAAGCGCTTCTCCTCGCACAAAAGGTTTACTTGCGCGCGACATGGTGGCTTTGGGATTTTGCACGAATTCCTCATCCCCTCATTCAATGACGGCCCCGTGAAGCAAAAAACAGGAGCAGCCACGGCCAAAACGAGGTGCACGAAAAAAAGGGTTAGAACCCCTGTTAATGCCGGGGACTACATTTTTGTCACGTCTCCTATAAGTTATGATAACATTTTGAATATTTTACTATTACAGGAATTTAATCTTTCCCGAGAAAGACTGGAAGGTTTGTGGGTGTCATAAGTCGGCCATTTTGCCTTGCCAAGCATTATATTGTGAAGGAGAGGAATAAATTTTGGACGGGGTTCGCTTTTTGCCCTCCCCCAGGACTCGACAAGGGACGATCCAGGGTTAAGGAGCAGAGATTGAATTAAATTTCGCCACGCCGCAGCAGCGCGGGATGCAGGAAAGTAGGTCAAGAACGGTGATTTATGCACGCGGTTATCGGCGGTAGGGTTCGCCGCCGGAATACAAAGGTTGCCACGGGTTTCGAATGCAAAGACGGTTACCGATGGGAAGGTTGTTTATTGTAGGGTTACTCTTTTGACTTTGTGGAATTTATAATCGATTGAGATGTTTTGCGGAAATACAAGACAAGGATTTCCTCCCTTTTTGTGAGTTCTTATCATGTGGTGTAGTATGATCAACAATTTAAGAGAATGTTATTGTGAGGAAGACAGCGAACACTGTACCACCTTGTGCTTAAGAAGCTCTTCGAAAAGATGTGGTTGAAGATGCTTGCTCTGTACGCCCCAACACATCCACAAACGATTAAAATGTTGAGAAAGTGCAGACAATTGTTATGGAGAATCGTGGAATCACTACTAAAGATGTTGCTGGATATGTCGGCAGATCGGTTGGCTCATGTCATGCAACACTGCGTGTGGCAGCAAATTTTAACCAAAATAAATGTTGCATAAACATCGCTCAAGAATTGTTTAATGATGCCAACAGCGGTCTCAATTCACTTAAAGAGTTTAAACTGGTCACGAGTCATGGGTATTTGGGAACGACGTTGAAACCAAAGTCAAATCGTCGCAATAGAAGAACCCAGGAGAACCACGGTCAAAAAGCACGCCAACTTTCATCAAATGTGAAGGTTTTGCTGTCTGTTCTTGCCACATGGTCGTACAAAATAAATAAACAATAAAATAAGGCAATAAGTATTATATAAGGTTGGCAAATATCTCCTTTCCGCTTTTTTGTTCTTCATTCAATGCTTCATAAAAAGTGTTACAGTGATGGGATTTAGTTTACGTCGTTTTGTTCGATAATCTGTTTCCATCTAGACGGTACATTCATAATACCTCCTCGTAGAAGCCCTCTTCCTTATTTGCGACGAACTCGGACAGCCACTTTTCACAAGCCTCTTTTGAGTTCAACTTCACACCACCAAGAGCGTTCGCCATGGACAAGAACAGGTGGTAATCACTTGGCGCTATGTCCGGGCTATATGGTGAATGCCATAAAACCTCTCAGCCGAGAACCCGTAGCTTCTGACGAGTCATCAACGAAGTGTGTGGTCTGGCGTTGTCCTGATGGAACACTTCAGCCTTCCTGTTGGCCAATTCTGGACGCTCCTAGTCGATCGCCTGCTTCAAGTGGTCCAGTTGTTCGCAGTAGATGTTAGAATTGAGCGTCTGGCCATATGGGGGCAGCTCATAGTGTGTGATTCCCTTTATATATGAGAGCAGCTCATAGTGGATGATTCCCTTCCAATCCAACCAAACACACAGCAAAACCTTCCTGGCCGTCAATCCCGGCTTGGCCACTGTTTGGGATGATTCACGGGCCTTCAACCACGACGGTTTTCGCTTGATATTGTCGTATGTGATCCATTTTTCGTCGCCAGAACACCATCCGCTTCAAAAATGGGTCCAGTTCGTTCCGTTTCAGCAGCATATCACAGGCGTTGAATCGGTCGAGAAGGTTTTTTGCGTCAAATCATACGGCACCCAAACAGTAAGCTCCTTTTGTTTCCAGCCTTCTGCAGATGGTTTAAAATAGTTTGGTGACCAACTCTCATCTCCTGGGCGATGTCACGAGATGCCACATGCCGGTCTAACTCGATGATTTCCATAATTTGATCGGTATTCGTCGTCACAGGTCTTCCGCCTACTGGTTTATCCATGGTGTCGTTTTCACCGGCTCTGAAAGTCGAAACCACTCCTCCGCGGTTCGCAGTGATAGAGTACCATCCCCCAAAATACCATTAATCTCACGGAACGTTTCTCTCGCGGATTTGCCTTTAACGTAGGAAAACTTTTAAAATAGCGCGAATTTCGGCGTTAGTGAACTCCATGTTTACATGTCTACAACTGTTGAACGCAATGTCCAAACTGATCATGCATAGCGTCGTAGGTTATGTCAAAACCTTTCAAATGATGTATAGTATTGCCAGATACGAGCTCTACAGCGCTTTGTACATAGCCGGAAAATTCAAAAGACAAAACAGGTGGAAGGGAGATATTTGGCAACCTTATATTAAAGTAATGCGACTGGCATTGTTTTTAAAAGCTAAAGGAAAGTTTTTCAAAACAAAACATTTGAAATTCAGAAAAATTCATGAAATCTTTATTTTAATCGATAGTACGGTCCATATAACTTTGAAGTTTGAAGATTATTTCAAGCATATGTTGACCTTGACTGCGCTTCAAATGGTCCATCCGCTTAGTCCAATTTTGGCATACTCTTTCCAAAATTTCGGTCGGTATCTCACGAATAAATGCTTCAATTTTGACTTCCAATGCGTCAGTTAAAGCGAGCTTGTCTGAATAGATATGAGCTTTAACATAATAATTTTAATAATAACCAGGGACCAGGGCCTAGCTTGCTCATCAACTACTCGTGTTTTGCGCGCTACTGTCCTCTCACGAGAGGAAGGGACCTACAATTTTTGCCGACTCCGAACGGCGAAATTTGAGAAGCTTTCTTAGACAGTTATTACTCTTTGAGTGTTGGCAGCAGCTCGAAAGAGGTGGTGCCCTGAAATATTCGAAAAATTGCTGTTGAGCTGGGAGTCAAACCTAGACCCTTCGGCGTGTGAGCGTCGCACTCTACCCACTACGCCACGGCGACCACGAACTTCAACAGAGCCCCACAAAAAGTAGTGTTATGACCTTAAATCGCACGATCTAGGCGGCCAATTGACCGGTCCCGAACGTGGAATAAAATTTTTACCGAACTCTCCTCTTAATAAGTCTATTGTTGCGCGTGCTGTGTGGCATGAGGCACCGTCTTGTTGAAACCACATGTCATGCAAGTCAAGCTTGCTCTTGGGGCAAAAAGAAGTTGGATATCATCTCACGGTATCGCTCACCATTCACAGTTACGTTACGATTCGCATCATCTTTGAAGAAGTACGGTCCAATGATGCCACTAGCCTATAAACACCACCAAACTGTGACTTTTTCTGAATGCATTGATAGCTCTTACAAGGCTTCTGGCTGATATTCGCTCCAAAATCGATAATTCTGCTTATTTATGTACCCATTGATCCAAAAAATGATTTCCGTCCATTTTTGCCCATAAAATGGGAGAAGCGCGCGATGAACTTTTTTAACAGAGCACGCATTTTGATAATAAAATCCAATAATGCAAATTTGCAAGCATTGTTCGTTTGTAAGACGATTCATGGTTAAATTACAGACCAAACTGAAGATGTTTGACAGTGGAACAAAACACGAAACTTACGGCAGCTGTTTAAACCAGTGTTGCCAAAAAGATAATAGCTAAAAAGTCACCCTTTGTTATAAAACAGTGTTTTATCTGTGTAAAAAAAAATCACAATCTATTAGAACAAAACTAAAAGCAAGTCAACAAAAAAAGTAACAAGAAACAAATAAGGTTGAAAGTAAACGCTCCATTTATATTCGGTAAGGGTGCCTTTTTTATTTCGGGATTGAGCAACCCTAGTATTGCAATCTGGAAACTGCCAGCTCTATCATAAAGTTTGACATTTTTGAGGTTATACGAGCGCTATTTGTGTTGATAACAGTAACTTAAAAGATTCATTTCGCCCAAAAAATGGAATTAAATCGTGAAAATGTTCGTGCGATTATTTTTAACAACTTTCGACGTGGGTTAACTCAACAACAGTGTATCGATGAACTTTATTCAATTTTGGCGAAGAAGCTCCATCAAGGACCAGTGTTTATCGATGGTATGGTGAATTCAACCGAGGTCGTAGTTCACTCCAAGACGAATTTCGAAATGATTCACCACTTGAAGGACAACATTTGACGCGTAGCTGGCGATATACAGCCACACATTTTGAAAAACGTCGTCGAAAATTGGACTCCCAGTTTCGACTACGTTCAAGCCAACCGTGGCGTTTATAAGCTAGAAACTGCATTTAAGTAAAAAAGGCAGAAGATTGTCTTTCGAATAACGTAAATGTAATGGAGACTTAATGAAATATTTTCATTCCATTTCAAAACCACTTAAAAAACCTACAATTTGTAGAAACAATATAATAAAGCGACATTCTTGTTTGCAGTGCCTTGGCTCATAATTAACTCTTCGTTAATGCCCTAACGGTTTTGAATATTTAGAACTCGCTCATTATTTTGTCTCAGTTTACGTTCTTCGATATGTAGAGAGTTAGAAAGACAAGCGGACAGAAATTTTGTTTTGTTTACATTCCTAACTCGAAAACTAAATAAGGGACTCAGAGGGAAACAATTAAGGTATTCGAGAGGCAATGTCTTCGGTCTTGCCCTCAGTGGTCTAGAATCCCAGAGTCTGTTTACGAGGAATTCTTTTCCAACGAGACTTTGTACAACGAAGCAAACCTACATAGGTCCGGTAATTTTATTATTTAGAAGGCATGTTGCAGAACAATGACCTCGAAAAAGTAACGGAAATGATATTTCGAGTCCACTCCCCGAATGACGTACATGTAGAGTACACGCTAACGCGGATTCACTGCAGCGAAGGCGATATTATACCTTGAACAAATTGGCTTTATTCAAGATGCGGAGTAATGTCTATTTATTTATCTGACATGGAAATTGAGTAGGATTCTACTCCGATCTCACACGCGCTTTTAAACATGCTCTCTTTTTCAGTACATCCATTATTGATCACGACAGAGCCCAGTGACAGCAATCGAGACTTCTTTTGGTGGTTACGGCGTTTGAGCGCTGCGGTAGGCTTGAGAAGCTTACTGTTGTGCTAGATTGAAGAAATAAGAAAAGAACGAATTTACGAGGGGCGTTCCATATACACTCGGTATCGATATGATACCGTGGTGTAGTGCGTAGAGTGCGACGTTCACACGCCGAATGGCCTTCTATTCCCGGCTTAACACCTCGAATTTTTCACGCACCACCTCTTTCGAGCTGCTGACAACACTCAAAGAATAATACTTGTCTAAGAAAGCTTCTCAAACTTCGCCTTTCGGAGTCGGCAAAAAATTTATTTAATTTACAAATTTAAATTGTTCTTATTTTCCAATATGCATAATACATATAACAATTAACAATTATAACAACATACAATTATTTAGGACAACAAAAAAAATATACAAGGGCATTAAATATATTCTTGGTATCGGTATGAGGGAAAATGCGAATTCAATTTAAATTGTTTTTATTTTTCAATATAATCTCCCCTAACATCAACGCATTTGTTACATCTTGAGATGAACTCAAAAAAACAATCCTCAAAAAACTAAATTTTCTCTTTCTTTGTAAAGTACCCATTTATTGCCGACTTTAGTTCTTCATCATCCGTAAATCTTTTTCCACGCAGACATTTTTGCAAATCCGGAAACAGGAATAATCACTAGGGGCAAGGTCTTCACTATAGGGTGGGTGATTGATTTCTTCGAAGCCACAATCTCGGGCAGCAGCCTTGGAAACTCGCGCCGTGTGAACAGGAGCGTCGTCATGAAATAGCGACACACCCGCTGCGAGTTTACCCCGTCTTTTCTTTTTAATTTCCTCCCGCAAGTTATGCGAAGTGGAAGCGTAGGATGTGGCTTTGATGGTTTCACCTTTTTTTTGTACTCAATGAGCAAGATTCCATTTGAGTTTCAAAAAACTGTGGCCATGAGCTTAAGAGCGGACGGAATGACTTTGAACTTCTTCGGGAGATCTGTTCCTTTTTTATGCCACTGCATGGACTCTTGCTTGTTTTCAGGGTCATAATGGTGAACCTATGTTTCGGGCCCAGTAGCAATTCGATCCATAACACCGTCCGCGTTCTCACTGCACATCTCCAAAAGCTCTCTACAGCATGCGTTTTTCCTTTTTTTCTGAGGTGCTGTGAGCATTCGTGGCACTTATCTTGCACTGACCTTTGAAAGGTTAAGATGGTCATGAAGAATGGTGTGAATGGTACCAGTTGAAAACTTGCTGATCTCTGCCATCATTTTCACCTTTATTCAGGCATCCTCAAGAAGAAGTTTTTCGGTTTCTTTGATGCTTTCTCCCGTACAAGCAGTAGCCGGGGCGCGGGAGTCGTCTTCAATGCTCTCTCTGCCTTGAGCACTGAACACTTTTTGAGCCTTGAACAGTTTTGCACAGTTGATAATGGAGGTTCGGAACCCTACTAAATAGCCATCATCTCTTCATAAATACACCTAAGTCTGTTTTTACACGGTCTTGTTTTACACGGTTTTGATATAACACGGTTTGAAAATTGAATATTTTTAATTTTTTTACGACCATCAACCTTAAACGGATGTTGGAGAGCAATTTGGCCAGAATGTGTAAAAAGTAAAAATCCTGTTGAGAAAAATACAAACGAATATCCCAACATAATTGCTTTAGCACACGCAGTTTGTGTGGAGGGTTTTGATGACTTGATATCTGATGACATTGATGAACTGATGATTGATAAAGTTCTTAGCGAAGACGAAATATTACATTTTGCCTCACAGAATGCTGATGTTATAGAAAGCAGTGATAGTGAAGAACCTGTAAAATTAACTGAAAATTTAATTCAAGTAGGGCTTCAACTTGCAAGTAAATTAGGACACCATTTCGTCAAAAATGATCCCAATGTCGAAAGAGCTGCACAATTCCAACATGAGCTGAATTCTTGTATGGCTCGTTACAAGGAATTATACAAAGAGGTAGCAAGAATTGGCGAACAACGGCTCATAACAGAGTTCATTTTTCAAAATGTAGATGCCGAACGAGCAAGAGAATGTCCAGTTCAAAATTATTCCAGCGATGATAGTAAATGTATACGCGTTCGAAGCAAGCGAATGCGAATAACTGATGACGACAGCAATTCAATTTATGTTGCTGTATTTATGATTATCACTTATTTTATTTTATTTTATTTTTTACCTTAAAAATTGAATAACCTATTCTTTTCGTTCACAACATAGTTGTTAAGTTCCTGAACTTGCCATACATTTAATTTATATTACTTTTAAGATTAGAGTGCATATCTTTTTTATCATTAATTACTATGCTTGTGAAAATAAGCATTATATATTGGATTTAATAAAATAAACATGAATTCTTGTTCTTAAAAATTCTTGTTTTTCACTAATTTTAATAGGTTTTAGAGATTAGGAACAAATCACCCATTTTTGTATACGATCAATGTCTTTTTTTACACGCTTTTTTTTTACACGGCTTCTTCTGGAACCAATCTACCGTGTAAAAACAGACTTAGGTGTAGTTTTTTGACTTTTTTCTTGCCTAGTGAGAAATTTAATTACAGCGCGATGCTCAATTTTCACCGTCATCGTCTCAGTTGCCATTTTTTTAAAATAAATAAATAAACATTATTTAGATAATAATAATAATTGTTAGCGCGACAGTCCACAGGGGGACCAGGGCCTAGCTTCCTTATCAACTGCTCGTGTTGCGCGCTACTATTCTCTCGCGAATAGACCTACAGTTTTTTGCCGACTCCGAACGACGAAGTTTGAGAATCTTTTTTAGACATTTATTATTCTTTGAGTGTTGACAGAACCTCGAAAAAGGTGGTGCCGTGAAAAATTCGAGGTGTTCCGCTTGGAGTCGAACCTAGACCATTGGGCGTGTGAGAGTCGCACTCTACCCACTACGCCACGGCGGCCACTATGATTCTGTTTAACTAGAAATAAAACGCGAACTAATAACAACACTTATATGAAATTTTAAATGAGTGCACTAAAATAATAGTATTATTTGACCAATAAGTCAATTTATATATACAACCACAGCTTCACCTCGATACCGAGAATATATTGAAAGTCAGTCGTAAGAATCGGGCGATTTGGGCATTTTACAAATGCCGCAATCATGATTTAGAGAAATCCGTGGTATTTTCTTGTGCTCGCCTACTCACGCAATTCATTGAATGACTTCAAGGAGAGTGTCGTTCCGTATGCATACGTTATGCAGTGCAGCATAACATGCTAGTAATTTCTTCCAATTAAAGACCTATTTTGTACATTCTGGACTCAAAGTTGCTTTAGCTAATCCACTTTATCGTATGACCATTATTTCGACAACTTCCATCAGTCGCAACGGTCGAGAGCTCCACAAACACTCGATGCTAAGTCCGTTGTCATGTATTGAACTTCAATTGAACAGAAAGTCGTCGACAAGCTTTTTGCTTTTTCCGCTTGCTCTGCAAGACAAGCAGACACTCACTGTCGAAGTACTCATGTATCTGTGTCCTCTGCAGACAGATTTCATTTCGTATCTTATGTTTACCAATTAATTAAGTGGAATTAAATCTAATTGCTGTTTAAAAAGGAACGGCGATAGCGCAACAGCAGCCTCTGCTGGATCCGCTGCACACCCATTCGTAGGTGGGTGAAATTAATTAGTAAGTCTGTGTTCAAATGCGTCCTCCTAGCAACGGGGGATTATTTTGAATAATGAACAGGATTTGTATTTCGTCCCCCTCGGGGCCACTCGCCGTTATCGAGAGTACAGTCGCAAAACGGACAGGAGCCGATACTTGTAGCAATTACCCAGGACGCCTGTGGATGCATGACGTTGGGACACCACCTCACCACCTGGCGGCAATTGAAGGCTATTGGACATTTCAACTAATTGAAGAGTGAGAAATTGCATTCGCATTTTGGACGGAACAGCTCAAAGGGTAATCGCTAGAAATCCTCTCAGTGCAAACTTTATGCGGTCCGTTGTTTCAATTAAACAAAACAATTTATGACGTAGCCTTAGGTGAAATTTTGCCGTGCGTGCTATGTTGTGCACACTTGGAAGGTGAGACGGGTTGAAAGAGTCGTGCCGAGGCAGATGAAATGAGCCCAGATTTGCCCCCGAGCACGAAGTATGACTCAGTCAGGGGATTAACATTGATTTGGACACAAAGATGTGGGCAAACTAATTAAAAGTTCATGAAGTTTGGCACAACTTTTTTGTCTGACTGCCGGCTGTGATGATGTTGATGTCTCCTATGAATTCGTTGGCAGAGTTGGTTGTACTCGTACCTTCGACTTTGTGCTGGTTGGAGGTTGTAATGGAGTGCCAAGAGGGTAAGTGGGAAAGTGGGAATGTATGTGGGGCAAATGTCAAAGGTTCTACGAAAAACTTCATAGACTTTCCCTACGGGACACGAAATTAGTCCCTCGATGTTTGACAGATGGTCGGAGTGATGTTATTCGTGGGAAAGGAAAATCCTGACGTATTTGTCTCAACGCAGTTAATTTTTTTTACTCAGAAAGGCTTATCAAAATTGCCTTTTATATTTCGGGATTGGGCAAACTTAAAGTTGCAATCTGGCAACTGCCAGCTCCATCGTAAAGTTTGTCATTTTTGAGGTTATACATACTCAGAACATTTTGACATACGAGCGGTATTTGTGTTGTTTACAGTAACTGAAAAGATTCATCTCGCCCAAAAAATAGAATTAAATCGTGAAAATTTTCGTGCGATTAATATTTACAACTTTCGACGTGGATTAACTCAACAACAGTGCATCGATGAACTTAATTCAATTTTTGGCGATGAAGCTCCATCAAGGACCAGTGTTTATCGATGGTGTGGTGAATTCAAACGAGTAGTTCACTCCAAGACGAATTTCGTGAAAGTCGTCCAAAAACAGTTGTTGTTCCGAAAACCATTGATGCTGTGCGCAAGATCGTCATGTGACCTATGAGATTGAGACAACTTTAGGCATTAGTGGGACCAGCATACATTCAATATTGCATGAACATTTGACCGTCAAAAAAATTTGTTCGCGTTGGATCCCACACAATTTGTCAATCGCTCAAAAAAGGCGATTGGTCAACAGAAATGCTTAAAAAATACGATTGCGGTGCTGCGAAACACGTCTATGACATCGTGACAGGTGATAAATCGTGGATTTACCCGAAATTAAACAACAGTCGACTGTATGGGTGTTTCAAATTGAGCCAAATCCAACAAAAGTATCACTAGAACAACGCAGAACAGTCAATTCTGAGTGGTACACAACCATTTGTTTGCCAGTTGTCTTCTAAGAAATCAGGAAAACCAATCGCCGATGACTTATCACTCTTCACCGCGACAATGCCAGCTCTCACACATGGGCTCAACAAACTGCATTTTTGAGTACTCAAAATATCGATTTGACGAGTCATCCGCCGTATAGTCCTGACTTGGCACCGAATGACTTTTCTTTATCCCCGTACGTAAAAAATAAAATGAGAGGTCAACGTTTTTCGACACCTAACGAAGCGTTTTATGCGTTTAGAATACATGTTTTGGAGATACCTCAATCAGAGTGGGAAAAGATATTCAACAATTGGTTCAGACGCATGCAAAAGTGTATAGATCTTAATGGGGAATATTTTGAAAAACAATAAAGCTATTTTCAATGATTAATATTTGTTTTTTTTTCTCTAATCCCGAAATATAAGTGGTAACCCTTGTCCACGACAAGTTCTTTAGTAAATGTGCTTTTAGATCGTGAACCAAGCGAAAGTCAAATAGAAGAGTTTGTGCTATAAAATGAAAATTAGAACAAAAACCACAGATTTTACTGTCAAAATAATAGATAATTAGAGCTTTACAAATATATACTTCCGTGCATTTCACTCAAGGCTATATATTGAAGTGCGCTTCTGATGAATTTTTAATTCAATTCAATTCAAACGCTTTATTAGTGTCTTTTATTTTGCTATAGTGACCAATGAAGATGATCACTAAAGCAGCAATAAATTATTGAATCTACTCGTACCTTATAAAAAAATCCACCACCTCGGGGTCCTTTTTGAATTCTGATAAGTAAAAAATCCAGAATATTCCAAAATGACATTATTGTTAAAAGTATCAAGACCTAAACCGAATCAAATCAATGTTTCAAGATTCTTCAGATATATTTCGAGTCAATTTTTGTATTATAAAAAAATATTTAATAATAATAATTGTTGGCTCTACAGTCCAAAGGGGGACCAGGGAATAGCTTGTTCATCCACTACTCGTGTTGTGCGCGCTACTGTTCTCTCACGAGTAGAAGGGACCTACAATTTTTTGCCGACTCCGAATGGCGAAATTTGAGAAGCTTTCTTAGACAGTTATTACTCTTTGAGTGTTGTAAGCAGCTCGAAAGAGGTGGTGCCGTGAAATATTAGAAAAATTGGTGTAGAACTGGGAGTCGAAGCTAGACCCTTCGGCGTGTGAGCGTCGCACTCTACCCACTACGCCACGGCGACCACCAAAAAAAAATATTTAAAAAACTTAAAAGCTACATCACTCAAAGCATTGTCCGTCTCTTTTACCGTCCGTCCATTTTTACCCACTTCTCCGATAATTTTCTAATACCATCTCTACAAAATTAATTTTTTCTGCCATCGATCCAATCGTTGAGCAATGTCTCGATTTCTTCAAAAGACCCGATCCGATGATCCGTGAAATGGTTTTGTATCCGTCGGAAAAACTTGTAGTCGGGAGGAGCAAGGTCTGGGAAATACGGCGGATGGGGCAAGATGTCCCATTTCAGCGTCTCCGAGTTCTCCAGTCGCTGTACAGCCCATAGAGTTCGTTCTCAAATCTTCTCCTCCAGATGCCATCAACGCAAACAGGATCAAAAATTGCACGCAAGACTTTTCTTTCGAAAAAACTGAGGGCTTCCTCATCCGCTTTAAGTAACGTCCAGGTTTCCGCACCATAAGGTAGGACTGGGATGATCAAGCTGTTATATAAAGCGAGCTTAGTCCTTCGAGAGAGGGCTTTATTATTCAGTTGCCTCTTGAGCCCAAAGAAACAGCGATTGGCAAGAGTGATTCTGCGTTTGATTTCGGTACTGATGTTGTTGTCCCTATTTAACGCGGAGCCGAGGTAGACGAAGTCCTTGACTACCTCGAAGTCTCTGCTGCCTAGTGTGACTCTCAGTTCGAGACGTCGATGTTGTGTGTCCTTTCATGATGACAGCATGTACTATGTTTTGCCTTCTTCGGATACAACGCTTAAGATGGCTAGACCATGTAGAGCGTATGGACACCACTGCTCCGGCTTGAAAAGTCTTCGAATCTGAACCATTGGGACAACGCAACAGAAGACGGCCTACGCTAAGGTAGCGCACACAAGTGGTGAAGGACCTCAACCAACTTTGAGTGCGCAACTGGAGGCAGGTGGGGAAAGATCGTGCTATTTGGAGATTCATGTTGGTTAAGGTTCTAGTCCACCCCGGACTGTTGCGCCACACGAAGAAGAAGAAGTACACTACACCAATTTGATCCCACCATATGCAGGACATGTTATTCAAGCCGTAGATGGTTTTCATTGGCGTCGATGTAGACGATTTATGGAGCTGGTTCACCAGGCTTTGCAAAGTATTTTTTCCTCATAAGTCTATCTCCAGTCACAATCCGGTGCAGAAGTCCCTTCCTGTGATGTCTTTCAAGAATCAGTTCCGATATGAAAAATTGCCTTTCGACATCTCTAGGTTCTATCTTGTATGGCATTTAATTTCCTTGTCATTGAATAAATCGAAATTTCTACAAAGGAACGAAACTAAAATTCCATATTACCTTGCATCACTACCACTCTTTCACATAAACTGGTCAAAATCAGAGCAACATTGGCTCTGAGCTTATGCTACCTTGTTGTTTTGGTCAAAAGATTTCACATAGTCCCAAGAAATAACCAAAAAGCGTTCACTTTCACGAACGAGGAGTTTTTGTTTTACAAAACCCGTTCTTTTAAATTTAGAACAATCAACAAGGTACTTCTTCAACAAGCCAATATTCTGTGCATGAAATGTAAATGTATTTCAGGAATAGGAATGTATGCTCAAATTTGATAAACTTTTAATAATGGTTGGGGTCTGAAACATCCGATGCCAACATTTGAATATTTTGCCTAACACGGCCAAACGCTGTTGACAAGTATATTGACTCCATCAAGCCTCCAATTCCTCATTCCCAAGCTTGTTTTGGTAACTAAGACACCCCTTGTCTTCAATCTTAAAATCAAAAAAAATCGGCGAAACCAATGAATGCAGCAGATTCACCATCCACTTCTTAAAACTTTCGATGGGCTTCTGCTACACGTTTTTTCCAGTCAAAAAGAAAATCGAAACTTTCCGCAAATGCTATTTAGTTAAGACAGATCCGGACATTTTCGAAGAGGCAATCAACAATGTTGTTGACGCTGATGCACAGCTATGATTGCTGACAAATGTCACACCTTTCCAATGATCGTTTTCAAGATCAACAGCAACCTTCAGCGCCATCTTTTGAAAGCCAAGCAGATGCTCTACAAACCCTGGGTCCAGAAAACAAAACAAACACGCAAACAAGCCAAAATGAACAAAATCAAAAATATCAAAATCATGTAATGTCCATATTAGCTGAAGGTGGGAAACCTTGAGTGGTCCAAGACACGAAACTCAAAAAATGTACCAATAGTGACACGCCAGCCGAAAAGGGATTTGGGTTAACTTGATCAGCTGCCTTTGTAGCTTATATTACTGGATCCACTTTCCCAAGAGTCGTAAAAGTACCGAATTGAAATCATTCTGTGTAAATCCTCTACCGCTCTCTGACTCGCAGCTAGTGCAGGTCCATACTGAAGTGGGAAAGTTATATTACCACCTGGTCTGACCAAATGGGATAAACTATTTTAATCAGTTTAAACACCAAAGGGCACTTACTTTGACTTTTCACTTTCGCAAAGCACGTAAGTGTACTCGGGCTAAGTGCTGAAACCCTCTGGACGTCCATAGGGAGGTTGAAGACGCTGCAGAACACCTCCTATGCCATTGTTCCGCCTCTACTCCGATTAAATGGCGGCTGCCTTGTCCTTATGTAGTTAGAGCTCAAATACCTCCGGAAGACCATGAAAATATACTAGATGCATGTTTCTACCTGACAAGTACAACGAACCAGGTTTTAAGCCTGAGTGTTAAAGTGTAGTGTTGCCAAACCTCCAACGAGAAAACAAATGAATAAAAAAAAAAACCTCGGCTTGACGGCTAACGATATCAGGTTTTAACCATAGCAGCAACCAGAATACTCCCAAAAGAACATCTACCGTCCAGTCAGGCTGGGACAAAAACTGCAGGGGCTCGTAGCCGCCCGTGGCACAAGAATACAGCCTCTGGTCAAGCTGTCACTGCCAAGAGGGTTTCCTCAACGCCTAGTAGCCCCCATCGCCCCAAATTGTCTTCGGTTTCATCAGTTTATCAGTTGGCACAAAGAATAGTGTTTCGAATGTAATTCTGTACTACGTGATTCGTAAATCCAATCGCATCAACTGGACGTGCCATATCAACAGTAAAAAATATCAACGAAGTCGGCAATTTTTTGGAGCTCCATTTGTGTTTTCCTTCGAATTTCTTGGAGATTTCATTTCTACAGACATAGACAAACTAAATCCGTCCTCAATTTCAATCACTAAGACGTTCACACCTCCATCATCCCATGACACCGTACAAGTCCGTACTTAAACATCCAGACGCAGAAGTTAACATAAGTCTCCTACGAGCACCGTCCATAATTGATGTGCACATGACCCGAACACCAAAGTTCACCTTCAGCAAGTCCCAAACTTGAAAACTTTAACGTCGCCACCCAACCCCCAGGTTGGTCATTGTAAACATTTACAAGAGCACGCCAATTATTCCAACAAATCCGGCTGGGATTCACTTTTCAGCTTTGCCATCATTTCATAACTTCCCGATCCGATGGCGCCACTTCTCTAATTGAAACGTTCGCGATTTCATCACTCACTCAGCAGGAAGTGAAACTCTCAGCAGAAATCACACTCCGCCAGTCACTGTACCCTGGCAGCTCATTTGTTTGACGAAACTCAAAACTTTCAACGACTCGCAGCAGTTCCCCCGGTTGTCAACCTAAAACGCTGCATCAACACTTTGTTTCCTCCTCGTCTCCCCCTCCCGCCCCTCCGCAAAAACTTATTGGTACAAATTCACAATTCCATTCACCAGCCCCACGACCGCCTGACCACCCACGAAAACTGATTTGTCCCGACGGTATTGCGAATGCAACGTCAACGTGTGCGAGTTGGGCAAACTTATTGGAGGGGAGTAAAACAAAGTGCGACTGAAACTTGAATTCGTCGCTCTAAGGAATCAACTCTTTCCCGCCTGTCTGGCACGCTCCCGTCTGAAGGGCTCATTCATCTTGCCACAGCTGCCGCCCGTGCGTTCACAGTGAAGATGTATCAACATCGACGTAATGACTAGTCTATGTCCTTGCTTTTGAACTCAAAATTTAAATCCGACGACGTTGTCCTTGTGTAGAAAAACAGAGCCTCGCGCTAGACAAGGGTTCTGATAACGTTCCATTGATATAAGCCCCGCACAAGGGAATTAACTTGCATACCGTCCCCGGGAAGCGTCCATCGTCTTCATTTGGGGCTGCTGTGCGCACCCGAATGAGGTTCCTCTTCCAGGCGAAAGCGCTCCAAGGATAAGAACTCAAGTGGAAGATGTGTGTTTATCTTTGGCAAGAACTTAAATTTTGCCATTGTTTTCTCTTTTGCAAGACTGCGATCTCACTGCGTGTGTGTGGATGGCAAAGTTGTTCGATTCCCGGAGGAAGTGAGTATTCAGGTAGATATGCAGGTGAAGCTATTGACTGTTGTCCTCGCTGCAGATAAGGGGCGAAAGGAGCTAGAGAGCACAACTGAAAGTTATTAGTATTAGAAAAGTTTTTCGGTGCCGCAGTTGGGGGAATCATCGTCTTCGAATCGGCCCGGTTGGGTATTTTCGAAAATGTTTTCAATCCTACCAACAAGTTCACCTTGTGCTTGTTTCCACCTTGATTTATATTATTCTCTGTCGATTGAAGTTGGCCCTTCGGAGATCAACAGTCTTTTGTTATCGCTTTTCAAGTTAAAGTCGACTTTGAAGTTTCTTTCGGAACATTTCCCAGAATTCTCTTCATTAGCAGGACTAACTAACTAAAGTAGCTTCGCCCTGGGAAAGGATGTTGAATATTCTTAAATCCCGAAGCATGCCATCTGTTTGATTTTCGAAACATAATTTGTTTGCACCAGAAGTTTTAATGAAAGACAGTTGGTCGGGGTAGATTTTTGCTGTTCCTGTAAATCTGTTATGTTCGGTACACGAGTTCACGATTAATATTATCCAAGGTTATCACTTAAAGCCCTCTTTCCACTGTTATGCAGAAAATTTCAAGAGTATGTCAAGTTCTTCAATCGCAATGTAGGCAATGTCAATTTGACCACCTCCGCGCAAACGGGGGACCTACGAGTGCAAGTTTTTGGTAATCCCAAAAACCAGGATCGAATTCCTGAAGGAATTTAGAAGAGACCTCATTTTAAACAGTTCTCGGGCTCTCCATTCGTCTTGTTCTTAGACTAGACGATTTCAAATTCGTACACTTATGATTTTTTCGAGCCAAAAGTGGGGTCTGAGCATTCAATGTTCTCCCATGTGATTAAACCCGAAGAGTTTTCTAATTTGCACAAGGGAGACATTGTTATGATTTTCCCTCAGTTGAAAGGTTTTCGCCTGAAAGTATACCCAGGATTGGTTGAATTGAGTGGGTGGATAATGGTGAGGATCGTGACGTAGGCTGTACGTCCACCGTGGATCAGTTAGCCAGATAGCTTAGAGGTGGAGTAGTCGCTAGGGGTGCTGAACGTTGTGAATTCAATCCCAGGTTTTGTCGGCATGCTTATTTTGTTATTTTGCCTTCTGTCCTGTCGTTGGTTTTCCCAGCTTTTGTGGACCGATGGACTGACCCTTGATCCTCCTCGAACGAAACATGAGGAAAGCCGTTCTTTGTTTGGTGGACGGTACGATGGAGAGTTTGCGGCCTTCCTGGTGGTTCGATCTATTTCGACCGGTGCGGGTGGTCAGGCGATCATGTCCCAAAGTGGACGAAAGATATCGATCGTCTGATCAGCCAGGAGTTCGAGGTAGGTTGGACGAGATTAGAATGGGCAGTCTTTGGGAGGCGACATAAGAAACCGGACGGCTAGGTAAAGTGCGATTCGGGAAAACGCGACACAAGTTTAAAGGAAAATAAAAAAAAAGTAATATTAAAGAAAAAGGAACGGACGGCGGTCGACGAGTGAAGTAATAGAAAATGAGCTTAGTGTTAGAGGCCATAAACGTTTTTTTTTAAGGGCGGTAGTGAGAACTTACCACCAACCCACCAAAAGTAATGCAGGAAACAAAAAAAACGAAAATAACCTAAACAAGAACAGAATTAATGTGGTAGTGGTGCTATAAACCAAAGCAGAAAAAAAAGAAAACAAGACGAAAGTGATTTTTACATACAACTACCTCTCCCAAATTATATTAATAAGAAAAAAAAATTAAAAAGCGAAATAAAAGAAGAAGATAAAATGAAAACGAATAGTGCCTGTGTTTGTGTAAAGTGAGACCGTACAAAAAGAGAAGGTGTACATTTTAAGATAGAGTCTGTCACTGTACCTCTTTATACACCCTCCTCATTCAATAGAACAATTGGAATCCAGAAGCGAACAGATCATCAGGACGTTCCAGACGAAGCAGGAAGACGGCTGGTGACCGTTCTCCAGGGAAGATTTTTTTTTCTTCTCAATTTTATTTAGTTGGTAGTTGTTTTTTTTTTGTGTGTTTTTTGGTTTTTTTTAAATTTACTTAAGAAGATAAAAAGAAAAAAAAATTTCAAATAGTTTAGTTGCTTTTTCTTTTTTTTTTTAAATACTATATATACAATTGTTGAATATAGATTATATGAAAATTTATCAAATTGAACTTGTAGTTCGAGTTAGTGTTATCGTCCAAAGCGTAGGATCGCTGGGGTACTACCGGTCGCGAGTCACGGGTTCGAGAACGGTTCGGGAATATTTTGTTTTCCTCCTGTTTTCCCTCTGATGTGGTGTTCAGTGTCTTAGTTAAAATAGTTCTAAGAATTAATTGTGAAGTATTGCTAAGTTTTTTTAAGTGAAAAATGAAGTTTGTATATGAATTGAAACTTAAATAAAAAAAATTGTATAAGTTTAAGGTGATTTGCTGTGTTTTTTTTTTTTTTTTTTTTTGTGTTTCATCTTCATTTCCTTTTTTATTTTTTTGTTTCTGCGGAGGCGGATTGGATCCTTGCCCGTAGTCACAGTTCTAGGGGTACGGACCGTGTCGAGCGGAAGGGCAACTGCGTGGCGACCTAATTCCATCTTTCCCACGACCATACTCCATTGAGTGGCTTGGCACTCTTTCGTTCGACCCCATTCGGGAATTTTCAAAATCCGACGGTAACAACATCACAGAGGTTGTAGAGACGAGTCTACGTTGAATGAAATAACATTCGCGGGGGGTTTAAATATACAGCGTATGGGCTAATCTTCTTTCGGCAGCATTTTATTGAGACGCGCTTGGTATATATATACCCTTTCGCTACGCTTCGCTTTTAAGCGGTACATGGTGCTACACTTTGGTCTAACCGTCCTACAAAAGTCAAAAGGTTGTCCAAGGTCTAAAATGGATCCATACCCACAATTGTGAAACGATTGTGGTTTTCTCCGAGCTATGGTTATCGTACAATTCTGAGCGAATAAAGAAGAGGCTGTGTTCCACATTTGCTATTCCAACGATCTTCTTCGAATTTGCACAAAGTATTCATCGAAAGTAGGCAAGGATTTTCTTGTTGTAAAATATTTGTTCTGAAAACCTTAAGACTTACACGAAAGAGCACAAGTTTTTGAATCTTTCAAGCTTCTTTGCTTTGGCCTTAGTGGCCAAGATGACGTAGTGGGTATAGTGCGACGCTCACACGCCGATGGTCCAGGTTCGATTCCCGACTGAACACCTCCAATTTTTCACGGCACCCCCTTATTTGAGCTGCAAACAACACTCAAAGACTAATAACTGTCTAAGAAAGCTTCCCAAACTTCGCCGTTCGGAGTCGGCGAAAAACTGTAGGTTCCTTCTGCTCGTGAGAGAACAGTAGCGCGCACAACACGAGAGGTTGATGAGCAAGCTACGCCCTAGTCTCCCTGTGGATTGTTGCGCCATTCAATTATCATTAATTTTATTAAAATCCTTGGCTATTTGAAGGGAAAATATTTGATCCTAATCTGAATAGAAAAAGAAAAAGAAAGAATACTTAAAGCATGTTTTCTGTAATGAATGAATATGATTTGGTATGATTTTACGATATGACAAAAAAATGTACATACATCACAAAGCCATTAAAAAGCCTATGAAAACGGTTATTGAATCAGAGCAACTGAGATGCGCGAACATGATTCAATCAGGTTGCTATGTAGATGCAGATGGGCGAACGTCGACAATTACACTTCAGACAGTTTTAAAACACCACAAAATACGAAGGTCTATATTTCGGGATTGGGCAACCCTAGTGTTACAATCTGGCAACTGCCAGCTCTATCGTAAAGTTTGACAGTTTTGAGGTTATACGTACTCATACGTACGTATTGACATACGAGCGGTATTTGTGTTGTTTACAGTAACTTAAAAGATTCATCTCGCCCAAAAAATAGAATTAAATCGTGAAAATTTTCGTGAGATTAATATTTACAACTTTCGACCTGGATTAACTCAACAACAGTGCATCGATGAACTTAATTCAATTTTTGGCGATGAAGCTCCATCAAGGACCAGTGTTTATCGATGGTGTGGTGAATTCAAACGAGTAGTTCACTCCAAGACGAATTTCGTGAAGGTCGTCCAAAAACAGTTGTTGTTCCGGAAACCATTGATGCTGTGCGCAAGATCGTCATGTGACCTATCGTGAGATTGAGACAACCTTAGGCATTAGTGGGACCAGCATACATTCAATATTGGATGAACATTCGACCGTCAAAAAAATTTGTTCGCGTTGGATCCCACACAATTTGTCAATCGCTCAAAAAAGGCGATTGGTCGAAAGAAATGCTCCAAAAATACGATCACGGTGCTTCGAAACACGTCTATGACATTGTGATAGGTGATGAATAGTGTATTTAGGCGTATGGGCCCGAAAGTAAACAGCAGTCGACTGTATAGGTGTTTCAAATTGAGCCAATTCCAACAAAAGTTGCTCGCGCACGAAGCACTTCCAAGCAAATGGTCGCCTGTTTTTTGGAAAAGCTGGACATGTTGCAACCGTACCACTAGAATAACGCAGAACAGTCAATTCTGAGTGGTACACAACCATTTGTTCGCCAGTTGCCTTCAAAGAAATCAGGAAAACCAACCGCCAACGACAATGCGAGCTCTCACAGATCGGCTCAAACATGACAACAAGGATGCCAAGTTTCCTGTGAAAATTGTAATTGAAGGAATGAAAAAAAAAATAGGTGTTAATTTTGATTTTATCATAACTTTGTTGTTAAGCGTTCAATTACAAATATAAAATATGTCCGGAGAAGGATATAGTGTGTTGATTTCATTTGTTTACTTCATAAATTAAAACCAACAGTTGTGTAATTAATTCAGGGATCTTTAGTGAGAGCATTTGTTTTCTTTCTTTCTTTTAATGTTTGCATAATATCTTCTGTTCCGGCAAAAGGTTAGCACATCTATTCATTAACCATATTTCTCAAATATATCCTTAGTGTAGATGCGAAAGCAGAAGCGCTAAGCTTCTGCCGAAAATATTGGTTTTTATTTATTTAAAATTGTGTCAACCATTTTTCGACAGAGCTGTTATTTTTTGTTTTATTATTGCACTGTCCTCAGAAGTAATTAAGTTAGCTTAACTTATAAATTTGACTTTAAAATGTTTATGCTTTATGAATATTTAAGAAAACAACCGGTTGAATTGATTTTGACCAGTGAACATAAGACTTTTGATGCAAGAATTTTGAAAATTTTAAATTTCCTTGAACGGAAGACATTACGCAGCGACAATCATTTACTCGTGCTTCGACATGACTTAAAACATTGCAAAACATCAATTTACAACCCTTCGAGTCAAAACACACAAACGAACTGCGCAATTAAGAAATACGTTTCTTACGAAGGAGCTTATTTATGCTGTTTAGATGAGTTTGGTCTTTCTGTTTTATATGCATGGGTCAGACTTTTTGAATGCTCTTTGCAAATTATATATAAGCATACATACCAAAGATAGAGAACAAACCACACAATAGACATTGCAATCAATGAAAGCAAAAAAAAACGATTCAAAGAGAATTTGAGGAAAAACTGGACTTAATTGTTGATCATTCTAAGCCGGGTCTTGGAGATACCAACACAGGTAATATTGCGGAAATTTTTTTCTAACATTTTAATCAATATTGTAATAGCTTTCAAGTGGTTTCAAACTCAACAACGAAATATTTAGAAGTTATTTTGAAGACACCGCACGATATTTCGCATCACTATCACTTTCGCTATTTGAGTGTAACAGTGCACACAATTTTAAATTATGCCCATTTAATTGCTTCTTCTTATATTTTGCCGATTGGTCAGTTAAATTAAGAAGCTTTGGAATCAAGAAAAATAAATTTCTAAACTTTAAGGGAGCAATTCAGCCGAAAAATCGTCAAGAATCCACAATTTAACGGGTATCTTCAACAGAATGATGATTTCTTCAGATCCTTTATTATCAAGTCTTAGGAGTCGAAACATTTTTAATAAGATATAAATATAATTAATAAAAAGGACTTTTGTTGAGATAGTATTGATTTGTTAAAGGTGAAAAACATTTCTTTTGAAAATTAATAAATTAAATTGTATTATATTAAAAATATGACTAAATATAAATTATAAGATTCAGAAACAATTTCACTTTGATCAAATGTATAATCTATTTATTGTTAACAACATATTTGTTTTTGAAAATGTTACATTATCCTAAATGATAAACAGCAAAATAAAAAAAAGATGTTTTCTGTAAGTTTCACATAAGTTTATATTGAAACAACCCTCCAAGTTCATCTTTTCTTAGTTAAACTTAAATTTGAACTTATGTTCACCCTTATGCAAGGCCTTTAAACACAAAAAGGCCTTTTACACATTTCAAAATAATTTATCGCACGAAACCACTACTCTTGTCCCACTGTGCGTCACACTCTACCCACTACGCCAAGGCGGCGTACGATTTTTAAAACTCCGTTGGCTGTATTCTCTGGACATTCCATTTGAGTCCACAGAAGTTCGAAGCAGTTCGAAGCAGTTCGAAAATATGTACAGATGTACCCGAACTTGGATTTTTGGTATGTATTGAAAATATAAATGTAAGCCATTATTTTCAATTGTAACATTCACTTTCACAGTTTATTTATACAAAACGGAACGGGAATGCAACTGCTCTTGATATATAAGGGTTGCCTTTTATATTTCGGGATTAGAGAACAAAAACAAACATTTATCATCGAAAATAGCTTGATTTTTTTTTTTTTTCAAAATATTCTCCACTAAGATCTATACACTTATGCAAGCGTTTGAACCAATTGTCGAAGCACTTTTGCCACTCTGATTGATCTATCTCCAAAACATGCCTTCTGAACGCATCAACCGCTTCTTCAGGTGTCGAAAAACGTTGATCTCTTATTTTATTTTTTACGTACGGGAATAAAAAGAAGTCATTCGGTGCCAAGTCAGGACTATACGGCGGATGACTCATCAAATCGATGTTTTGAGTGCTCAAAAATGCAGTTGTTTGAGACGATGTGTGAGAGCTCGCACTGTCATGGTGAAGAGTGATCCGTCTTCGGCGCTTGGTTTTCCTGATTTCTTGGAAGACAACTGGCAAACAAATGGTTGTGTATTACTCAGAATTGACTGTTCTGCGTTGTTCTAGTGGTACGGTTACGACATGTCAAATTTTTCCGAAAAAAAAGGCGACCATTTGCTTGGAAGTGCATCGTGCTTAAGAAACTTTTGTTGGAATTGGCTTAATTTGAAACACCCACGAAGTCGACTGCTGTTTACTCTCGGGCTCAAACGCGTAAATCCACGATTTATCACCTGTCACGATGTCATAGATGTGTTTCGAAGCACCACGATTGTATTTTTGGAGCATTTCTTTCGACCAATCGACACGAGCCTTTTTTGAGCTATTGACAAATTGTGCGGGATCCAACGCGAACAAATTTTTTTGACGGTCGAATGTTCATCCAATATTGAATGTATTCTGGTCCCACTAATGTCTAAGGTTGTCTCAATCTCACGATAGGTCACATGGCCTTCACGAAATTCGTCTTGAAGTGAACTACGACTTCCGTTGAATTCACCATACCATCGATAAACAGTGGTCCTTGATGGAGCTTCATCGCCAAAAATTGAATTAAGTTCATCGATGCACTGTTGTTTAGTTAATCCAGGTCGAAAATTGTAAAAAGCAATAGCACGAAAATTTTCATGATTTTATTCCATTTTTTGCTCGAGATGAATCTTTTACTGTAAACAACACAAATAGCGCTAGTATGTCAAAACGTTCTGAGTACGTATAACCTCAAAAATGCCAAGCTTTACTATAGAACTGGCAGTTGTCAGATTGCCATACTAGGGTTGCTCCATCCCGAAATATAAAATACAACCTTCGTAATACTTTTTATCACATCAAATGGTTTTAACAAATATTGACCATTAAAGTTGATCTTGGGTTGGTGAAACCGAACAACGATATTGAAAACATCACATATTTAATGCCGCCAGAAATGCAACCAAAAGTGTATGTTTCTTAAAACGAAATAAGAAATTCGCCACCCGTTTTGAGCTGACTGCAATATAAGAACGTATAAAGCTCACGTATATTTGATAGGGTGTTCCCAAGATCTCTCTGTATTTACTGGATCGAATCCAATCAGCAAGCGATAAAAGGACTAGGTTCTAGTCTTTATAATATCTTTTTACTCTTTAATATTCAATTGCACTCCCACCTTTTAAGAATACTTCCCTAATACAAACCTCGCAGGAAATGCCTATCAGTTTACCTTAAGGCACCCTTTCGGACGTTTTGATAAGCGTAAAAGTTCATCTTTTTCGCCCTTCACGAACATAGACTTTCGCCCTCATTACAATCCACAGGCATTTCAAACCAATGTGCACCAGTATAACCCCTCCTTTACCCTCCCTAAACCTTTCTGCCCAAATTGTGACTTAATTCCGGCAACTTAAGTTTCTGAATTCTCTTCTTCAAAATACAGAGGAGTGCAACTGCCCAATAAGAAGCGCTAAAAAAACTGCATGCATCTGCTGTGTATCAGCACAGCAACCTCACAGAGTCAGCAAATCCTTATCTTTGAAATCTAAACTAAGTTCTATGCGATCCAATGGAATGCTCCACCCACCCCCAAAACCGAAACTACATCCTATTCTCCTTGTATACCAATTACATAATGTTTCGCGGTACGCGCGCTGAATTCGCCATTTCGCAGTGAAGTCAGCTGCATGTCAATGGCATGCGTAATAAGTGGTGTAGGTTCATTCTCAATTTATGACGTTTGCAACTGAAGCATCCCGCAGAAATTTGATTGACCGTTGTCACGCGTCCTCGTCGCCGGCCCACTTAACAAATCAAATCACACATTCCACTCACCAGCACTGCGCCGCGACGTTCCCCGTTTGTGATTTTTAAGTCAATAATTCAAATCAGTCGTACTCGTCAGCATTCGATTAGTTACCCTAATCCGATGTCGCCACATTTCGAAACAACGTCCGTCCGCCCAACGCCCCAGAGCAGACATTGTGTAAGCAGCCACATTGCAGTGCACGTCGTCGGTCCTCAATACTTTGCCACATCGAGAAATGGGTTCCGCAAATGATATGCGGCCCGCCAGTCACTGGACGAATGAAAGCGGCAAACACAAATCCCCGAAACTTAAAACCGGTTCGTATTGCGAAACCGGGAACCTCTCCTCTCAAAACTCGTGCAAAACAACTCCCAACACTGGTTCTCGGACTTGCAATGTCACATATTTTGTCATTTAGCTTGATTCACGTACTTCACAGAGGACTTGAGCGTGTCCGTATGTGTGTCCTGAGGCGCAGAGTGAACCAAACGCCGAATCTGCCTGAGCACTGGAACAACCTAGGACGACGAACACCCGTCGCATAAATATTCTCCCCCCAAATGCACGTCCAATTCCTGGTCAGAGGAACAAAGCGAGAGAAGGGCCCTGCGGCGAAATGGATATTATTTATCAAACCAAAACTGACACTCGGTCACAGTAATTTTTCATACAAATAAAATCATCCTGACAACTCACATCATGCAGGATGCAGCTGGAGGTTTCCATTTTTTCGTTAGATTCATGCGCCCTCTCTAGGTTCGCTTGCTGGGACGTGTGTGGACGGAGTTTGAGGCATTGCATGTTGCTGGGATGACAGCACGCTTACTGCTGCAGCACTAGCAGCAGCGTACAATAACGCCCCAAAAGAGAAAATATATGAGCGTCTAAAGTTGGACTGCAAGTTCTACTATTGCCTCGTGGACTACTCTTCATCTCCCTGAAGGATAAATAATCGTGCTACTTGCTCCCTGGCAGTGGATTTGTGGTCGCTTTGGAACGGGTTAGCTGCTGCTGCCGCTGCCCCACATGACCACCACACACACACACCCTCGAATACTGGGCCAGTGTAGCTGCGGACGTATGAGAAGTACCTATTCACCTATTCGAGGGACGAAAGTACGGCAGGACGTGGGATGAGATTTGTTGGTTGCTCAGTTGGCAGTTGTATAAATGCACTTTTTGAAACTTTGACAGTTTAGTCCTGCGGTTAAAATGAAAGCAAACGAAATCCTTTTTCGGCCAGAGGAGCGCAACACAAAGATGACTGCCTGGCCGGCTAGTTGCCTGACTGCTCGCCTCTCCTTGATGCATGTGAAAATTTTTGAATCTCTCTTTATGTGTGTACGTGTGTCTCAGTGGGCCGTTCATAAAAGTCGTGATGATTTATTAATTCTCTTATTTTCTGGCCGAAAACTGAATGAGTCGTCCTTTCTTTGCGTTTAACTGGCGATGGTGGTTGACGACGGTGGCGGTGGGAGGAGCAACAGCGATGAATGACGTCCAAGGGGGGGCATATGTGAACGGAAATTCGTTGTGAACTTTAGAATGGGCTTAGATTTTCAGCTGAAATTAGTTTCCCCAACCAGAAAGCCGACGTTAGTGGTAAGTATTTTGAACTTTGGCTGAAGCTCATTAATTTTTATGGTCGATTCGGGGGGAATGGTGTTGGTCGCTTACAGGAAGAACTGCGTTGAGTGGGTCAAGGTTGTTTTGTTGATAGAAATGCACTTTCGTTGTGGGAAGGCTCTGGTGTGATTAAGTGGATCTGGACAGTTGACTGTTCGGACGGACATGGCAGGGTTCTTGTGAAATTTTATTTAATTTAACAGGCAATTGGCGTGGATATGTTTCGAGTGGAAAGTGGAGTGAAGTGATATTTTAATTGTTTACATTTGAAAAAGATTATAAAATGAAGAAAACAGAATGTATCACTTCCACTGTTGGAATATGATGATGAGTTCAAGGTGAAGCTGGGCCACAATCATCATAACCCACCAGCCAACACAGTCTCTTGTAGATGCCTTCAATGGGTTGCCCCGGTGGCCCAGATTCAAAGACTCATCGGGTAGTGTTATTCATATACTCTAGGCAACCAAGCCATCTGGTCGGTTGTTTCCTTACACGTTTGACAAAATACGAGGGGTGTTCAATATATTCTCGGTATCGAAATAAAGGAAAATGCGAATTCAATTTAATTTTTTTTTATTTTTCAATATAATCGCCCCTAACATCAATGCATTTGTTACATATTGAGATAAGCTTTTTTAAACCCTCAAAAAATAAATTTCTTCTTTCTTTGCAACATACCCATTCATTGCCGACTTGAGTTCTTCATCATCCGCAAATCTTTTATCACGAAGACATTTTTTCCAATCCGGAAACTGGAAATAATCACTAGGGATGAGGTCTGGACTATAGGGGCGGTGGGTGTTGGATTTTATCGAAACCACAATCTCGCGCAGCAGCCTTGGAAACTTGCGCCGTGGAACAGGAGCGTTGACATGAAGAAGCAACACACCCGCTGCGAGTTTACCCCGTGATTTCTTTTTAATTTCCTCCCGCAAATTATGTGAAGTGGAAGCATAGGATGTGACGTTGATGGTTTCACCTTTTTTGTACTCAATGAGCAAGATTCCCTTTGAGTCCCAAAAAACTGTGTCCATGAGCTTCCCGGCAGACGAAGTGACTTTGAACTTCTTCGGGGGGTTTGTTCCTTTTGTAATGCCACTGCATGGACTCTTGTTTGCTTCCAGGGTCAAAGTGGTGTGTGTTTTATCCCCAGTCCGCGTTCTTACTACACATCTCACAAAAGCTCTCTACAGCATGCGATTCTCAGTTTTTTCTGAGGCACTGTGAGCATTCGTGGCAGCCACCTTGCACTGACCTTTGAAAGGTTAAGACGGTCATGAAGAATGGTGTGAGTGGTACCAGTTGAAAGCTTGGTGATCTCTGCCATCATTTTCACCTTTTTTCGGGCATCCTCAAGAACAAGTTTTTCGTCTTCTTTGATGCTTTCTCCTGTACAAGCAGTAGCCGGGGCGTCGGAGTGGGAGTCGTCTTCAATGCTCCCTCTACCTCTCTTGAACTCACTTGACCACTTTTGCACAGTTGATAATGAAGGTGCGGAACCCTGGTAAGCAGCCACCATCTCTTAATGAATAGTTTTTTGACTTTTTCCTTGCTTAGTGAGAAATTTAGTTACAGCGCGATGCTTAATTTTCACCATCATCGTCTCAGTTGCCATTGTTTTTAAATAAATAAATAAACATTATTTAGATAATAATAATAATTGTTGGCGCAACAGTCCACAGAGGGACCAGGCCTAGCTTGCTTATCAAGCTCATGTTATGCGCAGCACTGTTCTCTCACGAGTAGAAGAGATCTACAGTTTTTTGCCGACTCCGAACGGCGAGTTTGAGAAGCTTTCTTAGACATTTATTACTCTTTGAGTCTTGTCAGCAGCTCCAAAGAGGTGGTGCCGTAAAAAATTCGAGGTGTTCCGCTGGGAATCGAACCTAGACCATTGGGCGTGTGAGAGTCGCACTCCACCCACTACGCCATGGCGGCCACTATGATTCTGTTTAACTAGAGATAAAACACGAATTAATAATCACATTTATATGAAATTTTACGTAAATGCACTAAAGTAATAGTATTACTTGATAAATAAGTCAATTTATATATGTAACCACAGCTTCACCCCGATACCGAGAATATATTGATATATCCTCCCTCGTATCTTGTCGTTTTGTTGAACGAGTTTCTGTAACACATTCAGTTACAGTTACATTCTGTTACAGCTCTAAAGTAATTCAAGAAAGCCTCTCTATGGCAAGTAGTTTGTTTTACATCAGCCATCTTGACTGCAAAGTAAAGGTGAGCTTCTACACGGCCTTAGACCGGCAAGTCATTGTATATGTCTATCCAGTGTGGTTCAACGAGAGTTCTGCTCATGTAGAGAAGAAAAGGATGTTCGAGAGGTCTCCGTTCTCCGTGAATCCGAGTACAAAAAATTCTATCGCAATGAGGTTTTGTATAACGAATGAAGGGTGAAAAACTTTTATTTTAAGACATGTTGCACGACCCATGACTTCTAACAACGAACTTATATTCGGAGCCTCCAATGATGCATACAATGAGAACGCGCTCCGAAGTGAAGTCCACCGGAAACGTTTATATTTTTTGACCGTATTGGATTAATCCCAGATGGGGAGGGGTGTCACGTACAACGTGTAAGGAGAATATTAGACAAGAGTTTTGTCTATGATAGCGATATAGCAACCGTTAGCCGTCTTCGATGAAGGAAATCAATACACACCTAGAACAGAGTGTGTTAGGAATCGCGGATTCTATTGGTAGCTAAAACCACATCAAGTGTCCCTGTTGTCGTCAGCTGTTGTTGTTGAACCCCTACAACCACTTGAGAAAACATCGAAAAATTTACAACAGACTGCAAAAACCACAAAAATTATAAAAAATAAAATAAAAGTTAATCGAAAAACATGGCAAGTGGAAGGTATTAAAATTAGACTTAGTGTAGATAAGCTTCATTTTTATATTTGTTTTTACTTTATTTTTTTCATTTAAAATTTATTTTTAAATTATTTAGATTAACTTTGGGCCGCCGTGCCGTAGTGGGTACAGTGCGACGCTCACTCGCCAAAGAGTCTAGGTTCGATTCCTGGCACCACACTCAAAGACTAATTGAAAATAATAATAACTGTTGGCGCGACAGTCCACATGGGGACCAAAGCCCAGCTTGCTTATCAACTTCTCGTATTGTGTGCGCTACTGTTCTCTCACGATTAGAAGAATTTGAGAAGCTTTTTTTTTAGACAGTAATTAGTGACCGCCGTGGCGTAGTGGATAGAATAGTTGATGAGCAAGCTAATCCTGGCCCCCCTGTGAAATGTCGCGCCATTCAATTATTATTATTAGAGCGCTCGCAAAGAGCCTGTGAGAAAGTTCTCATTATAACATATCCAATGACTGCTTTAACTATTTTTATCTTTAAGTATAAGAAATAAAAACATGCATTTAAAAAATAGAACTTAAACAAATTAGTGTTTTCAGGTCAGCTTCTCCTAAAAATCTAAAAGTTTTGGTCGTTTCGATTTTCTTTCCTGTTTTCAAAAATCGGCATCAATTGTTTCCCATGCATCTTCATGGGTAAGAAAACAAAATAATCCAGTCCCCACTTATCACGCTTAGCTCTCTCTCGACGAAGAAAAAAACAATCCTTACGCAAAGTTATTCGTCGACAACATGAGCAAGTTGAATGAGACAAGCCTCCAACAACTGGCTTATGGTACAAAAAAGGATCTGCGTGGCATGGGTGTCCCTTCCAACTGCCTAACAACCTACAGGATCTATTAAAAACTTCTCTCACCTACACTTTTTTTCTGTGGTTTCATGTTAAGCTGAATCTTACGCATGAGGAACCACTCAAGTAGGTGCTGCGTTGAAAACACACCCTCCAAGATGGTACGTACTTCAGAACACATATTTCCTTTCCTCAATTTTCTGCTACAGTCTTCATGTTTGTTTGCCGCTTTTGTAACATTTTCTACATTTTCTTGCTTTTTTGACATTTTCCAGCTTCTGGAGATCCTGACGCATGACAGAAATTAAGTAGCCGGTGTCTATAAGACGGAAACCCTCTTAAAAGCAACCCCGTCAGCCACTGTACACAGCATGCAGCATTTAGTGCGCACAGTTTAACAACTAAAATGCGTTTCCCCAAAGTGCTCATTAAGGACTGCAAGGAGGACAGCTACAGTCGCTTCGTTAATTTCACAAAGTCCGAGAACTCGCGGCAAGCCGACTAAGGTATAGTTGCAGTGCCCAAAAGAACTGACATTTCCTAAGAAAACAATTACAATCGTCCACCGGAGTCTTGGAATTCTCGACTTTTGTTCGTATTTCTTCTGCGTGAATAATGAAATACTTCCTGGAGGACTGGCATCGTTCGGGACGTACTGAAGGACCGTTGCAAGTGCATTTTTGAAAATAATTTTGTTGGCAGCACACAATGCAAAGGATACAACGACATTTTGCCCCTTCCACCACCCGCCACTGTCCGCCTGTCCGTCACACTCGTTCAGGTTGTTCCTCTTTTTTGCGCTTTAATCATTGCAAAGCATATTCTCTGCAGTTTTCTCAAACACTAAGCACTCACGGGGATACATTTAGCTCAGTCAGGATACCGGTGCACAACGGATCGGGAGAGAAGGACTTTTAATGTCATAAATTATTAAGGTTAAAGTCTTCGTCCTCTCAAAGAAGCCCGAGCACGACAGCAAACGACCGGTCGGGCGGTGGGAGTCTCATCTTAAATCCAGTCTGCCATGAACTGTGGGACTGGCAATGGAATTTCTGAAAAGCCCGACGACTCACAATGCTTGTTGTCTCGCTATCCGCCTCACCGGACCTGTGGGGCTGTGAGCTCTCTGCGTCCATGACGGCAGCTCTTTCCCCTGCCAACGGAGCCGGGCTGCAGCCTCTTCTGGCAGCATCTTCCGCTGTTGATCCGAATTTTATCGTCAGGAATTTTAATTGCCTCAAGCGATTATTCGAATTAAATATATATTTACTCATAATGGTGAACATAAATCAAATCTAACCCCTTGCCTTGATTTAAGGTAAATCAATACTGTCGCCGCACCGTGGCCGGAGGGACTTGAACGCCGTGCTCGCCCGGTTTTATCAGTGCTACGCGGTGGACTGATGCCACTTGTGGCGATGTCACTCTGCAAGATTTACAGACAGCAGTGCTCATAATTTATTCCGGTGTTCTATGATTACGACTGACTGGAGGTGATTTCAGATACCAAGGACATTGTTGGGGTGGAGAGCGGCCTTTGCTATAGCAAGCAAACAGTCAAATGAGCACTTAAGACATGTTGTTGGTGGAAATGACCGACTTTCGAGATGTGCTTGTCTATAGGTCAGTTGTTGATAGAATTTGAGTTTGAATTTCAATTCACACGCAGATCTTTGGCTTAAGGAAACGAAATGCTTGGCGTAAGAGTGACATTTTCGTAACCAAAGAGGGAATTGCTTGTTTCTTAGGCAACTCGAATGTTCCAGTTGTCGCAAAATGCACAAATCAAATCAAATATCTCTTAACTTAGTTTATGTGTATTGGAGGGAGCAGAAAGGTAAGGTGAGAGTGTCTTTTTTGGAGGTGTTCAATTTTGACATAAATAATACATAAATAAATAAAACATAAATACGATTTTCTTAAATTGGCACGTTACTTGCTTAAAGAAAAAGATAATTTCGTCGCATTATAACTGACCAATACGAGGGGTTTAGACAAAGTCGAATCTCGAAACCCAATTATCGATTACTTCTTTCGACATTTGTGGCTTGCGTGCCAATTTGGAAACGCTGTTAAGCCGGCTTCTTATCAAATTTTCTTGAAGTCCCTGAAGCCTCTCAATGACCGGAGGCAGCAACACATTCACAAGGTATGTAGAAGAAAGCAAAATCGTTGTGCTTGATATTTCAAAAGCATTTGGAAGAGTTTGAAGAGTTTTCCATCAGGCTCACTTGTTGAAAATGCGTGCTTTTGGTATCGATGAACCTCTTTTCCAAGGAATAAATAATGTTTCAAAACCTTCAAGTTATATTGGATAGCTTCAAGTCTGATCTTCACCATGTTTCAACTAAGACACGTCACGTATTTTTTGGTGTTAAAAAAAAGAATTTAAGTTCCCTTAGGGAAAAGATCATTGTTATGCTCGAGATGACAACTTTATCTTCTTTACGCTACAGTCAAAGTCGCACAATTCCATTCGCCTGCGACTCTCTCTTACTCGGTTTAATTTTTTAAAATTTAGGGCCGATTTTTCATCGATTTTGTTTAGTCAGATAAACAATCAGATAGGAGTTAACTGACAATTAAGGCATAAATGCATTTTTCAATAGTTGTTTAGCAGCTATCTGAGGAATATACCACCTAATTGTCTGTTAAAGTTATCTGTCCGTTTCTGTGTCAAATAAAATGTAATCCCCTAGTTAAAGTAAATGGGCTGTCAAATTCAAACATGTAAATAATTATAAATTGTTTTTTTTTTTTTTAAATGGATTTTTTGGACGATGTCGACGATTTACTTATTGAGGTAGAAGAAATAATATATAATCGCTTCAATTCAACTTCAAGAAAGAAAATAATAGTGAGGAAGCGACCTGATCATTATAAGGAATGGGAAGAGGAAGATTTCAAACGAAGATTCAGGTTGCAGAAAGATAGTGTCGAATACCTACTTTCATTAATAAAGGACAAAATTGTGCATAAAACAGAAAGGTTAGTTACGCAGATACATTCGAATACACATATGTATATTTTTCATTTCTATATTGAACTTAACATTTTGGGGATTTATTTTAAAAATCAATGCGTTTTACCCATGACACAATTGTTGATTGCTTTACGGTTTTATGCTACAGAAAGTTTTTGCATTACGGTAGGAGACTGTTTTGTCTTAAAACTGGATTGGTCTTAGTTTTAAGTGCCTTTGGAGTCCAGGTCTGCCATTTAGAATAAGATGCACCTGCAAATATAAAAAAATTTTAGAAACATGTACTTCTTGTATGTTAATATTACATTACCTTCGTTGTCATTCAATGCATTTTCAACATTCAACTCTATTTGTTCCTGGTCCATCATGTTATCTATTGCATCGTTGGAAGGGCTAGCTGGGCTTGTTTTCTGTTTAGTGCCTGGTGTGATCGAGGTACTCAAAGCTGCGAAATATTTATTTGAGCATGTTTTACGGTTGTGGGAAATATTTTACTATTGGCTTACTTGTTAGGGAGTCACTGTCGTTTCGAGCTTCCAAGCCGTCAATGTTGGAACACATAGCCAGTACTTTTTCTTCCGCGACTGAGAATACTGCAGGTGTGGCTTCTCCAACACCTGTTTTGTATAATTCTTGGCGATTGTATGCGGCTTTCTTTTTTGTATTTTTCTTAACGCTCTCATACTTCAGCTTCAATTTTTTAGATGATCGTATGTTCACGCCACTCGCAATGTTAAACAGATCTGCAATTTTGGTCCACGCAGTATCTTTTTCTTTGTTGGTAATTGCATCTGTCTTTTTATTTTCTATTATGTTTCGAAATTTGAACACCAAATCCATTAACAACCGCGTTTCACTAGGCATAAAATTAACAGCCCTCTCGCGCTTTATTTTTTTTTAACTTTTAACTTTTTTAACTAATTATTACTTGAAACTTCGAAAATACTCGGGAAATTATTTAAAATATACGGAGATCTCAAGATAGACGTTTATCTGGAAGCATAACCAGCTCATTTGCTCCAACACAAACAATTACCAATTAACCTGTTTCATTCACACAAATACCATGTGAAGTTAGACACAATTGATATTTGCCGCTCTGCAAAATACGGTCAAATAACTATCCAGCTGTTAGTTTTCGATTGAAAAACTGAAACTACTTATCTAGCAGATAAAGAGTCGAATAAATTTATTCGTTCGTTAGCAATCAGTCTGTTTATCTGACTATTGAAAAATCGGCCCTTAAAAGACAACACGCAACAGATGACTGTTGGTAGTCACACAACATGGTACATGTAAACCGAAGAGAATTCAAATATTTCCCATACATTACTCAATACGTCCCGGGACTGACATATAGAGGGCGCCACTAATAAAAAATTCATATCAGTCTTAGGAAGTACAAACATTCAAATGATACCTGTCAAATTTTCAAGATAATCCAACATTTTGATACCTTTTTTATGGAACAATTTATCTTTCACCTCAAAATAGGCTTGAGTTTCGGCTATCACCTTCCCATTGAAGCCATAGTTTTTTCCGGTGAGCATCTTTTTGAAGTCTGTAAAGA
Organism: Eristalinus aeneus; assembly: GCA_955652365.1. Classification (NCBI taxonomy): domain Eukaryota; kingdom Metazoa; phylum Arthropoda; class Insecta; order Diptera; family Syrphidae; genus Eristalinus; species Eristalinus aeneus. The sequence continues at coordinate 96,411,567 of OY019130.1, read as the reverse complement.
GGTAGAAGGTAATTATTATTAAAGAGGTAGAAGACGCTTAGAGCTAGATCTGGAGAATACGGTGGGTGCGGAAGCACGTTAAGGCCCAGTTCGTGCAATTTGGCCATGGTGGCCAACGACTTGTGACACGATGCATTGTCTTGGTGGAAGAGAATTTTTTTCTTCTTGATACGGGACAGTTTTTTGCAGTTTCTTCCTTCAAATTCACCAATAACGTCATATAGTACTTGTTGTTAATTCTTTTAACTTTCTAAAGACAGTCTCTGAATAAAATTCCATGCGCATCCCAAAATATGGATGGCATAACCCTGCCAGCCGACCTTTCTGTTTCTGGACGCTTTGGGTGTGGTTCACCGGCTGCTGTCCACTCCGCTGACTGCCGATTTGACTCTGGAATTTATTGGTGGATTCATGTTTGATCCGTTGTGACATACCAACGCCGTCCTGTTTATTCTGGTGAAACAGCTCCAAACAGGTCTCAGAATCATCGATATGTTGTTGTTTTTGGTCCATTGTGAGCAATCGCGGTTCCTATTTCAAAAACAGCTTTCTGACGGACAAATGTGAATGCAAAATATTGTACACACTACCTTCTAATATATCTAATGTGTTAGTTATTCAATTTCACTTTGCGGTTTTCAAAAATGAATTTGTGTACTTTTTCGACGTCGGTGTAACTACCTCAACTGGCCTTTCAGTTCGTTCAGCATCGTTAGTGTCTGTAAACTCAGCATACTACCCACAAATAGTTTTTTCTTTTTGATGGAGCAGACTCCCTGTAATACTTTTCAAGGCCTTGCTGAGCTTGCACGGTATTTTTCCCATCAAAAAGCAATGTTCAATCAACACTCGAAATGTTCTTTTCATTGGTTTAAAAGTAAAAGGCAAAAGTAGCTTCACTTGAACACTGTAACATGTAACCAGAAACCAATAAGGAAGAAAATGGTCAACTGAACAGCTTATCAAACAGCTGCTTTCCTCTTCGTCCATCGACCGTTCAACTGTTATTTATATGTTCTGGTAGATAAAATCTCAATATCTGAAAGTTATTTAGGTGACATCGAACATTGTCTTATTTTACTCACGCATCTTTACGTTTCCCCACCAAAATAGGCAATAGGGGCGCTGATTCGTAAAATTTTGCCCTCAACAGTGTCAAAAACTGGCCGCCGTGGCGTAGTGAGTAGAGTGCGACGCTCACACGCCGAAGGGTCTAGGTTCGACTCCCAGCTCAACACCAATTTTTCGAATATTTCACGGCACCACCTCTTTCGAGTTGCTGACAACACTCAAAGAGTAATAACTGTCTAAGAATGCTTCTCAAATTTCGCCGTTCGAAAAAAAAAACTATAGGTCCCTTCTACTCGTGAAAGAACAGTAGCGCGTACGACACGAGTAGTTGATGAGCAAGCTAGGCCTTGGTCCCCCTCTGGACAGTAGCGCCAACAATTATTAATTAGTGTCAAAAACTCGTAAATTGCCCACAGTTCGTGAACCCGTTAGTGTGTATATTGCACACAATGCATTCGGTAAATCTTCTGCAAATTGTTTGCGAAAGTTAATGTAATCGAAACTTTAAACAGTAATTATTTCTAATAAATGGATATTTATATTTATAATAACTTATGATGAACAAGAGAATAACGTATGCTCAAAGGTCGCACATTTGGAACAAATTTTTAACCAATTGATGTTCGGAGTTACACGTATTATAAATAAAATAACTATTTGGTGCTATATATTCGACAGGATACATTATTGCAAAATGTTATTTTTATTGTTTCAATGAAATGATCCATTAACAACTAAAGACATTATAATTAATAAAAATAAGGAAACCTAACCCAAAAACAAATATTAAACATGTTTCGTGCAATCATTATTAAGAAATGAAAGCGAAACGAATATATTTTTTTCTGTCTAATTAAATTCAGACCGAAGTTGTGTGACAATTGTAATACATTATAATATACTAAGAACCATTAAGTTGGTTCGAAATGAGAATATTTTTACAAATTTAAGATACCTTTACAGTATTATTTTAGGTAATACGTACAAAAATAATATTAGACATAATATATATTAACAACACTTATAAAAACGATATTAATTTAAAGAATACGAGTTTTTGAATTTAAAATCTGTAGCAGTTATTTAGCGTTTTGTAATCTCTAAGAGTTTATAACTACTATTTTGTAGATTATTGCCTTTAAAATACATTTTTTTTTGTTTTTGTTATTTTTTGTTTGTGAATTAACTATGGAGTTTTAAGAACATTGCTTTTCTGATGCAACTACTGCCTTACAAACATCATTTCTGAACGCCGCTATCGGCAGTCATTACTTTGTGGTGGAAAAAACTATTCAAAAAACTTATCTCTTTCAATTATATGGTTTATATGCCTCTAACAGTTTGAAGAGTGAGGACATCCATTGTATAAGCAGCTCATATTCTCGTTAAAAAACAAAAAAAAACCCTGTCTGTGAATCAGTTCTTAAAGGAAGGGAAATGTTTTAAATAACGCTGTCAAAATGAATTCAAGGGCGGGAGACGAGGGAGTTAACTGCCTCCCTATTGGTCTCTGCTTGTAACCTAATAATCAGATTGTCATGAAAATTTGACAGGTATCATTTGAATACTTGTACTTCAAAATAATAGCATGGATTTTTTGTAAGTGGCACCCCCTTTATGTCAGTGTCAAGACTTATTGAGTGATATGTAAATGCTGGTGTCACACAGGTGTCGGTTTTGTCTCCGAAATTCTTGCTCAGTTTTATAAATGTTCTCCCGTCCGTCACTTCTAATTAAATCCACTCCTTTTCTGATGACAGTGCCATCAGCCTTTAATATGCGTTCCTTGGTTCTTGATCCTCCTCCGTTCATAGACATTGAACGGCAGCGGAAGTTATAATAAATTGTTGGCGCTACAGACCAAAGGGGGACCAGGGCCAAGCTTGCTCATCAACTGCTCGTGCTGTACGCGCTTCTGTTCTCTCGCGAGTAGAAGGGACCTACAGTTTTTTGCCGACTCCGAGCGGCGAAATTTGAGAAGCTTTACGATTTATGATTACTCTTTGAGTGTTATCAGCAGCTCGAGCGAGGTGTTGCCGTGAAAAATTCGAAAAATTGGTGTTGAGCTGGGAATTGAACTTAGACCCTTCGGCGTATGAGCGTCGCACTCTACCCACTACGCGACGGCGGCCACAGTTAAGCGGCCGGAAGTTAGGCTCATTAAATTCTGATCTTGACACCATAATTGACTGACAAAAACAAAATGGAGTGGAATTTAACACAGTGGTGTCTTCTGTCACTTAAGCGATTCCAATATAACCAGCTCTTATTCATGAATGTCTCTTGCTTTGTTGAAGCCGAACGACACTGCAACCTCCGTATGTGTATCAACTCAACACTAAGTTGGAGCGATCATGTGACCGAGACCGACAAAAACGCAACGAAATGTCAAGGTTTCTTAAAGTGATGCAAGAAATGTTTCACCGCTTTTGCCACATTCTGTTGCATATGACCGGAATATTCGCTTAAAGCGTGAGTATAACCCTTCTGTCTGGTCTGGTGCCCCCATGACCTCCCGCACATATATACTTGATATTATTCAACAGCTAGCGATAAGACTTGTTGGGATTAAAAAAGGTGCGACGTCAATTAACTGTCCAGAACTTCGACGATATGTTTCATCTTTACGATTCCTCTCCTCTCCTCATCCTCAATATCTTCGAAAGGAACTGTGACTTAACCCTGATCACTTTGGTGCATCAAAAAATCTCTTTAGCGTGTGACAATTTTAGAAAAAATAAACAAATCTTATATATATCCCCAAAACCGGAACAAATTTTGTCCTCCAAATGGTCAACCATTTCAGATCAGCTACGAAACATATCCCCCCAAAAAAAGTCAAGTGGCGTAAAAGGGCACAATCTTGTGGGCCAATTCAGTGCTTCATGAAGTTAAACTACGCGGATGTCATTTTCAATAAATTAAATGTACAAAGAGCTGAGATATATGTTGCGCTATCTTGTTGAAGCCACAGCTTCTGCACATCATCGTTGTTCAACTCAAGGACGAAAAAGTCAGAAGTCATGGCTGTCACCGTTGACTGTATTTTTCTGACTAGCTTCGTTTTAAAAGAAGAAAGGGCTAATTATTCCACCAGCCCGTGAAGCACTCTAAACAATCAGTTTTAGTGGATGTGACGGTGTCTCAAAACACATTTGGAGATAATCATCTATCCATTTATTGCAGCTTTACTTATGGACGGATCTTACAAAGGGAAATTATTTGAGTTGAATAACCGTTAGAGGGTTTTAATGAAGGTTTTTGTGGCTTTTCCTTCAAAATTAATCTGTGATATATCATTTCAGGACTTGTACTAATATTTTAGTAGCAAGGTAATATAACCGTATCTCTAAAAATGTAAGATTCAAACACATAAATGTAATCTATTGCCACAATAAATAAAATCTAAAATCTAAATCTAACCGTTAGAGGGTAACTAGTTTCGAAGTGTAAGAAAGAATCACTTTAGAAGCTTCTGCATAGTTTTAGTGGTACCTTCTCATTGAACATGGGAACATTTTTACAGTGTCTGACTAAGTTTAATGGTTTCGTTTCAATAAACGAATGATCTGTCTGTATGTATGAATGTGTGCCAACTTTATAAAGTCAATTTTTGAAATATTAGAACTTGAAAGTTTGGGTAGAAATGGTGTATATTGGGTTGGGAAGTAAGTAATTGCGGAGTTCACTCATAGATGGCTTTAGTTCAAGTTTTAGGTTTGCTGACGTAATGGAAATGTCAAACACATTTTCTTATTTGATTGTTGGTACTTCCACGTTCAATCAGTAAAAAAAAATTTGTTTGATCTATTGTGTTGTTCTTGAAAAATGGAAAATCAAAACCTTTTCGCTATGTTTTGCTTTTTATTTTCATAAAGAAAAACTTATCGCAAGCTCACAAAAAGTTATGTGCTGTTTATAATGATGAAGCTTTAAAAGAATAGCACTGTCAAAATTGGTTTGTCAAATTTTGTTCTGGTGATTTTTCACTCAACGATACAAAGCACTCTGATCGTCCGTTTGAAGGTTGATGATAACCAAATCAAAGCAATAATCGATTTGGATCGTCACAGTACAACACGTGAGATTGCAGAGAAGTTTCATGCATCACATACATGCATTGCATAATCGCTTAAATGACTATGGATTAGAAAACGAAAACAAATATTAATAACTAGTTGTATGGCGCGACAGTCCACAGGAGGACCAGGGCCTACCTTGCTCATCAACTACTCGTGTTGTCCGCGCTACTGTTCTCTCATGAGTAGAAGCGACCTACAGTTTTTTGCCGATTCCGAATCGCGAAGCTTTCTTATACAGTTATTACTCTTTGAGTAATACTGCACTACCTCTTTCGAGTGGCTGACAACAGCTCGAAAGAGGTAGTGCCGTGAAAAATTCGAGGTGCTCAACCGGGAATTGAACCTATACCCTTCGCATGTGAGCGTCGCACTCTACTAATTTTCTTGTTATGTGTTATATAAAATTTTGGGGAAAAAAACGTCAAGAATAAATGGACATAACCTATATATCCTTGCCGCTGCCTTTTAGTTTGGTTAAGACCGAACTTATTTTTTGTTATTTTATGCCATGAACTTAGGATCTTCCGTTGAATTTAGGCAAAGAAATTTCAAAAAGTACACCATTCCTTCAATTATTCCCTAAACGCGTGGTTTGTTTTTTCCAAACTGCGGATATTTCGCCATTCCCGTCATGGGCAAAACTGTTCATAATCGTGTAAGAAAGACTGTAACTTTTTCGATTTTCGGTTTATTGTGGCAACGTTGAACCCAACCCCAGCTAGACACCTAGCAACTGATGCTTAAGCACACAGTGAATTGCCTGTCCCATACGATGATAAAAAGTAAACGTAGCCACTTGCCCGATTCTCTTAAAACAGCATCTTCACATCGATTGGAGGTAAACAGACTTCCGACGCTTCTGATACAAATGCAGTTATAAATGGAGATGTCTGAACAAACTAGGAGTTTAAATTAACAAAATTTCTCCTAACCCAGTTCAGTCAAATTGTAAGTCAAATACAAATGCTGCGGCACGCGGCATGAATTCAATGAACTCCCAAGGATTCAACACAACTCCGCCTGAATACCGACGCCGACATGCGAATAAGAAGGTCCTTGAATCTCTCAAAAGCCAGTGTCATCGGTTGGGATGTCGGTTCTAGCCTTCAATGCAATCGCAGCGTGGTATAAGAACCTCTCCAACTCAAACACGGTGCATACAGCTTCCACTGAGATTTGAATTCACTTCAGTTCACACACTCGAGAATCAAAAGTCCTTCTCCTACCAGCCTCTGAGAAAGCATTTACTCAGAAGGAGCCCATTAGTCACCGCCGATTCATTTAAATTTCTCAAGCATAGCCGAGCGCGCTTCAATCATCCTGGGCACACACCGCTGACCTAAAAACACCTCCAACCAGAAGCCCCACCTTTGGGAACCTTCGATGAATTTGATGACATGATGATTTCGGATGCAATTAGCCCGAAAATCAAGCCGCATGCATGTGAAAAGAAATCGGAAGGGACGTGCGATTCAACAATAGGGCGGCTGAATCACACCTCGGGCACCCGTTCTAAAAAAAAAAATGAATTTCACCAGAAAGAGGAAGTGCTTATGCCAACGATGGTGCCCTCATACGGCGAGCTGCGTTCTGTGGCCTCATGCCGTGAGTTGATAATTGACTTTCACCACAATCTTTCAAGTGAACATGGCTTTAATTAGTGCGCACGTTCCCATTTTGCTGAACCACGGAGAGGATACCTGGGGTCAATGGAAACCTGCCCACCCGTCCATTCGGAGTCTAAATAATGGCTTGATAAGTTTATCGCTCGATTTATTTGCCAGCGGAGTGGTGCGGAACTGAGAAGCGAACGAGTTCGGTTGCAGTAAATAACCGGGAAATGACATAAGACGAGCATAACCTGGTTTCACTGGCGCGGTGGCATCACTCTGGTGGTGGCCAGAGTCGATGTCATACATCGTGCCTGTGTGTCGAGATGGTTTTTGGGGTTAATAAGGAGAAGTGGCGGGATGTTAATTAAAATTCAGCAACAAGATGGTAAATTTGTCAGCATTACGAGGTCGGCACTTCATCTGTCGGTCGTCGAGGGGCGGGTGGATTTGAATTGAATAACGAGGGACTTAGATACTTTGTTGCCGTGGATGGTGATTTGCGGAGTCCTTTCAGACTGAGACAAGTGAATGATTGGGGTTGATTGTCGTCACCCTTGTCGTGTTACCGAATCTAGGTCAGAAGTTCAGTGATGTCCTCAGCATTCTTCTGCAATAATAGTGCATCCCCACTGAGTGCAGGAAATAGAGCACACTTTTGTTGGAGAAAAAAAGGGGATGAAATAAGGCATTTGTGTACTTCCTTGGGTGGAGTTTGGTTTTCTGTTGATTTTGTTTTTCGAAAACGTTGTCCAATCATGGCCATTATAAACATACATCCATTTAAATACCTTATTTCTTACATCAATGCACTTCAACAGAATCAGCAATTTAGGAAAAGGCCTGTGTCTAAACGGGAAACTCTGGCATACTCCTCCAAGTATTTTTTCAAATAAGCGACATCGACTGGTTCCCTCTTGTTCATTCCCAGCTCAGGCAAAATTCATAAGCCCTGGAAAAGCTTATGGAAAAAGCAGCAGCAGACACGTGGAACTACAGCATATAAATTGTTTTCTTTTACGCGTGAAATTATATTCTACGAACTTCTGCTACCACTATTTCATAGTGGTGGATGTATACGCTTACAACTAGCTCAGGACTCAACCATAAAAAGTGCATATGCGAATCGCCCGAAAAGTATGCAACACTCTGCAGTAATTCTTAAAATATGTTTATTCACTGATGTCAACCTTCACATTTCTTCCTGTGAGTATGGAATGTTTCCAACAGTAATCGCCATCATACTGATCACATGTGCGTGTATTTGAAGCGAACTAACTTCCTGCAGTAGTTGCGGTTTCAACACGACTGTGCAACATGCCACACAGCTTGTTTCACAATTGAATTGTTGAAGAAAACGTTTGGTAAAACCGTTACGGGCCCATAAGGTGGCTCCAAGATCGTGTAATTTAATACTGCCTGACTGTTTTCTGTGGCGATATGTGAAGTCGTTCCTCTACACTGATAAATATGAAACTTTTGACCACTTGGAGGACAACATCCGCTGTGTGGTACTGAAATATAGCCATAGGTGTTAAGATCCGAAAATGTTGTCAAATTTGTCACTGCAAAAATTGTCCCAAATGTCTTACAGTATCTGATGAGACATTGCCAAAATTGTGAATTCAGGGGATTATAAGACATCTAAACAATTTTTGCTGTGATGAATCTGGCAAATTTTTGCAAGTCTGGCAATCTGAAAACGAGTAAAGCTTTAAAAGAAGTCATTGGACTTCTGGATTTCACTACTTTTAAGCTAGTTATGGCCAAAAATTATAATTCAAATATAATGCCAAAACATTATCTTTTAAATAAAGTAAATTTAATGTAAATTCAATGACACCATATCTGCTTTATTTTATTTCAAAATTCTATATCTCTGAAAAGAACACCATTTGTCAAGCTGAATTTCGTATGTGGCTGTTATTATGTTGCTTTGGTAACGGAGATCGTTAAAGCGATTATTTTGACAGCAACACAAATCAAATATGGACCTTTTGCGCAGATTGTCATCGCTTGTCTCTTTGAGCGAAAATTACGAGCCACAATTAAAGTTAAAACTCTTAAAGTTGGGGTCACCGACTCCAACTTTCGATACAAATTTTTTTTCATTTGCAAACTTTACTTGTTCTTGTACTTTACATTGGTAAGAAATGTTGACTTAACATATTAATTTGACAGTCACATTTTGATATTCAGTTAAAAAGTGCAGTCACGAATCAAATTTAAAGTTGTCAAGTCTCTATTGGAAAACATCTTGATATGAATGTTAAAGGCTTTGAGCAACTTAAATTAATTCACTTAATAAGAATTTTATCAAAACTGTGTAGTGTGAATAACGTTACAAAAGGAAAGGAACTCTTGGCACTTATTATAATCCTTTAAAAGCCACATCATATATTCCAATCTCCTCTACGGCGGGACCGCTGTGCGCGGACTGTGTTGTCGTGAAACATCTGTGCATCATTGTCTGCGCTTAAGGTGTCTGGCATCACTCAAGGTTTGTGTCAAAGATAAGTTTTCTTCTCATCCGATGGTGCCATCTGGCAGGTTCTGAGCTGTTCAATTTTCGGAGAACTTTTGCCAGTGTTGTCTGTAGCAAAGACAGTATCCTCTATGTGCACATGGTTGCCACAAACCAGTTTAGAATTTAAATTCGAAAAGAAACATTCGAAAAGCGTTTAATTATTTGAGTTTATCGCAAAATATCGAACTCCGGTGCTTTCTTTGCTCGCTTTCTTCTCGCTTATTCAATGTTTTCGACTTCCCTCCGATTTCGGATGTAGACGTGTGTAAGTTGGCCGAAAGAACAGCAGTTGAGGATTTATGGAACTGAAAATAACGTAGTTTCACTTGTTTGTTTTTTCTTCTGCGACGCGCGAGTGTGTTGATAAATTCTTATACCCAAGTCGCTAAAGTAAGATCGTTTGTACTCCAAAATGGTTGATAGCTTCTTTCATAAAATGAAGGCCGCACGTTAAGCTGTCGAAAACATTCTAACCAGCACTCGAATTTGTCTTTTCTTTCAGATATCACCCATAATCTGATGAATATGTTTTCCACATCACATTTCCGTACTTTGCATATCCTCCTAGTTGCCATTCTTGTAATGCCTTCAACATCAACCGCAGAAACGAAAATAAGAACCAAGCGAGGCTCACTATTTGGCGATGTTAAACACATCAGCAAGTCTATCCTTCAGAACGCCAAGGATTCATTCAAAGAAAGAACACCACACCACACCGATTATAGCAATGCTGAGAGATTTTGTAGAGGCCTTGGCATACAGGACCCGAAGAGGAAACAGGATTGCGTTCACGATTTAATGCACAGCTTTGTTACAAGTTCAGTTTTGGCATTGTTCAGGGATGATCCATTCGAGGATAAACCGCCAAGTGGAGCTGTGAGTAGATCAGATCAAAAATCAGCCTCAGTTTGGCGTAAGGAGACGGCGAGCGATGTGTCGAAACTTCGCAAAAGACTAGAGGAAGTGGGCCTCGACTTACATAAGCCAGTAGGACACTGGGATGCAAAGGAAATTGCCAGGAGAATAGACGACATTCGTGAGACAATAAGGCGTGCAAGAAAAAAAATTGACCACGATGACTAAAGAAAATCCAGTGATTACAGTTTTGTTTAAAAATTAAAAATAAATAAATTCCAGACATCTGCGAACTTCTATGGGTTGATTTGCAGTGTTAATAAGTGATAAGTTTTGTTTCTGCAAACTTACGAAAATATAGAGCAACAACGCGATATGTCTTTGACAAATTCTGTTGCGTATGTTTACAACCAGAAAAAGGTTTCTCAGATCGTAATATCGTTCGCCGTTCGCCTGTTGAAAGTGCGTCTGATTTGTTTTATTTCAAATGTAGACAGAGAGAAAAAAAACGCAAAATTAAGTATTCACATTAGCACAACCTCTTTATTTTACTCTCTTCACAAGAATGCCCTGTCAAATCACCCCAACCCATGCGAACGCCGTGTATTCTCGCCTAGCTGTTCCTTCCCCGTTAGTGTATGATAATCAGGCGATTTCTTCGGGAAAGGCGTTACACAAAGGCAATTATAGAATTTTAATTTTAATTGTGTGGCACTACAGTCCACAGGGGAACCAGAACCTAGGTTGCTCATCAATTGCTCGTTTGGGCGCACTAATCACTCACGAGTAGGAGGGACCTACAGTTTGTCGCCGACTACGAACGGCGAAGTTGGAAAATCTTTTTCCTAGACAGTCATTCCTCTTTAAATGTTGTCAGCATAAAGAGGTGGTGCCGTGAAAGATTCGAGGTGTTCAGCCGGAAATCGAACCAAGACCTTCTGTGCGTGAGCGTCGCACTCTACACACTATCACAGTGCCGTCACAAAGAATTAAAGTGCAGTTATTTTTTGATTTAATAAATAGCACTTTTTTTTGTACACAATGTTGTTTATTGTTTAGATAGTTTCGATTGGGACTTTGAGCTTTGACACAACTTCTCGTAAGATCGACTAAACAGCTTACCAAAACAGATCAAGGGGGGCATGGGCCTGTCCACGCGAGGTAACGTTGTTGATTGCGTTCAAGAAGGCGAGCTGCCAATATTATCCTCGTTTGTGCACAGGTCAAGTTGACATACAGCCTCCTCGCGGCGCCTCTTGGATAGCCATCACAGCACCCGTTGTGTGGTGAACCAATGTATGCAGCGAACCCCTCTGCCCGAGGGCTTAAATAATGGGCCTGGCCTACCAGTCTGTGGGTTGTGCGTGAGGGTAACTTCCTCACCACTTAAAAAACCGTAAGTTCAGATAACCCGATATGTCTCGGATAAGGACGGATCAACTGTTGACGACCCCAGCAAACGTTTCATGGACTATGATTTTCGGTTTTGCACATGGAATGTGTGGGGGATTTCGTTAAAAAAAACACTGACAGCTTCAACTCGAGGTGAAATATCAGAAGAAGAATTTATTGAAGTAACAACTTGCTTTTATAGACGTTCTTAAGCATAACGTTAGTGGAGAGTTTTCGTTATCATCAACCCATCATATAGCACGGTGTGTTAGCAGTTTGCTTCCACTAACCCATACAATAACCAATAACATAGAATGCATTCACAGTGGTGCATAGTTTAGAAATGTGACTTTGAAATTAAATTTGCCTACAGCTCGGCCATCCTGATAGGTTAATCGACCCGATTACAGTAACCCACTAAGCAAAATGAAGTTAAATGTAGTTTCATAAGAAATAAATAATTCAAAAATCCAACAGTGTATTAGTTAACACATTCAAGAAAATTACATGGCTTAACATCATATTAAGAAATTAACTTTTCAACAAATCTGTTCGATAATTCCAGAAAATTAGGCTTAGGCATGGGTATAAACAATCATTTTAGCATTTCAACAAAAAAAACTATTATTTTTTTACGAATCAAATTCCTCAGGACACTCGTCGGCTTTGTCAACGTCTTCCAATAGTTGTTGTTGTTCTACATTGTAAGGCCTCATGTTGCTGGGCGATGAGATACCCCTGTACGGCAAACGGGTTAACTGCAGACCTTCAACATCTGCTATTAAGTACCTGTCATTGGGTAAAACCTTTTTAACCTCGTATGGCCCTCGATATTTCGCAATATTGTTTGCACTATATAAAATTGTTTTATTTAGTTCCGCGTCGGGTATGCCTTTGATTATGAATTGTGTTAATTCCAATTCATCAACATCGCTGTGCGAAGCGATTTCTTGCATATGCAAGACATATTGTTGTAGGGTTGCATCCTTACGTTTTTTTTCTATCGCGGAGCTCACTATACACATCTGATCTTGTGACAATTTTTCGAAATTCACTCTTTAATGCAATTTTAAGATCAAGCCAATTTTTTGGACTAACTGTCCTAATATACAATCTCGCTGTCCCCGTGAGAAGTCTTTTGCAGTAAATATATTTTGCCCTTTCGTCCAGATGTATAATTTCTGAGCATTCCTCGAACTGTTCGATCCACTTCTCTATTGAAAAATTGTCATTTCCGCTGAATGGTGTGATTGAATCCTCGATGTCTCTGAAGTTACAAGTAGTAGTTGAACTTGAACTAGCGATTGTTCCTTCCTCCATTTGCAGTTCACGTATCTTCCGTTTTAATTTGGCTATTTCTTTTTTCTTCTCCATGATTCGTTTCAATTTCGCCAACTCCTCATCCAGACGTTCTTCCTCTGTGTCCTCGGAACGGATTTCGTCCTCTGATTGTGTGTATTTGAATCGTCTATCCCATTTTCAATGCTCTTCGCGGAGGCATCTTGTATCAATTTCTGAAGATCCTCTTGCAGCCAATCTCTTGTTACTTGGAGTACTCGAACTTTTAGCTCCGCCTTGGTGCCCGTAGTTTGCGATTTCAAATTCCGTAAAATTTCCTTTAATTTTACAACCGTTGCCGATTCTTTGAAAACCGACCATTCTTCGGACATTATGTAACTAATTACTACGAACTATACGCGGTATATTTGTTCAATAGAAACAACAACGGATTTAGACTGCGATCGAAGTTACTTTGTTAAAATCACATGTGCTCTATCCCACTTCTGAAAAGCTGTGGGGGGTTTCGATCAAAAAAACACTCACAGCTTCAACTCGAGGTGAAATATCAGAAGAAGAATTTATTGAAGTAACAACTTGCTTTTATAGACGTTCTTAAGCATAACGTTAGTGGAGAGTTTTCGTTATCATCAACCTATCATATGGCATGGTGTGTTAGCAGTTTGCTTCCACTAACCCATACAATAACCAATAACATAGAATGCATTTACAGTGGTGCATAGTTTAGAAAAATGAATTTGAAATTAAATTTGCCTACAAATGTGAGGTCCCTTAACACGTTCCCTGGCGCGTGTACCCTGCCGCGTGTAATTACATTTTATTTTTTCTAAATTGTAAATCTCGTTATGATTGTTTTATGTTATTTACTGATGTTTAGATGAATTTTTGCATCGTATTCTGATAACGGTACACGCGGCGTGGGGATTAGTCATGATAGCAAAGCAAAGCAAAGCAATAAGAATTTATACAAAATTATTAAAGCGCTTGCCGTGTACTGTTTTCGGTACACGCGGCGTAGAAATGACACCTAGTGAAAAACAGCTTGGCAGTGAACGTTTTTCACGTGGACACGTGCAGCCGAATAACTTGCAGAGCCCCTTGCCAAACATTACCGCCATCCAAGAAGTGCGACGGGATGGGCCCGTCAAGAAAACAATGAAAAACTGCGACATATACGACAGCGATTGCTAATATTGAATTGATAATTGTTGCGGCGACAGTCCACAGGGGAACCAGGGCCTAGCTTGCTTATCAAATTACTCGTGTTGTGCGCTCTACTGTTCTCTCACAAATAGAAGGGACCTACAGTTTGTTGCCGACTCTGAACGGCGAAGTTTGAGAAGCTTTCTTAGACAGTTATTACTTTTTGCGTCTTGTCAGCAGCTCAAAAGAGGTGGTGCCGTGAAAAAATCGAGGTGTTCAAGCGGGAATCGCTCCTGTGCCTTTGGCGTGGATCCTTAACTCTTTCTGCAACTTAATTAAAAAGCACATCAAAGAGCCCACTTTCACAAATAGATCTGCTAGAGCTACAGATATTCATATCCTTTCGGAACGCAAAGTAAAATTTCAGTTCTTTCAAAATATAGTCCTGGGTGCCACCATCCTAGCAAAACCTTTGAGTATCATAAGTGAATCCGTTTACACTAGCGTGCTATGCAAGTCACGTTACATTATCTATGAAATCTAAAAAAAGGAACAAAATCTTACTTGCCATGCCAAAAAATTGTTATTTACGCCACGGCGGCCACCAGGGCAATAGGTATTCGTAGGAATATGTTTTCTTGTTTGCCAACCAAAAAATTTGATATTTTCATCAAAAAGCTGACTATTCCTTCAATTAAAGAAACAATGATTTACATTTGTTCACTCACGAGCCATCCCTTTCTGTATTGTTTTGCGACAACCGCGGCAGCAAAAGACGATACTTGTTGAGAAGCAGTACGAGTACGTTCCACATGAGCAAAGTAATTCATGTTATTTTAAGAATGCCTTAAACAGCTGCTCGAATACCGATTCCTCACATCTTCATATTGTGACGTGTGATAATAGAAAAACCAAGATGGTTCTGTATATCGTAGCAGTTTGAGTTCTATCCCTACAGTCCGTAGATTCTAAGGAGATAGCCGAACGAGAATTGTGTCAAAATAAAACACCAAATTGTTACAGTCGGTGTTTTGAAATTTTGTCTGTTGTATTCAATTTCTGCCTTGGCTGTTTATCTGTCGTTTGCTTCGTACATATATGCCGTAACACTCCTTAAAAAGATAGGTAATGTTCCAAGCTTAACGCCATTATGCAGATATTTGTTTGTTCTACTATCCAAAGTCAAAGTTCCTAAAGTTCATCGTTCATAAAATATTGTTTGAAGAATCGCTTCCACAAAGTGAGTCATTCCGTGAAATGTCAAATTGTCAATTGCACAAAATTTGCAACAGGTTTTTGATTCAAAAGACATCAGTCAATGGCACAGAAACGAGAAACCTTCGTCAAAGTGAAGCGTATCCACACAAATAATGCCATGACGCGACTTCAGTGAATTAGAGTTCATTGTTCTTCTCCTTGTCGTCGTAACTGGCTTTGCTTTTGCGAATGAACTACATTCCAGCGTAAACCGTCAACCAAGTTGCCAAATAATTGAACAGGCCGTTTGCACCAACAGCCATTCCAAGGTCGTTATTCTCGAATCATTGGATGTGATTTGTTGTGTGAGCATTGTTCAAATACGAACAACACTCGTTGTGGTGTGAACGCTTTGAATCACATCAATTTATTCAGAATTTCATCAAGTTGAGTGACTCAACACTGAGCTCAGTTAAGTTCAGGTTTGTTATGAAGGAAGGATGAAGACGTTTTTCGAAAAATGTGAAACCGTTCCATATAAACATCGCACAAAGGCCCAAATTCAATTGCAATTGGTGGCTAAAACAACAGTTTGTTGGACTAAATATTTTCTTAGAGTATTTTTTAAGGCAGTATAGCTTTAAGGTGGCAGCACAGTTTTAATTGACGCCCATTTTATCAGCTATTGACATGACATGCCTGAGACAGAGTAGATTGGGTGAATAGATCAAAGTCGAAATTACCATTATTTCCAATTTTTATTAGCGATTTTTTTAAGTGACACGTCTAGAAATAAAAATAAAGATGTTTGGAGTCATGATAATACTCAAGTGTGTTTTAAGACACCGTTATATTCACAAGAACTGACTGTTTCGTGTTCTTTATTAATCGGTAGAATGATGAGACTGTACCTTTTAAACGATGCTGATCCAAACTTTACAGTCAATGATAACTGCTATAGATCATGATGGCTGACTTCTTTCTAAACAACCATCATGTGCGAGAATTAACAAGATGTCACCACAAGTTACTCAGCCCGCGCCACAATTGATTTAATGAGGTCAACGTTTGGTAACCGACGACTGTTACTGGCCAGTGGGTTGGCTTCTAAAGTCGTGCGAATTAAGGCCACATCACTATTTTCTTCTGTGGAAATATGTTAGGCCGCTACTGAATGCTGATAAGCCTGTCACAAATTCGACAAATTTTTCATCTTAATTTTTTTTTTAATTTTTATTTTCTGTTATCATAAATTGGATCTTCCATGGCCTTCATATGCAAGATTTCATATTAAATTTTTAGCGCTTGAAATGGGCTATATTTCATGTTATCTTATCTTGTTATTCCATTTTAAAGTTCTATACTTCTAAAATAAACACAATTTATTTATTTGAAATGTAAAATACTTGAAATTGGAGTACAAGAGCATTGTGAGAACTTCGCATTTAAGTGGGGACTTTTCCATACCCGAAAGTTGAAGAAGAAAGATACAAATATTCTTTTCGTGAGGCAAACTAGATTCTCCAAACAACACAATCATTAATTCAATGTGATTTTTTGCTGCACAGGAAATCTTTGAACGGGTTCTTTGGTTGGCAATTCGTGTAGTTCGCTTCTGATGTGAGAAAAACCCTCTGCTGGACAGTGATGTTTAGAGTAGGTAGGTAGTAGTCTTCAATAAACATGAATGAATCTACTTCAAAAATATTTATGCCTTGAAGACATAAAACTGACAAATCAGCTATATTCTGCCTGCTCGCTTCCTAAAAGGACCGCTCCATGGACTTTGATTTAAAACAGCAGAAGAGGGAAGGAAGCTGTATCAGGATGACCTTTATTGCCTTCAAATAGAAGTTAGTACTTTAACGAGAAATAGAGATCAGTAGGAGAGGTAAGGAAAGTTTAAAAAGTTTCTATGTGATGTAGTTAGCAGCAAGATAAGTCTTACTTCGGAAGTATCTTAAGCTTTTAGAGACTTATGTCTAAAGGCAAAAACTGACGCTGAAACCGAAGCTGAAACTGGAGCTAAGACCGAAGCTGAAACTAAAGCTAAAACAGAAGCTGAAACTGAAGCCGAAACTGAAGCTGAAACTGAATCTGAAACTGAAGCTGAAACTGAAGCCGAAACTTGAGCTGAAACTGAAGCTGAAATTGAAGCTGAAGCAGAAGCTAAAACTGAAGCCGAAACTGAAGTTGAAACTGAATCTGAAACAGAAGCTGAAACTGAAGCCGAAACTGAAGTTGAAACTGAATCTGAAACTGAAGCTGAAACCTAAGCTGAAACTGAAGCTGAAACTGAAGCTGAAACTGAAGCCGAAACTGAAGCCGAAACTGAAGCTGAAACTGACGCTGAAACTGAAGCTGAAACTGAAGCTGGAACTGAATCTGAAACTGAAGCTGAAACTTAGCTGAAACTGAATCTGAAACTGAAGCTGAAACCTAAGCTGAAACTGAAGCTGAAACAGAAGCTGAAACTGAAGCCGAAACTGAAGCTGAAACTGACGCTGAAACTGAAGCTGAAACCTAAGCTGAAACTGAGCTGAGACCGAAGCTGAAACTAAAGCTAAAACAGAAGCTGAAACTGAAGCCGAAACTGAAGCTGAAACTGAATCTGAAACTGAAGCTGAAACCTAAGCTGAAACTGACGCTGAAACCGAAGCTGAAACTGGAGCTAAGACCGAAGCTGAAACTAAAGCTAAAACAGAAGCTGAAACTGAAGCTGAAACCTAAGCTGAAACTGAAGCTGAAACTGAAGCTGAAACTGAAGCCGAAACTGAAGCCGAAACTGAAGCTGAAACTGACGCTGAAACTGAAGCTGAAACTGAAGCTGAAACTGAATCTGAAACTGAAGCTGAAACTTAGCTGAAACTGAATCTGAAACTGAAGCTGAAACCTAAGCTGAAACTGAAGCTGAAACTGAAGCTGAAACCTAAGCTGAAACTGAAGCTGAAACAGAAGCTGAAACTGAAGCCGAAACTGAAGCTGAAACTGACGCTGAAACTGAAGCTGAGGATGAAAATGAATCCAAAAATGACGCTGAAACTAAAACTCAAGGTAAAACTGAAGCTGAAACAATAGCTGCAACTGAAGCCGAAACTTGAGCTGAAACTGAAGCTGAAATTGAAGCTGAAATAGAAGCTGAAACTGAAGCCGAAACTTGAGCTGAAACTGAAGCTGAAATTGAAGCTGAAACAGAAGCTGAAACTGAATCTGAAACTGAAGCTGAAACCTAAGCTGAAACTGAGCTGAGACCGAAGCTGAAACTAAAGCTAAAACAGAAGCTGAAACTGAAGCCGAAACTAAATCTGAAACTGAAGCTGAAACTGAAGCTGAGGATGAAAATGAATCCAAAAATGACGCTGAAACTGAAACTCAAGGTAAAACTGAAGCTGAAACAATAGCTGAAACTGAATCTGAAACGGAAGCCGAAACTTGAGCTGAAACTGAAGCTGAAATTGAAGCTGAAACAGAAGCTGAAACTGAAGCCGAAACTGAAGCTGAAACTGAATCTGAAACTGAAGCTGAAACTTAGCTGAAGCTGAAGCTGAAACTGAAGCTGAAACAGAAGCTGAAACTGAAGCCGAAACTGAAGTTGAAACTGAAGCTGAAACTGAAGCTGAAACTGAAGCCGAAACTGAAGCTTAAACTGAAACTGAAATTGAAGTTGAAATTGAAGCTGAAACTGAAGCTGAAACTGAAACAGAAGCCGAAACTGAAACTGATACTGAAACTGAAAGTGAAACTGAAGCTAAAAATGAAACCGAAACTGAAGCTGAACTTACAAATCTGTGTTGCGTTGACTTGCTATTCTTATTTTTGAGTGGACAGCATGCATACCCAGTATGCAATGTAATCCTTAAGACTACTTACAAGTAAAATTGACGCTAATCTAAGCGGCTAATACCTAGAATTCAGCGTTGACTACTAGTAGTGTCATATTCTAACTGCCCAACATTCATGTGACGTGGCGAGCACCCAATTACATCAATTCATTCAATTAGCTGCGTCTAAAATTTGCTGATTGAGAAATAGCGGCCGATAACACCCGATGTCAATTATTTTTGTTGACACTTATGTACTTCCCGGCACTAATTGTTTTAGACTGCTTACCGGATGGAATTCATTTGTCTTGCTTAATTGACACGTACGGAGTAGGAACTTGTATAAAAAAGAAGAGCATCCGTAGAGTGAAATTGAATTCAGGCGCTTTTCTAGAAAACCCAACAGCACCATGGAGATGCAAACCGCTCTAAGAGCCCCACTCTTTCCTCGTTGAGCTCCATTCAAGCCTGCATTGCACAAGGCCACCATGGTTTCAATTCCGACTCCCCAAGGGAGGGGCGTCGAAGTGCCGACATGAGAGTGTGTGTGGAACAAGGGAATCCAATCGGTTTTGAGGAGTCTATTTCGGTTTTCATGAGTTCAGGTTGTGTGCGCTGTTTTTCATCTGAATCCTTTGAGCGGAATAAATCGATTCGCACACACTCTTGCCGTCTACGGAGGGGTGCCTTTGTGTCCATACTGGCTGCTTGGCATCAAAAGAACATCCACTGTGGCTCTCAAAAGGATTTACAGTGGCGAAATGGGAAACCAAGATGCTTCTGAACGCAAGGTGTGTGAGCGGAGTGGAAAACCAAACTTATGATGTCGTTAATAAGTTTGTCCTGGCAGAGCGGCAGCTTTGAAGTGATGTGGTGTCTTCTGAAGATGCATGACGTTCGATTTGTAAATAACTGCAAGACGAGGAGAGGCGTTTGAGGTGGGAGTTGCGGGCGCAAAATAGGAGTGAAGCAAAGTGAAGGAACAAGTTGCAAGTGCAAGTGCTCTTAAATTATCCCTAGCAAGTAAGATGTTGATGCCGATGAATGCTTACACGACTATATGTCAACTGCGAGAGGGACAATCTATGGAATGGAACGGTGTCCACGTCATTCGCATGGAGGACTGAGACTTGAGTGAAGAAATCTGGTTGAGTTGACAGGAGTGACGGGGGAATCAAATACCCGTATTCTGAGTGTGTCAAAGTCGACACAGGATGGATGACGACTGTCCAGGATTACCCAGGAATCACAGTGAAAACAAAACATATAAAACGAATTCCGATTCGATCCATGCGATGCAAAGGTGAAACGAAAAATTCACTTCAAATTCATCTTGCTTTCAAGGAATTGTTGAGTAGTGCTATTTATGCGACTGCCTTCCATTTGCTGTTCGCCGTAGCCCAATGGTGACGGATTGCTGCTGCTCGGAGTGCATTAAATTCAAAGCACTCTCGCACGACAATGAAGATTGTGCGCGATCAAGTAAGTGCACAAGAAGTGAATCAAAGTGATGCAATTGAATGGAGTGCATTTGGACAACTAAAGATATTGCATGTGGAAATGGATTTAAGGATCACAGTCAGAAAAGGAAATCATATTCCCGTAGAGTGCTTGACTTTTATTTAGTTTTGAACTGAAAGGAAGATGACTTTGGAGATTTCATGTCTTGGAGGACGAGGGCTTTTGCAATGACCCTTCGACAGTCTTCAGAATGCAATCTTTCAAAAGGAAAAAGTAAGAGCCCATTTAGGGTTTTTGTAAATTAAGGATTTTTGCAAGAAGCTTTCGAAAATGTGAAAAGATACTATTTTGCTGGAAATGAAAAGTTGTTTAAATTTTTCGCGGTTATTTGCCAAACTTCGCATGACCTTGACGAAGTCTGGCTTAATTTGACCGATGCTAATGGTTGCTCTGACTTTAATATCATTTATGGTTTAGAGCTTAAATGCACAGTTTTGCGGTTCAACTTCAGGGTTTACGTTGTCTTTCCGTAAAATGACTGCAGTCACTATAATACGGCTCGAATTCTGGGTAATGTGTTTTCATCCCGTTTGTATATATAAATTAATGGAGCAGAGATTACATGGGGATAGGTTCTAGTAAGCTAGATCACTAACTACTTGCGTTGTGCGCGTTACTATTCTCTCACAAATAGGAGGGACCTACAGTTTCTGTCCGACTCCGAGCGACGAAGTTTGAGAAGCATTTTTCATAGACAGTTAACACCCTTCTAGTGTTGTCAGCAGCTGGTGTCGTAAAAATGCTAGGTGCTCAGTCCGGGTAGCGAACTTGGGATCTTGGGCGATTGAGTGTCGCTTTTTAGCCACTACCCCAAGGCGGCTACTTCATCCCGTTTAAGCACAGCCAATTCGGACGATTCAGCAATTGACCCTCATCAGTCTATACAAAAACTGGCAACGACACGCACCAGCCGTCTGAATAACTTGTTTGTGGATAGTTTGTCAATTCCATGAAAGTTGAAGGCGTACCCATGATCCTGCTTTGTTGAATATTTTTAATGGCAGATAAAGGGAAGCATTTGCAGTCTCTCGGTTGAAGTAAAGAAATGCTTTCTACGAGGGGCGTTCAATATATTCGAGGTGAAGCTGTGGTTATACTAATATACATATAAGTAAAATTCATGTAAAAGTTCATATAAATGTGATTATTAATTCGCGTTTTATCTGTAGTTTAACAGAATCATAATGGAAAACTGAGACGATGATGGTGAAAATCGCGCATGACGCTGTAATTAAATTTCTCTCTAACCAAGGAAAAAGTCAAGAAACTACTCATGAAGAGATGACTGGCTGTTTACCAGGGTTCCGCACCTTCATTATCCACTGCGCAAAAGTGGCCGGGTGAGTTCAAGAGAGGCAGAGAGAGGATTGAAGACGACCACCGCTCCGGCGCCGCGGTAACTGCTTGTACGGGAGAAAGCATCAAAAAAGTCGAAAAACTTGTTCTTGAGGATGCCTGAATAAAGGTGAGATCACCAATCTTTCAACTGGTACCATTCACATTATTCTTCATGACCATCTCAACCTATCAAATGTCAGTGCAAGGTGGGTGCCACGAATGCTCACAGCGCCTCAGAAAAAAGGGAGAATCGCATGCTGTAGAGAGCTTTTGGAGATGTGTAGTGAAAACGTGGACGGTGTAATGGATCGAATTGTTACTGGGGACAAAACATGGGTTCACCACTTTGACCCTGGAAGTAAACAAGAGTCCATGCAGTGGCATTACAAAAGGAACAGACCCCCCGAAGAAGTTGAAAGTCACTTCGTCTGCCGGGAAGCTCATGGCCACAGTTTTTTGAGACTCAAGGGAATCTTGCTCATTGAGTACAAAATAAAAGGTACAACCATCAACACCATATCCTACGCTTCCACTTTGCATAATTTGCGGGAGGAAATTAAACCGAAAAGACGGGGTAAACTCGCAAAGGGTGTTTTGCTTCTTCATGACAACGCTCCTGTTCACACGGCGCGGGTTTCGAAGCTGCTGCGCGAGATTGTGTTTCGAAGAAATCCAACACCCACCCTATAGTCCAGACCTTGTCCCTAGTGATTATTTCCTGTTTCCGGATTTGAAAAAAATGTCTTCATGAAAAAAGATTTTCGGATGATGAAGAATTCAAGTCGGCAATAGATGGGTATTTTGCAGAGAAAGAGGAAATTTATTTTTTGAGGGTTTAAAGAATCTTAACTTAAGATGCAAAAAATGCATTGATGTTAGGGGAGATTTTATTGAAAAATAAAAACAATTTAAATTGAATTCGCATTTTCCTTTATATCGATACCGAGAATATATTGAATATGTACGAGGGGCGTTCAATATATATTGAAACGGCCTTTGAATGTGTAAGAAAGTAAAACAATATGTACAAGCCTCTCGGCATCAAATCTGTCTGCAACTGTGTCTCCCAGTGAGCAGAAGTGTCGTCTGCCCTTCGCAAATACTACTGTTTTGTGTTGTTTGTGCCGAAGAAACACTGAATTTGTATATTAAAGTGTTTCTGGGTCTACTTAATAAGCCCACCGTGGCGTAGTGAGTAGAGTGCGACACGGACACGCAGAAGGTCCAGGTTCGATTCTCAGCTGAACACTTCGAATTTTTCACGGCTCCACCTCTTTCGCGCTGCTGACCACTCTGAAACAGTATTAACTGTCTAAGAAAAAGCTTCACAACTTCGCCGTTCGAAGTCGGCAAAAAACTATTTGAAGGAAAATTATATTTGCATAGAGATGATTTCGTTTACTCAATTTGATAGTCTTCAAAGAGGATTTTATGAGCGGGAAGTAAGTTTTCTTTTTTTTAATGCTTCTGGTCCCCCTGTGGCCTGCAGCGACACTCAATTATTAACATTATTATTGCTGTTAATAAATCCAAAGCTGCCGCAGTAATGCGTTAAGTTCAAGTTATTGTTTTCTTCCTTGCAAGTCGTTACATTCAAGGGCCACAACTAATGGGTCTCTTCTCCTAGTATAGTCTTTAGATTCACCCACCGAGAAAAGGTCTTCTTTCGCTTATACATGTCACAAGCGAAGTCGAAGGTATCTGGATTTGGTAAAGTAAAGAAATACGGAACAAATAATGCTTTATTGAAAATTAAAATTTTACGTACGCTCACAGATTCAGATGATAACCAAGCCATAATCGAACAATTTGATGGTTCTGCTTCTCAAACGGGAATTCTGTGCCTGATTAGCGTTTCAGACATATTTTCCTTAAAGCAGCACTACAGCTCTTTACTGAAGCTTAACCTTCTTTTCTTCTTTTATCAGATCGCACACCAAGCTTTTTCAGTCTACTCTCCACTTGAGTGACCTATGTCATCACTGAAAATAACCTTTTGATGAATTGTAAATTTCAAGCAATTTTTTTTAGCCTAGTTTACCATTTAGCAACTCCTAATTTGGTCCAAAGGTTTCGTTCTTGGGTCACCTTGATCTTATACGAATACGGCTGTTAGTAATTCTTCATTTGAGTGAGCTTTGTTGGAGAAAATTGATCTCTGCTGTGATGTCCAGGGGAATCGGAAGAAACGGATGTCTTCTGGCCGAACCAATGAAGCTAGCGTCGTGTTTCGAAAATTAATTTTAAGAAACATGCGTCTTACTCTTTGTCTAAGTAAAAGTACAGCGGTCACCTTAGGAAATCACAACATTACTTACCTCTGAGACAAACAACGAGGAGACAGTTCAAGCCAACCGTCTACACTTACACAACGATTTAAAACAAGGACACATGATCAGATTTTTCTTTAAATTTTAGTTTATTCTTTTCCATTTGCTTTCTGGTTTTCTCTCCATGTTGCCACATCCTTAAAATACCTACTTAAGTTACAATACACATTATGTTTAGGTTTTACATTTATATAGGTCTTTACACAATCTATGGATATACCAAAATGATATTGATCTAAAATTTGTACACATATTTGTTCGTCAAATGTACATTGCCACCAGCCCCTTTTTCGTTACTGTTAATTTGCTCGTTTTTTTTTTTTCATTTATAAAAATAAATAAAATTTATTTGTTACCCCTTATGTTCATGTTGGACATTTTGAGTGAATATAAAAATAAATACCCATTCTTAGACAAAGTTCAACGGCATCCTAAAAATAATTTCCTTATCTGCTCTGTTTTTTCAAAGAAAGTAAATTTGATTCGTACTGAAGTGGTACTTGAATGCGAAATAAATTTCCAGTCCCCCAGATTTTAGAATAGATGTAAGGTTCCTTTCTGTTTACGGCTTTCTCTCATCTCTTTAACGAATTTTCGATACAGGTTTGCTGAAAATTGCCCGGTTCAACGTTAGACTAAAATATGTCAGGAGAGTTTTTCCAATGAAATAGCTGAACGGCGTTTCTTGTTAAACGTGGCATGTCATTCGAACCAAGTGTTGAAAATATTACGTTAATTTCCGTAATTTCTCAAGTCTAAAGCAGATAGCCAAAATTTCGCAGAACAAACGAATTCTGCCTTCAATATCCACAGAAGCAATTAAATCGTTAAACTATATGAAATCTGAAATGCCTTGTTTGTCCGCATTACCTGGTGTACAATTATTGAGTTTCATTTACGATGAATTCAGTGAACGTTCGCATACAAAATTTGCAACATTTTTATTCAAAATTCCAGGAAGTCTTTCCTAACTAATTCATTTTTATGCCTTTACGTCAAACTGGCAAAATATTTATGGAAAAACAGGATTGTTTTAAAATACGAGATAAACAAGTAACAATTACTTTTAATTGCATTCAACGCCAACGATTTAACGCTTCCCCGGAAATGCATGCATGCACATTTCATTTGAATTCTGTCACGCACAAATGTATTGAAAATTAACGCAAAACCTGCATGAAGCCAGGGCCAATAATTACTAATTGTTGTTGTCAGCAAAATCCTTTTTGCGAATGCTGATCCTAACAGTTTAATTGCAATTGCATTTTCCACAGATAATTGGAATTTCGGATTTCCTCAAATGAAAATTCATGGTCTGTTATACACTATTTGACATTTTTTTTACAAATTTAAGGTTAATTACAAATGTTTGCCCCAATTATACGAACAAGCTTTAAAAAATGTCACTTTTTGACATAATTTAATTAATTATGTCATTAATACGTTCAATTCTGATCTGTAAGGGGTGGAAGTCCGCACGCGAAACGTCAGGATAAGTATGACGATAGAGAATTCGTTCAATATATAACAGAGTTATCGAAACGCTTAAGCTTTACCAGCCAAAATCGAACAATTTATTGGTTTTGCTTCTCCGACGGGAATTCTGTGTGTGATTAGTGTTTCAGGCATAATTCCCTTAAAGCAGCATTACAGCTCTGTACCAGCAAATATATCTTTCTCTTCTCTATCTCTTTTCATCAGATCATACACCAAGCTCTTTCGCTCTTCACTTAAATAGGAAATTCTTATAAGTGTACAGAGATTTAAAGTCGGTTCAAAAGGAAAAACGTTCTCGTTGTTGAATGACAATTTGGTAGCACTGAATTTTGAAAGCTGAACTTTACTTCATTTGCATTTGACTGAAAATGACAAAGTAACTCTAAAAGTAATAAACTCAAAAGTTTTAAAGTTATATATTTTTTTTAGTTTTCTCATCAATTTTTTGATTGTGCCACAGCAAAAAAAAAAATAAAGAAATATTGAAAAATACACCAGTAAGTAAATCGTGGCCTGGAAATGACCGAAGAAACCATCCCGCGCTGCACGCAATTGCCTCTGTCTTATTTTGGCCCATTCTCGGCAAGGGGATTGCTTGAAGTAATCCAAACTTTGGTATTTTTTTTAGAGCCTCATGTACGCCTACCTTCGGCAGAAAAGTCCAACCGATTAGCATCCGAGGAATTCGCTGTCCATTGTGTGGAACAAGTGAAGAGTGGAACATTTTTTTTCAACCAATATTGGTTGACGCACTTTGACGCTTTTTGAGATGTTTTCACGCTTCCAACCGAAATATTTGATTGACCCAAGCCTTCGATACTGACTTATGTGACTGCTTTAAACAAGACTGTCCATAGTCTTGTTTGAATGAAAACGCTTTCACGCTTCCAACTGAAATATTTGTTTGACCCAAACCTTCGATACTGACTTATGTCACTGTTTTAATTTGGACACCACGATTGCAGTGCGTGTCAATCAGAATGCAATACCAGAACAGGAAGTACTCGTACATCGCAATTACATTTATGATGAGGCACATTCGCATCCCAAAATCCCAAACCAGAACCGCTTAATGCAAATTCCCAGCCTCAAGTTCTTGTGACATCAGACACATCACAAATAAATGTTAGTTCCGCTAGCAGTTCAGAAAGATCTGTAGTAATTATTGCATATGGTGAGGTTGCGAAGTTTACGGCATTCGAAAATCTTTAATTTCGGATCCTAAAGACATATGGCGCCTTTGATGTGGGCTGCACCGCATGCAATGAATTGACTTCATCCCTTAATCCATACCAGCGCGTAGTTATTAAAATTTTATAAGAAAAAAACAGCGTTTGGCCCAGTAATTCTGTGAGTAATTGTACATCAGACTTGGGCACTTAAATGATAAAGGGGTTCTCCCTCAATAATTTACAGTTCCTCTCAAAACAATGCTTATCCGTCCATTTAAAACCTTTTTAGTCGTTCATAGATAGCAAGTTCATGTGTCCACGAAGAGCTCTTGACTGTTCTAAACTTTCATAAGAGATTGAAGCACGAGCGTGAAGATTGTGCATAATACACAATCACCATATCAGTTCAAAACTACCATAAGCGAGTCCTGGTGAAAATCTTTATAAAGTTGCACACCATTATATCATCCTAGACACTTATAGGTTCACAATGAACTCTGTGTATTGTATTT
Organism: Eristalinus aeneus; assembly: GCA_955652365.1. NCBI lineage: Eukaryota > Metazoa > Arthropoda > Insecta > Diptera > Syrphidae > Eristalinus > Eristalinus aeneus. Next base: position 96,384,200 of record OY019130.1, on the reverse strand, counting down.
CAATTGAAAAGTCGTCACGTGCGAGAGTTTTTGTCTCTTTTAAGAATAAGACGTTGCGCAACAGTGATATCCGAGATTTTATATGCATTGGACAAGGGATCAAAACTGGTCTAATATGAAAATCTTCTTCAATCTCATATCTCCGTTCGTGTCATTCTGCTTCATTCAACACATTTTCTTTGTTTGGACACCACATTTGACAGCCCTAGCGAAGATCGCTCACGATCTCGTCTTAATCTTTCGATGCATTGTGAAAGAAGCATCTATTGTAGAAGATATCCCCCACAATAAGAGCAGAAAAGGAGTGTTACATTTTTAAGCCTTCCCCTTAGCTGTTTAGCCCTTGTTGACAAAAGATTTTACAACATTTCTGATCATGGTCGCACATATAAACGCCTTTTTTTAATTTTGACACCTGTCATGAGCGTCAAACGTTATAAACCTTCCTTGACTTAAAAAGCAAGTCTTTCAAGAGAAGATAATTTGAACAAATTGAAAAAGTGTACATATTTTGAACTTAAACAAATTTCGAACAATTTACAGTAACGATCGCATTCCACTGACCCTCGTCTACATTTCGATCCCCCCAAGTTTCTCTCTGAAAAAATGTGTACTGATATGACATCAAGGATATACATTGAGTGAATACCTAGGAATCACACTTAAGTTTACGAAAACTATTCTACAATATAGGATACAAATTGTTTACAATCTCAATTTCATGACCGAAAATATCGAATTGGAGATTCCCTTTTTTTAAGTTTCACTAAAAACTTTACAAATTGTACAAAAATATTTTGTTTTCATTATTGGTTCGATTTGTCTTCATAGTTTTGAATTCTACTAATTTTTTTGTTTTGTTTTTCCAATATGGTATGTTGTGAGATTCTTGTTTTAATTATTCTTCTTTGATTTTTCTCTGTAGCAGCCTTACAAATGGTGCTCTACACGCAGTTATGCGATTATTCTAAAGAAAGGTTATTCATTAGTTGTTTTTTATGTACAGAGTATGTGGGTGTATGGGCGGTTAGTGATGCTTGCTTTTAATGGGGTTTCTTATAAAAGCCTTTCTAGGTCTTCGCTCTCTGCCTCGCTGGTAAATGAATCTGTGTCAGTGAAGTAGTCGTCTCCGCGATTTCGACGGCAGCATATTCTTCGACTGATTTCATCGTCACTCCAGTGCTCGAATTCCTCCTTGTGATGTTCGAGGAGCATCAGTGATGGGAAGAGACTATCACAGCCACCGCATCTAAAGAATGAAAAGAATCGTATGAAGTGTTAGAAAATTTGAGTATGCTTTGTTTGATTCTTATTTATTTTAAAAATTATTAAATTTATTTTTTTTAAATTTAAATTTAAAAAAAAATGTTCCTGCCTTTATTTTAAGTACAAACAAAATCTCCAACTTTTTACGGCCCAATGAAAACAACTATAAAAATACTAAATATTACAAAACTTTTAAGGGCCACTGAATTCTCGAAAAAAGAACCTCACAGATGGTGTAAAAAAAATGGCGGACGGAGGTTTTTTTCGGCTTGAATTTTGTTGGAGACATAAAGAGTTTTTTATTTTTGTCTATCGTGTTTTCGTGAAATTATTCTTAAGTGTGAGAGCTTAAGCCCATTCTGACTGGACGTTGCACCGGCTTATCGTTAAGATAAGGTCAGAGGAAAGTAAGACTGTTGAGGGGAACCTCAGTGTCGACTGTGCGGTCCATAGCAAAGGACCTCTTTTTGCGTCAACTTTCGAGGGAGCAGCCTCCTTAACATCGCCTCATCATAGCCTCAACATCACCTCAACATTGCCTCGGCATCGTCTCAATATCGCCTCAACATCGCCTCAACATCTCCTCAGCATCGCCTCAACATCGCCTCAACATCGCCTCAACATCGCCTCAACATCGCCTCAACATCGCCTCAATATCGCCTCAACATCGCCTCAATATCGTCTCAACATCGCCTCAACATTGCCTCAGCATCTGCTCAGCATCGCCTCAACATCGCCTCAACATCGTTTCAACATCGCCTCAACATCTGCTCAGCATCGCCTCAACATCGCCTCAACATCGTTTCAACATCGCCTCAACATCGCCTCAACATCGCCTCAGGATCGCCTCAACATCGCCTCAGGACCGCCTCAACATCGCCTCAACATCGCTTCAATATCGTTTCAACATCGCCTCAACATTGGCTCAAAATCGCCTCAAAATCACCTCAAAATCGCATCAAAATCGCATCAAAGTCGCCTCAAAATCGGCGCAAAATCGCCTCAACATCGCCTCAACATCGCCTCAACATCGCCTCAACATCGCCTCAACATTGCCTCAACATCGCCTCAACTTCGCCTCAACATCGCCTCAACATCGCCTCAACATCGTCTCAACATCGCCTCAACATCGCCTAAACATCGCCTCAACATCACCTCAAAATCGCCTCAACATCCTCCTGCCTTACTGAGTGAGCGGCGTCAACGACCTGATAGGGGCCTACCAGTCTTTCAGGCCAGGGATGTTCACAAGAAACCAGATCAATTTGCGGTAGAAACTGAAAAAGACCGAAGGAGTACAAATCAACACTCATAAACTTTTCGTCGATTTTAAGATCACATATGACAGTGTACCTAGACTAAAGTAGCGCACACAAGTGGAGAAGGACCTCAACCAACTTGGAGTGCGCAACTGGAGACAGCTGGCGAAAGATCGTGCTGGCTGGAGAGGCATGTTGGTTGAGGCCCAGGTCCACCCCGGACTGTAGCGCCACAAGAAGAAGAAGATATGACAGTGTGCATAGGAGCAAGCTACACAGTTCCATGTCCAGTTTTTTCATTCCTACCAAACTCGCCAGATTGTTTAGGATGATAACGGATAGCTCTCGCTGCTTAGTGAAGTTTGGAAACAAATTCACTCTGACCTTCAATGTCAAGAAAGGTTTTAGACGAGGAGACGCGCCGTCATGTGACTTTGTGCGTAACTCACAAGTCACGCAGGATCTTCCAAAATTCAGCTTAACTGCTCCCTTACTCGGCCCACTCGTTCATTGACGTGATTGGACAAATGCAGCGAGTCCCTGAAGCGAAAGCGTCTAATATGGGTCAGACACTAAATGAGGGCAAAATAAAGTAAATGCTGTCATCAAGAAAGGACACACAACACCAACGTCCCGGATAGACCGTCATACTAGACAGCAGGAACTTCGAGGTAGTAGAGGACTTTGTAATTTCGGCAGTGAAAAGAGACAGATGTGGGATTTGGTTTCACCTGATCACCTGCCTTTCGGCTTATATCACGTGGTCCATTTTCCCAAGAGCCGTTGATAACGCAAGACTCAACGCCTTAGTTACCCAAGTACCGAATTAAGATCAAGCTTGAGGGACAATCACCCCACCTTGATTTGATGCGAGGCCTTCCTCAAACCTTTTTCGCTCTCTGGTCGCAGCGCCCGGTTGAGAATGAAACTTTACAATTAGCCGGGAAAGTCTCCTAACAGCCTTACCTAGCTCAGGGTGAATTACAAGTTGACGAGCCAATAACATCGACTCTGCCCGCGAGCCACAGCCACCACGGTACTCCTACTAGGGGCCTACCGCTCGGTTAGGCTGAAATCGAAATTTCAGGGGCCTCTGACTACCCATGGCACCAGAATGTAGCCTTTGGTCAAGCTGTCATTACCAGTCAGGTCTCCTGAAAATCTGGGTTTGGTAGCCGCCATCCCGTCAAAAGGTTGTCTTTTCTCCATTAGTGTTTCGGATGCGGTTCTTAAATCGTGTGATTCATAGAATGACAAGAAATAAGAATAGGCAGTAGCAATAAAACCGAAATGATAAGCAAATTTACTACTTCTTTGGCTCAAGAGTATGAGTAATAGAGCCCTCTCCGAAGGACTTACAATCTTTGTACTGCAGCTTGATCATCTCAGTAATGATTTACGGCTCGGAAACATGGACGTTATTTACAGTTCGCTGTGCGAGTTTTGGTTCTATCTGCGTTGATGGCATCTGGAGGAGAAGATTCAACGGCGAACTCTATGTGCTCTACAGCGACACACGCCTGGTCAAGCGTCTTCGGATTCAACAACCAAGATGATTGGGCCATACAGAGCATATGCACACCACTGCTTCAGCCCGAAAAATCATCGGATCCAATTCATTAGGCGAACGCAACAGAGGACCGCCTTGGCTGATGTGGCATGAGAGGCATGTTGATTGAGTCCTAGGTCCACTACTGACTGTAACAGACATAATCGAGAATGAGAACGTTGCAGTCTTTCATGAAGTTGTATCAAAAGTCTTGAATAGATTCGGGAAACCTCAATTCCGAAAACACTTTAACTTGCAACAACAAATTTTGAGTCGGAATCTAAACGAGCCGCTTTGAAATAGGGAATTGGTTTATGAACACGATCTCGAATGGCCTTAAGAATATCGTTCAAGTAAATACAGTGAAATAGATCGTACATAGGAATTAAACTCCTTTGACATCAAAAAGAGTGTCGGTCAATGAATATTTTCGCCGAACAGTACGCTGACAAATACGCGAAGAAAAAGAAATAGATCACCATTTTGGTGTCACCTGAAAAAGAGTCTGCACCTCAACCATCCCTAACGTTCAGCTCGGAACAGTTTCTTTGTATAAAACTACGTACTCTTCACAACAACAGCATTTTGATCGGCTTTTGAGCTTATTAAAGTGACTCTAAAGTGCTTCTGCTAACAGGAAGTTTGCTCCAGTAACCAGTTTAACTTGTTACCGAATACGTTCCTATTCATAGGAGCATCCTCCTTGCTTTGATATAAGACCCTCCAGTGTGTACACCATGGAATTCTGTACTTTACGGAGCATTTCTGGTTTACTAACGTTAGCTCATTTTCGTTCTGAGAATATTAAAAGGATTTCATCAAGAGTCAGCCAGAAGGTATCGTTTTATTATCCTCCTCACTGCTACTTTTACATTTTTTCAAAGCCACAGTGGAAGAAAGGCGAAACAAAGGGTTGAATTTCAACTGCCCTGTAATTAAATATGCACAAATGCAGCACCCTGTGGGAAAAATGGGGGGTTGAGAAAATGAGTGAAATGAAGATGCCTCAATGAAGCTTTAACATCCGACCTGACACAAGATTCTGAGAAATCGACATAACACAAAAATTAAGTCGCACACTGACACCAGAGGGTTTCGGTGCCACCATACGCTCTGTAGTCATCCCCACAGCACAGATGAAGGAACACGTAACAACCCAGTTGAGGTAATTTGCACTCCATGTCTGGAATGCGGCACTCACTTAAGCGTCAAGTGCTGAATGCATTGAGGATTCTCCCGCTTGTGCAGTGTCGCACGTACACTGGATGCTAGTTGATGAGGGGGTCCTGAAGCCGACAGGATCATTCTCTTCCCTCATTCCCATTTGATGTTCTGTGTAATTATGCAACCCATTCGCATACGTACACATTTTCAGGTGCACTGTGTGCTGGCAACGGCTGATGTGTACGTCACATAGTCGTAATTAAGCATTTGCCACACAGACAGACTGGGGAATCTGATCTGTGGTGACCTGCTGCGCTCGACTTTCAGTGTTCAAATAAATTCCTGTTTGTCGAACCGATGGAGATAATTAAACTTTGTCGTGATTAATTACAATATCCGAATGCAAGCATGGAATGTCGCAGATTGGTGCGACATTCGAACACATCACCCGAAGGGCGTGGAACTTGACGACATGATGTGGGATTTAGTCGGAAATAATTGCTTTTGCTCACTCCCGGTATCCATGGATCATGTGAAATGTGTGCGCGAGGGGAATCAGCCCACTGGATAATTTCAGATAATCTCGCATTATCAAATTTATGCAAAAGCTTTTGGAATTTGAATGGTGTGAACGAAACGAGGCTGATTGTCTTCAGAAGTGTCCCTAAGGAGGACTCTCTGTCACACTTCGAAAGCAATAAAGTGCCGCCCCCTCCTCCCTAACAGATTTAACTCCGATGAAGATGACCAGCACGCCCAAACCTTTCCGAATTCCGTGTGAAAAATCCAGTCCGAATAAATGAATACTTGGCTGTGTTAGCGACGTTCTGATATATTTACACCCGTCAATTTGCGCGGCACACACCCAGTCCACCCCGCTGTCATGTCCCACCTTCTATGTTCACCTAACAAACGGAATCGTCTTCGCGGCCAACAACGGGAACTCAATCCCGATATATTTGTCTAGGTGTGTCCTTGCGTCTGCCTTCAACAGAGCCAGCGCCTCAAATATTTGCCGACAATTGCGTGTCTACCTTCGACTACACATAACAATCAACTTGGGAGACATTTGCTATTTTCATACAAATGTCCCCCAATGGAATTTGAGGCCATTGCCTGACACGGTCAATTGGATGTAAAATCTTCAATTAACTGTGTTAGGTGTGCAGTGTCCTTGTGCGGCGCGACGCGCACACGACGCTGTTCATTTGCTCTTGCGAGTGTGGGGTTAATTTCTTTGGAGATAGTAGCTAATGAGTGTGATCCTTGTGTGATTAAGAAACGGAAGACATATGCGGCTTCATTAGGCGGACACGTTAAGCTGCCATGTGTGGTGAGTTAAGAAAAATTTATGGCGTGGCATTTACGCAACGTGATAGATTGAAAAAAGGAGATTTGCTCATGTGGTATTTCGCTGAAATGCTTTCGTTAAAGCTATGAGGAAATCCATATTTACACCTTTTGCCGACAAAAATTTGAAGACATTGTTAAAACTATTATGCAGGGGAAACTGTCTTTCCTTCGTCGGCTTTTTGTTTTTGTGATAATTTGAAACAACATTTAGACTCTAACATCCACATCCAATTGTAACAACAACACAATTAATATCCCCTGATGAAGGCAGCAACCCCTGCCGAAACGTTGGGATAATAACAACGAAATAACCTGGTTTCATTGAAAACCAACAGTGACCAAAAACGCCGACGAAGGAAAGACAGTTTTCCCTGCATAATAATAATTGATTTAGCCAATTTTAACAAACAACTTTGACATAGTTAAAACTCAATGCACGAGTAACAACCACTAGCTTAAACTTAAAAAAAATCACTCTACGCTGACATTCAACTTAAACTTGTCATACAACGATGTGTGATGATGTTGCTGGGATCGAACTTCAACATCAAATACCGGCCTTTCACTTCGCTTGGCATCTGAAACTGAGACTATAACAGATAAGCACGTAAATTCTAAAGCTTTATCGGTTTATTCTATATTAACATGAGGTTACCACATAGCAGATCTAACCGCGAGACTAGGTTTATATAGCTCATTCATAAGTACAAGGGGCGATCTCTTAAAATTTTTTGCTAACAATGATTTTGCGCTCAAGACATTTTCCAATTTTAAGAACATGTTTATGTAGACTAATAATAATAATAATTGTTGGCGCTACAGTCCACAGGGGGACAAGGGCCTAGCCTGCTCATCAATTACTCGTGTTGTGCGAGCTTCTGTTCTCTCACGAGTAGAAGGGACCTACAGTTTTTCGCCGACTCCGAACGGCGAAATTTGAGAAGCTTTCTTAGACAGTTACTACTCTTTGAGTGCTATCAGCAGCTCGAAGGAGGTGGTGCCGTGAAAAATTTGAAAAATTTGTGTTGAGCTGGGAATCGAACCTAGACCCTTCGGCGTGTGAGCGTCGCACTCTACCCACTACGCCACGGCGACCGTACGAAACGAATTTGATAGGCTCATTGAAGCAGAAACAACGTTTCCCGGGTTATAACCAATCGCTTTTGTAAAACATAGCAAACCAAAAAACATCATTCAACGATTACATTCAATTTAAACTCGTCATACAAGGATGTGAGATAAAGTTTCTGTAATCCAACTACAACATAGCATGCTCACAATGATTTTGTGCTCTATATCAGAAACCAATAAGGAAGGAGATGGTCAACTGAACAGCTGATCAAACAGCTGATTTCCCCTTTGTCTGTCGACCATTTGACTGTTATTTACGTGTTTTAGTAAACGAGACGAGGGAGTTGACTGTCTCCCTATTGTTCTCTGCTCTATATATCTTACATTCTTAGAAACGTAGAAATATTCAATGTTTATGTAGAAGTTTCGAGCACATAGAATCGGCTCATTGAAGCAAAAACAGCGGCAACAACCGGGTTTTAACAAAGAGCACCTTTTTAGCACCTAGCAAACCAAACAACAGCAATCTATGTTTAAATTTGTTTACAAAGTGACCTATTTGGATACAAAAAGAAACAGTCAAGTAAATGAATACACTTACAAACAATAAACACTCAAGCGAACTAAAAATTCTTTGAAATTCTATGTTTATGGCAAAATATTCTGTAATTTTTTTTTTACGAGGTATACCTGTATGACGTGAGCGTCAAGATACAAATGTCTCGATAGGGAACGTTTGTTGTGAACGAGTCCTTATTTTTTTTTTGTTTGTTTGCTATAATATCTGTGAAAAATATTTAGTATACGTCAAGTCATTGAACAGACAACATCATATTTTTTCATCGTGTTAAAAATGTCGAATTTTGTACCAGAAAGTGATGATTTGCGGAAAGCATTAATTTTTTGTTTTCATTTGAAGAAAAGTGCTGCAGAGTCGCATCGAATGCTTGTCGAGGCAGATGGTGCTCATGCTCTATCAGAAGCAACATGCAAAAGATGGTTTCAACGGTTCAGAAATAATGATTTTGATGTGAAAAATGAAGAACGTGGAAGACCACCAAAAAAGTTTAAAGACGCCGAATTGCAAACGATATTGAATGAAGATGACACTTTGAGTCAAAAGCAAATGGCAGCAATGTTAAATATTGCACAACAAACAATTTCTGACCGTTTAAAAGCTATGGGAAAGATCCCAAATTGTGGAAAATGGGTGCCACATGAATTGAATGAAAGACAGATGGAAAACTTCCGGTTTCACTTGTGAAATTTTGCTTCAAAGACACGAAAGAAAATCGGTTTTGCATCGGAGTGTTACTGGCAATGAAAAATGGCCAGTAATTTATATTAAGAATCCTAAACGGTTAATCTGGGACAACCATCAACATCGAATGCAAAACCAGATCGATTCGGCAAAAAAACAATGCTGTGTGTTTGGTGGGACCAGAAAGATGTGCTGTACCACGAGCTCCTAAAACCTGGTGAAACCGTTAATACTGATCGCTACCGACAACAACTGATCAATTTGAACCATGCATTGATCGAGAAACGACCAGAATCGGCCAGAAGGCACGGCAAGTTAATTTTGCTCCATGACAATGCACCTGCACACAAAGCAAAACCGGTTCAGGATACAATCAAAACACTTGGCTGGGAACAGCTACCCCACCCGCCACATTCACCAGACTTGACTCCTTCCGACTACCATTTGTTTTCATTTATGGGACACGCATTGGCTGAGCAGCACTTTGATTCCTACTAGGAGGCCGAAAATTGGGTGTCTGATTGGTTTGCTTTAAAAAAAAAACGTATACCGGTCTACCTGGTATGAGGTGGAAATAAGGACGATATACAGATAGAAAAAGTCAAACGGAACATCTAATCACACCAAATCACACTTTGGGGTGAGACAAAATTACACTAATTCACCACCAGGAGCGATAAATGACGTTTCAATGACGTCCACCCACAATTATCGTACGTCACTTGCCCTTCGAACCAGAAACCGTTCTTTGGTTTACTCTTTGGAGAAAAGCCCTCTAATTTCGTCAATCTTTACGACCCATCAACAAGAATCCTTGAAAATCTAGATCCTCTTCAATCTCCGATAAAGCACCACCTCATCGCCTCGTTTTTCTTAAACTCTTGCCGGCACTTTACGAGAGACTTTATAAAATGTATACGACTGATTTTAACACAATCGTTAACCACTGCTTAATGAGCAATAAAATAAAACAAACTACGACTTTGCATAAATTATGACCGAGAGTGAAAATTAAAGAAATAAACAAATGAAGTCTCACAGTCGTCGTTTAGATTTCATTTTTCCGCATTCACTTCCAGAGTGCCACTCAACAATGTGCAAATGCAATAAAATGGTGACCCTCTTGACATTTGCATTTCCTCTTGTCATTTCGATGATGGCCAGCACAAGGCTTTGGTTACATTCAACAATCCGAGTGCATGCACAATACGAGAGCTCTTGTATTTCGGGGCGACGCCAATCGATAATGTCGAGTGTCATGGCGCAAGAGGGAGTAACTGCAACTCATTTGCATGCATAGTGGTCTGAGTTTTGACACAGCCACCAGCAGTAAGCGCGACGTTGGAACGTCAAATCTGTGTGAGTAAATATTCGCAATGTCAATTGGGTGACATGTCAGTGTAAAATATTCCGGCACATGTGCGACTGGGGAAATCCCTTCTTATCGCATAACATGCAGCTTTATGGAGAGCTCATAACTTCTTTAACGGTTGACTTAATGTCAGAGTCTTTATGGTGGCGTCTTTAATTAAGAGGTCCCCACTCGTTATAGCAGTTTGCACGGGGGCATACCCGCACGAATCTCACAATCTCCTGCGGCCAATGAAAGTGGCACGTGGGCACGAGAAAAATTTATTTCTCCGCAGTGGTTTGTGGCGAGATTTGCGATTGTCAATGACTTTGACCACAAGTTTTCCGTTGATTGGACCGTGGCGGCAATTCCACAAGTCACCAGTGCAGCCCCCTCGGCTTTGTCTGTGTGAATTTCGTTGCTGCAAGTATATCGACCTTATATATGAGAATTTCTTTTGACGGTAAGAAACCAATTACTTACGAAACGAAGTTGTCTTGGAGAGTCATTGAAATGTTCGACAGTGTTCGTTTTGTTATGCTTCCAAACACCTAGACTACACTTTTCGTTTGTAATTAATGAAATGCTTTTAAACTGATAGCAAACATCTCTTTATATATGTATCTGGAAGAGGATGCCGGTTAGTTTAAATTAAGTGTCTTTTTGATGGCGTAAACGATAATAACAGCCGATGGGAATTTTAGAGCTGCCCTGGACACGGTCCTTCATCAATCTTCGATCTTATTAGTCGATGATGTAGCAACACCTCAAAGTTTGAACAGGAAAGTGTACGAAAACGTACTTATTGCAGCTAAACAAAAGTGACATTTGTTTTCGAAAATGTGGCGCCTAGGAGGAGACTAGCAATTGCCGAAAGGATTCGACTATTACCAGCGCTGACTGGAGTTGCCTCGGTGAAGAAAAAAACTGGGAAAGTGTGAGTTTGACTCGAACATGAAGGGTTTCGTTTTTTATTTCGCACAACCAAACCAAGCTTCGAAATACTTTGTATCAACAAAAAACCATAAACATCCAAATTGAAATACACGCATCTGGTTTTATCAGAATTGCACAAAGGCGATACTTTTGGCATTAAGACTAAGCAGTCTTTATTTCGATAAGCGGTTCAAAATCAAATAAATGTGCGCGCAACCACAAGTCAAATCATTCGTTCATTTGGCCACTTAGACAAATGTAATCGTATTCCTTCATTACATTTGCAAATTTATTAAATTTTCCGATAAATGAACTTATTCCGTGTCCGTTTACTCTCATGATTGTTTTCAAAAATTAGAGTTTCGGAATTCCCTGTCATTGGTGTGTTTCATCGCTCTTTAATTTTAATTAAAAGGTTTGCTGATAACGAAATTTTTACTTTTTCTCTGCCTTCTTGTCTTATAGGTGCTGAGACTTATGGCTTCGTCTGAAATTTAAAACGTTAAGAAAACCACTTCGCAAGACCATGAGTTATTAAAAGTGTTTCATGTACGGGGAAAGAACACTCCAAAATAAACAGAATACTGTAAAACATGCATAAACAGCAATTTCAGCACAATGTACACGAATTATTTGTACAACAACACTTTCGTCTGCACTTACACTGCGTTTTTAAGCTTTTCGTTACAAACAATATTAGAATACAGCTTGCACTAAATGACAAAGCCACGGCTTATGTGTCAAACATAAACTCGGCAAAAGTGAATTCAGTGAGCAGGAGGTTATCGAAGCAGACGATGTTCCACAAAGAACCTCTGCATTTTACCTGAGCTATTTAAAATAATCGCAGTTCAAATTATTAAACTTTAATGTGAATCGTAGTAACGTTTGGTATCTAGGCGGAAGCATATCACTCAACACCTACAGTTAATTTTTCCTTCTGGCTAGGTCAATAAAGCCTTTCCTAGGCATCCTAACGAAAATTTATTTTCTCATATCAGGATATGTCAAAAATGTATTGAAGCTTGTCTCCGAGGCTGATTATGTGGTTGCCCCCTTGGAGGCATCCCAAGGAGGCTGATAAATTGACTCAGCATAGTCTTGTCAAAATAGTTCCGATACATTACGACGATCGACAGAGCAGGAGACACCCATTATTTTTCACAAGAGTATAGTCATTGACTTTCCAATATTGGGTTTCGAAACCTAAGGTATTAAGACGCTGCAATGGTAATGTTGCATTAGGACAAAATCTGCATTAGAATCAGGTCAATATGACTATTTTTAATTCACTAATTCTCAGTTTGACTTCATTATTTGAAGACAGCTCGTCGAACTTGCTCATTGAACTTGCTCATCGAACTTGCTCGTCGTAGAACTTGTAGAACAACTTTTATCTTGCTCGATGAACTTCTTCTACGAACATGCTCGTCGAAAGTGCATGTTTAACTTGCTAATCGAACTTTTATGTAGAATTTTTATCTTGCTCGATAAACTTCCTCTACGAACAAACTCGTCGAATGTGCATGTTTAGCTTGCTCATCGAACTTGGTCGTTAAACTAGATCATCGAACTTGGTCGTTAAACTAAATCATCGAACTTGCTCTTCGAACTTGTTCGTTAAACTTACTCAACGAGCTTTCTTGTCGAACTTGTATGCTGAACTTGCATGTTGAACTTGCTCGTTGAACTTGCTCGTTGAACTTTCTCATTGAACTTGCTCGTTGAGCTTACTCATTAAGCTCGGTGAACGAACCTGCTCGTCGAACTTGCATGTTGGACTTCTCGTTAAGCTTTCTCAACGAACTTGCTCCTCGAGATAGTATGTTGAGCATGCTCAAAGAACTTACATGTTGTACTTGCTCACCGAACTTGCATTTTGAACTTGCTTGTCAAACTTGCTTATCGAACTTGCTCATCGAACTTGCACGTTGAACTTGCTCGTTAAACTTGCTTATTAATTTTGCTCGTCGAACTGGTATGTTGAACTTGCTCGTAGAACTTGCACTTTTGACTTGCTCGTTGAACTTTCTCGTTAAGCTTTCTCATCGAACTTGCTCATCCAACTTGCATGTGGAAGTTACTCGTTGAACTTGCTCGTTAAACTTGCTCATCGAACTTGCTAGTCGAACTTGTATGTTGAACTTGCTCATTGAACTTGCTCGTTGAGCTTACTCATTAAGCTTGGTTAACGAACTTGCTCGTCGAACTTGAATGTTGAACTTGCTCGTTAAGCTCTCCACGAACCACGAACTGCTTATCGAACTTGCATGTTTGTCTTGCTCAACGAACTGGCTCGTTAAACTTGATCATCGAACTTGCTTTTCGAACTTGCAAGTTGAACTTACTCGTTGAACTTGCTCGTTAAACGTGCTCGTCGAACTAGTATGTTGAACTTGCTCATCGAACTTGCATGTTGAATTGGCTCATCTGAACTTGAATTCTTAACTTACTCGTTAAACGTGCTCGTCGAACTACTATGTTGAACTTGTTCAATGAATTTGCTCGTCGACTTTGTCGCTCGCTGTAGGCCAAAAATGTCGCCCTTGTAGTTTTTGTTGGTTTTAATTCTCGTCGTTGCAAACCTCATTTTTGCGCAAACCTCATATTTGCACCTAAAGTTGCCGACTTCACACCACGGATCGAGCACAATGTCAACAGACAGCTTCAGGTTTCGCTCAACGATAGTGTGACATGGCTTTCAAAGGTTGAGTTTGTCACTAAGTATTATTTAAGAAAAGGGAGCGATCCACGTTGGTGAATACTTAACAGAATTTCAAGCTCAGCTGGGGTCTATATTCTTCTTCTTGTCCGTTCTAAGATTTATTACACATAAAGGGTTTCGTTTTGTTTTTTGTCATTATTTTTTACAAACAATCAGAAAATGTGCTTTACATGAAAATTTCTTCCTCCACTTTGTATCTGACCTATCATGCTGAATCAGAAGGGTGTGAAACTCAAATTTATCAAACTGTTTCCTTGACCAAAAAAAGGAAAATTGTAGCCTGCCTATTGGTCTCCTAAATTGTCTTGGAATCACATTCATGGTTGGATAAAATGCATCCATCCTCGAAATCAAAATCCCTTCATGTGAATGAATCGAATGTAGGCATATCTCCTACTTTTATATGTAAACTGGAACGAAATCAAAACCTTAGGTTGTTCTCTTTTGTGACCTAACCCTCCTGCACTAATGCTTCTTTTTAGCGGCATGCCACACAATCGGTAAAAGTTAAATGAAAAGAAACTTTAAGTTGTGTGTTGCACAATTAATATTTTATGTGCAACATTTCTTGATTGAAATTTGAAGCTCCTTCTCATAAATCAGTCATCTAACACAAAGAAAACTATCCTTAAAGTGCAAGCAAACTTAATTTTCTCCTTTGACCAACATCCTTATTCCATCGCCAACACAAGCATTCAAACTTGTCTGACAGGCGTTTGTGGCGAACTTTTTTAATTTCGTCGAAAAGAACTTTTGCAGCACTTATTCAAAATCCAATTCCACTCTTCCCTTGTCCTCCAATGACATCGCTTTCGAAGGCAAATTGATGGCCCCAGTTAAAAAGCAACTAAGAGACCGGTTGAAGGCGAATGAATGCGACGCAGAATTTTCCCGCCACCGGCGACAAGTTAAAAGAACTTTCGCACCGGCAAACTTAGTCCTGCGTCTCTTCGCTTGCGAAAGAGACCAGAGGAAAAGATGAAATTATTCACGCCACATCGTCCCCTTCACACACACACGCACTCACCTTAATCCTGTTTTGAAAGTCAAATGAAACCCAAATCAGATCAAGCCACGTTGCGCAACCCTAAACAATGACAACTGCTACCGTCGACGTACACTCGTATTAATACGCGAGAATGTCCCACGGAGCAGGTCTGTTTGAAATTCAAAACGAAACTAAAGGCCGCTGACAAAGGAGATTCCGCGAGACATCCTCCGCACTAAAAAGTCGTGTAACAACGTTTTCCGATTGAGGTGAGTACGCACAGTATTGTGTGCGGAACCTTGCGGCTTGGATGTCAGCGCTTGACACTGTTCCCGCAAGTTAAATCCCACGCCTGTGTCTCCGCCCGCCGGGAATAATACGTTAAATGTGCTTTAATAAATTTGATCGCTTTCGGAATGTTGTTTTCTTTTTCCAGCCGCGACATAGAGGGGCGCTCTTGGCGCCGTGCGATGTTAATGAAGCCCTGGCCCCGAGCGATGTAATTTAATTTCCTCTCGCGCAGGATACATCCGCGATGTGCACACGTCAGGCGCCTATCCAACGTTCCCGTGTTTCCGATTTTGGCAGAGTTAATTTTCTTGGAAAAACTTAAACCTGCTGAGTTGTTGTTGTGGGTTTTCTTTTCATTGCTTTTCGTTTGCAAGCCCTCAAGTTTAGCGCGGCAATTATGTTGTAATGAAAAATATTAGACTTACCGCTGCGGGGTACAATTGAATTAGCGTCGAGGGGCATGCAAGCTGTTCAAGTGGCAACTGAAAGGACGACGGGACTGCCTGAAATCGGTTGAATGACTTAATATGAAAACACACGTGACGGTAGAAAGTCAGCGGCATCGAGCTGCTGAGTTAATTAGACGTTAACGAGATGATTTTGTGATTACCCGCACAATGGCTTGAGGTGGTTGCCAAGCGGCTTTATGTTTAAAATTTTGATGTTATTTAAGAAGCCATTCAGGATGTGCCTGAAACGTGTTACTCGGCAGCTTCAATTGGGATGGGGACGAATTTACAAGCAATATTAAATCGTCAATGTGTTTAAGAGGAGGGATTTGCTGACTTTTTCCACACATCGTTTAGAAGGCAGTGAATGTTCCTCTGAGAAACAGATGTCATAAACTGTTTAAGCACAAGTCTTTTGCGACGTACAATCTGCAGCAGTTGTTTCAGACAGCAGATTTCTCTTCACAAGAATGTTTGTGGTTAAAGGAAGAGTGCATGCGCACGGTAACTTAATAAAAAGGAACTTTCAAGTTCAATTTATGTAACATAGTTCAAGGGTTCTTAGTTCTGAAGTTAAAAAGCACAAGAGCGTACAAATTTTACATTAAGTAGGTCGCATTCTGAATGATAATTTTGAATGCCTCCACAAACCACTGTTTTCGAACGTTACTCAGTACGTTGCAAGTAGATTGCATTCTGAATTATCATTTTGAATGGCTCCACAAACGTTGTTGGTTTTTCACAGTTGCTGTGTTGCTCAAAGAGAAAACAAACTGTCTATAAAAATAATTCTCAAATTTCGGCATTCGGTGTCGACAACGAACTTTAGGCCCCTTTTACCCGAAAGAGAAGAAGCTAGACCCTCGTTCCCTTGTGGACCGTTGGGCCATCCAATATGTATTCCAAGTGTGGAGTAACAAAATCTGCTAAAATTCGTGTCACGTTCGCGCGGTCATGGTTTCGTCAGTCCAAAATAACGTTTTAAAAAAGCGGACTTCGAAAAAATTTAATGAGTAAGCTGCAGTTTTGCAGGTTACACTCCGAAGTTTATGCGAGAAAAATAAGCAATAGGAATGTTAAGTGTGTAAATTTTAATTATATAAATCATTCGTTGATTTTTATGCAACTGCTAACTTATTTTATCAGGGAAAGGAAGAGTTACACATCTTGTTGACAGTAATAACTGTTAATGCTACAGTCCAAAGGGGGACCAGGGCCTAGCTTGCTCATCAACTACTCGTGTTGTGATACTGTTATCTCACGAATAGAAGGGACCTATAGTTTTTTGCCGACACCGAACGGCGAAATTTGAGAAGCTTTCTTAGACAGTTATTACTCTTTTTGAGTGTTGTCAGCAGCTCGAAAGAGGTGGTGCCGTGAAAAATTCGAAAAATTGGTGTTGAGCTGGGAATCGAACCGACACCCTTCGGCGTGTGAGCGTCGCACTCTACCCACTACGCCACGGCGACCAAATATTTACAACCCAAAACGATAGACAAGCATGCACAAGAGAAAGCATTTTTGACACGAAATATTATGGTTAGTTTGCTTATCAATTCAGCCTTCTACATTACAGGGCTCTGTGGTGGCAACGGTCCCTCATACCGTCTCAAATGTTTCGCAGCAAGTATATCTGTCTAAGTAGGGAGCAAAAGAACACCAACGCGACTAAAATCGAAGAAAAATCTACAGATGGAGAGGCTGTTGTCTTATTTGACATATGACCACGAAAGAGACCAATGTGTATTGTTTTGATGACAGATACTTTTTATTCGTCAAACGGCGTAGTTTTTCTTAAATTGTCTTCAGCACAGTAGAGCCAACTTATCCTCCTTCAATAAGTCGCTGTTGATTGTTTGATTGTTTGAACCCCAGGCGATGGAATGAGTTCTACAAAAGTACTGTGATGCTCTGTAAAAGTTTTCTTCCTTAGTCTGATCATTTCCCAAATTCGGATGTTTACGAAACATTATCCGTTCGCACTAGTGAAGCTTTAACATATTTAGTAATAGAAATAATAATAATTGTTGGCGCTACAGTCCACAGAGGGACCAGGGCCTAGCTTGCTCATCAATACTCGTGTTGTGCGCACTTTTGTTCTCTCACGAGTAGAAGGGACCTACAGTTTTTTGAACGGCGAAATTTGAGAAGTTTTCTTAGACAGTTATTACTCTTTGAGTGTTGTCAGCAGCTCGAAAGAGGTGATGCCGTGAAAAATTTGAAAAATTGGTGTAGAGCTAGGAATCCAACGTTCGGCGTGTGAGCGTCGCACTCTACCCACTTTGCTACGGCGACCACTTAGTAACAGAAAGCATAAAAAAATTAAAATTTGTTTCCCGCTCATAAAATTCTCTTTGAAAGTTATCAAGTTCAGTGAACGAAACCATCTCTATGCAAACACAAATTTTATGCAAATGTAATTTTTACATAATTTTCCCTTCAAAAAACGTTCATACTTTATGATTCAATGTTGGCATTTCTAAATGTCCGTCATCCATGCATCAGCTTACACTTCCACCGAAACGAGTTGAAATTATCACGTGAATTCCAAGAAATGTTTGCAAACAAACTGATGGCATCCACGCCTTTAGAGCACATTCATGTGCGTAATGTCAGCTTCATTTAATTTTGTTGACAGCATTTTGTATTCTCCAACACACGGATGTCCCTTCGACCATCCACAACAAAAACAAAAAAAATAAACAAACAGCAATGGGGACAATATTTGCTTTTTCCCGAAGTAACTCGATAGCATTTGGCACTCACGTTGGAACTGACCCAGTGATTTTTCCCTCAAACCGCCGCAAGCAAAATCATGGAAATGTGATCAAAAGCAGTGAGTACCTCCGCGGGAGGGACAAGCGACATTTTTGAATAATACAAGCCCCACCCAGCCACAGGGACAAAAGCCAAGTTGCTATGACGGCAAACAATCACTGCCTGACTGGTGCGACCCACAGTTTAATTTTGTCGTGAATAAGTTATCCGTCTGCCGTCCGCCGTGCGCCGTCCGCAGATACAAATTTGCATGGTCATGGATTAATTCAAACGTGCCTTGCTCATGGATTATGTAAAGTGTCTTGGAAGGCGGATTAATTTCGTTGTGTTCCATTCAAATTCAAATGAAATCACCAGATTGAGGCGCTTCTCGCTGAAAAGGACACACCGTCTGCCGGAGAATTGGGAGTGTTCTTAATTTAAAGAAATTTGTGATTGTCTCTTGGATGAATTCTTTAGGGCACTTGGGATTACACGCGAACTCGACGGAAGGCATAGGTTGGACATTTTTGTAGATTAGGAGAAGTACTTAATTGTTTGAGGAATTGTAATTTTATACGTTGAGTTAACTCTGCAGAGGGCATTTGACTGAGCGATGTCAAAACCAGAAATCTTGTTATTTAATTTGGCAGTTGCCTTCTTTCAAATATTCGATTTCTCTTAATTTAATTTCCTTGTTTGTCCTCACAAAGAATCTGGACTGACCGAAACAGAAACAACTTTGAAAGTCACAATACTGCCCTCCATTCACTCATTTTACATTTTACTGTTTTGACATTTGGTGAAGCCACTTTGTTGAACGCCTGGTACCACGTATGCTTCAAAATTTCTTCACTAGCTACTTTTGTGCAATTTTTCCATAACTACAAACCCCTCCCTCTAACACAACCCTATGGATCAAACGTCAACATCTTATAACTTATACATCCTGGATCAATGAGCTAATTGCAAATATTACCACGGCACCGAACACGATTAATGCGATTCAGAGTGCCAACCTCATTCAAATTGTACTTGCAGCAATGTCCCATTTGCTTTTTATATTGCCTATTGCCTTATAACTGCCAGCTCTATCGTAAAGTTTGACCTTTTTAAGGTTATATGTACTCAGAACGTTTTGACATACGAGCGCTATTTGTGTTGTTTACCCAAAAAATGGTATTAAATCGTAAAAATTTCGTGCGATTATCTTTTACAACTTTCGATGTGGATAAACTCAACAACAGTCCATCGATGAACTTAATTCAATTTTTGGCGATGAAGCTCCATCAAGGTGGTCCTTCATCGTGTTTATCGATGGAATGGTGAATTCAACCGAAGTCGTAGTTCACTCCAAGACGAATTTCGTGAAGGTCGTCCAAAATCAGTTGTTGTTCCGGAAACCATTCATGCTGTGCGCCAACTGATATTGCAAGATCGTCATGTGGCCTATCTTGGGATTGAGACTACCCCAAGCATAAGTGGGACCGGCATACATTCAATATTGCATGAACATTTGACCGTCAAAAAACTTTCTTCGCGTTGGATCCCACAAAATTTGTCAATCGCTCAAAATAAAGGCTCGTGTCGATTGGTCGAAAGAAATGCTCCAAAAATACAATCGCGGTGCTTCGAAACACATCTATGACATTGTGACAGGTGATGAATCGTGGATTTACGCGTATGAGCCCGAAAGTAAGCAGCAGTCGACTGTATGGGTGTTTCAAATTGAGCCAAATCCAACAAAAGTTGCTCGCGCACGAAGCACTTCCAAGCAAATGGTCGCCTGTTTTTCCGGAAAAACTGGACATGTCGCAACCGTACCGCAAGAACAAGGCAGAACAGTCAATTCTTGTCTTCCAAGAAATCAGGAAAACCAACCGCCGAAGACGGATCACTCTTCATCACGACAATGCGAGCTCTCACACATCGGCTCAAACAACTGCATTTTTGAGCACTCAAAACATCGATTTGGTGAGTCATCCGGCGTATAGTCCTGACTTGGCACCGAAAGACTTCTTTTTATTCCCGTACGTAAAAAATAAAATGAGAGGTCAACGTTTTTCGACACCTGAAGAAGTGGTTGATGCGTTCAGAATGCATGTTTTGGAGATACCTCAATCAGAGTGGCTCGCAAGCATTCATGATACAACTTTTAAAAACCAAGTGTTTTCCTTTTTACTAACAAGTGTTCCTTTATCTTAACTGTAAATGTAACAAAAATCTAAACTTGGCTTCAAAAGACTGTGTTCGTTTAATTTTTAATGTCCAAAGACATTTAAAAGCTAAGGTGTTGCTTTTGCCCTTTGATGACTTTTAAGAGGATCGTTTTATCCTGGAACTGTTTTGAATAATAAGTCGCGAACATCTTATTTGCATGATTTTCTCACTTTTCCGGTCTTCAAGTGACCTGCCTAATCCACTGCCTTATGGAAACCATTTTCTCACAACTTCCAGACAATACATTGAATGAAAACAAAACTTCTTGTCACAACTTAGAACAAAGTAATGACAATAAAAGTACACTCGATATAATACTTCAATTTGTTTTGTCATTTAAATAAGGTTTGACAACTTTGAATTTAATTTGTGAACACACTCATCCACTATTCATCAATCTGTCAGTGTCAAATTATTCAGTAACTGAACATTTTCATCGTGGAAAAGTACATGAACGAGCAACGTCTTCAAATACTCCGAAATTCGAAGTCGGTAAACGCAACTTTAAGAGCATTACTTCCAATTTTAGAGCATAACTATAGCCCTAATAATCAGGCAGTAACAAGGTTAGTGCAACAGTCTCAGTCTGCATAGTGATTTTGTAATGGCGGCGTGTCAGTGAGAAAACAGATTCAAGGACTCAAAGAGTAATACTTGTCTAAGAAAGCTTCGAAGATTGGTGAAAATGTTGAAGATGTCGCTGCCGTTCAAACGTCTGAAGCAAATGGTTGAATTCAGCCAATTCAATGGCAGTCTCAAAAATAGGGCATCGCTCAGACCACATAATGGCGTATTCTGCATAAGGATATTGGCTTGCACCCATACAAGACCAAGCATGCTTAAACCGATGGACAATTTAAAGCGACGTTCGTTCTTCGATTTGGTTCTGAAGAAGATGCGCCAAAATTTTATATTTCTTTGAAAAAAAATCTTCAGTGACAAAGCTCACCTTAGGCTCAATATTAGTATTTCTGTGGGCAAGCTCACATGTGCTATATGAATATCCGCTTAATCTATACAAAAAAAATTGTTTGGAGCGGTTTGCATGCCGGCGACTTTATTGGACCATATTTTTCCATCGACCCTCGTCACGTTACAGTAATTGTGGGCATTGGTCTGCATTTTAAGATATGGACGAGGACGACATGTAGTTTCAACGGAATGGTGCCACAAGCCACACAGCCCACTTAACAATCGATTTTTTGACGAGTAAGTATGATGAGAGTACCATCTGAAGAAACGGGCCAGTCCATTGCCTGGCGTTCGAATCAACGCCCTTTGACTATTTTCTGTGAGGCTGTATTGAGCCGTTGTGAAATGCTTATAAGTCGTCAACTTTGAAAGCGTTTAGAGCTAACATTAAATACGAAAAAGTGGACGTTGCCGTGGACGTTGCCGTGGACGAAGCCTAATAACCTGACCGAGACGTTAAACATTGCGCACAAAGAATTGACCACTGCAAACGTGCACGCCGTGCCGTAGTGGGTAGAGTGCGACGCTCAGGGGTCTAGGTTCGATTCCCGGCTGAACACCTCGAATTTTTCACGGCACCACCTCTTTTGAGCTGCTAACAAGATGCGAAAAGTAATAACTGTCTAAGAAAGCTTCTCAAACTTCGCCGTTTGGAGTCAGCAAAAAACTGTAGGTCCCTTCTACTCGTGAGAGAACAGTAGCGCGCACAACACGAGTAGTTGATGAACACTAGGTCTGTGGACTGTCGCGCCAACAATTATTATTATTATTATTAAACGTGCACGCCATGGCTACATGAATTGAAATGTCTCACATGATTTGGGTTTTGTTAAAAAAAAAGTTGTCCTTGGAAAACCCTCTTCTCTGCTTCTTTAAGATCTGAATGCTGCCAAGCATTATGCTTATTTCTTAAATCGAATGAAATGAAACTCCCCCAAATAGCCGCTATGGCGTTTAGCCCGAACAGATTGTGGGCGTGTCCCTGTGTATGTCCCCAAAGCGACCACATATGCTGTGATTCCCAGTGCGATGTCATATGTCCTATTTGTCCGCGTGAGACCACAGGCATATGCTGCGTGTCTCCGATAAATGCCATTTCCAAATTGAGCGGAGCCACACACATGGCATATTTTATAATTAATGCTAAACACCTTGGGGCACACGAAGGACCTTTCTGACGAATTTCAAACCAAACATGGAACACTCACCCGAAATGGCGTTTTTTCTGTTGGTGTGACGCCAGCTGCCTGTGACAATGGAAGGCTCTGTCACACACGTTACACGTCAAGGACTCATCTGCAAAAGGAAAATGATATGAATACATTTGGGCTCCTGCATGCAGTCCTCGGAGACTTTTCGCGTACCGTAATCCTCGTCGTCGGACATCGCCATGGCCTGTAAGCGGCTTATGGTGTTGGCGTTTATCTCCTTCTGTCGTCGAGAGCTGTTCTTCGATGGCCCGTCTAGTTCGAGGTCAGAGTCGTTATCCACGAAGTTGCCTTGCATGTCGTGATGGTGATCGGCCGATGCGTGGCAGCCGCTTGCCGCTCCGCTCTCTTTGGTGGAGATCATCTCAAAGTTGTCCATATCCTCGAAGGGGTCGTCGATGTTGTTCTTTATTGACGCGCCGTCGTCCGAGTCAACACTAAGCCTGCCATACGCCTTGCGTGGAGGTCGCTTTGCGTATTTGTCTGAAAGTAGAGCAAAAAATTCAGGGAATCAGATCAGAATGAATTTAGTTGAAGCACAGGCTTTAAAGGGAACAACGGAGGAGCACGTATTGTTGTGATTCAAGGGGGAGCAGTGAAAGCAGAACGAAGTTAATGACACCCCTTCGCCTTAGCACTTTCCTTGCTTGTCCCAGTTACCATTCACGCAATTGACGTGTGCCCATAAGTCGTAAGCCCGGGAATGTTTCACATTTATGTGTCGAAATCATATCACGCATGAATGGCGCACATTTCCCCGCGCCTTTGTCGCCAGTCACCACTGCACATAAAGGCGTCGAATAAAAATGTATCTCTTGCGCTTCATGAAGCATTCCAAGCACAAAATGCTTCTCTAGGCGGTGCTGCCTCCCTAAGGACAGCTTTACGTTTGTCCTTGGCTTGACTTCGAGTTGGGAAGGCAGTATCACGGCACACAGCTTCCGTTTCAAAGTAAACATCTTTTGAAGCCCTCAAAGACCTAAAGAAACAAAGATTTCGCTTCAAAAGAGAATGGGATTTTCTTCGCAACAGTGAACACATTGAGGGTTCCTTTGACTCCCCACCCCCGCACATGTCCCCGTCGCTTGAATCCTTTCTGGCATTTGGTGCCCGTGCAGAGTATTTGCATGTCAATGCCTCCCCCACCGGCCCGCAGAGTGTGGGATCACAGAGCACTTCATCAATGCGAGTAATAAGCGTCACCAGATATGATCTCCCAGAGTTCCCGTCTGCGGAGCCGGTCGATGGCTGCCCGGATGTGGTTTCTTCGTGTCGAGATGATAAGTGGTCGACTTTCAATTAATAGCTCCTGGTTGTAATCTACCCTCCGCAGGACTGCGTGAAGTATAGCTTGATAATTAAATTTAATTAATTTGATCCCAAAGCACGAAGCTGCGAGGATGCTCGGGTGTTTGGTGTGCTTGAACTCTGGAGTGCCCCTAGCGAGGGTGCACGCGTCGAGTGCAATTAGAGCGGACTGCTTCGAAAAGGTGGGGTCTTGATGGGGCCATTTTGCTGCGAATTGAGTTTCATTAGTGATGCGTCCTCGAGATATTGTCTTTGTGCCTTGT
This sequence comes from Eristalinus aeneus, assembly GCA_955652365.1. Lineage (NCBI taxonomy): Eukaryota > Metazoa > Arthropoda > Insecta > Diptera > Syrphidae > Eristalinus > Eristalinus aeneus. The sequence continues at coordinate 96,359,809 of OY019130.1, read as the reverse complement.
GTTCGCATTTGTATCCTGTTGTGTCGAGTGAAAAGATGAATGGTTCCTTTCAGTCGCTTTTGTATTGTTGGAGGTGATATAATGATGGTGAGAGGAATCCTGATTAATTTAAGGACGCCCTAACGAGGGGCGCTTTGGAAGAGAAATGCTTTCTGACATTCAGAAACGACCTTGTGGTTGGAAGGGTCTCTAGCGCCGGAAATTTTCAGTTCAGAGGAACGAGACTAAGGGGTCGAACAGTTCTTTGTTCGGGTGATTATATCGCGTATTTGAATTCAAAAGATCTGCTTTGAAGCAGATTTTTACAGAGTTTGTGTTTTCTGTCGCATCGGCTTTCAGAGTGAGTAAATACTGAGCTCCCTGAACGCCCAATCACAGCCAGTGTTGTCGATGGGCTACTCATTTCTCGTCAGTTTCTAGCCTGAAGTGACGTCTCTAATTGTTGGCGCGACAGTCCACAGGGGGACCAGGGCCTAGCTTGCTCATCAACTACTCGTGTTGTGCGCGCTACTGTTCTTTCACGAGTAGAAGGGACCTACAGTTTTTTGCCAACTCCGAACGGCGAAGTTTGAGAAGCTTTCTTAGACAGTTACTACTCTTTGAGTGTTGTCAGCAGCTCGAAAGAGGTGGTGCCGTGAAAAATTCGAGGTGTTCAGCCGGGAATCGAACCGAGACCTTTCGGCGTGTGAGCGTTGCATTCTACCCACTACGCCACGTCTCTACCAAGCATTATTCGGAAAAAAAGATTAACTGGCTAACTAATTGAAGGGATGAATATGCAAAGTGCGTATATTTTCCTCCCATTCAGCTTGCTTTATTAACGGCGCGTTGCGTCGTTCGATCAGTCTTCTGCAGGCAAAGTTCCCAAATGGTGTATTCAGATGTATCGCCTCAGAACTTTACATTTTTTCGATTCAGCAAGTTTTTAGTTTTTCCAAATTGCTTTCGAGGTGCGATCTTCATAATCTGACCATTTCACCATTTTACGAGCTCCTCAAGATGAGCCTTCTCTGCAAGATCATTCCCTCCTCCTTTCAATGAATAAATGCAGGATGTACACAACTGCACAACTTTACTTTATAAAATTTACATTTAACAATGCTCTGGGGTTATTACAAACCCAACCGACAAACGCTCTCCTCCTCTCCTGCCTGGTGGACAGGATTAACTTCAAGCCGTCAACATAGTCCCCAATTAAGGAAAATCACTGTTTCTTCCACTTCATTGCGGGTAGCCTTGTGAAATTCATCGCAATGACAGACTTGACTAATTACAAGGGTCAGCCGTCAATCAGCACTTAAGAAGGGTTCAGCCAAACACAATGAAAGTCAATCTTACACCAATATTCAGTCACGGTCATTTCATTTGAAAGTCACTCTCACAAGTCGCCAAACAGAGTGTCAAATGGGTTACTTTGTTCATGCCACGCGATAAAAGCGATCAAAAGTTGACGGTCCTCAATTTTGCCAATATCCCCGTGTGAAACGGCAGTGAAATACGCAAAATGGCCTTTCCCCTTGCCGTACCTGACTTTGAAAGTCAACACGTTGCACACTCATTCGCAGTAAAATAAAATTAAACTTTGGGATAAATCGCAGACTTTGTGCCAAAAGCTTGGCATCGTCTTTTGTAATTCAACAAAACGACACCTGGCTGCTGTTTCAAAGGATGATAAATTTTCTCTCGGCACTCGCTCGTCCTTCAAGACAGCTTGCAGTCGGTTCGACTATACCGGCGAGAATGAGTTCTCTGTGTTCACCAGTCACGGCAACGATTAATGGCAACACACACTGTGTGCGAGGTGTACACAGTGCTACACGCTCGGGTATTAATCATTTGGCTCATCCCCTCAGTTGCTTTGTGCCCAGACGCTGCCGCCGCTACCGTCGACGTCCCTCTACAGCAAGCAAGGGATGAAAGTTGACACAAGCGAAGCAATTTTTTATCTCAGCGGAGAACTTTACATTTTTAACCCTCGGGATGGAGAAACCCCTCCCGGGACAGGTGATTCTTCTATCGTTGAATCGAAATTGGTTATGTTGTTGTATTTATGTTTTTTCAGATAAATTTAAGGAAAGCCAACCGGGTTCTTGGCTCCTGGTGTGCTTTGACCGCAGACGACGGTTCGGCCACTCAAGGCAATGAGTGGATGACGGTGATAGAAATTTATGGACAGCCTGCACAATGACCTTTTAAACGAGACAGCTCCGTCATTGATGGATGTTTATTTGACGACGAAAAGGTAACTAGACCTTTCGGGTGTCTGCAGGTCCTGTTGACGGGTCAGGCAAGGCAAGCTGTGATTGCCGCTGAAGAAATTCGCTCAAGAAAGCAGTGTAATTTTGACCTTTTAAATTTTCTGCTTGAATATTGAGCAATTATAAGCGACGGGGGATTTTCCCAACAACCAATCGTCCCAGCAGGGAGTCAAATTCCGTCGCATTCCAAACAACTGAGGTGGATTCAAGCGTGTGCAGATATTGAACAAACACCTCCCACTACTTGATTACTTCGAGAAAACCTTAATCGCATTCCAAAGCTCGACATGCCGGCAATAGGGTCACGTCAGTGTCTCAGCCACCCCCCTATGAGTGAGTGTTGAAATGAATTCAAGCGTTTCTAATGAAATAAACACAGAGAAGAACGCAACGAAGCGATAACTACAGCAAATGTCCGTTATCCTTTCACTTCTCCGCTAGGCGCCTGTTCTTCGAGTCTCCACCGGCTATTGCTCAGTGCAAAATCCCCTGTCAACAGCGACGTCAGAATCCTTCGAAAGCTGCCGAGGGCTACGGGGGAAAGTGTTGAATCATCTCGCTGTCGTTCGGTCAGATTATGGCACTCAGCCATTATTTTGCTTGAGTAAATCGTGAAATTTGTGAAATTCACTTCAATCTCCGCGCCAGTGGCAGCACTCACCTCCAGTCTGCGGGGAAGTGCCACAAAAATTGATTGAACCTCAAGTGGGCGGAGCGGCGAGCATTTAGTTGGCAATGGACTGGCACCCATAGTTGGCCAACGACGTCTCCGTTCCGGAGGATATTCCGCGTCACGATGATGAGAAGTTTTAATAAACTTTTTTCTCGCATTGACGCGCTGAATGACGGAAATAATTGACTCTGACAGTTTGCATACAAATGGGGGCGAAATTGGTTTTCGGTTGTTCCACTGAATCTCAGTGCCCCTCTCTGCCGTTGGTCAGATCGAATTAAAATGAAAGTCTTAACGGACATTCCGCCCATAAGATGCCCCAATTTCGGTGCACACAAGTACTCAGAGGCACTTAGACAAATTGCCCAACGTCAGGATGTCGCTTCAAATTAGCTCCGACAGGACAATTGTTTATAATTCCGGCGGGAGAAGGGCTGAGAGGCCTGGATTTGTCAAAACAAGTCCATTAATTTGTCTAATCCTGACGATTTCTCAACCGTTACGGGGATCAGTTCGATTCACTCCTCTCCCTTCCTCCCGCGGTGATGGATATTAATTAAGGATTAGGGCGCAACAAAGGCTTCTTCTTTCTCCCGTCACTCTCCCCAAATGCGGCTTCCTCACAAGAGCTATAATTGCGAATTTAATTGGCATGTTAATTGATTAAAATTGCAATCGGAGCTCCGGGGGCTGGTTGGTTCGTCTGGTGCGTTTGTAATGAACGAGCTGCCAGCGGCTGGAGATGGATATCGGACTGGTGGCTACTGGCCGCTCAAGAGATGTGGTTTGGCTTTGTCTTGTAATTGAACACCAGCTGGAATGAAACGTAGCGTGCAGAATTGCAGGACAGGCTAACAATGTGCCATAGACTGCGATTCAGTATCAATGACGCCAATGGTGCGGTAGCCACAAGTGTGTTGATTAATGTAATAAGGTGATGGGTAAAGGGGAAATCTTGTGGCTTGAGGCTAAAGAGACTATTCAATTAAAATTGTCGAGCTGAACTCAGGGACCGGTGGGGGCAAATATTTTGGGAGCCGCGTAAAATTAGAGAAGAAGGCCTTAGAACATTATTGGAGTCGTTAAGATGTAAAAAATTTTGTTTCTCGTTCTGAATTCGGGGAACTTCAGCCTTAACATCCACGTTCCAAGCATTTTGTTCATTTAAAAATCGTTGGACATAAACGAATGCAGTGGAAATTTTTAAACAATGTAAAATCTGACCTTTGTACTTCCACTCAAACGTTTCGTCTGTATTGATAGCGGTAGCGGTTGCCATTTTCATTTTTGCAGAAGCTGTCCTTCAGCAAGTCTTTCTGCGTAAAGTCTATTCTTCTGGAAATGCATTAAATCTGCTGATTTTCGCCTGCTCTATGGGTTTGAATTCACAACAGGCCAAAAACGTATTCTTTCCTTGCTGTTTGACTGTAGCACAATAGTCCGTTAAGGACATAACACTTAATTTTGTTTGAATAATAGCAGTCTGCATTTGTACGGTCCATTTCAGTCAAAGTGAACAATATTTTTCTGTTGAGGATGTATTAAATATTTTAGTCGCTACTGTATACTTCTTCTTCTTCTTCTATCTTACAGTCCAGAGTGGAGATGGTCCTCAACCAACATGCCTCTCCAGCCAGCATGATCTTTCGCTAGCTGCCTCCTGTTGCGCACTCCAAGTTGGTTGAGGTCCATCTCCACTTGTGTGCGCCATCTTAGCCAAGGCCGTCCTCTGTTACGTTGTCCATACGCTCCACATGGCCCAGCCATCTTAAGCGTTGTATCCCTAGACGCTTGATCAGACGCATCACATAGAGTTCGTTGGTAAATATTTTCCTCCAGATGCCATCAACGCAAACACTACCAAAAATCGCACGCAAGACTTTTCTTTCGAAAAGACGAAAGGGCTACCACATACGCTTCAGTAACGTCCACGTTTTTGCGCCATTGAGTAGGACTGGGTTGATTAAGCAGTTATATAGTAGTTATAAGCGAGCTTAGTCTTCGAGAGAGGGCTTTATTACTCAATTGACTCTTGAGCCCAATGAAACAGCGATTGACAAGAGCGATTCTGCGTTTGATTTCGATACTAATGTTGATGACCCTGTTTACCGCGTAGCGGAGGTAGACGAAGTCCCTGATTATCTCTAAATGTCTGCTGCCAAGTGTGACTCTGTCCGAGACGTCGATGTTGTGTGTCCTTCCTTGATGCCAGCATGTACTTAGTTTTGCCCTCATTTACCGCCAGACCCATTTTAGCCGCTTCCGCTTCAATGCCAGCAAACGCCTCATTGACAGCTCACTGTGTTCGTCCAATCACGTCAATGTCATCAGCGTTAGCTAGCAATTGAACTGACTTTTGGAAGATCGTGCCTCTGGTGTTGACTTGTAAATTACGCACGATCTCCTTGAGGATGATGTTGAAGAAGACACATGACGCATGACGAAGACACAGACGCCTTGTCTAAGACCTTGTTTGACATTGAAGGTCTCGGTGAGTTCCTTACCGATCTTGACGGAGCAGCGAGAGTTATCCATAATCATCCTAGACAATTTCACGAGTTTGGCAGGAATGAACTAGACATGGCACTGTATAGCTCGTCTCTATGTACACTGTCAGATGCGGAATAGGTGGTGAGTGTCGATTAGCACATCTTGGGTCTTATCCATGATGTGCCGTATTGTGAAGATCTGGTCTATTGTGGACTTCCCTTGTCTGAAAACACACTGATAGGAACCTATCAGGTTACGGATATACGCTTTCAGACGCTCACAAAATACGGTAAAGAGGATCTTGTAGGCGATGTTGAGAAGGCTGATCCCCCAATAATTCCCGCAGTCAAAGAGGACCGGGCAAACGACGCTGAGATTCCACTCATAGGGCATGCTTTCCTCCGACCATATCTTACAGATGGGCTGATGCATGCGCCCAACCAGGTGAACTCCAGCTGCATTAAATAGTTCTGCGGGCAGTCCGGCGGCTCCAGCAGCTTTGTTCGACTTCAGCTTGGATATTGCTCTCGTGATTTCGTCTAAGTCGGGGGGACGAACTTCTTGTCATTGCCCAAATTGAGTAGAATATTCTACCTAACAGCGGGATATGGGCCGCCATCGCCGTTAAGGAGTCTGCCGAAATGATACTTCCAGATTCTCAGCACAGACTGCGAGCCTACCACAAGTTGTCCATAGGCTTCGGCTCAATCTTTGAACCTCCTGGATAGCTGTTTTATCTTTCCATTAAAATGCTGGACCTCATTCCTGTTATAACACCGTTGCGTTTCCTCGCCCGCGCGCTTCTCATGTTTCTTCTTTTTCCTTCTGAGAAGCCGGTGCTCTTTCCTTCTTTTCTGTCCTACAACAAGTCACGCAAACAACAAGAGTGGTTGATAAGCAAGCCAGGCCCTGGTCCCCCTGTGGACTGTAGCGCCACCCCATTATTAATTATTACTTGTTTTCCAAAATTTCACATGTTTTTTTTCCTCTGTTTAGTCATCTCTTTCTTATCACATTACAGATGATGCTCTAAATATAGCTGAAAGGAGGAAGCAAACGCTAAACCATGCAATCGTGCATTCAACACGATAAAAAAACGTGAGACTTAGGGCCTACGTATGTAGTTCTCCTTCAGACGCACTGCCTATTTTAATCCATTTTCAAACAGGACACAATCATTGCCTGGCACTGTGGCTCGTAACCTTTACCCAAATAACTCTCTGCATTGCACAACACATTAAAAAAATACCCGTCCGGTTAAAGAAGCATAAGCAATTTAAAGCACTCTAACAACTTCACAAGTTTACTTTCATGCAGCCGCAACGGAAGTCCTTCCTGTAAATACCCAAGTCAAACAAAGAGCCCCTCCCCAGAAAACCATTTATTACACGTGGCCGTTAAGGTGCTACACGCTAACGCCATCGGCAAAGGAAGCATGCAGTTTAGGAAATACTGCAGCTTAAGGAAAGACAAACAGTTCTCCGGCTTCCGTATTTCACAGCAAACAAACGAGACACGAGCGACATGAAAATGCATTTACCCGTAGGACAGACACAGCCTTGACAGCAACGGGGCGTTCGTACATATGTACGTTTGCCCGTGCCCCAGCTGTTTCTGCTCCACTCACGGTGCCAAGCATGAACCGTATTTGTGCTTTCATAAAATTTTTAAAAATATTCACACAGCCGTTCTTGTTTGAACCCATTTGCACGCTTCCTCCCTGTGCCTGTGCACGTTGTCATTTGCATAGTGTCCGGCTCAGCTTGTGCAGCTTGGCACTGCTGTGCTCAGTTGCAGGTGCGCTGCCAAACGTTCTCCTTCAGGAGTGACAAATGCAAATTAAGGGCAACTTTCGGTGGAAACATGAGCCATCGCAGGAGCTTTCGCTCCTTTGAGAGCGGCTTCACCTGAAAGCAGCACTCCACTCGTCATGAGACGGACGTGGGGCCGTCGTTCCTTATGAAACATTCAACCTGCAATATTTGAATGAAATCTGAATAGTGCTCCTAGAATCCTGGCAGAAGAAGAAATCAAGTCCCGCTCCGCCTCGGGGGAAATTGTTTATTTAGGGGTTCGATAAATTCCTTATTGCAGTGATAGGATGATAGGGGAAGACGGGCTTCCAGCGAAACGTGATGGGTCCCGAAGCACTTAAATGCACAAAACCCCCGACGGCAGTGAGCAGACTTTCCCTCAACTGTGACGGTGGCGGCAGAAGCCGTAGTAGCTTTGGCGCTGAGAAAAGTAATCCTCGTAAGTGTGTGCATACACATTGCTCCTTGGGAGTTGTCGATAATTGAAATTCCATTTGCCCAAGTGGATCCGATTGGGATTATGGTTACTTAATAAATTTTTCAGATTCCCGAACTGGATTCCTTAGGATCGTGCCTCGTGCGCTGGCTGTGCTGGGTTGTGGATCCCCTTCGTCCCTTCAGACTGAAGTGCAAACAGATTAATTGTTGACAGACGCTGTGTATAGGGATTGATTTATGCGTTCGTTGATTTTGGGGTGGTTGAGCGGTGAAGCCTTGACTCTGTGGAGGGGGCAGTGTTTACACATGTAGCTGTGGGTGCTTAAGTGTACGAAATGAACACTGCTTGGAACTTTCTCCTTTTGATGGAACCTTTCCCTTTCAGCATCTGCAAAAGTAGTCATTTGCAGTATGCGACGTTTTCTCCGGAGGCATAGTGGGCAGATGTTGAAAGAGTTGCAAGTTTGAAACTGAACATTCATGATGGCATAATGGGCGCGATGAATCATGAAGGAATACCAGAGGATAGATGGCAACCTTAAGCCATGGAATAAGAGCAAAAAGTCAGAATCAGAATCAATCATATTTCTTCCGTGTGAAAATAGCGAAAGTTCGAGAAGCCTAGAAACGTAGGACAACTAAGCTCTGTTTTTTTAGATATAAGGTGGTCACTGGTTTTTAATCACAGCGCATTCCTAAAAATCTTTTTTGAAACACACTTCCTTGAGAGCTTTGAAGAACCTTTAAATGCTGCTTAATGAGCGAGAGTTAATCTGTCCTGTTTTTGTATCAAAGCGGAATTTCAAACTCGATTCTCCCTCAAATACCCTCTCAACGACTTGTTTATACTTATCTGCTGGAGACGGGTTAATGTGACGTTCCAAACCCAAGTTGGACGTTGTTCACATTTTCAGCTTTGTGCCTCACATTCTACTTGATCGTAAATATCTGGTGTCCTTGCAAAAAGCCCGCAGTTTGCATATTGCAAGGCAACTCCATCGACACAGGCTTACACTCTCTAGTGCTTCAACGATATTAACCTCGAATCCTTCGACCACATCTAGGATGATTTGCCATTGCTATTGCTGACAAATGTCACAACTTTCCAATGAAGTAGGTAATCGCACACCTTGCAAGTGGCGCCATCTTTTGAAAACAGTCTAAATTTATTAAAGACAATTTGAGTGGGGATCAGAAACTCATATCCTTCCTGCGCCAGCTTCTTGATAGCTTATAGATATAGCTTGTAGATCTCTACAAAGTCATTCAAGACCTTAGCATTCCGAAATAAATTGTGAATAGTGTAGCATGCCAAGTTTGACAGCCAATCCAATCTGCAGGTTTTAAGAAACTTCAACAGGCTACTGATCAGCGGTGGGCCATCCTCAAACCTGCTTCAAAGAAAGCAATGTTTGACTCGGCTTAATCGGATACCATTGGCATACCATTGGAATCCAGCTCTATAAGTTGCGGGTTCGAAATCGCTATATATGTGTAGAGGCCACTTTCAGTCAATGTCCGCCGAGTGATAGCTCGGTAGCTCCAAAAATTCTGGCTTGGCGGGTTAAACCTTCAACAAAAACGAGGTGCCTAGTTTGACAAATTTAATCAATCTGCTTTGTTTTGATTAAATAGCAATACTTAGTGTAAGAGTGTTCTAGTTAAGTGTTCTACGCTTTGTCTTTTTAACCACATTGGTCAACAGAGCGTATCATAAGCCAGAGATACCGAAGGTTTCAGTCCACAGGGAGATCAGAGCCTAGCTTGCTTCCGACTACCCGTGTTGAGCGTTACAGTTCTCTCACGTGTAGAAGGGACCTACAATTTTTTTCCGACTCCGATCGGTAAAGTTTGAGAAGCTCAGCACTAGATAGAGGTGATGTCGTGAAAAATTTGAAATTCAGAACCTATATCTTCGGCGTGTGAGCGTCGCACTCTACCCAAAACTCCACGGTGGCCAGGATTTAGTTATTGCCAAAGGGGGTGAAAAACTGCTTAAATCTCTTTGGTTGCAGAAGTTTCTAGGCGATATTTTTGGTCGATCGACCTGGTCGAAGGCGCATTGTTATGTTTACATCAGTTACAGACCCAATTTCAGCAAAATTTTCCATTAATCGCTTTAAAGTTGACTCCTTTGGAGCATTATTGCAACCCCAAATTGATCGCAATTTGCGAACTGTAGCCGCAAAACTTTCACCATTTTGGTAAAACTTTCACAATGAGAATGCGTTCTGACCAAACAATAATTATTGTTCAAATGTAAAACAATGACAATTCGAATGGCGCCAAATTCAAATCTTGCGTTCTTGTTGGGACTGCCTTTATAACACATGCGATATATAAGGTTGTTACCTTTTCGTCTCGTATCTGGCAATACTATAAATCATTTAAATGGTCTTGACATAGCCTACAAACCGACGTTATGCATAATTAGTTTGGATATTGCGTTCAACAGTTATAGACATGTAAACATGGAGTTCACTGATGCCGAAATTTGCGCTATTTCAAAGTTTTCCCACGTTAAAGGCAAATCCGCCAGAGAAACGTTCCGTGAGGTTAATGGTGTGTAGGGGGATGGTTATCCTATTATTCCGAACCGCGGAGGAATGGTTTCGAAGATTCGGAGCCATTGAAAACGAAACCATGGATAAGCCAGCCGCCGGAAGACCTGTGACGGCGAATACCGATCGAATCATGGATACCATCGAGTTAGACCGGCATGTGGCATCTTGTGACATCGCTCAGGAGATGGGAGTTAGTCACCAAACCATTATAAACCATCTGCAGAAGGCTGGATATAATAAAAAGCTTGAAGTTTGAGTGCCGCATGATTTAACGCAAAAAAACCTTCTGGACCTAATCAACGCCTGCGTTATGCTGCTGAAACGAAACGAACTTGACCCATTTTTGAAGCGTATGGTGACTGGCGACGAAAAATGGATCACATACGACAATACCAAGCGTAAATGGTCGTGGTTGAAGCCCGGTGAATCGTCCCAAACAGTGGCCAAGCTGGGATCGACGGCCAGGAAGGTTTCGCTGTGTGTTTGGTGGTATTGGAAGGCAATCATCCACTATGAGCTGCTCCCATATGGCCAGACGCTTAATTTTATAATCTACTGCGAACACCTGGACCGCTTGAAGCAGGCGATCGACCAGAAGCGTCCAGAATTGGCCAACAGGGAGGGTGTTGTGTTCCACCAGAACAACGCCAGACCACACACTTCGTTGATGACTCGTCAGAAGCTACGGGAGCTCGGATGGGAGTTTTTATCGCATCCACCATATAGCCCGGTCATAGCGTCAAGTGATTACCACCAGTTCCTGTCCATGGCGAATGCCCTTGATGGTGTGAAGTTGAACTCAAAAGAGGCTTATGGAAAGTGGTTGTCCGAGTTCTTCGCAAATAAGGAGTGGGGCTTCTACGAGGGTGGTATTGTAAGGTTACCGTCTAGATGAAAACAGATAATCAAAGAAAACGGCACATATTTGAACTTAATCCGATCACTGTAACAGTTTTTATGAAGCATTGAATAAAGAGCAAAAAAGCGGAAGGGAGATATTTGGCAACATTATATCTTGCTAGACTTGATAGCAATGAAAAATGAAAATATGATGAAATATTGTTAACGGAATACCTTCATCTGTTAATTATTTTTCTTCCTTCTGGAGTGCTACAGCTCGAGGTGGACCTAATCTGAACCCTCTAGCCAGAACGATCTTTCGTCAGCTGCCTCTAATTACTTGTGTGCGGCATTTCAGCCTAAGCCATCCTCTATTGTGTTGTATCAATGTCTCGGATTGGAATACTTTCTGAGCCAGAGCAATAGTGTCCTCCAAATGCCACAAACGCCAGCAGAATAAAAAAAAAAACTATTCCCGGAATATAAACAAACAAAAATCTCTCTAAATTTGACTGAATATCAGGCACTTCAAGAATGTCTCTTTTAGAAAACATTTGGCTACACATTTACAGGAAATGTTTCGTTTTTTCTTCCCCCCTTCCTTAACCTTGAACCAACTCTGTGGCAGCACACAATCCATACAGGCGATTTTAAACACGCAAGCTGCTCGCAAGTTGCCACACAACTTTTGCCATTAAAAGTCTCATAAAACACGCCTCTAACCGCGACTTAGCTTTCGGTTCTCTCATTTTTTGAGGTTATAACCGCCACCACTCCTTCCCTACGGAAACAATTTCCTCTTTGATGCGTGCGTTACATGTGTTCGACAATTTTTTTTTAATATTCCATTCAAGTTATTATCCTTTTTTGCTTTTTAAGAACAAAATTCAATAAACGTGGCGGTTCCACTCCCTCGCGTTTTAACAGACAAATTTAATTGTTTCCGTACTTGATGGACAGTGGTGGAAAAGAATTATGACACACGTGAAACTTGGTTGCATGGTTTGGTTCACAATTTCCACAAGTTGCTCGAACATTCGCAATTTCCTCACTTATGTTATGTCTGCTTTTGGTGCAGCGTATGCATAGCGTGTGCACTAAAGCCTTATACCCACTAGTAGCGGAAAGAGTGAAAGAGTTCAGCCAGTGTTGCACTGCAAAACTGAATTAGGCCAAGAAAATCATGGGAAACACAGACACAAGCCGTGGAAAGGTCCAAAAACACAGAACTGCTTCAAAACTGGCAGCCACTCAAGTAATGAGTTCCTCAAACAATCTTCCCTTTGGGAATCGCCGTTGCTTAAGATAAAACAGCAACACACAAGAGCTGCAAAAAAAAATAAAAATTCCGTCCAACTAACCCACGGGTTTAACACATGTAAGTTCCACAAAAACGTAATTTCCATGCACACAGCGTTGCAAAACATTTATCGATAACTGCTTCCCTAGGGTCGCCCCTTCAATTTACATGAACGTCAACAGCTGAACGTGAAACCTGTCAAAATATGTTCAACATCCCATCCTTGGCTGAGAAAAAAGTCACCCTGGCGAGTGTGTCAACAACACTTGTGCCCTGCAAATTTCGTTGAACAAATTCAAAGTTTGTAAGCCCAAAAATATGCAGAGATATGTGTAAAAATGTCCTGCGGTTGAAGTTGACACAGAAAAAAAAAAACTGACTGTGGCAAGGGAGCGAGTGTGGCATCGAGTGTTGGCATCGAAGATCTGGTAACAAAAGCACTGCCTGACATCAGAGTCAGACCACAGGGTCTGGGTGACCTTAGTGGCAGCTTCTGACATGTTTGCGCAGTTAGAGCGCTTGCATTTGTGGTTACGTCTGAAGGTGACAAATAGAGGTGCGCCCCTATACGACCTGAAACCCCCGCATCACGAATTCGAACGATTTCACTAAACTACGCGATTCCGTGCTTTTAAACATTTAAACATGCTCCTCCCATCAGTCCCTTCCTCTCAGCGTGTATTGTTGTGCGGAATATTCTGCAACCCTGTTTTTGGGGGGAGAGAGGCATTGCGGATGGGCTTTGTGTTCGTAAGGCATGAGAGAGGCCATAAAAAATTATAATTTCCGTTCAACTGGCTGGTGGAATTTGTTTGAACTTTTCCAACCCGCTGCCCGGTTGAAGGGAAGCAGCATGTCCTTGTGGGTACGAGCACACATGTGCCAGTGTGCGAAGGGTGGCTTCCACGCACCGTGACGTCGAAACAAGCGCTTTTCCGGAGTAGGAGAAGGGGAAGTCGTGACATTCGGTGACTAATTTATGGAGGAACTAAAACATTCTGACATTTGTTAATTTTTCACCGTTTCGGTTGCTGCTGTCAACTCTGAGGGAAGAGACATGTCGTGTACTCCTCATGAAGCACGGAGCACATGCATCGATCGGGGAGACTGTACGCCACCGTCAGCGCATCCACAAACCCTTTTAAGTTAAACGGTAGGCAATCGCTGATGAAATCGATGAGAAACGACGACACGTTCCAGGCGCTCTTCTTATTCGAGAAGCATCAAGACCCCAGCTGGACAATTTATTTCTCTCCTTCCGAGCCAAACCACCTTGATGTATAAATCATGATAATCAACCCTACAGGTCTAGGAAATAATCGATTGTCCATGGCGGTGGAAGCTCGCAGCCCTGCATCGGCAAATCGATAATGCCCTCGTTCATCAAACAAACAAATGAGGATATATTCGATTTCATTACCCAGCCGAGGGATGCCCGCCATTCCAAGTCAGTCATTAGGATTCGTTTTCCATTTCGAATCGAACTTGATAAGTAACTTGAACTTGAGGGTTCTTGCGTTGATTTATCGGTGCACATTTGCGAGAGGTTCCAGCGGCGGTTGGGGCTGGCCACATAATTTACCGTAATTGGATTCTGCATCGGAGAAACATGGTTAGAGGCGGTCCTAATTAACAATGATTTGCGTACAGGTTCGAATGGCAGCGGAACGGCGAACTGAATGAAATTGTTTGATGCGGGGAATTGGGCGGAAACGCGTGGATGAGAGATTATGCAGACCGGCCAAGTTTGGCTGTGCTTTTCCCACTGTGGAAATCAAAAATTACTGAGTCCGGTGTCTACATGTGGGGAGTTAGCTTTTAGAGTCTTCTTCTTTTTTTCTGTGTCGCCATAGTAGGAGCATTAGCCAAGATGTCTCTTTGGTTAGCACGATCCCTCGCTAGCTGCCTTCAAATTGGTTAAGGTCCTTCTCCACTTGTGTGAGCCAACTCAACCTAGGGCGTCCTCTATTGCGTTTTCGCAATGGCTCGTATTCAACGACTTTTTGAACCAGAGCAGTTGTGTTTATACGATCTACATAGCCCAGTCGTCTCAGACGTTGTAATCGAAGACACCTGATGAGGCACTGTACAGTCCGCAATGTTCATTGATGAATCTTCTCCTCCAAAATGCCATCACGCACGCAGACGTAAGACTAAGTTCTTCCTCATCCGTTTTAAGTAACGTCCAAGTTTTCGCGTCGTAAAATAAGACTGGGATCATCAAGCTGTTGTACACAGCCAATTAAGTCCTTCAAGACAGAGATCCATTGCTCAAATCTTTTTGAGCCAGAGAAACAGCGATTGGCAAGAATGATTCTGGGTTTGATTTCTGTACCGATGTTGTTGTCCCTGGATTCCACGGATCCGATGTAGATGAAGTCCTTTACTGCCTCTGCTGCCTAGTGCGACGATCTGTTAATGACATCGACATAGCGTGTTCTTCCTTAACGGCAGTGTACACTTCGTTTTACTCTCATTAACTGTCAGGCCCATTTAAGCCGCTTCCACTTTAGCGTCAGCAACCGGCTTATTGACGACTCAATGTGTGCGTCCAACCACGTCAACACCGTCCGCGAAAACTAGCAGTTGAACTGACTTTTAAAGTGTCCTGCCTTTGGTATCGATCTGATTACGCTCAACAAGACTCTATTAAAGCGGCATTTTTGACTTTTTTCATCAACCTTTGGGTAAAGTAGAAATTTACCCAATGAAAGATTCTGGGTACTGCACTCACTCGAAACTAGGTCTTGCAGGAATTATGCATGAGGGGACTTTTCAAAATATGCAAACGCAATTTTATAAGACTGGTTTTCCAATAGAATAAGTTGTGAATACAACTTTAATGTTTTCCTATGAACACTCTACAATTTAGGCTCATTGTAATGGAAGCTTTTAAGGCTCGAAAACTGGTTACGAATGAAAACAAAACATTTACCTGGGCTTCAATTCGAGGAATTCGAGTGCACAAACATTTTCCGGGAACTGAGTGATTCATGCTGAGGGTAGCCACAAATCGGCTTACGAACTGGGAATATGTTTTAAATGATTCTTAGAAACGTTAGTTTACCTTCCGCACGTGCACTGAAAGGCAGAATCTGAATTTATTTGAACAATGTGATGGCCATCCAAACAATGGACGTGCAGCATACCCATTCTACCCATTAGCCAGTTACTGAATCAAAGCAATCGCTGTTGAAGCAGCAACATGTTGCGCGGTTTAATTTTAGGAAATTTTTGGAAATAGTTTCGGTTCAATGTGAATTCCCACGAACAGCAAGAAAATGAGGAATGGGTAGATTTCCACTAACCAAATGCGATTTTACACCCCAAGGGTCCCTTTTACACCCCAAGGATTCCTTTTCCTGTTGTGGTCGTCAAAACTTTCTTTGTCAAATTTCAGCATCTAGAAATGAATTAGAATTGTGAATGTGTTGGATGTTACAACAGTTCATAGAATGAGCAAGGCCTAGTTTCTTCAACAACTACTCGAATAGTGCTTGCTACTGTTCTTCCACTTGTACTCGTTGAAGGAACCTGCAGTTTGTTGTCGACTACAAATGGCGAGTTTTGAGAACCTGTCTCATGGATAGTTACATCACTTTGAGTGATGACCCCAGGTCCAAACTGGTGGTGCCATCAAATAAACAAGGTTTTCAGCAGGGAATAGAATCTGGACCTTCGGCCCGGGGGTGTCGCACTCGACCCACTACCCCACGCTGTCATAAGCCTCCTTTAAATTGACGGCAAGGTGGTAAGTATTAATGTGTACTTCTTAGGTCTTATCCTTGATCTGCCGCAAAGTGCAGATCTGGTCTGGTGTCGACTTGCCTCACCTGAAACCATACTGATGAAAATCTATAAGGTTGTGAATTTATTCCGTTTGGGTCAAACGGAAGAGTTATTGTATAGAGGATGCTAAAGAGGAGCTCAGGACCTGCAATACTAAGCCAACTGTGAAGCACACCCTTCAATCGCCGGAGCTGAATGCCATCGAGAGTTTGTTGTATGAACTTGATCGACAGACGTGGCAGCCGTGGCTTAGTGAGTAGAATTGGACACTCATACGCCGAAGGTCTAGGTTCGGTTCCCAGGTTAACACCTCGAATTATTTCACGGCACCACCTCTTTCGAGCTACTGACTGAAAGTTAGGTCCTGGTTCCCCTGTGGACTGTCGCGCCATACAATTATATAGCCTTATTACTTGGTCGACGGGTCCGTGAGAACACAGTCTCATCGTTACCCGCACTAAAATATGGACTGCAGAAAGAATGGGCCAAAATTGGTCTCTCTAGTCTCATCAAAAAGTTGTCAGCAGTTTGCCACTCCGAAGTGAACAAAAGACTGACCTCTGAAAAACTGAAGGTGTCGTGGTTTGGAGATAAAAGACGTCAAGTGGTCTTACACGTTCCTTAATCTGCTTCTCGTGGCGCTACAGTTCGAGGTGGACCTGGGCCTCAACCAACATGCCTTTCCAACCAGCACGTTCTTGCACAAGCTACCTCCAATTGCGCACTCCAAGTTGGTTGAGGTCCTTCTCCACCTATGTGCGCCATCTTAGCCGAGGCCGTCCTCTGTTGCATGGTCCCAATGGCTCTGACTCGAAGACTTTTTGGGCTGGACCAGTTGTGTCCATTCGCTCTACATGGCCTAGCCATCTTGCATTGTATCCGAAGAACCTTGACCAGGCGCATGTCGCTGTACAGCTCATAGAACTCATTATTATATCTTCTCCTCCAGATGCCATTAACGCAAACAGGACCAAAAATCCCACGCAAAACTTTTTTCTCGAGAAACCCTTAGTGGCTTCTTTATCCGCCTTTGGTAATGCCCAGGTTTCCGCGCCATAAAGTAGGACGGGGATAATCAAGCTGTTATATAAAGCAAGCTTAGACCTTCGAGAGAGGGCTTTATTACTCAATTGCATCTTGAGCCCAACGAAACGGCGATTGGCAAGAGCGATTCTGCGTTTGATTTCGGTACTAATGTTGATGTCCCTGTTTACCGCGGAGCGGAGGTAGACGAAGTCCCTGATTACCTCGAAGTGTCTGCTGCCAAGTGTGACTCTGTCCGAGACGTGGATGTTGGGTGTCCTTCCTTGATGCCAGCATGTACTTAGTTATGCCCTCATTTACCGCCAGACCCATTTTAGCCGCTTCCGCTTCAATGCGAGCAAACGCCTCACTGACGGCTCACTGTGTTCGTCCAATCACGTCAATGTCATCAGCGCAAGCTAGCAATTGAACTGACTTTTGGAAGATCTTGCCTCTGGTGTTGACTTGTGAGTTACGCTAGATCTTCTCGAGGATGATGTTGAAGAAGTCACATGACAGTGCCTCGCCTTGTCTAAAACCTTTCTTGTGACATTGAAGGTCTCGGTGAGTTCCTTACCGATCTTGACGGAACAGCGAGAGTTCTCCATGGTCATCCTAGACAATTTCACGAGTTTGGCAGGAATGAACTAGACATGGCACTGTATAGCTCGTCTCTATGCACACTATCATATGCGGGCTTAAAAATTGACGAATAGGTGGTGAGTGTCGATTTGCACTATTTGGGTCATTTCCAAGATCTGCCGTAAAGTGAAGATCTGGTCCATAGTGGACTTCCCAGGCCTGAGACCACACTGAGAGAAACCTACCAAGTTATGGACAAAAGATTTCAGACGCTCACAAAATACGGCAGAGAAGATCTTGTAGGCGATGTTGAGAAGGCTGATCTGCCGATAATTGGCGCAGTCAAATGAAGTTGTGTACCGGGCAAACGACGCTGAGATTCCGGTCATAGGATAAGCTTTCCTCCGACAATACCTTACAGATGAGCTGGTGCATGCGCCCAACCTGGTGAACTCCAGCTGCATTAAATAGTTCTGCGGGCAGTCCGGCCGCTTTAGCAGCTTTGTTCGACTTCAGCTTCGATATTGCTATTTTCACCTCGTCTAAATCGGGGTTACGGAATTGTTATCTATTATTGTCCAAATCTAGTAGAACATTCTTCCTAACAGCGGAATTTGGGCCGTTAAGAAGTTTTCAGATTCTCAGCACAGTTCTGCTTTGGGAAAATTAACAAATATACATCCACAACGTCCGTTAAGGAAAGTTTGATGGAAATCGTGACTGGGACAAAGACAATATTGTGCAAGAGCTCAAATCAGAATTTCATTTTCTCTCAACGTCGCTGACCATGTCTCCTTTGTTACCAATAACCACCGCCATGTTTGAAAAGTCGAACCACTTTAGCATTCAATGTGTTGGCATTCATTATCAGAAGACACCCTCTTGGCAGCATTGCGCGGCGATACTGCCAAGAATCGAATAAATTTGAAACTTGCCAACTCATCCACTCAGTGAAGTAAACAACTTGAATGCATCCTGCATGAGTTTCTTGTTCAACTTCAATGATATTCTAAGCGAAGAGAAGAGGCATTCACAATAAACCCCCTTTCGCCAATATGGACTGATATGTTCTCAAAGGTCGTGGCCATTGCTTTGAAAAGTGCATGAATGTAGGCGTAAAGCGGCCGCTTCTCCCCGGCAATTTCTTGAAATAATAATGAAATTGAGCATCAGACACGTGCATCATCGCATTCGCCACTTGGAGGTGAGAAATTTCCACTGAGGGCGGGCCGCATTAAACGACCTGCCATTTCATCTGTGCTCTAGTTTTGCTACTCTGCTTGGCCATCATTTGTTATGGTTCTTAGCGCAGTTCGTGCAGTTCATTTAGGAAGCTCGTCCTTCGCAGGAATTTAGCCAGCCCTGGGTGCTCATTCGATTTGATTACATTTTGATGGCACTGCTGTGAGGGAAGTTTTGCAAAGCCGACTGGACCTCATTCAGGAGAAGCAAAAATTATTCAACTCAAGTGTACGCCTGTGAAATGTTCCCCCGAGGACCAATGTACATACATTCGGTATCTGGATGACTGGGAGGTTGGTCTCGAAATCGACGTCAATGTCTGCCGGCATACTCCTACATATACCTGGGAATCGATTTGGAGAGCGATATGATGCCGATTGGGTGGGAACGGAAATTATTCCTTGACTTGGCACATTTCCATCGGAATTGTTCAGATGCCAGTCCGAACAACTTTCGAGCATGAAATGCCTGAAGGTCAATTTAAGCCAAGAGATGTCGGTGGTGGTGGTGACAGAGCGAGGGCGGGGAAACTTACTTGAAGTTTATTTGACAGATTTCAGTGTGATTTTTTTTTCAGAGTCTTTTGCCCGAAAAATGTAATTGATGATAGTTGTCAAATGTACTTTTCGTAGCTGGTTAGAAAGAAATCCGTATTTGGTCTGTGTGCCGCGTGATTGATTGACGGACGTTTGCTTGGGGTGAAACAACAGATATTTTTCAAAGACGCGCGAATGGCTGCACGTGAGAGGTCAACTTGGAAACATTTTATTTCTCCTTTGCGCTCCATCCAGGGTGGAACACTTTGGGTGGGCTTGCGGGCAGATGGCCATGACAAATTCATATGGGTTAATGTAATGTAATTTTTTATTGTGCTTATGCTCGCTTTTTGATGGATCTCATCTCTCTCCCAAATTGCTTTTTTATGTTTCAATTCGTCCGCTGGATGAGGACCTCCACGAAAGCATAAAGAGGGCAAACATGTTTGTTTCTTTTTCATTTTCAAACTGGGGTTGATGTGTTCCCAACGCACCGAGCATTCATATCAAAATTATCAAAGGTTAAATATTGTGTATCAGATAAACGGCGGTAGAGTTGGAAAGGGACTGTGACCGCTCTTCATCTCCTATAAACGATGGAAATGTGAACCTTGCCATCATTAATTTATTCTTTGTGTTGTTGGTGATTTGAGGGAGTAAAAAAAAAGAGATGGACCTAAGGCCTCAACTGCTTCGTGGCCCTTTGGCAGCATTGAACATTTTCGGTTTGATTTCATTTAGGCAGAATGATTAAGTAACCAATTGTAACCAATACAATAGTCTGCCCTTTTGAATTTTTTTTTTTAAATCCCTTTTCTGTCAATTTTCTTAAGAAAATATTGAAACTTTTTTTTTGTGTGGGAATAACACGTCACGTCATGCCTCATAACGTGATGTCACATAACGTCATGTCACATAACGTCATGTCACATAACGTCATGTCACATAACGTCATGTCACATAACGTCATGTCACATAACGTCATGTCACATAACGTCAGGTCACGTCATGACACATCACATCACATCACGTCATGACACATCACGTCATGACACATCACGTCATGACACATCACGTCACATCACGTCACGTCCTGTCATATCACGTCATGTCAGAACACCTAAGGTTATGTCACTTCATGTAACGTAATGTCTCGTCAAGTCATGTAACGTCATGCAATGCAGCGTCACGTCATGTTTAGTTACGTCGTGACACATGACGTCATGTCACGTCTCGCCATATCATAACACGTCACGCAACGTCACTTCAAATTGCGCCACGTCACCTCGCGTCACATGATGTCATGTCACTTCATATCACGCTATGTCACGTCATATCACCTCACCTAATCTTAGAGAATCGCAGTGAAGCTGCCGTAACTGCTAACGACTTTCCAAACAAACCAAACACAATCAACTTGCATAGTAAAATTTGAAGGTGCTTACTTGTCCGCTTGAAAAATTCACCACACACTCTGTTTTCGGCAAGGTAGCGAACTAAATCCGTTTACTTTCATCGTGTCCATTGACGACTTTGACAGCGTAATTTAAGGCTGTTAAATTTCCATCTATGTCGATTGCTTCATTGGTGACTAATGGAGTACTTCTGATTTAAACTAATTTGAACAATTTACCTCTGTCACAAAAACTTGCTTTTATCTAACACTAAGCCATAAAATTTTATGTAGACGTTTTCCAGCACAACCGAGAACCATTCCTATCAAATCGGCAATAAAACTGTTCCTTGTATACCATCAACTTAGGGCCTTGGCAAAATCGGTAAAAGGAAACGAATATTGCTCTCTCTTTTTAGATGTCAAAGCCGCTCTAATGGGTGACTTGATCTCTACGTTACTTTACCCAAATCCTCGAATCTGCTTGTCGTATAAAATTCCCGTTCTACCTACTCCATTACTCTCGTATTTAAACTGTTCGGCGTAAATCTATACAGGCTAAGTGGTCTGTCATGGCAAGGTCGATTCACCGCCATTGGAAAGTGCAACAACGGGCTGTTGGATTGCGGGTCTTGTTCACTGGCTACCTTATAGGTTATATGCCTTCATAATAGCGTTGATCTAGTTGCGTACAGATCAGGTCTGAAGGTAGAATAAACGACTTGCTGCAGAACGACTTCGATACAATCCAACGATTTTGCGGCGGCTGAAAGTTACAAATCAATTGTCAGAAGTGTGAAACAAAAGCCCGCTACAGCCACTTCTTGTTCTTCTTCTTGTGGCGGGGTGGACCCGGGGCTCAACCAACATGCCACTTCAACCAGATGTGGGATTTGGTTTCACGTGTTCACCTGCCTTTACGGCTTATATCACGGGGTCCATTTTCCCAAGAGTCGTAAGTAACGCAAGACTAAACGCCTTAGTTACCCAAGTACCAAAGATTATGCTTGAGGGGCAATCACCCCCACCTTGGTTTGATGCGAAGCCTTTTTAAAACCTCTCTGGGTCACAGCGCCCGGTTGAGAATTCAACTCCACACTGAGAAGAAATAGTCCCCTAACCGTCTTGCCTAGTTGTGGGTGAACAATCAACTAGACAAGTCAGCACAGTACACTATCCTCGACTCTACCCGCGATGTTAGATGGTAAACACAGCCACAAGATACTCCCACAAGGGGGCCCCCTGATCTCCCGTGGCACCAGAATATAGCCTCTGGTCAAGCTGTCACTACCAGTCAGGTTCCCTCAAAGCCTGGGTCTGTTAGCCGCCATCCCGAAACCGATGGTCTTTTCTCCATCAGTGATTCCGTTGTCACTGTAAATAGTGATACGGATGTGATTTTGAATCATGTCATTCATAAATTCAGTCACATCATCTGGAGATGCCCTTCCAACCAGCACGATCTTTCGCTAGCTACCTGCAATTGCGCACTCCAAGTTGGTTGAGGTCATCGTCCTCTGTTGCGTTATCCGTTATCTGATTCGAAAACTTTTTGAGCCGGAGCAGTGGTGTACGCTTCGCTATGTACGATACTTCTTAAAGGAAAAATACGTAATGGTCGAATCGGTAGAGGCAACTTCTACAGAATATACTAACTCCGTAACGTTCTACTTTCCCATATTAATCCCCACCGACCTTTTAAGAAAACTCTTTTTCGAATCTGCCATTCGGCTCATAACAGTGACTGTCTGTGGCTCAAAGTCTAGACTAAGCTCACTTCCTAATTCCTCAAAGGCCTCATTCGGCTTTTGACTCAATCTCAAGACTTAGCACCCTTCTTCCTAATTTCTAGAATGTCCCATTCTGCTCAAAACAGTGACTGTCTGTGGCTCAAAGTCAAGACTAATCACGTTCCCTAATTCTTCAAAGACCTCATTCGGCTTATGACTTATGAAAGCCTCATTCTGCTCAAAACAGTGACTGTCTGTGGCTCAAAGTCGAGACTAAGCTCACTTCCTAATTCTTCAAAGACCTCATTCGGCTTATGACTTATGAAAGCCTCATTCTGCTCAAAACAGTAACTGTCTGTGGCTCAAAGTCAAGACTAAGGACGTTTCCTAATTCTTCAAAGTCCTCATTCGGCTTATAACTCAAACTCAACACTTAATGCCCTTCTTCCTTAATTCTGGAAAACCTCATTCAGCTCAAAACAGTGACTGTCTGTGGCTCAATGTCAAGACTTAGCACGCTTCCCAATTCTTCAAACTCCTTCTTCCCAATTCCTCCCCTAGTTTTTCATTCATCCATGCCTGTAATGTAACATAATGTACGTAAGGCTTGCATTTCAAATTATTTCTGCGGCCTACACTAAGCTCAGCACTTGGGAGTTGCAACCTTCACCAAATTGAATCAAACGTGCCCACGTTTCAGACATCAATTAAATTATGTGCACTTACACAGTCCAAGGACAAAGGCATTATGTGGCAAGTCAGGACTTGCAAGCGACCTCGTAAAGGCCAATTACAATTGACAAAAATGATTATCGACATTAATTCACAATGTAATGAAAAGAACATCTCACACCGCGACCGCACGCTTGGATGGGCCACGGCAAGGTTGTCAAATCAGTCCGCAAACCAAAATAAAAACCAATGCTTGACTGCAAAAATTGTTTGCATTATTAAATATTTTACGCGGTGTGCTTTCGTTGTTTTTTGTTCTTTAATTTAACTACCCTATCTGGATCAAACGGCCGGGAGTTATTTGCATTTTTTCGGAGGGCTTCCTTTCGTATATTTTTGCGGTTTGCGTTTTGTTTTTTGCCTGGTGTTTCGTGAGAGCTCTGTATGTGGTTCTGGTGATGCCCTTCCGTAGCAACGCATGTGGGTTGTGAATGTTTGAAAAAATACCGTCTCTCTGAAGTGCGTTAATATTTAATTTAATAAAGGAAAAAGTACTCTCGTAAAATTTGTATAAAGTTCGTTAGTCATTCAAGCCAACATTGGAAAGAAATGGAAACTCCGGAAGTCAGAAATTCACTATGCGCTGTGAATGAAGCAAGTGCTGCGAGCGGATGTGAATTTATTTCAAGTGGAGTGGCAGTGTGGCAAACCTCTAGCGGTTTGCTGATGTGGATTAGGATGAATTACAATGGTTGGTTTAGTTTGGCAATCGTTGGGTTTATTTTTTTGGATTAGGGTCTGCTTTTATTTGCATGCGGTGACAAGACGACTAGCTGCGAAGGCGACTACATAAAGAATTCACGAGGCACTTACGCAGTGATAAGGGACTTCAGAGTGAATACGCTCCTTGCACTTCCCTTTTAATGAACCAACGAACGACAACCTCGATATTCAGAAGGACTCTCCTACGAAGCCATAATGGCCCAAAGAGTGTTGAAATTTGTGAAATATTTGTCTAAAGGTTAACTCCGTTGATTTGTGATGCGCTTGACTTAAGCTAAATTATTCACACACGTTATAGTAAAAGTGTTTCTTAAAAGGTATAGAAATTCCAAATACAATAAGATAAACATAATTTCCTTAACTTGACATAAAATTAACTTTGTTTGAAAGACAATTGTTTGGCATTATAACTAGCAGTATAACTTCTTTCACAATTATTTAAATCAAAGTCTTATCTGACTTTTTCCAGTATTTATGCCCGTGTCTAACGTGGCAAATGCCATCCTTCAAGCGGTCAAACTTATGTACGTGAAGAGGCTGGATTACGTGGACAGACGTAGAACAGCGTCTTCACATACAGTCACAGAAAGTACTCAAATGGTGTAGAGCCACACGATCTTAGAGGCCACCTCATAGGTACGTAATGCGGTTAACATAAGTTTTTTTTTTTTTTCAAAAAATCAATTGCTGCGTAGCTGTCACATGTTGCCCCGTCTTGTTGAAACCAAAGCTCCTGTTTATCATAATTGTTCACCTGATGAATAAAAGGTTTCCAAACATGTATCTCTATATGCTCTATATACGGTTAATACTGGCCAGCAGTCTATCTACTTTCCAATGCCAAAACAAGCTTAAAATAAATCATGTGACAACTTATAAAATGGATGCCAATTTACAAAGTGTTTTCAACTTTTTCTTTTTCTTCTTCTTCTTATGGCGCTATAGTCCAGGGTGGACCTGCGCCTCAACCACCATGCCTCTCCAGCCCGCACGGTCGCTAGCTGCCTCCAATTGCCCATTTCAAGTTGGTTGAGGTACTTTTCCACTTGTGTGCGCCATCTTAGCCGAGGCCGTCCTCTGTTACATGGTCCCAATGGTTCGGATTCTAAGACTTTGCGGGCCGGAATAGTGGTGTCCATACGCTTTAAATGGCCTAGCCATCTTAAGCATTGTATCCGAAGACATTTGACCAGGCGCCTGTCGCTATACAGCCCATAGAGTTCGTCGTTAAATCTTCTCCTCCAGATGCCATCAACGCAAACAGGACCAAAAATCGCACGCAAAACTTTTCTCTTGAAAAGACTAAGAGCTTCCTCATCCACTTTTAGTAACGTTCAGGTTTCCGCGCCATAAAGTAGGACGGGGATAATCAAGCTGTT
Source organism: Eristalinus aeneus (assembly GCA_955652365.1). Lineage (NCBI taxonomy): Eukaryota > Metazoa > Arthropoda > Insecta > Diptera > Syrphidae > Eristalinus > Eristalinus aeneus. The sequence continues at coordinate 96,334,303 of OY019130.1, read as the reverse complement.
ATATAAAGCAAGCTTAGACCTTCGAGAGAGGGCTTTATTACTCAATTGCATCTTGAGCCCAACGAAACGGCGATTGGCAAGAGCGATTCTGCGTTTGATTTCGGTACTAATGTTGATGTCCCTGTTTACCGCGGAGCTGAGATAGACGCAGTCCCTGACTACCTTTAAGTTTCTGCTGCCTAAAGTATCGCTCTGTCCGAGACGTCGATGTTGTGTGTCCTTCCTTGATGACAGCATGTTCTTTGTTTTGCTCTCATTAACCACCAGACCCATTTTAACTGCCTCCGCTTCTTGCCCCCAAACGCCTCATTGATGGCTCGCTGTGTTCATCCAATTACGTCAGTGTCATCATCGTAAGCTAGCAATTAAACTGACTTTTGGAAGATCGTGCCTCTGGTGTTGACTTGTAAGTTATGCACGATCTTATCGAGGATGATGTTGAAAAAGTCGCATGACAGTGCGTCACCTTGTCTAAAACATTGTTTGACATTGAAGGTCTCGGTGAGTTCCTTACCTTACAGTGAGAGTTCTCGATCATCATCCTACACAGTCTCACGAGTTTGGTAGGAATGCCAAAACTAGACATGGCACTGTATAGCTCGTCTCTATGCACTCTAGGTGGTGAGTGTCGATTTGCACTATTTGGGTCATTTCCAAGATCTGCCGTAAATGGAAGATCTGGTCCATAGTGGACTTCCCAGGCCTGAGACCACACAGAGAGAAACCTACCAAGTTATGGACAAAAGGTTTCAGACGCTCACAAAATACGGCAGAGAAGATCTTGCAGGCGATGTTGAGAAGGCTGATCTGCCGATAATTGGCACTGTCAAAGAGGTCTCCCAGCTGAGATTCCACTCATTGGGCATGCTTTCCTCCGACCATATCTTACAGCTGAGCTGGTGCATGCGTCCACCCAGGTGAACTCCAGCTGCATTAAATAGTTCTGCGGGCAGTCCGGCCGCTCCAGCAGCTTTGTTCGACTTCAGCTTCGATATTGCTATTTTCACTTCGTCTAAGTCGGTAGGATGGAATTCTTGCCTATCATCGTCCAAATCGTTAAGGAGTCTGCAGAAGTGATCCTTCCAGATTCTCCTCACAGAATGCGACTCTACTATAAGTGACTCTACTATAGGTGATGTTAAAATCAGCACATCAGTGGCAGCTTTTTTGATGGCTTCTTGACAACGTTTCCAGTCTTTTTCTATGTTCAGTGCAGGCAGCGTCGAACTTTGAGCGAGTTTCAGGGAGACTCAGTCGGCAAAGTTCCCAGCGATCGGCTGCGATTGTAGCTTAAGGACGTCAAACCGTATTGACCTCTCTCGACTCCGTTGATCTTTCGATATCTGGACTCTTATCTTGGCTACCACAAGGTTATGATCCGAGTTGATGTTTGCATCTTGGAAGGTTCGGACATTGAGAATACTGGAGAAGTATCTGACGTCGATCGCAACGTGATCAATCTGATTAACGGTTGATTGATCAGGGGATCGCCAGGTTCCTTTGTGTATGTTCATCTGCAGCAAAAGGGCTAAGAGAGGAAACTGCTTGTGGAACATGGAGGCAAAAATTGCGATTGCCAAACATTGGCATTGACCCGTCTGTTTCAAATTCACCCCAAATTGCTCCCCACGCATATCAGCGGACTGAACGGATTTAGAAATCAGATGTTGGTATAAGTGAGCAAGAATTCCAAATATCTGGCACTGTCTAAGAAGAACAGAATGTCTTCTCAACAGAACGTCGCCCTTGGCAGTTTAAGGCAAGCTTGCCATAAAATAGTGAAGAAGGAACGTGCTTTAGTAAAAAATAATTAATAATTGTATGGCGCGACAATCCACAAGTGAACCAAGGCCTAGCTTGCTTATCAAGTACTAGTGTTGAGTAGAAGGGACATATAATTATAAGCTGATTCCGAGCCTCAAAGTTACAGAAACTTTTTTATGGACAGTTGTTATACTTTAAGTATTGCATTTGATATTTCTGGATTGGGCAAACCCTAGTGTTGCAGTCTGGCAACGGCCAGCTCTATCGTACAGTTTGACATTTTGAGGTTATACGTACGCAGAACGTTTTCCTTTAAAGATCCAAGCCACCCAAAAAATGGAATTAAATCGTGAAAATTTTCGTGCGATTATTTTTTACAACTTTCGATGTGGATTAACTCAACAAAAGTGCATCGGTGAAATTAATTAAATTTTTGGCGATGAAGCTCTATCAAGGACCAGTGTTTATCGATTGTATGGTGAGTTCAACCGAGGTCGTAGTTCACTCCAAGACGAATTTCGTGAAGATCGTCCAAAATCAGTTGTTGTTCCGGAAACCATTGATGCTGTGCGCTTACTGATATTACAAGATTGGTAAGTGTCCTATCGTGAGATTGATACAACCTTAGGCATTAGTGGGACCAGCATACATTCAATATTGCATGAACATTTAACCGTAAAAAAAATTTCTTCGCGTTGGATCCCACAAAATTTGTCAATCCCTCAAAAAAAGGCTCGTGTCGATTTTTCGAAGCAAATGCTCCAAAAATACAATCGTGGTGCTCCGGAACACGTCTATGACATCGTGACAGGTGATGAATCGTGGTTTTGCGCGTATGAGCCCGAACGTAAACAGCAGTCAACTGTATGGCTGCTTTAAATTGAGCCAAATCCAACAAAAGTTGCTCTTGCACGAAGCACTCCCAAGCAAATGGTCTTTTTCCAGAAAAGCTGGACGTGTCGCAAGCGTACCCCTAGAACAACGCAAAACAGTCAATTCTGAGTGGTACACACCCATTTGTTTGCCAGTTGTCTTCCAATAAATCAAGAAAACCAAGCGCCGAAGACTGATCACTCTTCACCACGACAGTGCGAGCTCTCACACATCGTCTCAAACAACTGCATTTCTGACCACTCAAAACATCGATTTGATAGTCCTGACTTGGTACCGAAAGACTTCTTTTTATTCCCGTACGTAAGAAATAAAATGAGACACCCAGTGAGCGTCTCCTACTTTCTACCACTTTTTTAAAGTTGAGGGCTTTTCTAGCGGCAGCAGTGTTGTTCCTGTGTTCTATAAGGCTAAACCCACTTAAGCCTTGAACAGCCTGGTGTCTGTTTAGTGACTGAATTTTCTTTTCCAAAAACTTTCTACTCAAACTGGGCTTAAGATTGAACGCAGATTGCTTATGGGATTGAGGTGAAGATGAAGGTTTTCAAAACATTCTTCGAGAGAAGGCCCAAGGGAACAGCGATTGGCATGCGTTCTTCTTAATTTTGGTACTCATGTGGCCCCTGCTCTTTACTTTGGAGACGAGATAGACTTCGTTTTTACATAGACGATGACATCGTGCTCAAGTTGTCGATGTTGTGCGTTTTTTCTTAGATGACAGCACTCTTTCAGCGTTAAAGCCGACTCTGCTCTAATAGCGACAAGTGCTTAGTTGAATTCTGTGTCCAAATCTGTGTTCAACTCTGTGTTCAACATATTACGCCAATGTTTTCCACGTATGCCTGGACACAGATTTTTGAGAGATCGTGAGTTTTGTATTGGGGAGTGCGTCCTTTACGATGACTAAAATTTGTTTGTCATCAAAGGTATCTGTGAGTTTGATACCGACCTTGACGGAGCAGCGAGTTTTCCCCATTGTCATCCTAGACAACTTGATGATCTTGGTAGGAAAGCCAAAGCTAGTCATGGCGCTGTGTAGCTTGTCCTTATGCACACTGCCATATGCGGCCTCAAAATTGACGAATAGGCGGTGAGCTTCGATCTGACCTTGAAGCAAAGAGAACTCTTCACCGTCACAGCCTGATAAGGATGACAAAAATGCCACCCTGAGAATGGCATGGATCGTTAGCTTGGAGGGCGACTACTAATCACGCACTGACAGATTAAAAACTCGGAATGCATCAGATTGCTTTCTTAAAATTTTCTTAACACACATGAATTCATACGTTCTAAGTCTGTGGAAATCTATTTCCTCGTTCTCATGACACACTTACTCACTTTCCAAGTGAGGAAGCTCTCTAATCACTTATTGAAGCTTCATTTTGTACCTTGTGACTCCTTTACCTGAGGCACTCACTGTGAGTCGTGGACGTGCCAAGAGAACGTTTAGAATATTCCTGCACTGTGTAGGTGCCAAGAGCACGTTAAGAATATTCCTGCACTGTGAATGCAAGGTGTGTGGCAAATTTGATAGGCGGCAGAGGTAGGCAAGCTCAAAAGGAAGTCTTGTTTGGGTGGACTACGTAATTGACACAAGAGAACATCATCAAGCGAAACGTTGCATGCAACAATCAAAGCACCAACCAAAGAATCAGCCAATGCTCCATCCGAGCAGCGGGTCACAGATTTGTTCCAAGCAGTAGGCAAGGAAGTAACCAAAGGACCAGTTGGGACATATTTATAAACAGAAGAAGGTAAACCTCTTGGAGTGTCACTCTAATACAAGTTAGGGCGCCCATGCAAGCCGGAAGACAAAGCCCCGTCTTTTCGAAGACACAATCGGAAAACGAATCACAAGTCGAGGCTTCAACTAACATGGAAGCAGTTGAAGTGCAGTCGAAGGACAGTCGAGAACCCTGCCGAAGCAGTCGATGAAGTACTATTCAAAATTGATGCAACCATTAATGTTTTAACCAAAATAGGACCAGACCAACAAGTCAAAGCAAACATTCGGAAACCGATTTGATGCAGGCGAAAGACAAGGTCCTTCCGAATCAGCATTTGATGCAGGAAACAAAGCAGCAGTCGAAACATCCGTTGTAGCACCGGTCTGAGCAATAGTCACTTCAGGTTTTTCCTCAATTTGGCTTTTTGTTGTCTGTCTATCTTCGAGAACTTAGAGTCCTCCCTCTTCTCCTCCCTCAGATCCAAATGGCAGTCCAACTCCACGTTCACACGACATACCAAGCTCCACTCGTGAACACTCCGTAATCCAGTGGTAATACAACATCATGGTCCAGAAGCCACTTCTCTAATCGGCTTGTCACAGATTGAATATGACTCTCGAGTTTCCAAGGACATCCTCTTGCCAGGGGCTGAATCGTGTGGGTACTTGCTTCTGTGAGTTATCGATTGAAAGCTCAATTATTCTCCGGTTGTCACACGAAGGAAACCGATTCCGAGAAGGCCTCGGGACCCATCGCACGCCTTCCACTCCACAATCAAGCCAAACACTCCGCGACCAGCAATTAGTACTCATCCCCAGCCAGTAGGCGCCGGGTTCCTTGACAAAGCGGACACATTTCCCCCTGCCTTCCGATCCGCCTAGACTTATCTGTGTTTTATCGATTAGAATTGAAAATAATTTGCCAACCCTCCGGAGGTGGGGTCACTAATTGTCCTTCAATGACAATTATTTTTAGACGCTCATGTCTCGTGCGGTTAGCTTACGCATCACGTACGCACAGGATGCGTGCGGATAGAGACAATAAAAATCGTGTTCTCTTCTCATGTTCACATCCCGTAGGTCGTTCATTGCACATGAGAGATTCCATTGCCGGCAGCAGGGGCCCGGGGGGTAGTGTCTATTTATGGAGACGTGAAACATTTACGGCGTCTCAGCTATTATCGGTGGGGATTTGTTCGACGCAGCGAACGATCCTTTTACGAGACACGTTTGTTTTGTCATGCGACGTCGTTACACGCATCCTTCCGTTGGATACGGCAAAAGCGAACAAGACGGTAATGAAGTTCATTTTGTAAAATTGAAGCGCGCTCGTTACAGTCTAAGCGCTACGCATGAAGCATTTCAATTCGATGTGCGATGCGGGCAAGCAGTTCATTCCTTTTTGGCGTGAGTCGCTTTTTTATGAACAGCAGCAGACAATTAAATAAGGGAGATGAAGACGATAGACCATTATGGGCTTTATTGATATTGGTGGTGATTTTATTTCTATCGGCAGCACACCCGCAGGACCTCAGATCAATCGATTTAACCTTTATGATGGCATTTGTATTTTACTGCCGGTGCTTAGGAGCGGAAGATGATGCCTTTCAGCTGACAATCCATCCGTCTAATAACTCGGGGCGAAGGAAGTGGGCTGCCACATCAATTTGCGGCCATCTGTGACTATGCCTGGAATTTTATTGGCACCACACCGAAGGACGAAGGACAACCGGCGACAGGCGGCTGCTGAGGATTTTAAGTTCATCTTAAATTCTGCACAACCTCGCCTGGGAAAGAGAATTAATTTTGAACACATGTCCTTGCATTGTTCTGGGGAAGGAGAACGGAATACATTGAAGAGAGCTCAACTTGGACGGGGTGATTTACATAGGGGACACATGTTTTCCATAAATCGTACACCGAGACAGAATGGAATGAGGTCCTCTGTGCAAACAGACATTCCTCGAAAGTATACGTGTGTTGCGCAAAGGGGGTGAGGTGGTGACACGGGAAAGTTTATCCTTGCAAATGTCCCCGGTTTTAGCAGAAAATCCTTAGCATGTGGCGACGAGATTGAACTTAAGACGGGTTGCAAGTTGGTCGACCTCAGAGAGTACAGACGGTCGTTCCACATGCGACCTCAGCAAATTTGCAGATCAACAAACTTTGTGTTCTTCGCACTTCATCGGGTTACAAACAAGTTTATTTCAAATTAGGTGTCGAACTTTGTGGATTTCAGAAAAAAAATTTCGTTCGAAGAACTCTCAATTGACATTGCCATCTTCTCATTGACAGCAAAGTTTACTTCTTAGGAATGCTGCATGAATTCTGGTCGAGATTGAGAGATGGTGATGATAAGGGATGAAAATAAAACTTCAAAAATCTATTCCGTCAATTCAATACCTCGGGTTTACTTCCAGTTGGGTAAAGGATTAGGAGGCGGAGAGGAAGCTAAGGTCAAAAATCTGTTAAACCGAAAGTGTAGAGCATTCAAAGCCATATTTTGAAATGAGTAAAATTTGGAAAGAGTCTCGTCATGTTTTAATTTTATGATACAGAAGTGATTCAAAATTTTCAAGGTTTTGAAACGTTTAGTGATCACAGCCCTCTATCATTCGTTTCGGTTTCTATAGGTCTTACCCGTCAAACAAGAATGAACATTTCAATGTTCTCTGCCATGTTGCACTTAAACCAGGCTATTAGACCAGGCTCTTAAGCTAGGAAAATGTTTGCATGTGAATGACAAATTACCAATGACCATCCATTCTGCTGATGTGCCACTTTTGCTAAACTCAACTCTCATGATTTCATTTATTTCTTGAATTATTGTTCAAATAGGATGAAGGCGCAAATGGAAATAGTCAAATTGAGGCAAGCACTTCTGATATACAGTGAGCCAAAATAAAACTGTGTCGCATATTACAATGAAGTTTAAGTCGAAAGATCACAGCCATCTTTTTAAATGTTGAAACAATATAAACTGCAAAAGAAAATATATTTTTATTGAATTTGAAATAACATGACATTTTGGCAAAAAGGCGTCCCTGTGAACTGTAAAACCTTTTTTTCCTAACTGATAGTATTATAATTCTGTTAAGCTTGTTAATACTTCTCAGAAGAAACAAGAAGGAGCATGAGAAGCACGCGGTCGAAGAGGAATGAACCCCGAAAGTTTGACCGAAATTCAAAACAGCTAGCCGGAGGATACAAGGTTCGCACCGAAGCCTGCCGGGATCAAGGATAATTTCTGTAGACTACTTAACGGCGAAGAGGGCCCAAATTACACTGGCAGAATGTTCTATTCGATTTGAACGATGATGGACAAGAAATTCGGCCCCACGACCATAGACGAGTTGAAGATAGCAATATCCAAGCTGAAGTCGTACAAAGCTGTTGAAGCGAATGCGCCGTCTGCAGATGAGTTGGTTGGGCGAATGCACCAGCTCATCTGTAAGATGTGGTAGGAGAAAAGCAAACCCTATGAGTGGAATCTCAACGTCGGTTGCCCGTTCCACAAGAAGGGAGACCCCTTTGACAAGATCCTCTCTGCCGTATTGTGTGAGCGTCTGAAACCGTTTGTCCAAAACCTGAAAGGTTCCTATCAGTGTGATCTCAGGCCTGTGAAGTTCACCGTAAACCAGATTTTCACTTTACGACAGATCCTGGAAAAGACCAAAGAAATACAAATCGACACTCACCACCTATTCCTCGATTTTAAGGCCGCAAATGACAGTGTGCATAGAGAAGAGCTATACAGTGCTATGTCTAGTTCATTTCTGCCAAACCCGTGAAATTGTCTAGGATGTCCATGGATAAGTCTCGCTGCTCCGTCAAGGTCGGTAAGGCACTCACCGAGACGTCCAATGTCAAACAAGGTTTTAGACAAGGCGAGGCACTATCATGTGACTTTTTCAACATCATCCTCGACAAGATCGTGCGTAACTCACAAGTCAACACCAGAGGCACGATCTTCCAAAAATCAGTTCAATTGCTGGCTTACGCTGATGATATTGACGTGATTGGGCGAACATCGTGAGCCGTCAACGAGGCGTTTGCTAGCATTGAAGTAGAACCGCCTAAGATTGGTCTGATGATTGATCAAGAAAGAAACACACAACTTCGCCTTCCCGGACAGAGCGTCACACCAGGCAGAAGAAACTTCGATAAAAACTCAGCGGTAAATAGGGACAACAACACCAGTACTATAATCAAACGCAGAATCGCTCTTGCCAATCGCTGTTTCTTTGGGCTCAAAAGGCAACTGCTTAAAAAAGCCCTCTTTCGAAGGACTAAGACTGCTTTATACAACATCTTGCTCATCCTAGTCCTACTTTATGGCGCGGAAACCTGAACATAACTAAAAGCGGATAAGGAAGCTCTTAGTCTTTCCGAGAGAAAAGTTCTGCGTGCGATTTTTGGTCCTGTTTGCGTTGATGGCATCTGGAGGAGAAAATTTAACGACGAACTCTATGGGCTGTATAGCGACATGCGCCTGGTCAAACGTCTTCGGCTACAATGCTTAAGATGGCTTGGCCATGTAGAGCGTATGGACACCACGAGTGACATCGTAATGGAGGTCCGACGTAGAATCGCAGCCCATGCTTCTTCGGTCTGTCAAAACAACTGGGCTCGGGACTCCTGACTCGAAGGACCATAGTCATGCTCTACAAAACCCTTATTCTGCCGGTCCTGTTTTATGGAGCCGAAAGCTGGATATTAAGTACGGCTGCAGAGCTAATTCTTGGGGCCTTTGAAAGAAAAATTCTACGTCGGATATAGGGTCCCGTCTGCGAGGAAGGCCAATGGGGGAGACGACAAAACCGCAAACTCTAAGACCTTTACAGGGTGTGGATGTAGTCCGGAAGGCAAAAATCCGTCGACTGCACTGGATAGGCCACATCGAACGTATGGACAACAACGCTCCAGCAAAAAGTGTCTTTGAATCCGATACTCCTGTTTCGAGAAGAAAAAGAAGACCGAACCTCCGGTACAGAGACCACGTCATCGCGGATGTAAGACTACTTGGCCTTGATGACTGGAAGCAACGTGCCCAGGACCGTCACCGATGGAAGGCAGCAATTGCTCAGGCTCAGACCCTTCCTGGTTTGTCTGCCTGATAAGTAAGTAAGTAAACTATGATGAGTAAAACAAAGTAACGGTACTTTAACATAAGCCTTTTTCAACAACTTCCCCACTTGTTTTTTGGGCTACGAATTTGTAATAGTTATGGTTTTAGTATCAGTGCAATAAGAGAATCGACAAAATTTTATGTTATTGGGATTGAATAAATTTATATAATATCTCTTTTCCACCTTTTTCACAAAGTACTACACAGCTCGTATATGCAGTACTATACATAATTTGAAAGGTCTTGACATAACCTACAAAACGACGCTATGCATTTATTCGGATACTGCGTTCAACAGTTATAGAAGCGTAAACATGGACTTCACTAACGCTAAAATTCGCGCTATTTTAAAGTTCTCCTTCGTTAAAAGCAAATCCGCTAGAGAAGCGTTCCGTGAAATTTATGGTGTTTTTGGGGATGGTATTATATCACTTCGAACCGCGGAGAAATGGTGGAGATTCAGAGCCGGTGATAAGGTCACCATGGATAAGCCAGCCGGCGGAAGACCTGTGACGATCAATAGACCGGCATGTGACATCGCTGGTCACCAAACCATTTTAAACCATCTGCAGAAGGCTGGATATAAAAAAAAAACTTGATGTTTGGGTGTCACATGATTTGACGCAAGAAAACCTCCTGGACCGAATCAACGCCTGCGATATGCTGCTAAAACGGAACGAACTCGACCCATTTTTGAAGCGGATGGTGACTAGCGTCGAAAAATGGATCACATACGACAATATCAAGCGAAAACCGCGGTGGTTGAAGGCCGGTGAATCGTCCGAAACAGTGGCCAATCCGGGATTGACGGCCAGGAAGGTTTTGCTGTGTGTTGGGTGGGATTGGAAGGAAATCATCTACTTTGAGCTGCTCCCACATGGCCAGACGCTTAATTCTACCAACTACTGCGAACAACTAGACCGCTTGAAGCAGGCTATCGACCAGAAGCGTCCAGAATTGGCCAACAGGAAGGGTGTAGTGCTCCAATCTAAACCAACCAAAGTTCTCAACACTTGCGAGTGGTAATTTTGCAGAAAGTTACCTGCATAGACTCGTACGAGATCAATTTGACGAACACAACTAAATAAGGTATGAAGAACAACTTGAAGTTGATGAGATAGTGTTTATCGAAAGATCATCTCCTTCAATGCTCATTTCTGGCAAACAAGCAAAATTTGTGTTATTGGGGAGGCAGCAATCCAAAGTTGTTGTCTACAAGCCGGAATTGTTCACGTGGAGAGGAAGTGAACCTCAGGCACAGCCTACAGACGAATGTGTTTTTAAGGGCGCCAAAACTTGGACGTTACTTAAAGCGAATAAAAAAGTCACTAGCCTTTCTACTTGTTGATAGCATTTCAGGGTCCAACTACAAACTTTATGAGCTGTACAGCGGAATGAGACAAGTCAAGCGTCTTCGGCATTTCCCATAACAGTGACTAGTTGCCCAGTTGTAGGTAGCATCCCCTATATCGAGGACAAGTTGCCGCAGCGTAGAAAGCAAATGCATCTACTCAAAAGACAAGTATTCGCGTCCTAAGTGGATCTGTATCTGCTTTGAGACAAACGTATGCCCTATTTTCGATTTCCAAACTGAACCATTTATGAGTTGCTGAGAAGACTTAAAGTGTGAAACAGGTTGATGGAAAATTCCTCAAATTTTGTTGTTCAGATGAATTCCAATCTGTGACTGCATTATTTTTCAATTTCATGAAAATGTAAGGGTCAACAAAATATCTTTGTACGCCCCCATCACAAGTTGGCCCATATCAACTCAATCAACAGTTTATTTGAACCTGAGTTGGGATTTCTTTGCCAACCCTTCGATTTGTGAATACTTCTGTTACATAACATTAGTTTTAAGCTCTAAATTTTCATAAGTTCACTCTTGTTCCGGTTCCTACAAAGCAATACCAACAATAGAAAGGTGGCTGTGCTTAACGTCGCGGTTGCTTTCGTAGAAAGATGGTGGTGCTTAACGTCGCGGTTGCTTTGGTACTTGTCTCGTGGGACAAATTATCGACTCCGCTTTTGTTTCTGTTCGGGGAGCTCTTATCTGACGACGTGAACATCTCACTAAGTTATGTCGTATTATCTTTAACATTCTGAAGGTCGAAAACCGTAGTTGTCTTGTAAAATATGTTGGGACTCCATCAACGGCGAAGTTTGAGAAGCTTTCTTAGACAGTTATTACTCTTTGAGTGTTGTCAGCAGCTCAAAAGAGGTGATGCTGTGAAAAATTCGAAAAATTCGTGTTGAGCTGGGAACCTGCACACTTCGGCGTGTGAGCGCCGCACTCTACTCACTACGCCACGGTGACCGTTAACTTAGATGAAGGAATAACTTGTAGGTCAATTTGATTTTGAATTCACTGCCCACAACTTTTATGCCCCACTGTTCTTGTACACAATGACATTGGCTTTTGTGTGGGCTGGTGGTTGACGCTATTGGAAAACCCATCATATGGATTGATTGCACCGTAAAATATCCACTAACGTTGCATAAGAATGTCCATTAACTCAAGTTGTTTACTTCAATAAACCCTCTCTGTTACTCTACCTCGAGGAGGAACTGTGAGTGTTTTATTTCTGAACCCCCACAAACTTTTATCAAATATGATATGCTCCTTAGCGAAACCATGATACCGTCAAATAAAATCTTGTTTTTCCATCAGTCACCACACTTTGAAGAATTCAATTCGACGCACACTTGTACTCGTACCATAAACCGTCAGTCCTTGGCACATAACAGTGCCCAACTAGCACGTGCCAACGAATTTTGAGACTGCAATGGCAACTTGAGCAGAGCATTTCCAGAATCACTTACAAAAAAAAAAAAAAAAAAAAAAATTCGTCCCAAACTTCCAAACCCAAAAACAACAAAGGATCGTTGTCGTCCTGAGAGATTTGCGCGACTATAAATAGCCCCGAGGAATTAATTATTCCTGAAGTACATTACCCAAGCGAATATCTAAGTAGCCTGTGCGCGGGTGAAATTACTTGAACCCGAAGACCGAGAAGTGCGTAAAAATCTGTTCTCTGCCGCGTTGCGACTTGAGAACTGACGTCAATTCGTCCCATCTCCATGGAAGGCTTTTGGAATTCGAATAGGCTTGCTTGGAATTAATTACGTTTACGATGTGAATTAAAACAGCCGGCCGCCGCGGCGGCGTGGTGTGTGGTGAGATGGCACCAAGGAAGATGACAAAATGCTACGCGTCCATTTAGCTGTGAAGTTAGTTTACAACAATGGTTCGCCGCACATTGAGAAGATACGCTGCTCTCTTCAGAAATAACATGCGATTTGGACGTTCCTCTTGATTACGACACACTGTGCAAGGGGAAGGGAATTAGGAGATGTACCCGCCAGCGATAGTCTGTAGCCACAGAAGCTATGGTTTGTGGGACTACACAGCGCGGACTTAGCTTTTTCAACAACCACACGTATTGTGCGTTTCCCTAAATTCAATTCACTTCTGAGCAACGATTGTGTAGTGGGTAAAGTGTAACGCTGACACGCCAAAGGTCCCAAAAGGTCCCAACACCTCGCTTTATTGACGGAACCACCCGTTTGGACCTCGGGACAACACTGTCCGCGAGTCAGGTTCTCAGAACTCGCCATTTGTAGTCGACAACGAGTAGGTTCCTTCAACGAGTTCAAGTGGAAGAAGAGTAGCAAGCACTATTCGAGTAGTTGTTGAAGAAACTAGGCCTTGCTCCTTCTATGAACTGTTGTAACATCCAACACATTCACAATTCAAATTTAATTCGAAATGCTGACATTTGACAAAGAAAGTATTGACGACCACAACAGGAAAAAGAACCCTTAGGGTGTAAAAGGGACCCTTGGGGTGTAAAATCGCATTTGGTTAGAGGAAATCTACCCATTCCTCATTTTCTAACTGTTCGTGGGAATTCACATTGAACCGAAACTATTTCCAAAAATTTCCAAAAATTAAACCGCGCAACATGTTGCTGCTTCAACAGCGATTGGTTTGATTCAGTAACTGGCTAATAGGTAGAATAGGTATGTTGCACGTCCATGGTTTGGATGGCCATCACATTGTTCAAATAAATTCGGATTCTGCCTTTCAGTGCACGTGCGGAAGGTAAAGTAACGTTTCTAAGAATCATTCAAAACATATTCCCAGTTCGTAAGCCGATTTGTGGCTACCCTCAGCATGAATCACTCAGTTCCCGGAAAATGTTTGTGCACTCGAATTCCTCGAATTGAAGTCCAGGTAAATGTTTTGTTTTCATTCGTAACCAGTTTTCGAGCCTTGAAAGCTTCCATTACAATAAGCCTAAATTGTAGAGGGTTCATAGGAAAACATTAAAGTTGTATTCACAACTTATTCTATTGGGAAACCAGTATACTAAAATTGCGTTTGCATATTTTGAAAAGTCCCCTCATGTATAACTCCTGCAAAACCTAGTTTCGAGTGAGTGCAGTACCCAGAATTGTTCATTGGGTAAATTTCTACTTTACCCAAAGGTTGACGAAAAAAGTCAAAAATGGCGCTTTAATAGAGACTTGTTGAGCGTAATCAGATCGACACCAAAGGCAGGACACTTTAAAAGTCAGTTCAACTGCTAGTTTTCGCGGACGGTGTTGACGAGGTTGGACGCATACATTGAGTCGTCAATAAGCCGTTTGCCGACGCTGAAGTGGAAGCGGCTAAAATGGGCCTGACAGTTAATGAGGGTAAAACGAAGCATACACTGCCGTTAAGGAAGGACACACTATGTCGATGTCTTTAACAAAGCGTCACACTAGGCAGCAGAGGCAGTAAAGGACTTCATCTACATCGGATCCGTGGAATCCAGGGACAACAACATCGATACAGAAATCAAACCCAGAATCATTCTTGCCAATCGATGTTTCTTTGGCTCAAAAAGATTTGAGCAATGGATCTCTGTCTTGAAGGACTTAATTGGCTGTGTACAACAGCTTGATGATCCCAGTCTTATTTTACGACACGGAAACTTAGACGTTACTTAAAACGGATGAGGAAGAACTTAGTCTTACGTCTGCGTGCGTTGATGGCATTTTGGAGGAGAAAATTCATCAATGAACTAACCGGACTGCGAACAGCGGCATGCACCTGGTCAAGCGTCTTCGGGTACAACCTCTACTACTCGACAAGTTTTTTTGTGCTAATTTTGAGGCTACACAACATCGGAATTTCTAAAGCGGTCAGTATACATTGAATTTTGGGACGACAATATCAAGAACAGGTGGGTATACCTTTTTTTAATCAATGCTTAAGTATGCCATTGCCGTGGTCTTTTGTTTTAGTTAGGAATTTCTATGTCTTGGATTAATGCCCTGAACTCAGGAACTTCTAATGAATTTATGCAAAGATATTTGTCGCCTCAATTATTCCCTAAACGCCTAAATTGTTTCTTTTTTCCCAAACTTCGGATATTTCGCCATTCCCGTCATACAGAAAATTGGCTTTTATTTTCTGCAATTTTTCAGTGGCCAATCTTATATAAGGTTGTTTAATATCCCTTCCACTTTTTTGCTCTTCATTCAATGCTTCATAAAAAGTGTTAAAGTGATCGGATTTAGTTCAAATATGCGCCGTTTGGTTTGATAATCTGTTTCCAACTAGACGAAAACTTCATCATATCCCCCTCGTAGCAGCCTCCCTCTTTAATTGTGAAGAACTCGGAAAGCCACTTTTTATAAGCCTCTTTTGAGTTCAACTTCAGACCACCAAGGGCGTTCGCCATTGACAGGAACAGATGGTAATCACTTGGTGCTATCTCCGGGCTATTGGTGGATGCGATAAAACCTCTCATCCAAGCTCCCGTAGCTTCTGACGAGTCATCAACGAAGTGTGTGGTCTGGTGTTCTCCTGGTGGAACACTACACCCTTCCTGTTGGCCAATTCTGGACGCTTCTGGTCGATCGCCTGCCTCAAGCGGTCCAGTTGTTCGCAGTAGTTGGTCGAATTAAGCGTCTGGCCATGTGGAAGCAGCTCAAAGTAGATGATTCCCTTCCAATCCCACCAAACACACAGCAAAACCTTCCTGGCCGTCAATCTCGCCTTGGCCACTGTTTGGAACGATTCACCGTCCTTCAACCACGACCATTTTCGCTTGATATTGTCGCATGTGGTCCATTTTTCGTCGCCAGTCACCAACCGCTTCAAAAATGGGTCGAGTTCGTTCCGTTTCAGCAGCATATCGCGGGCGTTGATTCGGTCCAGAAAGTTTTTTTTGCGTCAGATCATGCGGCACCCAAACATCAAGTTTTTTTGGTATCCAGCCTTCTGCAGATGGTTTAAATTGGTTTGGTGACTAACTCCCATCTCCTGGGGGATGTCACGAGATGCCACATGCCGGTCTATTCGTCGTCACAGGTCTTCCGGCGGCTGGCTTATCTATGGTGTGGTTTTTACCGGCTCTGAATCGTCGAAACCACTTTTCCGAGGTTCGAAGTGATAGAGCACCGTCCCCAAAAACACCATTAATCACACGGAACGCTTCTTTAGCGGATTTGCCTTTAACGAAGGAAGACTTTAAAATAGCGCAAATTTCGTCATCAGTGAACTCCATGTTTACACGTCCTAACTGTTGAACACAATATCCAAGCTAATCATGCATAGCGTCGTTTTGTAGGTTATGCCAAGAACTTTGAAATGATGTATAGTATTGCCAGAAACGAGCCCTGTAGCGCCTTGTACATAGCCGGAAAGTTCAAGAGACATAAAGGCGGAAGATATTGGACAACCTTACCTAGATCCTTCTTCCATATCAAATCAGCTATTTGCGCGCTACTGTCGGCAAAAACGTGTTTCGCTTCTACTCGTGACAAAAGAGTAGAAGCGAAACACGTTTTTGCCGACTTCGAACAGTGAAGTTTGAGAAGCCTTTTCATAGACTTTTATTACTCTTTAAAAGTTGTTAGCAGTTCAGAAGAGGTGGTCTAGTGAAAAATTACAGTTGTTCAGTCCAAATAGGGTGTATGTAAGTTAATACACCACTCAACACTGGGCACTTATCCAGAAAATGCTGTTTTAGCACTCCAGAGGAATGCACCATCACTCGAAATATGAGACGAGCGAAGTAAACAAACTCGGAATATAAACAATTCAAAGGCATCCGTTCCCATGAGCACTTGAGATAAACAATCCTCAAGAATGCCCTTCAGCGACACATAGTTTTAAGTATATATTATTGTCAACTTAGATTTTAAGATCAGTTCTAGTTGGGACATCGAACGCTTCGGTTCGATGAATAAAATATATTTTAAAAAACTCAACTAGAGACTCAATTAATAATTTGTATCACATTACCTAATACGTACCTAATACGACACGGCGGCCAAATTGAATGAGTTAAGAGCAATGATATCATCACTGAATAAGTCCCGGGACACATAGGGAGCGTCACTAACAAAAGTTTTTAATTTCATATAAATTTTTTGTTAGTGGCGCCCTCTATATGTCCCGGGGCTTGTTGAGTGATTTGTTGCAACATACAGCAGTGCGAGGGAGACTTTTTTCAAGTTCTCTACTTTAGAGTTTATCAGATACAAACATTGATTCAGAGCAGCCAATGTCAATGACCTTTCAGGCGAAGTACTTAAATGCCTCCTTAAATTTCTTAAAAATTTATATCGAGAAAATAGCTTCAGAAACTAATTTTGTGTCTTCTGTTTGCTGGGTTCAGGAATTTTCCTCTTCCTACAAATTCAACTTTACACATACCAGAAAGTCGAACATTCCCTGCCACCGAAAATTCGCCACAGACTCGACGCATTGAATCGAAACGATTTAAAAACCACCCTGTCGTGAAGGAACTCTCCTTTCTTTAAAATCAAATCCGATTAAGGTAAAAGTTAAGGGAAAAGAGAAGACAGAAGAGAGAAAAACTAAAGTCTGCCTCTTCTGCCTCGTTAAGCCGATCTGTGTTCATGACTTTTCCCATTCAACGTCTAAGTCTGTACCAAGTTGAGTTCAGTGTCTGTCCGCAATCCGAAACACTCCCAACAATGACACAGAAATTATTGTCCCTGTCGACCACATTCCCACCCCCGGGCGTTGAGAGGAAAGTTCAAATTACGAAATTCCCCAATTCGATGAAGTAGGACACCCCCACGAAACTTTGAACCCAAAGTCCGCAATCTACGGACACGCTTATCCGGAAATAACCAAGATTCAGGGACTCCGTATTTGCATACGCGTGCCTGCGAGTTGGTCCCACTGCGGTGCCTATTCCAACTGGAGTTCTGTAGAAAGAAAGAAATGGAAGCGTATCTTTGCACCTTTATGCCATCCTTACCATCCTCCACCACCAAACGGCTGGGATGGGAAGCAAGTTAAGCAATTGTGTGCGTGTTTGTGGTACAAGACTGACGGAGGACAAAGTATTTTGGTGTCTTTTGAGAGGAGACACTTTCGGCGTGTATTCTGCTTTGTGAGGACGTTTTGCAGGTTTTTTGTTTTTTGGTTTTAAAGGAATATTTAATGGAAAAAGTTTTCCGGGAAGTTCAGTCTCCCCCTTTTTGCGTGACCGCGACACATGTCCTTCCGTTCAATAATACATTTTTATGCACAGTTCCGGGGACAGGGTCGTTCTGCCGATCGTTATGTGTGCTTCTTGCAGGGTGAAGTTTTAATGAGCGCTACTTCAAGCGGAACACCCTCGCCTACATTCCAACGCAAAGATTGTGATAAGCTGGCCTTTTGAGTTCGATGGTTCTTTAATTAAGTGGGGTATCATGTGTTTTCGGTACTTTGTGGTTTGTGTGCAGGGTTGGCACTTGTAAAATGGGCGGGGTCGTCGTAAAATGTGTTAAACGTCGTCGTCTGCCTGGGAGAGACACCACAATGGATTTTTTTTTTTTGAAAAGCTGTGAAATGAGGATAGCACTCGATAATGATATCTGCTTGAAAGGGGAGGATGGAAGGATTATTCAAATAAAAACAGCGAAACAGCTTAAACGATTTTCAGTCATTTAAGACTCCATTTGCAAAGATCAGATTAGATGAGAGGGAGAAAGAAGGAAGAGGGAAAAATAAGAAACAGATGCTGGTTCGTAGAGTAACAGGCAAGGAATTTAAATGTTCAGTAGCTTCAAAATCAAACGTCGTTCTAGGAATTGTAAGGGACTTCCGGGTGGAGAGTTAAGAGCTTGCGTAATTCATTCCCCTATGTGCACAGCACACAGCTTACCTACTGACGCTGTTATTTCGCGCCTTCCACATATTATTCAGAACGTATGTAGTTCCTGGCCATTAGGATCGCAAAAGTTTCCACTTGGAAGACCGCTGCAAAGTTGCGTAAAGAGGTTTCAATTCTCGTATTCTCGTTTCGCACAAAGGCCCCAGTTCCTGTTCCCTCCCAAGTCTTGAAACAGTCTGTGAAAATCCGAGTATATTCTCTGCTTTCTATCCAAAGCCCTATCTGGACAGAGGGAAAGTTGACTTTGTGTACACGGCGCAGTTGGTTTATTTATGCCATCGCATTACACGGTATATGAGGGCTGCCTTTTATATTTCGGGATTAGAGAACAAAAACAAATATTAATCATCGAAAATAGCTTTATTGTTTTTCTAAATATTTCCTATTAAGATCTATACATTTTTGCATGCGTTTGAACCAATTATCGAACCGCTATTGCCACTCTGTTTGAGGTATATTCAAAACATGCATTGTGAACGCATCAACCGCTTCTTCAGGTGTCGAAAAACGTTGACATCTCATTTTATTTTTTACGTACGGGAATCAGAAGAAGTCATTCGGTGCCAAGTCAGGACTATACTCATCAAATAGATGTTTTAAGTGCTCAAAAATGCAGTTGTTTGTGTGAGAGCTCGCATTGTCGTGGTGAAGAGTGATCCGTCTTCGGCGGTTGGTTTTCCTGATTTGTTGGAAGACAACTGGCAAACAAATGGTTTTGTTCCACTCAGAATTGACTTTTCTGCGTTGTTCTAGTGGTACGCTTGCGACACGTCCAGCTTTTCTGGAAAAAGACCATTTGCTTGGGAGTGCTTCGTGCGCGACCAACTTTTGTTGGATTTGGCTCAATGTGAAACACCCATACAGTCGACTGCTGTGTACTTTCGGGCTCAAACGCGTAAATCCACGATTCATCACCTATCATGATGTCATAGACGTGTTTCAAGGCACCGCGATCGTATTTTTGGATCATTTCTCTCGACCAATCGACACGAGCCTTTTTGAGCGATTGACAAATTGTGTGGGATCCAACGCGAACAAATTTTTTGGACGGTCAAATGTTCATGCAATATTGAATGTATGCTGGTCCCATTAATGCCTAAGGTTGTCTCACTCTCAGGATAGAACACATGACGATCTTGGAATATCAGTTGGCGCACAGCATCAATGGTTTCCGGAACAATAACTGATTTTGGACGCCCTTCACGAAATTCGTCTTGAAGTGAACTACGACCTTAATTGAATTCACCACACCATCGATAAACAATGGTCCTTGATGGAGCTTCATCGCCGAAAATTGAATTAATTTCACCGATGCACTTTTGTTGAGTTAATCCACGTCGAAAGTTGTAAAAGATAATCGCACGAAATTTTAATTTTTTTAATTTTTAACATTTTTTTTTAATTCCATTTTTTGGGCGAGATGAATCTTTTACTGTTACTGTAAACAACACAAATAGCGCTTGTATGTCGAAACGTTCTGAGAACGTATAACCTCAAAAATGTCGAACTTTACAATAGAGCTGGCAGTTGCCAGATTGCAACACTAGGGTTGCCCAAACCCGAAATATAAAGGGCAACCTTTGTATCCGTGAGACATGTGTCCCAGGAGACGCTGGGCGCGATGACATCAAGTTGAACCAAAGATGGCCTTGGCCTTGATTGTACATTCCATGATATGGATATCAAGTGAGGGAATTTCAGCAATGCATGAAGAGCCTCTGGGGAAAGCCCGTGTGAAGCCAAGCCAGACCGTTCTTTGTAATTTGGTAAATCGGCAGTCTCGTACTTGCGCAAACGTTCATTCTCCCTAACAACCGATGTATATGCCGTCTAATTCCAAAGGAATCCTCTTGGCAGTAGTCACTGCTCCATAGAATATTGCACTTCTTCGTCCTTGCCTGAACCAAAGCCACTTCGTGGTTAAAACACCGGATTCCACGCGGAATTGGCCACCTCAACCGCGAAAGGAAGAGTAACACCTCCAAAGGAAATGTCAAATCAATCGTTCCGAAGTATACTTTCCCCGAAGCAGGGTCAGGTCCCGCTTGCTTCGTGATGAAATTCACTAAACTCCATACTCACTAACCCCATCGAGAGAAGGGATGGCATGGGCGGATCTAATGAGGGAACGTGAGAAAGCTGCCATCCATAGGCCCAGTCAGTAGTGGATTTCATTCAAATGCACAGCACGCAACTCATTTCAGAGTTATTTAAGTTTCTTTCGCCCCGTTCGGCGTTGAAGTCTCGGTATCCGCGCACTGACTAGGGCATTCGATGTATTTCCCACAGAGGACCATTAGACCGTGTCCTTAGTCTTCAGTCCTTAGTGGAAAATGTACAATTTAATTTGTTCGATTGAATAGAGCTCTTCAGCCAGAGACGTGGCTGAGCGACAACGACTGCGCGTCTAGCAGTGCTGTGGTCTTCGTAACTAATGTTCATTGATTTGAATGCTACCTGCTTGAGGTGGTGGAATGGCGATTGAGCATTTTATTGCGTCGTCATGCGGCATGTTGCATTTGTTGCGGTCTGTGTGGAGCTTTGTCACATCAATCACTTTTAGACAGACGCCACACGGCACTGAGTATGGCACATTCTTCGATATAATTATAGTTCGAAAATAACAATGTCAATCGTTTGAAATTTAATCAAAAATTACGCAAATTGCCTCCCGTTTCATTTGGCGACAAAGAGCGCGATTGCCAGTAGCGAATATTACCAGCCAACACTACGGCGGTGTTAATTAAATTTCTGTCAATATTCCATCGCTGTTGAGCAACGGGCAGCGATTGTGCACAACCGCCCCTCCGCTGAAATTTGTTCAAACTCAATTTTACCTTGGCTCACACACAACTGAAAATAACAACGCACTCCATGATTGATTCTTATTCCGCCATTTGGCTGCAATCGCGGCCGCCGATCCCACCCCGGAAGGGAAAAAAAATTCAGTAGGGGCAGTAGTGGCTGCTCCAACGTAACGGGGGCTTCGGCAATGAATTCCAACTAAGCGACGGCAGTAAGTTGGAAAAGTTTGCCGGGAACTCGGTGAAAATAATTAAAAACTACGCAGGAAGTTTGCGTGACGTGTACGTCGTGTACGGGTGCTCACAGAACCGCACACCCTCACTGCCTGGGAACATGCACAGAAGTACCAAGTGAAGATGTGTTTTAAACCAGCGTGACGACGAGCTGGCTAGTGGTTGCATGCGACGTGCAAGGAGTCTCTGGGTGGCACAAGATACATGTTTTTAACTTCTCTTTTATGCGTGATGTTTTCATTATATTCCCTGAAAAACATGCTCAGCATATGTTTCCTCGAAAACATTTACTTTTCAAGCACTTCATTTAAATAATTTCAAAACATTGTTGAGTCCACAGATGATGTAGTTCTCCTGGAAACGGCTTTCAATTTACCCACTACCCAGCAAGGATCAAACGAAATCCTAAACTGCCTCTTTTAATTATCAACCAAACTCAAGTTGAAACGACGAAACGCCACAGATCGCATCGGCAAAGGCTCCGCACCCCCCGGCAATTTCCAGAAAAATATGCAAAAACTTTTAAGTAAATCGCTAAACGCTCCAACTGTACGGACAATTAATTCAATGGCGGAGAGAACAAACTTCAACACAATCCTCCGTAATCTCATTTCATTTGGAATTGAAATTTCCCTCAATTTCCGCTACAATCGGCTTGCCCGAGTCTTCTTCATTTCGCGGAAACAAATACCAACGCGGTGGATTAGAGGGCCGATGCAACGCACCGACCGAGGCCCGTCAAG
Organism: Eristalinus aeneus; assembly: GCA_955652365.1. NCBI lineage: Eukaryota > Metazoa > Arthropoda > Insecta > Diptera > Syrphidae > Eristalinus > Eristalinus aeneus. The sequence continues at coordinate 96,311,819 of OY019130.1, read as the reverse complement.
CCGTATAAATCTGATGCCAATTAGAAATGCCCAACTCCCTGAGGAAGAAGGACAAGAGAGAAGAAACTCGCCTTTGAATAAACTTTCCTGATTGCAAGGCACAAGACCGTTGCCTTCGAAACTTACCCAAGGGCTTATCCTTCGACGGTCGCCCCATATCTTTAGCCGTCAATTGTGAAGTACTACACTCGCACAAGGGACGACCGCCACCGCCCAACCTATGGCTTATTTTAATGATAAAACTTTAACTGTTCGAAGACTTTATGGGGTCCTCTTCAATTCTCCTTCTCTTCGTTTTAAGTCGTTCTCATAATCCGGGTCGGGATGGACGGGAAAAAATTACGAAAGCCTTCGCTTGAATTGACGGAAGGAGATGGGCTAAACGCCGCACCCTTGATTGTGACGAAAAATTAATTGCTTTACATACCATAATTATTTGCCAATAAAACTTCAGTTCTTCTTCGCCAGTGCTGGCTCAAGAAAAAGATGCCAAAAGTTTGTCTGTGGTCGAGAATTATGATGAGGCCAAGGCGAAGTTGATGGGACTCTTCTTGGAGTTTAATTTTGAAATGATGGACCAGAAAAGAAGGATGAGTGTGTTTTCAAAGGACGTGACCGGGCGAATTGCAGTTCGTGCAAAGTTGGCAGAGTGCCAGTGGGACGTATATTAGATCAGGTTAGACCAGAGAGCCTAGCAAGCTTGTATTATTGAAGCACGACTGGTCGACGCAGAACTAGTATGAGCTGTCTGGGAAGCTGCTATTCAAGAAGCTCTGCTGCAAATGGTGTTCCTTCTTTAACGCAAGCACACACACAATCACAGAGAAGTTGAGTAATGAATTCAATATTGTTCTTAATCCTGGAGCTTCTACGAAAGTTGTCTTGAGGAAAGTAATTCCAATCGCGCAGTATCCGGTGATGATGGCTGGTGTCCCTTGACGTGTTTTTTTTAAATTGACGAGAAAAAAGTGTGCGTTGAACTGTACGTTGAGCTGTACGTTGAGCTGTACGTTGAGCTGTAATTTCAGCTGTGCGATTAACTGTGCTTTGAGCTGTGCGTTGAGCCGAACATTGAGCTCTACGTTGAGCATTACGCTGAGCTGTGTGTTAAGTTGTGATTTGAGCTGTGCGTTGAACTGTGCTTTGAGCTGTGCGTTGAGCTATGCGCTAAGCATTGCGTTAAGCTGTGCGTTGAGCTGTGAATTGAGCTGTGCCTTGAGCTGTGCGTTGAGCTGTGCTTTGAGCTATGCGTTAAGCTGTGCGTTGAGCTGTGCGTTGAGCTATGCGTTAAGCTATGCGTTAAGCTATGCGTTAAGCTGTGCGTTGAGCTATGCGTTAAGCTATGCGTTAAGCTATGCGTTAAGCTGTGCGTTGAGCTGTGCGTTGAGCTATGCGTTAAGCTATGCGTTGAGCTATGCGTTGAGCTGTGGGTTTAACTGTGCGTTGAATTGTGCTTTGGACTGTGCTTTGAGCTGTGCGTTAAGCATTGCGTTGAGCTGTGTGGTGATCTGAGCGTTGAGCTATGCTTTAAGCTGCACGTTGAGCTATGCGTTGAGCTGTGTGTTGAGCTGTGCATTGAGCTGTACGTTGAGCTGTGCGTTGAGCTGTGCTTTGGGCTGTGCGTTGATCTGTGCGTTGAGCTGTACCTAGAGCTGTGCGTTGAGCTGTGCGCTAAGCTATACCTTAAACTGTGCATTGAGCTGTACGTTGAGCTGTACCTAGAGCTGTGTGTTGAACTGTGACTAAAGCTCTGCGTTTAAGTGTAGCCAAATCGACGACTCATACTGTCCTTTGTTTGCTTCTGAACTCAATGCACATATTAAGGAAGTTTTGTAACTGTGACGAAGAATGATGAAGTCGTGATTGAAGATATATATTGATATCATATAATAAGATTTAAATAATTGACGCACGCTAAAAGGATTATTGGGTACCCTTAAGTGACCACAATTGAGTCACAGCACTGCTGGGAAAAACGGCAAAAAAGGCACCGGTGCCCACTGTTTTTAAATGTGTGTGCATTTTTATGAGGGTCTGTTGAGACGAAAAGAGAAATCTATATTTGCATGGTACGGCTGCAGAATTAGTCTGCAAACTTAACTGTACATGCGAAAGTCGACTTAAGGACAATCAGTTGCGCATTCCTAACCGGACGTGTATTGCAAATAAATCCTTAAAGGGGAGGAATGCAACTGGCTGAATAAAGGGAGCAATTTTCATTTAAATAGCGAGCCCTACGTTGATGTTGGCTTTGCAGCAGTAGAAGGGATTTACAGCTTTTTGGCAACTCTAAACGGGGAAGTTTGAGAAGCTTTTTCATAAACAGCAGCTCGAAAGTGGTAGTGCCTTGATAAGAGAGATGTTCAGCCAGGAATCTTCTGCGTATGAGTATCGCACTTTAACGGCTAACTGTGTTCTTGGCGATCTCAAATATGCGATGCTCCCAACTAAGTGTTGGGTTGATACCCACACTGAGAATGGAAAGTCGTTCAGTTTAAAAAAATGCAAAAGCCAATCTGGTTGTTTTGGAATCGCTTGAGCGACAATAGACAACACTGTGTTTTGGAAGAATTCAATTCCACTTCATTCTTTTTCGCCAATTCAATTATGGCTTGAAAATCAGAATTTATGGATCTTAACATAGGCTAACGTTCGAAATCTATGACCGAAGAGGAGGGTGGAGAGCCAAGGAACAAATGTGAAAAGCTGAGGGTCATCAGCGAAACAATGAATTGGATTAAAACTGACAAACAGGAGATAGTTTGTAAAATTAAGAAGAGTATCGCAGACAAAACGGAGTCCTGGGAAGCACCAGCATTAATATCAGACTTGAACCAAGCCAATACAACTTGGTTTGAACGGTTTCAAAAATTATTTGTAATCCATTGAAAAAGAGAGTCATTTTTGACAAGAAACCTTGATGACAAGCTCTGTAAGTGACATTGAGATAACAAGCACCACGATGTTGCTTGATCTTACATTGCGGAAAGAATGATTCCACTTTTCGGTGAAATGTGATATCAGATCACTAGCGGACCTGGTGCTGCAGATGCAGTACTGGCAGTAGAGCTGTTGCTGCAGAAGGTTCCGCTTTTATAAGTTGAGGGTTTAACTGCGTTTGATTTTAGAAAGAAGAGACATAAGTGCTTTGTGTTGGTAGGAGGTGGGTTATTATGGCTAGCCCTTTAAGAGACGGGCTGGACAAATGCTACTTTTCACTGACTCGAGAAAAGCCTTAAAGAATTTTTTGTCAGCTAAAATGAACACACCTTCAGACGAGAAAGGGTACACCATCCGAGTCAGTCGAAATGGTGCAGGGCTCACCGTTTTCTAGTACATCACTACGCCGAAGCAAAAGTTCGATAAGTTGGCCATCACGTAAAGAGACAAGCGGTGCTTGATGGGGGAGTTTAAATGAATTTAAAGCCCATCTGGCTGGATGTACATACTCTCGCTGTGACAATGTCTAATTGATTATCATAGCCTCTGCCTCGCGTTAGCATTATGCGTGTATCGTCAAATCTGACCTAACATTCTAAAAAATTCAATCTGCGCAATCATTGACCAGCTCCTTTAAATCATTTTTTGTGTGAGACCCTGGCATGGGTCTTAGTTCAAGAAACTTTAAGGAATGAGTTCCAGCTCCGCAGACACTGAATCGCCATGCTGCCACGCTACAATTCATTATTTTCATTTCTCCTCTAGACGACTTGAACATTCTTGGAGTAGGTTGACGATGTGCCATGCACTGCTCGAATTGCCGTCGGCTGATCGACAGAAACCGACCCTTAAACAACTTTTGTGACAACATTCCGCACGGATCACTACTAGCGCCCCGCAACAGGGACCCTCTGTACAGTGAAACGCTTTTCCTAACAGATCACTCAATAGATTCCGGGCATATCGATGGCGCCACTTACAAAAATAATTAAATTAATATTAAAACTTTTGTTAATGGCGCCCCCTATACAACTCTGTTGTCCCTCTTTAAAGGCGAATCCATATTTTCACAGCTGCTCCTTGTTTCATAGCTGCAGAGGTTTTAGTATTGGAACATTGGGCGACAAATGTTCTCAAAAAATGTCAAAGAATTCCATATTCCCTCTCATCAACTTCCATTTCTCTGCATCGCAGAAAGACACTCTTGAAGTTTCGATTCAATCTGCGACGCTCCCAACACGGACAATTCATACACCTTCAACCATTAGGTCACTATTCCATTATACATCCACCTTGCAATTGAACAAACGCTTCTCACGCATCGCAAAATATTAAAAGCCTGAGGACCAGCCAGCGGTTAACTTCTGAAGCACCTTCCCGAAAGCGACGAAACAATGCACAGCCTGTTCGGTGGACTCTCATGAAACTACCACAACATCGCATAACGTCCACACAGCAGAACATCCTCAGTAAATTACCGCCATAAGGATGCCCTTAACGTACACAATGGCGTGGTAGCGCACATCCGCCGCCATTCATTTGTGGCAGTAAATCTTTAACTAATGCCGGCTTCATGAAATTGCTGTTAAGTCCTCAAGGTGACTGTCAAAGCGGACATCCCTTTATAGCCACCGACAGCACTCACAGCCTGTTGCAGGATATCTCCTGGCCCAGAGGAAACCAATTTATGGGCATTAATAAATGACTGAGGATAAAATGCGATCGGTTTTCAGGAGCGCGAGGGCGGTTGGATGGCCCTTCACTGCCAATCTCGTTCACAGCTGCCGGTGGTCAAGACTTAATTACCCCTGTTAGTTGTTTAGTGTGACATGCTGTTGGCATTGAAAAGTTCTTCAAGAGAATGTTCATTGGATGGCGGGCGACGAGTATAATTAGAGTTAATGGCGTCGCCGATGGGAGACACTTGTTGGCAAATTTACGATTTTAATCACTCCTTGTCGGTTCTTGAAATTTTGAGAGTGATGATTGCAGAATTTGGCAACCACAGGATTGCTTGTGAATGTCCCCCACAAACGCTTTGAGGTTCAATTGAGTACGAAACGAATCGAATTTATGGTCGATTACAGGACTCACTTAATTGTCATTATGGTTCAGGATATTTATTGATATGGTGTAACCTCAGAGAGCCAAATGTTGCTGGTGGTGAGTGCACCGTGCTGTGGACACCATCAATTGTGGGCTAGTGGTTGTTTGAACGAATGTTTGTCACAAGGCTCAGGGCCTGGATTCAACCAACAAAACTGTTCAACTATCTGTTGATTGAGGACGTCTCCCTGTGTGCGTTCACTTTGACAAGAATGTCCTCAACTGATTCAAAGACTTTTCGTACTGGAAGTAGTTGTTCCAGCCAGCCAGCCATATGAAAAGTTGCGTCCATTTTTTTTTTTTTTTATAATTGACGCGTGCAAAAGGGGTTGCGAGTACCCTTAAGTGACCGGATCAAGTCACAGCACGGGCCGAAGGTATAAAGGAAGAGAGGGAGAGGAGGTACCGATGCACATTGGTTTTAAATGCCTGTGGATTGTAATGAGGAGGAAAAATCGTGCTGGGAAGAGCATTCCAGATTCGTGTAGTGCGGCTAAAGAACGAGTCTCTGAATTTGACTGTACGTCCGAAAGAGGGCTTGAGGGTGAATTGATGGGCATTCCTAGCGAGGCGTGTATTGCGGGTGAATTCATGAAGGGGAGGAATGCAACTGGCTAATTCGTCTGAGCATTTCTTGTTGAAATAGCGATAAAAGAGTGACAACGACGCGACATTACGTCGGTGTTCTAACGAGTCAATCGACTTCGCAATATTACTGTCACCTATAAGTTTTATCGCTCGCTTTTGAATTCTATCCAGCAGGTGACGGGGTGAAGTACTTCTTGCATCGTTTAAGGAAACCTAGACATTTCGCAGCATTTTTGGCGACCTCAAATATGTGATCGTTCCAACTAATTGTTGGGTTGATACACATACCGAGGATGGAAAGTCTTTCGGTTTCAACAACGCAAGTGCCGTTCATGCTTTAACGACAGTAGACAGCACTGTGTTTTGGAAGCATTAAATTCTACTCTATTCTTATTTCCACAATCGATTATGCTGTCAAAGTCGGAATTTAATGTGCTTAACATACGCTGCCGTTCCGAGTCTATTGCCGAAGTGGAGGGACGTGAGCCAAGGAACGAATATGAAAAGCTGAGGGTACTGTCATCAGCGAAGGAATGAATAGGATTAGAAGTAGCAGACAAGAGATCATTTATAAAAATGAGAAAGAGTGTCGGAGACAAAACAGAGCCCTGGGGAACACCAGCATTAATATAGTGGATATCAGACTTGAATCCATCCAAAACGACTTGTATTGAACGATTGGAAAGGTAATTTCTAATCCATTGAAGAAGAGACTCATCGATTCCAAAAGCACGCATTTTCGACAAGAGAGCCTGGTGCCAGACCCCGTCAAATGCCTTAGAAATATCAAGCGCAACAATCTTGCTTTCTCCTGCATTGTGCAAAGATTGGTTTCACTTTTCAGTGAGATATGCCATCAGATCACCAGTGGAACGGTTGCTTCGGAAGCCGTACTGCCGGTCATTAAGAAGCTTCCGGGACTCAAGATATTTCATAAGCTGACGGTTTATCAGCGTTTCCACGACCTTGGAGAGAAGGGACGTTAGTGCTATGGGTCGGTAGGAGGTGGGTGACGAACATTCGCCCTTTTTAGGGACGGGCTAGACAAATGCAGTTTTCCACTTACTCGGAAAGAGCCCTGAAGAGTAGGACAAGCGTAAGCTTTTCACGCAGTGGTTTTGCCAGCGTAGAAGAACACCTCTTCAGAAGATCAGGGGGTATACCATCCGGGCCAGCGGATTTGTGTATGTTTAGATCTTTAAGTACTCTTGCTACTGTACGAGTGCGAAAATGGATTTGCCCCATTGAAAAATTTACGCTCTCAAGTACAGGTGGGGACAAAGTGTTATCTGGCAGCGTTGAGCTAGCTGCAAAGTGTGCAGCAAGCAGATTAGCTTTGTCCAAAGAGCTGACAGCTGGAATGTCATTGCAAATGAGCGTTGGGATCGAAGACGAGGCTGAATTCCTTATGTTTTTTACGAAAGACCAAAAGCTTCTGCTACCCTTGGGGCATTGTAGAACTTTTTGCCTCAACTTTTGGTCAAAGGAGAATTTAACACGTCTTATTAATGCATTACAGTCATTTCGGATCCGGGCTTCCTCAGAAGGGTTGGCTTTATAATCCCGGAAACTCAACTCTCTCACCCTGATAGCCTCTTTGCAGCTCAAGTCGAACCACGCGTTTGCCTTAGGCTTGATGCTCTTCACTCTGTGAGGAATGAAGGACCTCATGCCCAGCTAAATAATGTTTGTGATCTCATCAGTAGCGGCATCCACGTCACTATCGAGGAAGCATAGTGACCAGTTAAAATTCCTAAAGAAGTTGTTAAGTCCGCTCCAGTTGGCTTTCTCGTAGAGCCATACTGTTCTTTTCGGAATTTGTTCTCTAACTCTGTGGGAGGAGTACGAGAATTTGGCTGACACGACACAGTGGTCGGACGAGCCTAGAGGCGACAATATATCAATTGAATATTTTTCCGGATGAGAGGTGAGAAACAGATCCAAGGTGTTAGCGGTATGATCTGCAATGTCAGGTATTCGTGTTGGCTCATTCACAAGCTGGGTTAAATTATTTACCTCAGCGAAGATTTCAACATACCTTCCTTCGGGTGTTGTCTGGCCTGAATGTCGAAGCCAAGTAGAATTGTGTACATTGAAATCGCCCGCAATAGCGATTTCAGTGCGAGGGTACAGGGATACAATTCTTGTGATGGAGTCAGACAGCGCATCAAACTCATTATAAGTTGAGTTGCTGTCCAGGTTTGGACTTCTATAAATAAAGCAGTAGTGGATTAAATGCTTACGGACAAGGAGTTTTAACCACAGAAAATTAAATTCCGGATTGGAACAGTGGCCATATTGTGGTTGAATTTGGTAAGCAACATCACTACGCACATAAATGGCGAGACCGCGGTGTAAAAAGAATAAGGGCACCAAGCTATATCCAGGCAGGTTCAAATCCGATAAATCGGTATTCTCACCCACCTGTGTTTCGCTCAGCGCCAAGACAGCTGGTTTGTGACGAGAGAGGTGGACGTAAACGGCAAAGAGATTAGATCTCAGTCCGCGAATGTTACTCACGTCAACACGAAATTGCCCCCTCATGTCAGTCGTAGGCATTTGAAAACCAGCTCCGACAATGCAGTTGGTGAAAGTAAGCAGAGTTCAGAAGTGTAAATTCAGCGATTAGCTTCACAAAACAAATCAACGTAGGTGTTATGCCCGTACATTGACTTGAATTGGTCCACTAACAAAAATTCACACTTCCGAATCCGCTATGTCAGATGTTAGGCAGACTCGGACATCGCCCCAGCCCGTCTGGTAAATCAAACGGGAGTTGCGACCGAGAATGCCCAACAGTGGCTTGTGAAGGAGTGGGAGAGGGGGGAGCGGGCCGAGTGCGCTCTACCGAATCACTTCACTGCACTACACTGCACTAAACTGCAATTTTTTTTATTTTTTTTTTTTTTTGTAAGAAATTATTTATTTATTTTTTTATTTTTTTTTTTTTCACTCGCGGAGGTGTTGGGCGGACCGCGTTAAATGTTCTTAAGAACGACGCGAGGAATTCTTTTTTTTTTGTTATTTATTTAGTGCATGCAGCGACGACACGTGTGCATGCGTCGGAGGATGACACGGCACCATTGACCTTAAACCAAGCTTATCCTGCCGCACAGACGGTATAGTTCGTTGACGGCACCAGCAGCAAGCAGTATTCTTCGCAAAGATGTCGAGAAATGCCTCACATGTTTCCAGGTTCAGTTTTTTTTGTACCACAGTACGTGTAAGGGGTAATTAACGGTTCCTTATGAGATTCACGTTAGTATATGACAGATCAGGACTTTTGTCTGACACTTTGGTCTTTTGGTAGTTGCCTCAATTGCCCTCAAAAGAACAGCGAATGCAAGCAAGGAGTCTTCACTTCATTGTGGTACTGATGTTTTATTCCAAAGTCGAGGAACTCGATGTTCAAGGACTCCTTGTAATATTTCTTTGTGAAATATTACACTCTCTTAACATTGATTTTAAGCATTTTCCTTGGCGACTGTTCATAGTTTGATTTGCCCAAATTCAACGCAATCTTAAGCATTGTATGCCGCCGTACAGCCCATAAGGTTCGTCGGTAAACCTTCTCCTCCCAATGACACCAACGCAAACAGGACCACACATCACAGAAAGACTTAGGACTTCCTCACACGTTTTAAGTAACCTCCAGGATGCCGTGCAACAAAGCAGGACTAAGTTGATCAAGCTGTTATATGAAGCAAGCTTAGTCCTTCGAGAGAGGGCACTACTACTCAGTTGCCTCAGTTGCCTTTTCCAAAAGAAGCATCAATTGCCGAAAGTCTGATTTCGGTAGTAATGTCGCCACTATTTCCCGCTGAGCTGAGAGAGACAAAGTTCGCAGGTTTTGCTGCCTTATGTGACTCTCTTTCCGAGATGTCCATGTCCTCTGTCCTTCCTTGATGACAGCATGTACTTCACTTTACACTCATCTTACCAGCAGACCCATTTGATCCGCTTCTCTTTCAATGTCAGAAAACGCCTCATTGACGGCTCGCTGTGTTCCTCCATTCACGTCAATGTCATAAGCGTAGGCTAGCAATTGAACTGGCTTTTGAAAGATCGTGCCTCTGATGCTGACTCTGTGAGTTACGCACAATCTTCTCAAGGTTGAAGTTAAAGAAGTCACATGACGGCACGTCGTCCTGCCTAAATTTTTTTTTGACATTGAAGGTTCGATGAGCTCGTTGCAAACCTTGACGGAGCAGCGAGAGTTATCCCCCGTCATCCCCAAGTTTGATAGGAATGCCAAAACTAGACATGGCACTGTATAGCTGGTCACTACGCACACTGGCTTTAAAATCGACAACTGGGTGGTGAGTGTTATGCTTTTGAGTTGTTTCCAGGATCTACCGTAAAGTGAAGATCTGGTTTCTTGTGGACTTCCCTGGCCTAAGACTACGCTGATAAGAACCTATCAGGTTGTTTCAATGTCAATGGTGCAAATCAGCACAGAATTTGAAGGAAACTCTAAATTCGCTAAAACTTGTTTGGATCACAGTTAACCACTGAATCAAATGTAGTCCAGGAAAATATCTGAAAATGTATTATTTATCCTTGGGTTAGGCCAAGCTGGGTTGCTGAAGTAAGTGATGTCGCACTTCTGTGGAGTGGACAATGACTGCAGTACACTTTCTCTGCCTTCAGTTTCCACCAGTTTGTTGCTTTGGGTTTGCCACAGTGGCAGCTTCCATGAGAAGAGGGCTGTACGCTTGCGGTTTAAAGCTCGTATCTTTTTTCCCGTCAAATACATAAAAAAAAATTCGTAAAAATATTTGTACCGAATTCGGCTAACGACGATGAAAGGAAACCTGACAGGAAACCTAAACTGACCACGGAAGGCCATCTTCCTATACGTAAGGATAAACAGAGAGCCTAGAATAGAAGGATGTTGAAAGGGATAGCCCTTGACCATCAAACACGACTGCTATGCTGTCTACCCTATTCCAGTCCTTACAAAAACTACCTTCCTTATAACTAAGCCTGTGCTAAGCCCATGATAACATAAATCTACGTAGCTTGTAGAGAACCTTGGTCCTTTTGTGTTGTTTAGCGATTAAGGGGTGCCTGCTGTTATTAACAGAGCTCGCATCCCATCAATTATGCCATCAATAGGCATAAGCTTTAGTATTTCCCTTGGCAGATTTAAGGGCGATAGCCCCTTAAGTAATGTACGCTGCTGCTTGATTTAGTTTAGCATTCTCTTTATATCTTATAAGCTTTTTTGATGAAGGCTGTGCGACTTCTGGTACTCATAGTTTCCCCCATTTGCCACAATTGGCTTTACAATTATCTCATCTGTCTTAAACGCAGTGTCTGTCAACAAGCAGAACTTTCACAGCTGACTGGGAGCTTGGGTTAGATTCCATTCCTTCCTAAAGCGGTTCCAATTTATCCTCCTCTTCAACTGGACGCGATGATTAGCATGATCTGTAGTTGGTCCATATGGTCAACCTTACGTACCACCAAGCTGATACCTTTCGTTAGACGAGCTATGAATACAAATGCAAGTCTTAGTGTTTGAACTTGCGAGGTAAGGATAAAAAAGGCATTCATAGGGCGCAAACCATGGAACTGTTGGCGTCTTTGGCCAGAGCTTCTTTCGATAGTTGGGTCTCTCGAGAGCTCAACCGGAGATGGTATGACTGTCCAAGAGGGTCATACTCTTCAATGCGGCGCTCCTGCTGTCTTCAGACATAAAAGACTTCAGACGTCTTGTTGGCGTACAAACGAAACACTTCGCTTAGCACTTATGTAAGTGTGCTTGAGTTTAGTAATGAAACTCGTTCCGACGCTTGTAGAGACGGTGAAGACACTGCAGAGCACTTCCTCTGTCAAAGTTCTGCCCTAGCTCGGGTCATGGGCGGTTGTTCAGCGCTGGTGTGGTTGAAGCTGAAACCCTAGGCCCTGTATTATAGAAGTGTTCGTTGGTATTCCTCCCAAAGAGTAAAAAATTACCTTAAATGTACTTTACTGCAATATATTCAACGCAAAGGGCGTTCTTATATTCTTTGATACCATATTTGGTCACCGAAACTTCTGTATAACAAATTCCTGTGTTCATACTGTGGCCAACGTGCCGTAGTGGGTAGAGTGCGGCGCTGACACGCCGAAGGTCTAAGTTCGATTCCCAGCTTTAAACGTATTTTCCGAATTTTTCACGGCACCATCTTTTTTGAGTTTTCGTGTCTGAGTGAACCCAGCGTAGTCTTTCCCGCCCCATAAATGTCTTAATCCTAAGCAAGTTCCGTTGTGGTTGCTGAAGTGAAAACTAAGAAGATTGTGGTTCCTATCTCCTCTTGTGATATCTCTGGGCGAGGAAAGTTCTATCCGATGACTTCAGCTAATAGAACCAAAGAAGCGTTGCCCAGGACAGGACAATAACTAGTTTTACGTTAAGGCATGCTTTTCCCCAACCAGATCCTTCGGACGGCCATGCCTCTCGCGCCGTTCAGATCAACACCAACTGCTTTGAAAGATTTCTGCGCCCTGTTTGTCAGCATCAGCAGATTTGCTCCACTTCAGAGTCGACCTTGGTTTTGACTTAACACTCACCAGAATGCTGCTTTGCATACCTTGATGTTGTCTTATATCCAATCACCACGACGGGAGAAGAATTCCGAATTGTGATGAGTAGACGAAGAGATCTAATGAGGCAGTAGGTGCTTGACAATTGCCATTTCTTGCACAATCAAGGATCATCTTAACAATAATTGGGTGGCGCTACAGTTCACAGGAGCACTAGGGCCACAAAGGACCGTCTTAAATTTTCCAAAAACCAGTTTCGTCTTAATGGTCTTATTCATCGATTTTCCTTCATTAACACTCCGAAAAAGATTAAGCGACAACTCTGCACACATTCCCACCAGCTCTGCATCGACTTCGCTTCATCCTTTTCGACAGCAGCTTCTAGATCAAACATCCACGATTGTCGCTGGGGGGAAAGAACTGACAACCCCCGGATATCATCGCGCCGTGCTGCGTCACCCCGACAGCGCTCTGCATCACCTACCTGTTGGGTATCGATATGGATTGGTTCACCACTCATTTGGCACTTGACTGCAACCCACCTCTTCTTCCTCTCTACGCCCCTTGGAATTTAAGCGGCAGACTTAGCAAGTCGTATGAAACTAGCGTTAACAACACCAATGTTAAGTGCAAATCTTCCCTGTGCCTCTGCTCCAGTGAAAGTCTCTCAAAAATCTTTGCCATTAAGTCACGTTTCTATTATTGATGGAATTGAGCGAGTTACAGCTCTTAGACTCAATTTGTGAAGGATGAAATCCCGGTCGAGTACCGTTAAATCGAAGTGCTCTCTACAAGCCTTTTACAAGTTATTCATAATCCATCACCAAAACGAACTTACCCGGGCTGATTTGGGCAGGAGTAGTATCCTCCAAGACACGATCTCTCTTTCTTGGGGCAATCTTCGCTTTTCAAGGTACTCGCCCTCTCATTAAGAAATTCTAATTTGAAGCAACCTAAGCGCCCCCGCGCACCACTTCAAATTCATCAAAAACTCAGTTTCACAAGTCGTCGGAGAGAAGGGTTCACAAAAGGACCTCGTAATTTATTCATGCTTGGTCCGAATTCATTTTGACCTTGTTCACGTTTTCGCCTGCAGAACACACCCGTCCACCACAACGTAGCGCTGCCACTTCTAGTTGCTTTTCGCCCCAATGTTGCGGGAGCACTTGTATGTCTTTAATTACTTCCTCCCTTCGGGCTGCGGGTATCGTAAAGGGTTGACATTTGAAAACATACACCAACAAGATTACCGTTCGTTCTTTGAAAGTTCAGTCCGGCAAAAACCAAGCCAAACAATGCTGAAAGAGGACGGGGTTGCTAGGTGCGAGACGGAAGTAACACAAATCCAGAGCTAATAGTGCCTGGAAATGGCGTGCAACGTGACCTCATTACGGTTCCAGGTGCCAAACAACGCCCGGTGTTTGCTGGCGGAGTCTGTCAGCGAGTGTACACAACAGCGGTAAGTTGACGGTTTCGTAAACAAATCTAATTTATGGCTGCATGCCATCGCTCGTGACGCAGACGGTTCTCCTTTGGGAGAGGACGAAGCGAGCACGTCCCTTACTCGTAGCTGGTGATTTAAGTTGACAGTCGAGTCCACGGATTAGCCTTTTTTTGCTTCCTCCACTTTTTGCACTGAGGTCGACTTGGCCGTGGGAGCGGAACGTGTTTCAACTAACTGCGTGACCGTCGCATAATCACATCAATCCTGCAATTCCCAACAGGACGGCGTTCTATGTGAGCCATTAAGCTGGAAAGGATTTGCATCAACCGTGTGTCACGAGTCGACGACTGTAAATGAAGATAAATGGTTCGCAGAATTGACTTTGCCATGGTGTTGTTCAGCAGATGATTGTGGGTATGGTGTGTGTCTGTGATTTGCAAATGCAATTTCAGGAATTAATTCCAGGAACTCTGCATTTCCTGGAAGTATTGCAGTTTTCGGAAATTTGTTCAAAGGAATAATCATCGATCATCAATTTGAAGTATGGTAACGTAACGATAATTATTCGCCCATTGGATAGCTTAACAGTTTGTAGGACTAAGCGATGTGGAAAGTTCCCAGAAGATCCCAGTTCTCAGAGGGGCTAGATTGTGTGATATTTTGGGCTAGACTTGAAACGTGCATCATTGTGGTGAGTTTTCCGAAAATGTTCCCAATCAAACATTTGACTGCTGACTTTCAATGTGTCCGAGTATTGTCGAGTTGTACATAACGGTACAAAAACCGATAAACCGGGAGAACGGAACTATTTTTCGGGGTTCGAAGGCAGCGATGGCCTTTTTTAATTGCCAAGGTTGCATAACTCAATGAACACGGTTCTTTGGTTTAAGTTTGAACTTACGCATAGAAGGTTTCGTTTCATTTTTTTTTTTGTTTCTTAGAAAAACGAAGATGGAATAAAATTTCGAATCACTTTATTTTTATATATTGACTTGAAATAGAGGGCGGAACTTTATATCTATTCATATAATTTTTAGATATTGTCCTGAAGCAACAACAAGTGCTCATGATGGGCTACTAGTATTTCATTATAAATTAAGTTGTTTTTATTCTCAGTAACCTAATTTTAAATTCCCTTTTATTAACTTTAAAAGGCCTTTGAAACAAATTAGACAGATTGACATACGAAAAGTTGAAATGAAAACGAAACCTTAAAATTTTAAAACGACGATTGCTAAGGTTGTCTCTTAAAACAGAATAGCCCGAAGTTCCCAAATCATAATTGTGCCCCCTACGACCCCTCACCAACAGTTTCTAATCTCATCCACTTCAAAGCACATTATCACTCGGCCATCGCTTATCTGCACTTAAATCCCAAAACACGAAGATACAATCACGAGAACGTCGGTTGACATCTTGGGGGACCTTGAAATGTTCTCGTCATTGACAATGAATGAATTTCAGTTCATAAATTCAGCCCAGACCTTCCGCCCCAATTGTTACGACAGTCTCCCTTCTGATGGCCCCACAGCCGAGGCGCTCCATTGGGAACACTCGCCCACACCAACCACTTCAAAACAGCAAATCGTCTGTATCTCATCAGCTCGCTTGATGTGTAATTCTCACACTAATTGACCCATTCGATGCCCCGACCAGACCTAGAGTCAGTCAACAAGACCATAATTGTGTGTCAATCGTTTTTGGAATTACACGTTGTGTCCGGTTGATTGCATCGCTACAAGATTGCTCCTCATAGGGGCGAACACTCACCACCCATTCCCTTCTACCCGCCAACAACCAACCGGCCCCACGTCAAACTTCGGCAATTAGTCCGCATTTCGAAAACGTTTTCAAAATGTTATCCTGTTCCCCCGCCGACTGTAATGGTCGTCGATTTTCTGCCCGGAGGGGATCAAAAGCCTTGGCAATGGCGAAAAAATGAAAACGAAACTTTTCGCACCCGAAATGAAAGTTTATCTTAATTCTGGTGGATGTGCGATCGGATTAGTCTGATGGCTGCAGTAATGCTCGAGCGAGATGGGTTTGCTGCGCGGAGTTGGGCAAAGGTGTCTTTTGGTGTTCTGCGGCTCCTTGGAGAGGACTTTTGAGAATTTCTGCGAGTCAGTGGGTGTTTCTGGGATAATGGGGATTTATTATTCGACTGGGAAAGTTTCCAGCATGCGTTCTGGTTGGGTAGATGATGTGCCAATAGCTGGGAGTGCGGACGGCGGAGTTCGTTTATTTGACTTAGTTGTGGTTTATTGTTGAGTCTTAATAGTTAATGAATAAATTTATGGAATGAACTGCGAAATAGGAGATGTTTATGCTCTGCTCTGGGGCGCATGCTCTTCGCAGTCTGACGGCGGAGGGAGTGAATTCACGCTTGAATAATGAAGGACTTGTAAAAAGTTTGACAGTGGGGAGGGTGTGCTTCAATTATGTCAGGATGTTAAGAGTTTCTGACATTTGTATTTGAAGAACAAACAAATGTCGACAAATGATGATTTGGGCTGTTGGGACTACTCCCAAAATATTGGTCTGTCTGTGCAAACGTTTCGTAACGTTGGTTGTGTACTTGTCGTGCACGTGCCGTTGAGTCGCTTTATTTGATAGAAGTGACAAGGATTGTAGAACTTCACAAATTAATTATTCAATACGAGCGCGAATTTGTAGAAGCCATAAATAAAAAATCTGAAAAAAGTTTGATTACACAAACCACATTATGGATGAACTAAAAGTGACTATGTAACTGAGACTGCGTTGACTTTAGTTGAAGAAAGCAAGATGACGAATGTAATCATAACAATGAGAACCAGACAATGAAGTAAGACAGCTGACATTCCCCAGATGTGCATACAATTTGGAGGGTTCGGTAAGATGTTTGATTTACAAGTGAAATTTTCCGTAAGACCAACGAACAGTATTTTATTTCTTTTTATAATCATACACTCTTATGTACATCTGCCACTGTTTATAAGAACGAAGTTAGAATTCCAGGAGAAATTTAACAACTAAGCACACTGAACTGCTTCGACGGTGGAAACGCGTTTACGGTTACGTTCACTGTTTATCAACTACTCAAGCAGACTAAATTGCTTCGACGGCTTAAACGCGTTTATGGTTACGTTCACTATCTATCCCCGCCTGTTTTTTTTGTTTTTTATTTAAAATCATGACATAAAAAAAGAATCAAATAAGTACGTAAATACGTAGTTCTTCTTTGGGTTTCAAATATACATTGCCAAATATGGGTGCAATGACAACCCTATACACTTGTCAACGCAAAGGACGTTCTTATATTTTTTGATACCATATTTGGTCTCCAAACTTCTGTATTACAAATTCCTGTGTTCATACTGTGGCCAACGTGCCGTAGAGGGTAGATTGCGACGCTCACACGCCGAAGGTCTAGGTTCGATTGCCAGCTCTACACGAACTTTTCGAATTTTTAACGGCACCATCTCTGCTAACTACACTCTTATGTAAGTGCGCTTGTATTTAGTAGTGAAACTCGTTCCGACGCTTCTAGAGAAGGTGAAGACACTGCAATTTCTCTGTCAAAGTTCTGCCCTTGCACGGCTCATGGGCGGTTGTTCGGCACCGGTGTGGTTGAAGCTGAAACCCTAAGCCCTGTATTATAGAAGTGTTCGTTGGTATTCCTCCCGAAGAGTAAAAAATTACATTCAATGTAGTTATTGCAATATATTCAACAAGTTTTCGTGTCTGAGTGAACCCAGCGTAGTCTTTCCCTTCCACAAGTGTCTTAATCCTAAGCAAGTTCCATCGTGGCTGCTGAAGTGGAAATTAAGAAGATTGTAGTTCCTATTTCCTCTTGTGATATTTCTAGGCGAGGAAAGTTCTATCCGATGACCTCAGCTAATAGAACCGAAGAAGCGTTGCCCAGTTCAAGATTTGGAAAAGGAAAGTAACTAGTTTTACGTTAAGGCATGCTTTTCCCCAACCAGATCCTTCGGACGGCCATGCCTCTCGTTCCGTTCAGATCAACACCAACTGCTTTAAAAGATTTCTGCGCACAGTTCGTCAGCTTCAGCAGATTTTTTCCACTTCAGAGTCGACCTCGGTTTTGACGCACTTACCAGAAAGGTATTCCTTGATGCTGTCCTATACGACAACAACAGGAGAAGAATTCCGAATTTCGATGAATAAGCCAATAGCCTTACTCAAGCAGCAAATGCTTGACAATTGTCATCACTTGCACACCTAAGGATCGTCTTAACAATAATTAGGTGGCGCTACAGTCCACATTCGCACTAGAGCCACAAAAGACCGTCTTAAATTCTCCAAAAACCAGTCTCGTCTTTATGGCTTTATTCATCGATTTTCCTTCATAAACACTCCGAAAACGATTAAGCGACAACTCTACACACATTCCCACCATCTCTGCATCGACTTTGCTTCATCCTTTTCGACAGCAGCTTCTAGATCAAACATCCACGATTGTCGCTAGGGGGAAAGAACTGACAACCCGCGACATCATCGCGCAGTACTGAGTTACCAAAAAGTAATAACTGTTTAAGAAAGCTTCTCAAATCTCGCCGTTCGGAGTCGGCAAAAAACTGTAGGTCCCTTCTACTCGTGAGAGAACAGTAGCGCGCACAACACGAGTAGTTGATGAGCAAGCTAGGCCCTGGTCCCCCTGTGGACTGT
Source organism: Eristalinus aeneus (assembly GCA_955652365.1). Taxonomy (NCBI): domain Eukaryota; kingdom Metazoa; phylum Arthropoda; class Insecta; order Diptera; family Syrphidae; genus Eristalinus; species Eristalinus aeneus. The sequence goes on along the minus strand of OY019130.1, from coordinate 96,293,542 downwards.
AGCGCCATACAATTATTATTATATTGGAGTCGGCACGGGTATGTGACCGCACGTAAACCGAAAACTTATTGTTTTCGAATATTTCTAATGACTTCCTTTTCTGAAGTGGTTACCGTTATATCTACCAGTAAAAGGGAAAAAAATGCACAGAAATAAAGCCATTTCTTCAGTCTGTAGGAGAGTAAATAGAAAAACAGCTTATCAACTAAGTTTAGATGACTGGCTGACAGTTTATTAATTTTTAATTATTCTGGCTATTTATACATGTTGCTGACAAAGGAGTTTAGACTTTGGGTCAACCAGATGAGCGGCACTTTGCGGCTAATAAGCCGTATCACAATATGGTGTGAAAATTTTCTTCTTGTAGTTTTCTTCTCGTTTTCTTCTACAAGTTCATAGCAATAGAACATCTGGGAACCATATCAATCAGTGTTAAATGTCGACGCGAAAAAGGATTGCAGAGGAATTTAACATTTCACATTTTTGTCTGATCAAGGCTGCTCAGAAATCAATTAATTGTTGGCTGCGGAAGCAATTTATTTCCATCAGCCCGCAGTGACCACGTTTATCTCACATTTGCCGGAAATGTCACTTTGACTAATATCAATTTCGAAATGGTCGCTATGTGTGCATGAAGTGAATCGACAACTTAATTTTCTGAATCAATCAATAAATTAAATCAAAAAGAAACTAAAATGGAAAGCAAGTTTAGCTTTCTTCCATTATTTCACTGGAAAATCGTTTTAATTTCGCTGGCATTAATTTATCTTTATGTTTATATCCTCAAAAGGTTGTCAGAACTGAAATAAAGAATTAAACTGTCACTTCCAACCTTACCACGAGTTTGAACAGAAAGTAAGATAGAAACCAAGCCTCTAACTAAGGGCTCAAGTTTATTTCTTAGATTTATTCAGAAATAAAAATACGACAACTCTGTGGTTCATTGTAGGTAGTATCCAGATACAAATACCTAGGTATCCTAATATCGTCCTCTTTAAATTTGAAACCACACTTTGAGGAAAAATTAGCTGTTGCTAAAGGAGCTATCTGTTCGATTTGGGAACGTTGCTTCAAAAATAAATACGTATCGAAAAGTGCAAAACAAACTTTATTCCACTCAACTGCAGCTTCAATAATGCTCTACGGAGCATTCGCTACTTTTTGAAGAAGATCTTTCGGTTACCAAAAAATATCCCCAACTATATGCTACATTTTGAAACAGGAACCCCTCCGTTGCTCTTGTATGCCATCAAAATGCACTTCAACTATGTTTTAAAAATACTACAGATGAGCGAATGCAGATTACCAAACGTAGTTTTAAGAAGTATAATTAGAACAAACGGATACATTTGCGAGGAATGGAAAAAAACAGCTTCTGAATGCGGTCTAAATATGTCTATTGAGGCGGACGAGCCTCCTCATCTTTTAAGAAAAAAATTTAACTCTGTTTTGGAGAATTTTGGTAGACACACATATGACAAATATGTCGAACAAGCTGAATCTTCACTGTTTAGGAACTACTACAGCAAACTAAACCATTTTGTTAAATGAAAAAACATACTTCCTTCACAATCACTCAATCGAAAAAATAAGCACAATTTTTAAACTGAGAGGAGAATTCAGTGAAACTTTATCCCCCACAGATCAGATTTACCAATTCTTTGTAACCTATGCAACATGAGGAAGAGAGAAGACATCTTACATTTTATTGGTGTGTGTCCGATTCTAAAAGAATTTCGACTAGCAGTTTTCGAAAAACTTGTTTTAGACGAATATGAAGTAACGTGCATCTTAAATGGAGAAAAGGGATGGAAGGCCTTATACGATTATTCAGTAGCAGCACTTTGTTATAGAAAACGTATCATAGATGGAGATTTTTAATCTAAAACTTTTGTATGTATTTTGTCAACCTGGTAGACGGCCATAGGCCAAACCATAAATGACTTAGGTTAAACTTTACATTGTAAAACATTTATTGAAAATAAAAGTCAAACTAACTAACTAACTAACTGGTTCATTGTTTCGAAATTTTTTGCAAACCAGTTTTGACAGCATCTCTCAATGGCGTGCCAAATGTGAACGTTCCTGGACTTGATTTCTAGGTGCATGATGTGCATAAAACAATGGCTAGAACGAAAGTCAATTAAGCCTCCGGGGTGTTTCTTCTTCTTATTCTTGTGGCGCTACAGTCCGAGGTGGTCTCAACCAACATGCCTTTCCAGCCAGCACGATCATTCGCCAGTTGCGCACTCCAAGTTGGTTGAGGTCCTTCTCCACTTGTGTGCGCCACCTTAGCTTAGGCCGTCTTCTGTTGCGTTATCCCAACGGCTCGGAATCAACGACTTTTCGGGCCGGAGCAGTGGTGTCCATACGCTCTACATGGCCTAGCCTTCTTAAGCGTTGTATCCGTATACGCTTAACAAGGCGCATGTCGCTGTACAGGCTATAAAGTTCGTCATTACATCTTCTCCTCCAGATGCCATCAACGCAAACAGGACCAAAAATCGCACGCAAAACTTTCATCATCCGTCATCCGCCTTTGCTAACGTCCAAGATTCTGCGCCATATAGTAGGACGGGGATGACCAAGCTGTTATATAAAGCGAACTTAGTCCTTCGAGAGAGGACTTTATTACTCAATTGCCTCTTGGGGCCAAAGAAGCAGCGATTGGCAAGAGTGATTCTGCGTTTGATTTTGGTACTGATGCTGTTGACCCTGTTTACCGCGGAGCCGAGGTAGACGAAGTCCTTGACTACCTCGAAGTTTCTGCTGCCTTGTGTGACGCTCTGTCCAAGACGTCGATGTAGTGTATTCTTCCTTGATGACAGCATGTACTTCGTTTTGTCCTCATTTACCGCCAGACGCATTTTAGCCGCTTCCGCTTCAATGCCAGCAAACGCCTCATTAGTGGCTTACTGTGTTCGTCCAATCACGTCAATATCATCAGCGTAAGCTAGCAATTGAACTGACTTCTCCATGGTATTCCGTCATTAATATTATGTAAAGGGGAAGTGCAGTTTTATCAGAAACTTTTCCGCATACATCGCCCGAAATTTCAGGTATTTCACTTCCAGTAGTAACTCTGAGCTCATCCATCTTTAACGACTTGCTGGTTCTGCTCTAGCTCTAGCCCCAAAGAAAAACAATCTAAATGCGTTAAATTACATAGACGATGTGGCCATGCCTTGAAATAACCCGCTCTCCAAACTTTCTTTCCAGCGAATTTAAAGAAGCGAATGCTGTATGTCTTGTCCCTCACTTTAATTTACTTAGAAAATAATCCCTTCTGATGGTGCGTTAGTGATTTCCAGTCACAGTAGCGCAGTGAATAGCATCACGAGCAAAACGTATGGTCAAATGACAACTCTGGCAATCGCGAAGTACTAATTTTTAGTATGTAATGGTGCTTCGTGAGGATTACTGCCGGCAAAACAAAACATACGAGTACTTGTATTTTGTGGATAAACCCAATCAGCCGTCGTTGAGCATGATTTTTCAATGCAAAGAAGAATAGATTTTATATCGGCGTCTAAAACGCTTTAATGACTTTAGTTCCCGTGACAACTTGATCGTTTTTTTTTTGTACAGATGACGCGCACTAAAGGGATTTTTTGTACTTTTAAGTGACCGGAATTAAGTCACAGCACGGGCCGATGGTATAGACGAAGAGAGGAAAAGGAAGTACCGGTGCACATTGATTTTAAATGTCTGTGGATTGTGATTGGCGCGGAAACCTGGAAGTTAGCAATGGCAGATGAGGAAACCCTTAGTCTTTTCGAGAGAAAAGTTTTGCGTGCGATTTTTGGTCCTGTTTGCGTTGATGGCATCTGGAGGAGAATATTTAACGATGAACTCTATTGGCTATACAGCAACATGCGCCTGGTCAAACGTCTACGGATACAACACTTAAGATGACTTGACCATGTAGAGCGTATAGACATCACTGCTCTGGGCCGAAAAGTTTTTGAATCCGAGCCATCGGGGCAACGCAATAGGCTAAGGCTAGGATGGCGCACACAAGTGAAGAAGGATCTCAACCAACTTGGAGTGCGCAACTGGAAGCAGCTGACGAAAGATTGTGCTTGCTGCAGAGGCATGTTGGTTGCGGCCCAGGTCCACCCCGGACTATAGCGCCACAACAAGAAGAAGAAGTGGATTGTAATGGTTGAAAAGTGGGGTTGGAAAGAACATTTCATATTCGGGTGGTGCGGTTGAAGAACTAGTCTCTAAACTTAACTGTTCGTCCGAAGGTGGGCTTGAGGGTGAACGGGTAAGCATTTCTATAAAATAAAACAAATAACTATAAAAGTTTAAAATAACATAGATATTGTATTTCATTCATATAATAAATCGCCTTATGAAACATAACCATGCCGTTGTTAGTCATGGAAAGCTTTGAAAAATCCATTTACTTTACAGCAGTTTTTTGTTTTAATTAACACCTACCCTACAATTGAATTTTCGATTCTAATGTATTATATAAATTTTTCTGCTTTGGCATCTGTCTTCTCTCTGTAGTTTTAGAATCCGAAAATATTGTCAAAGAATTTGAATATCAGCCTTGAAGGAGGAGGCATGAATGAAAAGAACGGCTATCTAGCTTGGCTTGGCGTGGCTAGCCAACAACTGTGCTATAACAAACGACTTATAAAAACCGCTTCTTTTGTTTTTTCCTTCCGTATATACATTTTTGTAGGTTCTAAAATAATTTTTCTTTTATGTGTTTACCACGACCACATTTTGCCAAAAAAAATAAGCAAATATTCTTTATAGACTTTATGCTTCAAAATAAATGTATTATGGCTACTAACTTGTTTTATTTCTTATGAATACGAAAAACTCATTTCTTTCTTAAAAACACTTCAAAATAAAGAAGCACTGCTATGCTAATACGTTCTTCCACAAAAAAAAAATCACCAGTTATTCTCGGATCATGACATTTTCGTTGGCTGGTGGACCTCCTTTTTTTCTGCACAGAATGGTTTCAATCTTACTCTTTGTGTTCAGGGGGGGAGGGGGGGTAATTGAAGTAATTTTTGAGGTTTTTGTCTTCTATAGTATGGCAAATAGGTGCAAGGGCGTTCAATTTATTCTTGGTATCGATGTGAAGAAAAATGCAAATTCAATTTAAATTGTTTTTATTTTTCACCATAACATCGAAGCCGCCGTTACATAGTGGGTAAGTGCGACGCTCACACGACGAAGAGTCTAGATTCGATTCCCGACTGAACACCTCGAATTTTTCACAGCACCACTTCTTTCGAGCTGCTGACAACACTCAAAGGGTAATGACTGTCTAAGAAAGCTTCTGAAACTTCTCCGTTCGGAGTCGGCAAAAACCTGTGGGTCCCTGCTACTCGTGAGAGAACACTAGCGCGCACAACACTAGCAGTTGATTAGCATGCTAATCCCTGGTCCTCCTGTTGACTTTCGCGCCAACAATCATTATTATTATTAACATCAATACATTTGTTACATCTTGAGATAAGCTTTTGTAAACCTACAAAAAAATAAATTTCCTCTTTCTCTGCAAAATACCCATTTATTGCCGACTTTAGTTCTTCATCATCCGAAAATCTTTTTCCACGAAGACATTTTTTCAAATCCGGAAACAAGAAATAGTCACTTGGGGCAAGGTCTGGACTATAGGGTGGGTGTTGGATTTCTTCGAAACCAAAATCTCGTGCAGCAGCCTTGGAAACTCGCGCCGTGTGAACAGGAGCGTTATCATAAAGAAACAACACACCCGCTGCGAGTTTACATCATCTTTTATTTCTAATTTCCTCCCGCAAATTATGCAAAGTGGAAGCGTAGGATGTGGCGTTGATGGTTTCACCTTTTTTCATACTTAATGAGCAAGATTCCCTTTGAGTCGTAAAAACCCGTGGCCATGAGCTTCCCTGGAGGCGGAGTGACTTTAGACTTCTTCGGGGGGTCTATTCCTTTTTTATGCCACTGCATGGACTCTTGTTTGCTTTCAGAGTCATACCATAGTGGTGAACCCATTCATAACACCGTCCGCGTTCTTACTACACATCTTCAAAACTCTCTACAGCATGAGGTTCACACTTTTTTCTGAGCCGCTGTGAGCATGCGAGGCAGCCACCTTGCACTGACCTTTGAAAGGTTAAGATGGTCATGAAGAATGGTCTGAATGGTACCAGTTGAAAGCTTGGTGATCTCTGCCATCACTTTCACCTTTATTCGGGCATCCGCAAGAACAAGTTTTCCGACTTCTTTGATGCTTTCTCCAGTACAAGATGTAGCCGGGTCGGGGGTCGTCGTCAATGCTCTCTTTCTTCCTTTCTTCAACTCACTGGACCACTTTTGCACAGTCGATAATGAAGTTGCGGAACTCTGGTAAATAGCCACCATCTCTTCATGAATAGTTTTTTGACTTTTTCCTTGCTTAGTGAGAAATTTGTTTGCTGAAGCCCAGGCCCACCCCGGACTGTAGCGCCACAAGTAGAAGAAGTGAGAAATTTAATTACAGCGCGATGCTCAATTTTCACCATCATCGTCTCAGTTGCCATTATGATTCCGTTTAACTAGAGATAAAACGCGTGTTAATAATCACGTTTGTATGAAATTTACATAAATGCACTAAAATAATAAATAAATAAAAAAAAATTCAAAAATAAGTTAATTTATATATAATACGAGTACATTACCACAGCTTCCCCCCATTCTGAGAATATATTAAACGTAATCGTAATTGCGGATTTTTTCTGTAATGTATTATTTATTATGTAATGTTTTGCCTATTTTAAGTAATGATCTTTTGAAATTGTTCAGGCTTCCATCATCATAATTCCACGTTCATAAAAATTCTAGCTTTCATCAGCTAAAAACTGATTGGACAAAATCATCATTTCAACCATTCAAGGAGTTTGGCAAAGATCAAAATTGAAAGTAATCAGATGGTACTTTATGGTGAATGTGACGAAACACCCCAATCAAGCACAAATACTTTTTGCCGAGTGACCAAAGATGTCTGTGGCCCTGCATTGTCACGATAGAATACAACACCTTTTCGATTTGTCAATTCGGACCGCTTTTCTTCAACTGCATTGTTCATTTGTTAGTTGTTCAATGTAGGCATCTGAATTGATCGTTCGGTTGTGTGGTAAAAGTTCAAAGTAGTCAATTCTTTAGAAATCCCACCAAACTGATAACATAACTTTCTATTGATGAATATCAGCTGTTGATGCTATTTCAGCAGGTTCGCCTGGCTTGCTTCACAACTTATTCCGATTGGCATTGTTTTAAACAACCCATTCTTCATCTCCATCTATCATTCGTTTTAAAAATGGAAAATTTTCATTAAGTTTTTAGAACAAATCACAAAGGTTTTTCTCTTTCAGTTCATGGGGAACCCATACATCGAGTTTTCGTACACAGCAAAGTTGTTTTAGGTCATTTTTAATGCATGTACGTAATACATGAAGCTTCTCTGCAACCTCACGTATTGTACTGTGACGATCCGAACTGATTATGAATTTGATTTGATAGTCATCAACTTCAACTGGATGGCCAGTAATGGCCTTTGAGTAAAAAAAAATTATAAGAAGGAAATTTGGAAAAACAATTTTGACACTGCCGCTCTTTTGAAGCTTCGGCACTGTAAACAGCACATAACTTTTTAGCTTGCGATGCCTTTTTTCCTTTCCGGAATTAAAAAATGCAAAATATAACGAAAATTTTCCTTTTGATTTTCCATATTTAAATAGACGCCAAACAACCCCTATACAACAATTTTTTTATTGATTGACAGTTTATTGACAGTGACCAACTAACAAATAATGTGTTCGATTACGTCAGCAAACCTGAAAATTCGCCTAAGGCCTAAAGCCATCTAAAGCCTTAAGCCATCTAAAGCCTAATGCCAACCCAATACTTTCGTGTACATATGTACGGATCGGTAGTAAAATTGAATTCAACATTTTGGTAACAAGCACCACAACTTTCAAATGAACTAGTCAGTCGCTTCCAAGATCAACCACAAATTTTCTTTTGAAAATGGACCGAATTAATTTGTGACCCACATACTGTGAGCGTCAAAAGTGAGTAAACAAATATCTGATTACTGCATAAAGATAAAAATTGGGTCAAAACAACAACAAAACTCAAATTCCATTGATACACAAAAACAGCTCTATTCAATGTGATTAATTTATTTTTTTTTATTTTATTTTATTTTATTCAGTAGCGTAATCAATAGTGTATACGTGTAGTAGATGATTTGTTTAGAGATATAGGACATTTTTCCTTTACAACTAAGAATTTATAGGATTATTAATAAAAACAGCATGAGATTAAGTATGAATAACAGTACAAGGGAAAGCTACAAGTAAAACCCTTATTTTACTCTTACAAACTAATATTGCAATATCCCTAGCGAACTCTTATGCATTTTGCATTTCATTAATCTGACAAACGACTAATAAGTTCATTGTTGAAATTGAGACAATTGTAAAAAAATGTTTGGGTAAGCTTATCAATAAGAGTATCTAAAAAGTTGATAATGGTATTTTCGTGCAACCTTCGGGTTGAATAATAACGCGCTAAATTAAGTTTAATATTTTTGTTTGTTTTTTTTTTTTTTTTGTTTAACAATTTTGTTTTGACATGTTTGTAGTTTGCGTTTGTTAAAGCACAGTCGTACCAGACAGGAGATGTGATCAATTATTCAAAAAATAAAGTACGGTAAGAACAAAAACAAATATATTTTTTTAATGAAAATTATAACTACTTCATATATTACGAGTCAAAAGTGAGTAAACAGTACACTTTCTATCAACAAATGTACTTATTTATTGCTCAAAAAATTAAATTAAGTACTTTTTTGGTCCTTCTTAAGACTTTATTACTTCCTTGAGTCTACGTGGCATAGACATTACCAGTTTATTGGTAACATCGGAGGAAATTTTTGACCATTCTTCTGTTACAGCTTTTTTCAGGTCTTCCTTGTTGTTAATAGTACTCTGTCGAATTCTTCTATCCAAACTTTCCCGTGAGTGTTCTATTGGGATAAGGTCCGGTGATTGCGGGGGATGATCAAGCTGTTTTGGGGTCCTATAAAGCAACCTTTCCTTAACAAGACGTGAGGTATGCTTAGGATCATTGTCTTGCTGAAAGATCCAATTCCTAGCTAAACCTAATTTGTCTACGCTCGGTTGCAAGCTGCTCCTCAGAATATTTAGATAATCTTCCTTCCTCATTGTACTATCAATGAAGACAACATTACCGACCCCAGATGCTGTTACACACCCCCACACCATCACTGAACCTCCCCCATGTTTCACGAGCGGCCTAATATTTTTTTCAGAAAATTTCAGTTTTTGCTCTCCAAATTTTTGTGTTCATATGGCTCTTAAAAGTGGCCGCCGTGGCGTATTGGGTAGAGTGCGACGCTCACACGCCGAAGGGTCTAGGTTCGATTCCCAGCTCAACACCAATTTTTCGAATATTTCACGGCACCACCTTTTTCGAGCTGCTGACAACACTCAAGACAACTGTCTAAGAAAGCTTCTTAAATTTCGCCGTTCGGAATCGGCAAAAAACTGTAGGTCCCTTCTACTCGTGAGAGAACAGTAGCGCTCACGACACGAGTAGTTGATGAGCAAGCTAGGCCCTGGTCCCCCTCTGGACTGTAGCGCCAACAATTATTATTATTATGGCTCTTAAAAATTTCAAATTTGCTTTCATCCTTTAATAAAATGTTTTTCCAAAACGAAATGTGTTAATTTTTTTGTGTTAATTGTGGTGATTAGCTAGTTGTGTGAACTTGCGAATTACGGAGACTACAATGAAGAGAGAACAGAAGGCAGAATAAATCAATTCAAGCCTATTTTTACAAATGAATGAAGGAATGGAGGAAGAAGGAGACGATGAGCACAATGTTTTGTCAAAATGGGATTTGCAATATTAGCAGCGTATAAATAAAGTGGAAAGAAATGGGAAATGTGGACATAATGTCAGCATGAAACTCGCCAAGTTTATGGTGGGTAAAGTGTTGTTTTAGAAAAATTTAGGTACAGTCACAAGAACCACCAAATTCAAAGACAGATGGGAACCTGAAAACGGGAAAACTTGCAGAAAAAGGTTGTACATAACGTCTTTGAAGTAATTGTACAACGAGCAATCAAAGTTCTTTTAAAATGTGGGCAAATTTTGTCCAGAAACGGGACTCGTTTCCTTTAGGTTATTTTGTATATACACTCGTATATATTGGATGGCGCGACAGTTCTTGCCTTGGCCTGGCTTGCTCCTCAACTGTTCATCTTGTGCACGCTATTCTGCTCTCACGAGTAGAAGTGTGCTAAAAGTTCTTGCCGACTCGGATTTTATTAGTTACTCCTTGAGTGTTGTTAGAGGTCCGAAAAAGATGGTGCCGTGAAAAATGCGAGGTGTTCAGTTCGTGAATCAAACTTGCTAACTTTGGCGTATAAGTGTCGTACTCAAGGCATTCAACCCACTCAATTCACCCCGAGGTGGGTTATTTTACTTAGTTTTGATTGGGTTAATTGTGAAAAAGCAAATAACAAACGAAACCATTATGATGTCGGCATTTCCGTTTATCACATTCTCATCATCTGCTGCTTTTGAACCAAATTGGATACAGGCTTAGTGTGTTTTCTCCATGTTTGGTTTTGGAAATTTAAAATTACATAAATATGGAGTAGTTCTCATGTTCAGAAAAAAAAAGGAAGGACTCCAACGTTCTTCGATCCACTTCCAGTTTCCACAGTAGCTTAATAGACAACTCATTAACATTCGAAGACAACAGTTTTGGGGTTTTACTGGCTTGATCAAAATTTCTGAAACCTGAAAATGCAGTTTAGAAAAGCGTTTTAATACATAATCCATAGACGCTTATAGATTCTTTGTTAGTGCCCCCCCCCCCCTCCCCCTATATGTCCTGGGGTTTATTGAGTTATGTGTTATAAGCTAATAGAAATAAAATTGGATCATATTTCGGGTGTAACGAGGTGAAAGGGCCATGTGAGTGAGATTTTTTGTTGGATTCCCTTTGATTTGTCGACAAAGAAAAGTCAAAATGTGAATACTTGTGCAATTTATGGGTTTCCATAGGTACTCGTCTCTTTGTTAAACTAGATGGAAGCACTCGTGTCTGAGTGAGTCTCGCAGGTTGCTCTAAACCAAATAATTTCAAGCTTGCTACTATTATACAAAAAAAAAATGTTCTTTCTTAATTCTTAAAACCTTCACACATGAATTTGTGTTAATTTTTTCGGTCTCCCTTTTGACCCAATTTTCATCTTTATACAGTAATCAGATATTTGTTTACTCACTTTTGATGCTCACAGTATGTTCAAAATACCGCACTTTGAACAAGAAAAATCAGACGGATACAAAAACAATATAAATCATGGCAACATTTAAATCGATGCCAAAGGACATCATAAAATCGCGTATTTTATTTAAGATTTTATTTTAAGAAAGCATGAAATTAAGATAATGCACTGAAACTGACTGATGACCTAACAAAGTTAAAGTTGTAGACGAAGTAATTCCCAAACATTTCCAGAGTACCAACATGGATAAGTGCCTATTCACATTTCAGCCACATACTTTCAATGCCCTCAAATTAAAGAGGCCTCCACTCCAACAGCTGCAGTGTATGATGTGCTCATTAAGATGAATTTGTACATGCGAGTGCACTTGGCTTCTGTAAAGGGCAGAGATGCTTGAAGTTTTGCTCACTTTAGTGGACGTCTGGAGTGTTTTCCAATATTTTCAAGTGTAATGCCGTTTGCAGTCTGTCTTCAATTGCCTCTACTTTACCAAATTCATGGAATTATTATTTTTGTAATTATTGTTGTTAACTGAATTTGTAAGATGACGTTAAAAGGTTCAAGCTTGAAATTGTCCTGTCGCCCGATTCCCACTCAAACTGTAAGCCTCTAAAGCACAAGCCATTTAGAAACAGACAATCAGTTGCCCTCGTCTATTTGAAAACGTTTGGCAGCACTTCTCCAACCTTTTCAGGCACTAGAAAAAAAAATATAAGTATTCTCTTCTGGAAGGAGACAACTATTGATTTGCGTTCAGCGTTGATGCATCAGTTGTCAGAGTTTGTTGTGATACCAAAGCACAACACGAGACCGTGGAAAATGGTCAAGTGAATTTTTCGAATATATTCCAACTTCGGCAGCACACCGTGCATCTCACACAATCTTACAAATGCCCATAGCAAATAAGGAAAGGGACTCAATCAGAATTTATCTGTCGAAAAGATTAACTCTGATTGAGTCCCTTTCCTTTACCTTGAGCAGTGGTATCACCTTACAGTAAGATGCTGAAAAGATTAACACTTCTAAGCTCATGTCAGGGTGCTCCGGCCTCCATCTGCTGATATGAACAAGAAACCGACGCATTCTGTCCAATTTCCGATGAAATAATCTGTTCTACGTCAAGTACGACAAACTTCACCCAAAGTTTTTTCTTTCTACACACACGTCAAGCGGAGATTGTCATTGGTCATGAGGTTCCACTCGTCCGCCACAGGCTCCATGGAATCGAATTCCCAATTCAAATCTATCAGCACCCAGCTCGACCTCAGTCATTGAAACTCTCGAAACCGAATCCCAACACCCTGCTCATCCGTCAAGCGGAAATGAGTGAAATGAATGAGGGAAGAAAAGCTGGAAAAAAACGACCCAAAAGCACTCGTTGGAAAATGATTTTTCTTTTCAATTCGGTTTCGTTTGATTTTCTCCAGGATTCTGGCCGCTTCGTAAGAGGCGACTTCAATTGATTTGAGACGTTGTTTTCTTTCTCCTCCCATACCCATGGCGTTCCTTCTCGAGGCACTGTTGACGTTGTTATCCTTCCTTCATTCGTTTGTCAAGGCGAAAAGATAAATCAACATCGGATGTTTCGAAAAGTTCGTTATTGAACGAAGAAAGCAAATAACTTGGAGTGCACTTCATATCCTTGTAATTATCTCAAGCAGCGCCATTCATCCCGCCTCTGACTCTATCCCAAACCATGAGCGGGAGTGTGTGCTCCTCCCAAGGCTACTCTTTATCCCATGCACCTTACCTCGAACAGGATGTGTGCTGGGGGCGGGGCACAGCTGAGGGAAAAATTAAAGTGAATTTAAGAAATCAACTATGACGTGGAAGGGAGGAAACAAAACTGAAGGAAGCGTGTGTGCACATGTATTCATCCTGATGGCTGAACGAAGAAATGTGGAACAGGCGCTTTTGCTTCGTACTATTTGAAGGAACGAGAAACTTTTCGGTCTTGTGTGCTTGATTGTTATCGTTCGAATGTGGATTCGGAATCTTCCAGGACACTGCATTTCGTTCACTGTTGATTTAACTGCAAAACAGTTCGCTGAGAGATGTGGGAACTAACCAAAACTCGTTTGTTGGTTTACCACTGTTGTACTTGCTGTGGGTTGCAAATTGAATCTACCTCTCATCAGTGCTGGCTTAGAAATTCACCGCGCACCACAAAATCCATTTGTAGAGGCAAAATAGAAGCAAAAAATAAAGGAAATTGAGTTTAAAAGCAGTTTGCAATCGCACGGGCAAGAACCTTTTCCTGCGCACGACTGAGGCAGTTGGATTCAAAGGCGGTTTCTTTATCCAACACAAAACTTTAATTCAGTTTGCATATGTGATATGCGAGGATATGGGTAGAACGGAAGAGGATGGATGCTGGTTGCTTTTTGGGTTTGAAATTACGTTTCTAAAGAAAATAAGCTGAATTGTTTACAAATGCACATTGAGATCCAATAAATCTGTGTTGATGAAATTTGTCTTCAGATAAGGTTAGAAGTGTCTTATGAATTACGACTACGACGAAACGATGTAGAAAGAAAACGTAAACGGGACAATAATTAGCTACGCGGAAAGAAGGTTTCGTTCTCCTTATATACAGAACTTGATAAAGTTATAGAACAAATCAAAAGTTGTCCGTAAACTTAATCTAAAACTGCACTAATAACAATCGCCATATAATTTGGAAGAGTTTGAATATAAGCACAAATTGTTTTCATACTCTTCCAAATTGCGGTAAACAATAATAACAAAATTGTTGGCGCGACAGTCCACAGGGGGACCTGGGCCTAGCTTGCTCATCAATTACTCGTGTTGTGCGCGCTACTCTTCTCTCACGAGTAGAAGGGACCTACAGTTTTTTTCCGACTCCCAACGGCGAAAATTGAGAAGCTTTCTTAGACAATTATTACTCTTTGAGTGTTGTCAGCAGCTCGAAAGAGGCGGTGCCGTGAAAAATTTGAGGTGTTCAGACCTTCGAGCGTGTGAGTGTTGAAGTACCAACTATTTGACATTTTGATTAATAATAATAATAATTGTTGGCGCTACAGTCCCCAGGGGGTCCAAGGGCTAGCTTGCTCATCAACTACTCGCGTTGTGCGCGCTACTGTTCTCCCACGAGTAGAAGGGACCTACAGTTTTTTGCCGACTCTGAACGGCGAGATTTGAGAAGCTTTCTTAGACAGTTATTACTCTTTGAGTGTTGTCGAAAAATTGATGTTGAGCTGGGAGTCGAACCTAGACCCTTCGGCGTTGGAGCGTCGCACTTTACCCACTACGCCACGGCGACCACGACATTTCGATTACCTCGGCAAAAAATTCGACTAAAGCCACGTAAGAGGAAACTTCGCTATTGGAAATTACTTACTTGCCAACACAATAGAAACCCTTACCTCACCTCAGCTCTTATAGGAAAACAAATTTCGATTCCTCGCTTAAACACGTCCTGCAATATTTAATAGTCCCATTTGGTTATTCAAAAGCTCATCTGAAAGGATTAATCGTAGGTTTTTGTTTGTCCCAGGTTCGATTCGCTGGCAGATCACTTCACATTGTACGCGGTGCCACCTCTTTGGAGCTACGGACAACACAGAAAGAGTATCAACTGTTTTTGAAAAAGCTTATCAAACTTTGCCGTTCGAAATCGACAAAAAGAAAGCTATAGGTCCCTTCTACTCCTGAGAGATCAGTAGCTCGCGAATGATGAGAAATAATGGAAAGCTATGCCCATCAAATATATACATAAGTTGGCAACGCTATTTGAACTGGCGGCCATTTTGTTAGCTCTCAAGTGTCTTATTATTAGTTTTGACATTTCAAGATGATATAAATTCGGTGAATTTAGCTACAATCTAACTGCTGTTGTTCTTTTGTTTGTCGATGTACTTCATTTTTGGTCGAATGGATACGTCAACAAACAATACTGCTGCATTTGGAGTGATGATGATCCTTTTGTTGAGTCCACTAAAAGTGACTCCTTGGCGCTCTTTACGAGTTCGCGGAATAATTCGTTCGTTCTCCATTAAAAACAATGTTGGCCAGAATGTAACTGATATAAGGCATAACTACTGTCCTTTTCGTCCCCAGGTGATGTGACTGGATTTATGAATCACATGATTCAAAATCACATCCGTATCACTATTTATAGTGACAACGGAAACACTGATGGAGGAAAGACCATCTGTGGCGGGATGGCGGCTAACAGACCCAGGCTTAGAGGGAACCTGACTGATAGTGACAGCTTAACCAGAGGCTATATTCTGGTGCCACGGGAGGTCAGGGGCCCCTGGAACTTCGGTTCCAGCCTGACCATTGCGGTAGGCCCCCTTGTGGGAGTTTCGTGGTGGCTGTGGTTTACCACCTAACATCGCGGGTAGAGTCGAGGATAGTGTACTGTGCTGACTTGTCTAGCCCATTGTTTAAGCATAACTAGGCAAGTCGGTTAGGGGACTATCCCTTCTCAGTGTGGAGTTGCATTCTCAACCGGGCGCTGCGACCCAAAGAGCGGAAGAGGTTTTAGGAAGGCTTCGCATCAAACCAAGGTGGGGTGATTGCCCCTCAAGCATGATCCCAGTTTGGTACTTGGGTAACTAAGGCGTTTAGTCTTGCGTTATCTACGACTCTTGGGAAAAAGGTTCCCCGTGATATAAGCCGTTAAGGCAGGTGATCACGTAAAACCAAATCCCACATCTGTCCTTTTCGTCCTCCAGGTGATGTGACTGGATTTATGAATCACATGATTCAAAATCACATCCGTATCACTATTTATAGTGACAACGGAAACACTGATGGAGGAAAGACCATCTGTGGCGGGATGGCGGCTAACAGACCCAGGCTTAGAGGGAACCTGACTGATAGTGACAGCTTAACCAGAGGCTATATTCTGGTGCCACGGGAGGTCAGGGGCCCCTGGAACTTCGGTTCCAGCCTGACCATTGCGGTAGGCCCCCTTGTGGGAGTTTCGTGGTGGCTGTGGTTTACCACCTAACATCGCGGGTAGAGTCGAGGATAGTGTACTGTGCTGACTTGTCTAGCCCATTGTTTAAGGTAAAACTAGGCAAGTCGGTTAGGGGACTATCCCTTCTCAGTGTGGAGTTGCATTCTCAACCGGGCGCTGCAACTCAAAGAGCGGAAGATGTTTTAGGAAGGCTTCGCATCAAACCAAGGTGGGGTGATTGCCCCTCAAGAATGATCCCAGTTTGGTACTTGGGTAACTAAGGCGTTTAGTCTTGCGTTACTTATGACTCTTGGGAAAAAGGTTCCCCGTGATATAAGCCGTTAAGGCAGGTGATCACGTAAAACCAAATCCCACATCTGACCTTTTCGTCCTTCAATTAAACTACCACATGGACTGCATGGCTTGTGGTATAAACAAGATGGCGCAACATGTCGCATACCTCTTTCCACATTTGTATTATTGAAGCAACTGGATTACGAACTCTTGAGTTAACTTCCCAAATCGTGCCGCTTGACTATTGTCTGTGAAATGTCTAAAATTGCTGGTCTGCACTAGTACGCCCAAAACGATTGACCACTTGAAGAAAAACATTCCCCGCATTATTGCAAGAAAAACTCTGGAAACATAATCGAAACTCGTACCTCGTTAGATAGGACGTAACTGTCATATATTGTACCAAAAATCACACTTCATAATGCCAAAAAATTATTTTCCAGATAAAGTACATTTTATGTAGTTTGCAAAAAACCTTTTGTTATTTGATCCCATTTAAAGTTTTATACCTCTAAAACGAACACAGTATTTTATGTCGTTTTCATGTTCTGTCAATATATTTACAAGCGCATAAGCCTTCAGTCATTCTCACGCCTTCCCCTTGACATTTGAGCTGTTTGATTTAACATCCTTTTAACTTTCGCTCAGTATTTCTTGTATGCACTCTAATTCACTCCCGAACCCCTGCAATCTATGCATAATCCACACTAAGCTTTACTGACAATATTTATCGTCTTGTCTTCTGGTGGCGGCCATTAACGCCCCTCTTAGTACCAACACTCTCCAGATACATACATTGCCTGTACTTCTGTGCAATTCCTCACTTCCTTCCAAAGGACACCATCCAGCGAACGGAAACCAAACATCAGTACGGAAAAGAATGCATTGAAAAAAAAGAAGGATGTCACCAGCGTCGCTGCTGCAGAGAAAAAATAAAGTATTCTCTCACATACACACACACACACACGTGCGCATACACTCCGTCTCCTTTAACAAAGCGAATGTGGTGCGATATCCTTGCCAACAACAAGGCAACGCGTCCTCAACAACGAAGGCCACACCGTCATGAAAACGTTTTACTTAAGTAATGAAATCAGTTCTGTAATTTCGCTCAGTTGAGCGAGATTTATGCGCAAATAAAACAGCAAAGGACCCCTGGGAAGGCGAGCAGCCAAGAGGCTCCGACAATTGATTGCCGTAATAAAAGGCCTGCAGTTGAAATGATTTTGCGGACACCCGCCGCCACCACCGCCAGTGCCATAGTTCACTCAACTTCGGCCGAGCGGAATGGATTCAGGTAAAGTGATTATATTGAATGTGGAACATGTGTGCGGATATTAGTTTTGCTAGGTTCGTGCCAAACTTTGCCAATCAAATTCAGCGAAATGAATCGCCGGGATAATGATGGAGATTTGCAAGATCCCCCTCCTTGCGATCCAGAATGCGAATAGGGATTTAGATTTCATGGATATCAATTGGATTTACTGCTCATGTCTGCTTAAGGGCTTGTCGATTTCATGGTAGGTTTGCTATATCGGCGACCTCGTTTGGCTTCTCGTTTGATGGCACTGCTGCCCGGCAGCCTGGAAGGGAATGTCATAATAAAGTTATGACTTGGAGAGTTGTCTTGTCCTGGGCGGGGGACTCATTAAAAAATTTGCAGAAATTTATGAGCTGTTAAATGTGAAAACGAAATCGTTTGCTGCCATTGACAGCTATTTGGAAGTGAGGAATTTTGCGCTAGGGACGGCTCTTATTCATATTTTTACGCGTTTATAAGCCGTTAAGCCTTCAAGCAGTTCGTTTCTGAGAAATAAGGGAGAACGAAATATAATATAAATCCCTTTCTGTTTTTCACCGGGCGCCAATTTTTCCAGTCATACTTTTGCAGCAAAGGCCTGCAAATTGACTCTTTTGGTTTTTTTTTCTGTCCGAGAATCCACTTTAAGTGCCGTTTTCGATATCAATCACATCCAAACGCGCCCGAACAATGGCTGAAATGTAATTTATTTATTTATGCGATATCCGGTTGCGTCTGCTGCATGCACTTCGATGCAAAATAACCAAACAGAGCAACGACCATGGCGTTGACGTCCGGGGGGCTTAATTTATTTCCGTCATTTCAATTCAGTTGCTCTCCCATTAGCCGAGCTCGCAATCCATTCGGCTGATGTTCGCCTAAAAGGCGTCCGTCATGAATATGGATGAGCTGCCCAACTGAAGTCGGAATGAAAAAACTGCGCCACATGGAAACAGCATCAAAGCGCTCAGATCCTTCCTCAGTTGACGAGTGTTTCGCACAAAGGAAATTCGGCTTAAGTAAAAGCCAATGATGAATCAACACTCGAAGCTTGCACAGAGCACAGACGTGGTATTCATTTCTGGGATTCGCAGGGCTTTGAGTTACATATGCTAAAGAGCCTGCAAAGTGATTTACATTGTTTATCTACCCACGCACATGTTTTCCAGTCTGTAGTGCAATGTGAAGGTTTCTACAGAAAAACACTTGCTGCTGAATACGGACTTCAGATCGTGTCTTCCTGTTTCTCGTGAAAACGATGCGAAGCAGCCGAAATGCAGTCAATATATGCCACACCCGTTTGTTGTAATTTCCCATTACTGCCTGGCTTGGGAGCTAGCTTACCGCCTCTTCTCTGCGTTCCATTCCGTGCACAAACCCCTTTCTCATTCCTTAGCGAAATGGCTGCAAGTTTGAATCCATAGTTCAGCCAGGTGCCCCGACTGCCGTGACTGCAGAAACCCATTTCGCTCAGTAATGGGCGCGGTTTTTCAGCTGAGAGAGTCATTAAAAGAAGGCTTTCACCATAAAGTCTGCATCACGATGCACTCAAGGAAATGACGGGGTGCGCCGCAAGGACCACGTAATCCACATCAGAGCACCCCCATAACTGAAGATACACACACACGCAACTCCAACCCATTTGAGTTCATCAATGAGCGCCACGTGATATGCTGCATTGGGTTACATAGAATCTGGAGTCACGTGTCGGTCATTAAGCAGCACAAACCTGTGACTGTCTCAGTTGCGTTTAACGTCACGACATGTCGTTAAGCAATTAAGGAGCTCGTTTGTCTGAATCCTCTCGCCAGCAATCTGCTCTGAGCCACCAACACGAG
Organism: Eristalinus aeneus; assembly: GCA_955652365.1. NCBI lineage: Eukaryota > Metazoa > Arthropoda > Insecta > Diptera > Syrphidae > Eristalinus > Eristalinus aeneus. Next base: position 96,273,862 of record OY019130.1, on the reverse strand, counting down.
GATACATTTGCGACTGACGGGTACATCAGACTTGTTGCACTGGGGAAAATTAATTTGTTTTCGAATAAAAAAGAATGTCACGTGTGAAGGAATTGTCTTTTGAAGGAAGTCGCGGTGGTTAACTGGAATTTGATATTCCTCTGGCAGGGACGGAAATGTGAAGCTGCATCCATGCGGTTGGGCGCACAGGAGAAGCTCCGTGATTGCCAGCTATGCCAAGAACGTTGGTGTAGGAGACAATCAAACCTACGCAGTTTCCATTAAACTCGAAGAGATTGTACGGAAAATTAAATGACAGATTTAAGGTTTCGTTGAAATACTCATTTTTTCAAGTACGACTCCGAAATGGATCTTAATTCGTTTTAACGACCACTTAGGATGGTTGTAATTCGAATAAGTGTTTTCATTTACCAAACAGAAGCTTAATAAATATACCACAAAATCAAGCAAATACTTCACCAATAGATGGAAGTTTTGACCACATACTTGACAACAGAAAAGTCTCCACATTAAGATGGTCTAAAAACCGGAAGTTTGAAACAGAAACCTAAGAAGGCGATGTTACAAACGAAAATTTTGAACGTATGTATATATATTCGTTCTTCAAAAAATTGGAAAACTTTGTTGTCAAAAGATGGCGCCATATACAAATTATCGCTGATCTTGGAAGCGATTACCTTTTCTTTGGTCGGTTTAAGACAGCTACATTTTTTTCTCCCCTTTCAAAAATTTCCGATTCAGGATAAAAAAATGGCATTAGCGGAAAAGTTTTGATTTTCTTTTTTTAAATTAAAAGTTGCAGCTAAGGTCGATCGAATGCTTGAAAAAGTTTATGTTGAATCTGCTCGGGCAGATAAATTATGCGAGAGTGTTTTCGATGCTTCAAAAGTGGGAATTTTAGCGTTGAAGACAAACAGCGTCTTTAGCAGCCCAAGAAGTTTGAAAAAGAAAAATTGGAGACTTTAATAAATAAAGGTCAATGTCAAACGTAAAGTGAACTGCAGAACCTTTGGGAGGAATTCAATTAACAATTTCCGTTCGGATAACTTGGGTTATTTCAAAAGCAATTAAATTGGGTGACATATGATTTAAAACCGAGAGATGTCGAAAGGCGACATTTCACATCGGAACTGTTTGTTGAAAAACATCGAAGGAAAAGATATTTATGCCGGACTGTGACCGGAGATGAAAAGGTGATGCACTAGGATAACTCCAAGAAGAATAAATACTATGCCAAGCTTGCTAAACCTATTCCATCATCCTCTACATCGAAATGAAAGAATAATATCCACGGTTCGCGTGAAATGCTCTGCATATGGTGGAACCAGACGGATGTGGTGTAGTATGAGCTGCTGAGACTAAACGAAATCATGCTTAAGAAACGTTGTCAACTAAAAAGAATGCCCAGAAATGACCTAAAGGCATGACAAGATTGCTGTAGCTGTCAAAAACTCCCTGGGGGGTCATACCTAACAAGCTGTATTCGCCAGACTATACTTCTCCCGACTACTGCCTTTTTCGACGGATGCAAAACGATTTATGTGACCGCCATGGCGTAGTGGGTAGAGTGCGACGCTCACACGCCGTAGGGTGTAGGTTTGATTCCCAGCTCAACACCAATTTTTCGAATTTTTCACGGCGACACCACTTTCGAGCTGCTGCCAACACTCAAAGAGTAATAACAGTCTAAGAAAAAGCTTCGCCGTTCAGGGTCGGCAACAAACTGTAGGTCCCTTCTACTTGTGAGAGAACAGTAGCGCGCACAATACGAGCAGTTGATGAGCAAGCTAGGCCCTGATCCCCCTTTTAACTGTAGCGCCAACAATTATTAAAACGATCTAGGGGTATGCAGTTCGTGTCTTTTCAAAAAATCACAAAATGTCTCAATGGTTGGATCAATGCTAGAGAGGTCTGTCTCATTGTTTAAAGACGGTATTCGGAAACTTACGACTGCCAATATATTCAGTGATGTACCCAAAGACGTTTTTCCAATAGAAAAATATAGAACATATTAATTTTTGAAGACCCTTTAGATGACTAAAAACTTGATGAGCTTTTCAATCAAATAACAGATCAGTCAATAAGTCCCGAAACTTACAGAGGGCGCCACTTACAAAAATTATTAATTTAATATTAATTTTTTTTTTTTAACTAATTGAGTGACGTGACGGCCGTATAAGAATCAGGACACCAATCAATGAATTGTAATACACAGCTATATTGAAGACATTTGCAATTTTGAAAGCCACGGACGCAATGAGAATTGAACAAATTTCTTACATTCACGTTGTGTCACTACTACCGGGCCACATTCTCTTCCAATTGTCCTTTGTTGATTTAAATTTTTTAAGCTCTTCCTTTTTATTTGTGTTTCAATATTTACGGCTGTCACTGCTTCGGGAAGCAGAATTTTTAAGAAACAGGGTTTCAAGAATTTTTAGACCTCTTGACTTATTGGTTGCAATAGCGAAGTCGCACCGGGGCAGAAACATCACAATTTGCGGATGTGTTAGACACTTGTCAGACAAAAAAATATTTATTTCTTTTGTTCCTTAATTTACGATCTCAAACACGTATCAATTGATGCAAATATCGGTCTTAGTGCAACCCAGGTTTTCCGCTTGCTTTCATAATCAAATGACAATGACTGGAATGTCACTACACAAATTTGCGCTGCAGGAAAAATTTTCCAGCACTTTTTTAAGATTTTCTTTCAATATATTGAAATAGACCATTTTGTGTATTATGTCAATACCCCTTTTTACCTGGCAACAATGTATCAGGCGTACATACGCCCAAAGTTTGTGTATAAAGCTCCTATCTGGTCTCGTGCACATAAAACCTCTCTGCACCTACTAGATAAAATCCAACGAGCGAACGTTAAAACTTATTGGTAATTATAATGCTGCGAAGTCAATCGAATCGCTTGAGCTTGAGCTTGAGATGCAGCATTTCATTGGTATCTGTATCACTATTTTATCGCTATTTCAACAAAAAAAACTGCTCTATTGCATTTCCCACCTTCAAGAATTCACTCGCAACACCCGGCTCGCTTGGAGAACTCATCGATTCACCCTTAAGCCAACCTTCGGACATACAGTTAAGTTTAGAGACTCGTTCTTCAGCTGCACCACCCGAATATGGAATGCTCCTTCCAGTCTCACTTTTCCGCCCATTACAATCCACAGGCATTTAAAATCAATGTGCATCAGTACCTCCTTTCCCTCTCTTCATCTATACCTTCGGCCGCTGCTGTAACTTAATTTCGGTTACTTAAGGGTAATCCAAAAACAATCTTTACTCCAGATGCAGCCATTCATCCCCAGACTATTACTCCGTCATCTCTATGTTTAACGGTTTGAACTAAATTTTATTTTTTTAGAGCAGTCCATCGCCGGGATAAAGTTTAAATTTGCTTTCGTCTCAGCACGTTCTACCAGGAGCTCATTTCCTTGTTGAGGTAATTATTTGCGAACCCAACACGCTTCCTTCTGTTTTCTTTGCTGATGTATGGTTTTGACCTCGGAATTCTTGATAAATAACACGCCTTATGAATAATGGTCTTGCTTGTAACAGTTTTGCAAAATTGCTCACAAATCTCTGCCGCAAATTGGGAGAAAATGGTGCTTGGATTATTTTTAATGGATCTCATAGTGAACCCTGCTTTCCTTTTCAAATGAATTCTTGGGACCTTATATTGGTTACTACGGCTACGACTTCGCGATGGTATCTGAACATAACTGTGTTTGATTGCATTAATACGATACTCCGAAATGTACCTTAATTCGTTTTAACGGCCACTTAGGATGGATGTAATCCAAATAAGTGTTTTCTACTACCAAACAGAAGCTTAATAACTACACCACGAAATCGAGCAAATGCTTCTCCAATAGATGGAAGTCTTGACCACATACTTGACAACAAAAAAGTCTCGACATTAAGATCGTCTAAGAGCCTGAGGTTTGAAACAGAAAGCTAACAAGGTGATGTTACAAACGAAAATTTTGAACGTATGTATATATATTCGTTCTTCAATAAATTGGACAACTTTGTTCTCAAAAGATGGCGCCATATACAAGTTGTGGCTGATCTTGGAAGCGGTTACCTATTCTTTGGAAAGGAATTTGTTAGTACTTAAGGTCGGTTTAAGACAGCTACATTTTGTTCTCCCCTTTCGAAAATTTTCGGATTGAGGATAAATTAATAGCATTAGCGGGAAGTTTTGATTTTCTTTTTTAAATGAAAAGTTAAAAAGTTAAAAAATGTACAGAATGTGGCAACATTTTTTCTCGTTATTTCTTTGTTTTTTTGTTTTTTTTTTTTTTTTTTGATATTATTAGTTTGTAATAAATGAAAAAAAAAACAAAACATTATCAACAATTATCCAGAAAATATTTTTTTGTTTCCATGTTGTTCGAGACTACATACACTTTTTCCATTTCTGTATGAGTAATTGTTAATCACTGTATTTTTGTAAGAGTTAGCTGTTAGTCACTGTACCAAAGGACTTTGAAGGTACTATCTGTACTAAGAATTGTATATCCCTGCATCAGATGATGCATTAATAGGAAAATTATACGAGCGAACCAAAGAAAAATATTTGTTGGTACAGTAATTCTAAGTTCAATGTTGGTTCTCAAGATGTACTTGTCCACTTGGATTTCGGTCGTGCAAGCAGCTGGATTGTAACTACAGTGGCTCCAAGCCAAACTCGGACACCTGCTCAGTAACACAATTGAAGATTGATAAATATTTAAGGAAAAGAAATAGACGAAATTTATTATTAATTTTAAACAATATATATATTCATTAGTTGTTTGACAGAATTTTATAAACAAACTCAGTTATTTGAAAAAAAAATACAGCTCGATTCCTAAGGGAATTCAATAAAATAAGGAACAAGCCAAACTCGGACGGCTTAGGAAAATATTTTAAATTTGAATTTTCCGTCAAATAAATCGTAATCATCACAATACAAGTTTTTAATAGTTGTGCGAGGGAACGGAAGTCAGTTAAGCTGTAAGATACGTAAACAATTTAATAAAATAGAAAATGGGAAGACAGAATGGTCAAACTACTCTCGAAATGAGAAAATTAATTATAAAACACCCAGAAGACGGAAAATCTGTGAGAGGTATCGCAAAAATCCTTGATAAAAGTCGGTCCACGGTTCAGGATACAATTAAACGATTTCGGTGTAATAACCAGATAGAAAACAAGCGAAAAAAGGCACATAATAAAATTTTTAACGAAGTTGATGAACGTTTCTTAGTAAGACAAGTAAAAAATAATACCTTTTTGAGCGCGCCAAAGCTCGCAGTCATAGCGACGGAACAGTTGGGAAAGCATGCGAGTCTATCAACATTTAGGAATGTTCTTCAAAAAGCAGATTTGAATGGTAGAAGAGCCAGGCTTAAGCCACTGATCAGAAAGCAAAACAAGAACACAAGACTTGAATTTGCCAAAGAATAATGAATATATATATTGTTTAAAACTAATAATGAATTTCGTCAATTTCTTTTCCTTAATTATTTATCAATCTTCAATTGTGTTACTGAGTAGGTGTCCGAGTTTGGCTTGGAGCCACTGCAGGTTACATTAAATAATAAATTTCACACTTTCAAATTAAAACTAATATTGTTTAATTTTAACGTTGTACTAAATGTGTTCGTTTTATTTCATTTAGCGAACTTTTGTATTGTTCTCAAAACTACAGGTGTGTCAATACTTTTTCCATGTTTATATGTAAATTTGTACGAGCCTTTGACGCACATTTATATTTCCATCAAATTCCCCCCTACATAATCCCTGCCCAATTATTCCAACTGTCGGTGTGACTTTAAGGTCGAGAATGAAATGAATGTGCACGAAGCCATAGAGTTTCACATTGGTTCATCCACATAAGCGGAAAACAAATTTATATCATTCATATGATTTATCATAAAATATGTTTCACATAGCGATACATTTAATTTTTTCAACGTAAGGTGTTTTTTTTAGAGGGAGAACTTTGATATGGAATCAACCAAAGAACATGTTTTTTTTTGAATTGTTGAATTAATATGAAATGCATTTAATTTGAAAGAGTTCTGACATAAAAAATGAAATATGATTTCTGCCATGTGACCACCACGTCTGATTCGGACGTAATCTAATCTAAAGTTCAGGCCACTTTTTTCAACATTAATGAACGTGTATCGGCAACAACGCGGCGAATATTATTTTTCAAGTGGTCAACCGGTTTGGGTTTATGGGTACTCCAAAAACGTCACATATCCCTGCAGAAAATAGGCAAAAGGCGTGAAACCGCAGGTCCTTGGAGGCTGATTCACGAGCCCATAACGCGGTCCAAACATTTCCTCTAGCAAATCAATTTCAATACGAACTTTGTGAAATGTTGTGCCAACTTGTTTCAAATACAGCTCCTACATATCATGGTTGTTTAAATGATGACCGAAAAAGTCCATTATTATGGCGGTCATTAGTAACTTAATCGTTCTCACCAGCATCGGTTTTAAAGAAGAACGGCCAATTAGATCGGTCGGCGATAAAACACACAAAATAGTCAGTTTTCATAAATGCAATAGTGCCTCAACGTATATTTGGGGATTATCATCAAACATGCTTATTATGATAATTGACGCAACCATTCCACAAAAATTAAGCTTCCTCGCTTAAAGAAAATTCACTTGGAAAAATTAAGATCGACGGCATTCTAGTCTTAGGTTTACTCGCTAAAGCTATTCAGGCAAGAGTCAATTCACGTTGAAATGTCAAATGAAACTAACAATAGGTCCGTTCCAATTGCTCTGAATTGCTACGAATGTCTACGAATTTACCCGAAAAACTACGAAAAAGCGTTCCATTAGCTGATTTTTCGTAGAATGGAGAAAGCTCACGAGTGAGCAAAATATTTCCCCTTCCTACAAACTTCTGCCGAAAAAAAAACTGTGGGCAGCAGCTCGGCAGCAGATGCCTTTTAAATCGAAAAAAAAAACCTCTGACATTTCATATGTCTTCATATGTCTGATAGCTCTTTACGAATTTCTGCGAAAAGTCGTTTCATAATTTTCGATAGAGTTACTCTCTGCAAGGGAGATTTTTACTTAAACTATTCAACTACGAATTTCTGTGCACAAATCAATTGGAACAGACCGAATAAATAACTTGACAGCCGACAAAATGGCTGTCACTTAAAAAGTGCTGCCACCCTCAATTTTTTAAGTTTCTAAAAATAAGTGATTATCAATTCTAAATACCTAATGTGGGCCTTTAAAAACTTGGTTCTCAGAATTAAGAAATGGATCGGGCATCGTGTGGTCCCGTGGCATAATGGGCAGAGTGCGACAGCCACACGCCAATAACCCAAGGCTCAATTTCCTGGCTTTTTTGTGGCACCATCTCTTTCGAGCTGCTGACAGCACTCAAAGAATATTGCCTGTCTAAGAAAAAGCTTTTCAAACTTCGTCGTTCGGAGTCAGCGAAAAAGTGTATATCTTTCTTTTCTTTTTTTTTTTTTTTTTTGTATATCCGTCACATAGTAACACAAAACACTACGTTCTCTAAGTGTTAACTCTTAGTATCGCTTTACACAGCAGATGTTTGCTGAGCGAGTAAGGATCATCTACCGAGTCTTATCGTCTTACAGATTACTTCAATAAATAATATTAAATCAAATACGATGCAAAAATCATATTATTAAATTCTAATCGTGGCAAGCTAAAATCAAATTCGTTGCAAAGATCATTAAATGTATTTATACACCTTGTAATAGGTTCATTGCGACCATAATTGGTTCTATGCCTTTTATCAAAAAGTAAATTTCACACCCGTACAGATCTTTGGGGACCATATATATTTATGAGAAAACGCAATTCTGGTGAATTTAACTGACAATTCATAATATCACGAATAAACATGGCTGGCGTTGCCTTAATCTTGAAACTTTAGGTTTACAAGCCAATTGTTATTCATCTTTCAACATAATTAGGAAGATCATCAAATGAATACAACTTTCGGAAAGCATATCTCGTGAAATTCTTTTGAACTCGTTCGTGTCTAAGTTCTTGATTATCGTAAGGTGAGTCCCAGACAATGGATGCATATTCCAAATAGGGTCTTACTAACGAAACAGAGATGGTCTTTAAACTGGATATGTTGCGAAAATCTATACTATTTCTTTTTAAATATCCTAACATAGAATTAGACTTCGCAATGGTGTAATCTTCATGGAGTGAGAAATCCAACTTGGGGTCGAATATTACTCCAAGGTCTTTAATTTCTTCTAGGCAATCAAGTTTATGATTATTGAGAAAATAATCATAAACAATTCGAGATGTTATTCTATGTGCCGTAAAAATTGTACATACTCGTGAGGGAACAGAAAAACTTGCTGAGGAGGCTGGTTTCTGGTTGCCTCGTCCATTATTGCGCCATTAAATTTAAAAGATCATTCAATAAGTCCCGGTACATATAACAAAAATGATTAATTAATTAATTTATGTTTTTCTTGTTAGTGACGTTCTATGTGTCCCGGCACTTATTGAGTGATCTTTAAAATTCAATGACCCAACCAGAAATTAGACTGGTTATATAACTAAGTGTTAGGTATTTGCGCGTCATAGTTGAATGTACGCTTCTAATAATTAGGGAAGGGTAGGGACACAAAAGCTCTGCAACGGCCTGCATGATCTGCAACGGCCTGCATGATCTGCAACGGCATTTCAAAATATAATTTTTGTCTATGAAAATCGCTCCAAAATTTCAGGAGACATAAACAATCACCAAAGTAGACATTTTGTTTTGTGAATATTTTTTTCGAATTAAATATTTCTTTCTTTCTGCCCTGCTCTGGTAACAACTTCAGGAATACAAGATTCTGACTTATTCAAAGTTTTAGCTTCTCAACTTACGCCAAGGATTTTATATAATCGGAATGAGTAGAATTCTCTCTAAATCTTCAAACAATTGGGTCTACTCGTATAACTTAGTACGGTTTGCTAAGAGATGGCGTGAACGCCGTGGAATTGTGGGTAGAGTGCTACGTTCACACTAGGTTCGATCCCCGGCTGAACACCTCGAATTTTTCACGGCACCACCTTTCGAGCTGCTGACAACACTCAAAGAAGCTCAAACTTCGCCGTTCGGAGTCGGGAAAAAATTGTAGGTCCCTTCTACTGGTGAGAGAACAGTAGCACGCACAATACGAGTAGTTGACGAGCAAGCTAGGCCCCGGTCCCCCTGTGGACTGTCGCGCCAACAATTACTATTATTATTAAGAGATGGCGTTACTTGTATTATTTTATTGCTAATCTTCTATTAGAACATGCATTTGAAAGCTACTGTCATTGTGCGTCATTTCAGTATCAATCATTCATTTGAAGCGTAAACGACATTAACTTTTTTTTCACTCAAATATGACAAACGTTGTGCTTGAAAAAGTTATTTTGCGGGGATTTCTTCTTCATTTTTTTGATATGAAGAAAACTGCTGCTAAAAGTATATCTATTTTGTTGGAAGTTCATGGAGAACATGCTCTAGCTGAGCGAACGTGCCAAAAGTCGCTTACATGACTTAAAAGTGGTGAATTTAACTTTGAAGACGATGAACGCCCAGGGCAGCCAAAAAAGTTTGAAGATGAAGAAGGGAAGTGTTACTTTACGACGAATGTTTCCAAACATAAGAACAGATAGTAGAATTGTTGGTTATCGCTAAAGAAACTATTTCAAAACATTTAAAAGCAGCATGATATATTCAAAAGCAAGGAAAGTGGATTCCACATGAAAAAAAAACAATATACTTGCCTAAGACTTTCAATAATTGTTTTCCATAAAATGTTCTGAATAAAATCCCTCGCCAGTTTTTAAGGTTCATAAGTAAGTAATCTCTTTGACAAATTGTATTTTTCAGCAACTTGGCAGCACTGAGCAATGTAGCAATCAGTGTTACCTTAAGCAAGTTGCACAGGAACGCATTAGAAAATGAATTAATACTGGGAAACTGAACGGTAATCTTTGTAGAAAACGCCAAACACTTTCGTTCACTTGTTAAATGAACTTCGTCGGAATTGCAGTCAAGTTTACAGCACCTTTGTGATATGATGTGTTCACTCAATTTGCACTCCACCAGGGCCCATTAAATTTCCTGTCTCCCACAGACTTCACAGAAAGTATGTTTTCTGTCTTTAGGCAGGTAACCACACGGTGGTTTTTCACAAAAGATATCACACACAAATTCACCGAACTTCAGTGGTCCGAAAAGCAAGTGACGTGAAATTGTCCTTGTGCGTCCATAGAAATGCGATTCGAGCAAAAACAACACGCACTCAATCAACGACAACTGCAGACCACAACAAGGTGGGTACACTAACAACGCATAAGTCCTCCGCCCTTTCAGCGGTCAGCAAATTGCTATTCGAAGAAACACACACAATGGAGGTCGCCTTTTCCTGTTCCGCCCGACCGAGGCAAATCCTTGAATTTATCACGTTAATGGCAATGAACGTCCCGACAGAAACATTTATAACGCAGACTGTGGCTTGTTGTATCGATGTCAACAGCACACAGAGATTCGTTCTGTGTACCCAAATGATGACAACCTAACCTTGACACACCGCCGTCGCCCTACGGACCCGCATACAGGAAAGAAAGTCGTTTGGCAGAAGAGGCTGGCTGATGATGAATGATTGTCGGCTCCACAAACTCTAATGGATGGATTCCAGGACACCCTCACTGATTTCGTCTGCCAATTTTCCGAAATGAATACCAGCGCAACCCAGTCCCCAAACGAGGATCTCTTCAAAGGCGTGCCTACAGGGAAAGGCTCTCTTTGACTGTTCGGTGCATTGCACGCAATTTTCTTTCGTCGAAAGCGGGTAAAGGATTGCCTGTAGCAGATGCGGCCACGCTTTGTTGCCAAATTATTGCGTCCCAAGCCCCGGAGGCAAGACCGATTCCTGGCACGTGTTTGTGTTTATTTGCATTGCACACCCGCATTTTATAAGGATCAGGGAATGAAGGCTTGCCTCCCAGCGAATTCAGATGCAATAAAAGTCAGCCCGCGGCGCAGTGCTTGTGAAATACTGTCACGTAATGAGATGAAATGGGTGTCTTCCCCACATTTGGCGCGGCGTGCAGGTTGGATCGTCGCTAAAATTAAATTAGTGACAACGATGATGTGTGGGCTGCGAAGCTCTTGCGAAGCACGTGCATGAATATTTTACAAATTTCGTGCTGCGCCGGGGGCAGACTCCACGGCGGAGATGGAGGCAAAAGTTAATTGCATTAGGTTGACTCCGCTCTGCAGTCGACTGCTGACTGCGGGCAGCATAGTTAACCAGCTCGCTCCTCACATTTCGGCAAGTAATGCAATAATGAGTACGTGCATGAAAACGAAATCCCCCGCCACCTGCGCGCAACGATGGGTGAGGTGCACGGAGCCGATTTCAATTAACTGGGTGCGTATCGCTGCATGACGGTGTAGCGAGACAAGACCACTTATCCTTGACAAGGCGAATTCATGTCAACGAACCTCAAGCAGGTGCGACAGATAATTTTGCAGCTGAAGTGCATTTGTCAGAACGCTGCTTCACAGGCGGGAGGAGCAACGGGTGCCACTCGTCACGTGTAGCACTTTGGATGTGAAGAGTGCATGGAATGAGCAGCTTTGCTCAGGGGCAGTCTGGTGACACAGTATTTTGTGGAGAATCCTTGTTGGCGCTGGTGGGAAAAGTGGGGTGACCTAAAACTCTGAAGGACTTGAAGATCCTTGAAGGGCTGCAGAGCATTATCTGGTTGTCACGTTCCTCGGTGAGTGCTGCTAAATGGCAATCAAGACCGTCACTTGAGAAGGTCCTTTTGAGAGATGAAAATCTTTAATAAGCTTGAGGAATTTCAGGTCGAATTCACGTCTGAAATGGCTCTTCGTTTGCAAGGCAATTAACGTTACATGTAGCGTGCGGCATTGGAATTTTCGATACCACCTACAAGGGGAAAGAGGATCTTCTTCGAAAAGGGACAGAAGGAGGCAATCTCCTAAGATAGACCCGGTGAGTCATGGACAGTCTACACTGCCCCTGGGAGCGACCCAATTCGAAATTGGTCACGCAAATAAAGAAAAACCCAACTCTCGGCACAGCCTCCCGGTGGTCACGCCGTCACTTGGAGGGAGGGATATTTTAGAAATATTGCCAGTTTCCACCTCATCGACCGTGATAAGTTGCCAACCGTCACCGATGGGCCCAACCCACCCAACCCAATCTGTTCGCCACCGACACAAATCATATGAATGTCAGACATTCCGCAAATATATTTGTTCGATTCGTGTCTGCTTCACTGCACCCCCAAGGTCACTGAGGCGAAAACAAAAACCTCCCAGTCCATCCTCTGCAACGCAAAAACATACCGCAACGTCGATTTCTTTCATAACGTCGACATCGGTAGCTTAAATCTGAGCAAACAGAGCGTGTGGGGGGACTGACAAAATTGAAATGTCCTTATCCTGTCGTGCGTCAACTGATTACGAGAGTGTTCTCTTCACACAACAGAGATGGCAAGCCGAATAGAACTCACCGCACCTGTGTGGCGGAAATTAACTAGAAAATCGACGGCCAGGAAGGAGTTTTTCGAACCGGAATTCACTTGTCTTTCTGCCCTTATAAGCGACTCCCTTCCAGCGTGCGTGTACCCCTTATTGCATTGGGAAAAAGAAAAGATGAGGGATAATCGAAATGTATTGCTTGTTCATGCGACGCTATCGCACGAGGGCTCCCACCTTCGGGTGGGGACATTTGACTGCAAAGTCCCTCTTGTGGTTCATTTGTCTTTCCAACAACCGCTCGGTTTCTGGGAAATAATTCAGCTTGCTGACGAGGACAACATCTCCGTTCAATTTGGGGAAAATAAAGGCCATATGCCTTCTGGGTGCGATGGGAACCCGCTTGAGAAGCTGCACAGGTTGTTTGAGGATGATGAGTAAGCTCCCTGCACCTATGTTTGAGGAGGATTGATTGAGTTTCTGACACATTGAACTATTGATACGACCACCTGACCTGAGTGTGCAAACTTTGACGAGTTTGTCGACTTTCGACTCCATTAAGTGGCCGATGAGATTTGGGGTTTTGGGAATATTTATTATATATTGAGGTTGGGGTTGTTAATTTCACTGTACTTCCTCAAACTAAAAATGATGGTACAAGCGAGGGGAAGAATCCGTGCAAGAGGTTGGTTGAAATAACGCAACCAAAAGCAATATAAGCAGGAGACCTTTTAATAACTTTTCTAACAATTGTTTGATGAATTTTTTGAGCTTTGGCAGCAGTGGACTGGAGCACTCAGACTGGAAAACTGGTCCATTGTACTACCAGGTGGTAACCTACATTTCCTAGGTCATCTAGAGTAATGCCACAAGCACCTAAGTTTTAAGCTCGAACAATATCATCACCCGTGACCGCCGTGTTCTTTCGCATATTTGGTTCATTTTGGTAGGTTGATTTGTGACTGTAGTAGTACCCTTCTGGGACTTCTGGCAGGTAAGTTCTTCTTTGCCAGCTTTCTTCTTATTGTTAATCGTCGCTGGCAAATTTAACTCCTCTTTTTTTCCTACTGTTCATTAACGGGTAACGTTTAACTAATTTTACTATTTGTCGTTCATCGACGGGGGTTAGTTGCGATTTTCTTGCTCTTTTTTCTTCCTGTTAAGCGTATTTTTTGGCATTATTTGAACACACAACAGTTTCACTTATAAATTTATAAGTTTTACCCGAGAAAGAATTATTTTTATTAAGACACGTTTCTCGGGAGTACAATGCACACCACGATTCATTTTACTTTGCTAACAGCGCTGCACTTTATAAATATTATATTTTGGTAAACACTGTATTATAATTCTTTGAAGCTGAAGTCTTGTCAAACTCCAATGGGTAAGAGATTGGCCAGGAAAGCCCCATGTAGAGCGTGACAGACGACAGCGTTGAAAATCATACCTTGGAGAGACCCCGAAGACCGGGAAGCACACAATTTGGGCGCGCTGCTGGATGGTGTCAGCGCGCTCCGTGGTAGATGGAGAGACCCCGTAGACCGGGAAGCATAAAATTTGGGCGAGCTGCTGGATGGTGTCAGCGCGCACCGTAGTAGATGGAGAGACCCCGTAGACCGAGAAGCACACAATGTGGGCGCGCTGCTGGACGGTGTCAGCGCGCTCCGTGGTAGATGGAGAGACCCCGTAGACCGGAAAGCATAAAATTTAAGCGCGCCGCTAGATGGTGTTAGCGCGCTCCGTCGTAGATGTAGAGACCTCGTAGACCGGGAAGCACAAAATTTGGGCGCGCTGCTGGATGGTGTCAGCGCGCTTCGTGGTAGATGGAGAAACCCCGTAGACCGGAAAGCATACAATTTAAGCGCGCTGCTGGATGGTGTTAGCGCGCTCCGTGGTAAATGGAGAGACCCCGTAGACCGGGAAGCACAAAATTTGGGCGCGCTGCTGGATGGTGTCAGCGCGCTCCGTGGTAGATGGAGAGACCCCGTAGACCGGGAAGCATAAAATTTGGGCAAGCTGCTGGATGGTGTCAGCGCGCACCGTAGTAGATGGAGAGACCCCGTAGACCGAGAAGCACACAATGTGGGCGCGCTGCTGGACGGTGTCAGCGCGCTCCGTGGTAGATGGAGAGACCCCGTAGACCGGAAAGCATAAAATTTAAGCGCGCTGCTAGATGGTGTTAGCGCGCTCCGTCGTAGATGTAGAGACCTCGTAGACCGGGAAGCACAAAATTTGGGCGCGCTGCTGGATGGTGTCAGCGCGCTTCGTGGTAGATGGAGAAACCCCGTAGACCGGAAAGCATACAATTTAAGCGCGCTGCTGGATGGTGTTAGCGCGCTCCGTGGTAAATGGAGAGACCCCGTAGACCGGGAAGCACAAAATTTGGGCGCGCTGCTGGATGATATCAGCGCGCTCCGTGGTAGATGGAGAGACCCCTTAGATCGGGAAGCACAACATTTGAGCGAGCTGGATGGTGTCAGCGCGCACCGTGGTAGATGGAGAGACCGAATTCCGATTATCGCACCGATCGGACCGAATTCCGATTATCGCACCGATGATTTTGATGATGAACCATTACAGATAAAACCTTAAATTCTGGCGGAAGAAATAACAAAAGGAAAAAACTGAACACATCTCATTTTAAGTATAAACTAAACAGCACTGTCTCAAGAGACAGTGAAATGCCCCGGTAAATCATTCAACAAATGTCTTGCGAAAATCTGTCTATGTGACAGGACAGCTACGAGAATTGATTAATAATTGCATGGCGCGACAATCCACAGGGGGACCAGAGCCTAGCTTATTAATCAACTACTCGTGTTGTGCGCGCTACTGTTCTCTCACGAGTAGAAGGGACCTACAGTTTTTTGCCGACTCCGAACGGCGAAGTTTGAGAAGCTTTCTTAGACAGTTTTTACTCTTTGAGTGTTGTCAGCAGCTCGAAAGAGGAGGTTCCGTGAAAAAAATTCGAAGTGTTAAGCCGGGAATCGAACCTAGACCTTCAGCTTGAGAGCGTCGCACTCTACCCACTACGCCACGGCGGTCACCAGAATTGATTGCTCAAATTAAATCAGATTTAAATTGCAGAGCTAAGCTGCAAAAACGACGCTCGATCATTTGTGTGCCAGTCAGACATGAAGAAAGCTTCATTTTTGGCAAAAGCAATTATCTGTAGGTCCCTTCTACTCGTGACAGAACAGTAGCGCTCACAACACGAGTAGTTGATGAGCAAGCTAGACCCTGGTTCACCTGTGGACTGTCGCGCCAACAATTATTATTAATTATCGTTTTGAAATTCGGTAATCTGACAACAAAGTGAATAATAAGCTGCTTAAATGATTCTCCTGCAAAGTTCTCAAAAAATTGGTAAAAGCATAAATGAAAAACCAAACGACAGAAACATGTGTGTTTCATCAGCTAGAAAAGTTTTACGAGAAAAGATGAAGAGGAAAAATTTAAACTCGGAATGAATTCGGTTTTATTTGACGCTTTTGTTTAATTGCATTAATTAATGAATTCTGATATCGAAGAACTTTTCTACCCTCGCCGTTGGTTGATGATTTTCCAGGAAATCGTTTTTGAAACGATAAAAATATAAAGATGTTGCTTACAGAAAATAAGACGTGGGAATGTTCAGCTCTTCACTCATCTTGATCATTTTTCATGTGTTTCACATCAAAAGTTCAACAAAGTTTAAGTTATTTTCAATGAAAATAATTCTCTTATGAAAATAACTCTCCCGGTGGTATCGATTACTACTGTGAAAGACTGCAACTTAGTCCGTAAATTAACTTTCAGAAGATGTCGCCACCAGAAAGTTGTAACTCATCTTGGAAGTGATGACCTACTTCACTGGAAAGGTGTGACATTTGGCGGCAGTAATTAGGGTCTGTTGGACAACAATATTAATTTTGCCTCTTGGAAAATACGCGAATTTATCTTAACAAACAGTATTTTCGAGAAGTTTTGATTTTCTTTCTTAATTGAAATTTCTAGGAGAATGCAGGTGAAGCCCTTCAAATGCTTGAAGAAGTTTATAGTGAATCCGCTCCAATATCCGCACCAATAAATCAGAGCGTGGTTTTAACTCGTAAAAAGTGGTGAATTTAGAGTTGAAGAGAAAGAACGTCTTTGGCAGCCCAACATGTTTGAAACTTGGAGGCTTTACTGGGTCAAGATCAGAGCCAAATGAAAAATAAAAAAGATTCAAATGGACTAAATACAAGCATGATTTTGGATTGCAAGGATGATATTTTGCCAGTGCTAGTTAAAATAATAAATTATTCCTTAACCGTAGGCATCTTTCCAAATTCATGGAAGGTATCAATTATAATCCCGGTGGCAAAAGTAAATAACGCAATAAAACCAGAGCAATTCCGACCAATTAACATGATGCCCCTATATGAAAAAATTCTTGAGACGGTGGTACGCATACAACTGGAACATTTTTTAATACAATCTGGAACGCTTTCTGAAAAACAATCGGGTTTCCGGAAAGGCCATTCAACGGAGACAGCTTTAGCTTGGGTCCTTAATGAATGGAAGAGAGAACTAGATTCAGGAAAATTGGTACTAGCGCTGTTTCTTGATATAAAAAGAGCATTTGAAACAGTAGACAGATCTATAATGTTAAATAAATTACATAAGTATGGTGTGAGGGACAAAGAACTTAGATGGTTTGAGTCATTTTTATCCTTAAGAACACAACGAGTAAAGTTAGGGGGAGAATTTTCAACGCCTAAAGAGGTTAACCTGGGTGTGCCGCAAGGAACAATATTAGGAGTGATATTATTTTTATTATATGTGAATGACCTAGAGGATTGTCTTAAGTTTTCAAATGTTTCATCGTTTGCCGATGATACGCTAATGTATATTGTTGGAGAGAATGTAAATACTTGTGAAACGAAATTAAATGTTGATGCTGAAAACTTGTATATATGGTTATGCAAAAATAGATTAATGTTAAATGTCTCAAAAACTAAATGTATGTGCATTGGTAAAAATTGTGATAATATAAATGTCGAAATAAATAATAATACTATCGAGTGTGTAAGCCAAATTAAATATCTAGGAATAATTGTAGACAATAAACTTTCTTTTAACGAGCATGCTGACTACATTTGTGGAAAAATATCAAAGAAAATAAACTTCCTATTTAGAATAAGAAAAAAGATTTCAAAAAACTGTGCAATTAATATTTCCAATTCTATTATACTACCACATATTGACTATTGTTCTTCTATTTTATTTTTATGTAATGTTAATAAAATTAACAGTCTTCAAACTTTACAAAATAGAGCAATGAGATGTATACTTAAATATGGATCAAGATCTCATAGTGTTGATATGCTAAACGAGTTGAAATGGTTGAATATCGAACAAAGACTGAAAATGAATGTACTAATTTTTATTTTTAAATTAAAAAATGGAGTATTTCCTGTATATTTACAACGAAACTTGCAATATGTAGGAAACTATTATAACTTAAGAAATGTAGGAGACTTCCGGTTACCCCTATATAGGAGAGATAGAACACAAAATAATGTCTTATACAAAGGTGCGCAATTGTTCAATAACTTAAATACTGATATCAAAAATCAAACCAACATTATTCGATTTAAAAAGCAAATTGTTCAACATGTTTTAAGATTTTATTAAGAATGAAATTGAATTTGTAAGAGTTTATTGTTAAACTAATAAATTACTATCTATCTATCTATCTATCTATCAATGATTGGGCCAATGCCAGAGAGGACTCTGTTTTTAAAAATGGTTTCGCTTCTGATGGATAATCTTCTAAGTGATGAATTTTTAACGTTTTTTCAATAAAAGCAAATTTTTTTAAACACGGAAAAAGGAGGAGAAACACGAAAAAAGGAGGAGAAACACGCAAACGCAGCAATGTCTGAGAGATCAACTCAAGTACCGACATGTGAAAGGCAGGTTTAGCTTACGTTGTCAGTTTTGCTTTGACGAAGAAACAAGCACTTGTTGTGTTGTGTGTCTTATTGTCTTTAGCAAGACAAATCAAAGGAATTTCAAATATCGCCGTTGAGAATCGTCATTAAACTCTGGGTCTTTTCTACTCGCAAGAGATTAGTATCACATACAACAAAGCCAAATTCTGTTTCTTTGGAAAGTCGCTCCCTTGCGTGTTTCCTAAATTTTTTTTTTAATTTTTTATTAAGTTTTGGCATCATGTACTTACGTCGAGTTCGAGGAGAAAGTGTAGCCGTACGAAAAAGCCTGCCACTTCAGTCCACTTATCGAATCTTTTAGCCAAGTACATAAATAGAATTACAACACCGGTACATTATCACCCTCCTACGGTTGAAGTTTCAAGGACAGCATTTATTTCCATGTCCCTGCAACTCTCCTCAGATAACAAAACAATTTATATTAAAAGACAGATACTTTAACTTGCTTCCAGTCTGTTATGAAAGCTAACCGCTCCACTCAACGAAGCATGAACAGCGATAATGTTTGCTAATATCAATGCAGGAGTCGCAATGTCACGGCCCTTTCATGCTCTGACGAGATTTAATGAAATAAATAAACACCGGCTTTATTGTCCAATATTGCGTCTCCTTTATCCTCAATCATACGCAGCTGTTGCTATGCCGACACCCCCCTACTTGTCGCCATTACCTGCAAGGACATTATTTCAGCACTCACTGAACAATGGTATCTCAACGTCCAGCCTGGCATCGCAATTCTCGTCAAACAACAAGCCTCCTCCAGCCGGTAATATTCACTGAATGGCCTATTAAGCTGTGAAAACACTTTTATCATCCTCTACCTCACCGTCTTCAACGTATTAAATCCATCAGATGCCCTTAAATTACTTCCACCTCAGCACCCCACCACAACTATGTGCCACTGTCCCCCGCTGGCTGACCTCTAATTCTGCCACATTTTTATGGCCAAAAACCATTCATTTACAAGCCGAAAGTATTTTATTGCCCGGATAAATCGACCCAAAGACTGTTCGGCTGAAGGTCAGCCGCTATCGCCACCTCATCCCCCATTCGCACTCCATCACAGCCGCAGATAAGCCAAGGCAGCATCCCTAATCCTTAAGTTTTTATTTTTCTTTTTTCTGCCAAAGTCTTTCACCCTCCCTACGCTGCTGAATACCACAAGAACTATTACAATCCTACGTCCGCACCATGTGCTGGACGATTTTTTGTTCAAGGAAGGGAGGAGCGGGTGTCCGAAAGGGATGTGAATCCTGGGATTAAAAACCACACACTCGCAGCAACACACATCTACTCCGCCGACCCACGGATTATACAGCTCACATGTGGAGCCAAATGCGGAACGTATTGCGTAGATGGGAATTCACAATAATGGCAGAGCTCAATCCCCAGTTCTCTGGGATGCCGCCCCCTGCCTTCGAAGTGGAGTGGGCTTCAAATTTCCCGTTAAATCACATTTGTTTCACCCAAGTTATGACAAATTACAGCCGAATCGCAGCGGGATTCGGTGGCAAATTGTTGGGTTTTCTCCTTTTTTTGCAGAGGATGTGAATCTCGACTGTGGCCTCTAAGATCTGAGATGATTTTTGAGCGAATCACCATACGCGCGTGTGTGTGGTTGTCGATTTGGGGAGATTTATTGCCACCAGTTTAGCACTCAATAAATCTGCCAAGGGAACATGTGTGAAGCCGTCGGAATTGAAACGAAAGTTAGTGCCACAGAAATTGAATAATAATTCTTAACGTGCACGGGTGCGTTCGTCTGGGAAGCGGCGGCAGTCAGATGTCAGGACCTTGTTGGCGAGGAAGTGATGTCTGTGTGTGTGGCTCGTAAAATGTTTCTATTTCGATCATCTGCGGACCCCGAGTCGACGCGGTTTGGCGATTCTTCAGTGGCGGGTCCCGGGTTTGATGTTTATGCGGTTTCCTTTTATCACCGGATGTTTGTTAGCGCGTCTATATGTTGGCTTTTTTTCCAGTTGGAAGAGATTTTTCACACTAACAACGCGAAGGTTCACAAAACGATATTTAAGGCGTCAAAAGGCAAAAGTCATGAACAGCATGAGTGCCACTAAAAACACCACAACAGTACGAGTTCTGTAAGAGAAAGGACCTCCGGCACTCGTTGACGTTTCAAGCAATCTCAAAAAGGACCGACATTTAATCGAAAAGTCGCAGACTAAAAATGAATCACACCCAACAGTGGCTCCAGACTACTATAGGAAGTCACCGCTATTCTTAGAAATGAACAAGAGAATAGAAAGATTTGGAAACGATCAGCCTTTTGAAAGCAATTGTTGCCATTGACAACAGCCTTATCAAGGTGTCAACAGGGCTAGGTACAAAATCAAACATTTGGTTGTGTTTTAAGGCGAGCGCAAGCAAACGTTTCTTATACACAAGCTAAACCAATCAATTGTCCCGGAGTTCTAAGACACCAACAGACCTCTGATAGTGCCCACTTCAGCACAGCTTAACGTGAAGATTGACAGTGCCCACTTCAGCTAGCTTAACGTGAAGATTGAGCACGGACATAGACAGTTTGGAAGGAATTACCAGTCAATTGTTGTTCAAAGATGTAATTAAGAGAATAAATAGATCAACTTTCTTTTCTCCTAAACTGCTGCACGTAGGACTATTCTAGGGAAATTACATAACATCGGTGAATTCGCAACTTCACGACTAGTTGTAGGTGATATTCATTAACGTGTCCTGCAATGATATAACTAAGTTTTCCCAGTCAATAAAGAGTACGTTTCGATGGGAGCTGTCCTTTAAGTTGAAAACGGCGAGGCTCTCAAACTCAAAAATGTCCATCAATAAGACAGACGAAGGTTACAGAAGGTGTGTGATAATAGGGCACTTAATGTGACTCTAAGCTGAACCACCTCCATCTCTTCTCTATCACGAACAGGAATGGTTGCGCTGAACCGAAGGTCCCCCGGACTTATAGTTCCTACATTGTTCTCGTAGAGTTATCGCTTGTCCGGGGTCCTTCTTAATACCCAATAAGGACAACCCTTCGCATATTGTACCAAGCCCATTCAATCAAGATACAAAACTGCTTCTTATGGACTAAATTTACTTCAGGGTGCGTTTCCATGATTTCCGACGTTTGAGTTGTAAGCTCCAGAAAGTGGCTTCTTTCCGAGATCATTGATTTCACAACAAAACTTCTGTAATGGTGTTCAAAGAGAATAAAGAAAACAGTCGCGAGTGAAGTGATCCGCTTCTAAGTTGGCAGAGTATATTCTCGGTATCGGGGTGAAGCTGTAATATTTTATTTTATATAAATTGACTTATTTATCAAGTAATACTATTATTTTAGTGCATTCATGTAAAATTTCATATAAATGTGATTATTAGTTCGCGCTTTATCTATAGTTAAACAGAATCCTAATGGCAACTGAGACGATGATGGTGAAAATTGAGCATCGCGCTGTAATTAAATTTCTCACTTCTTCTTCTTGTGGCGCTACAGTCCGGGGTGGGGGTGGTCCTCAACAAACAAATTTCTCACTAAGCAAGGAAAAAGTCAAAAAACTATTCATGAAGAGATGGTGGCTGTTTGCCAGGTTTCCGCACCTTCATTATCAACTGTGCAAAAGTGGTCAAGTGAGTTCAAGAGAGGCAGAGAGAGCATTGAAGACGATCCCCGCTTCGGCGCCCCGGATACTTCTTGTACGGGAGAAAGCATCAAAGAAGTCGAACAACTTGTTCTTGGGGATGCCCGAATAAAGGTGAAAATTTTGGCAGAGATTACCAACTGGTACCATTCACACCATTCTTTATGACCATCTTAACCTTTCAAAGGACTGTGCAAGGTGAGTGCCACGAAAGCTCACAGCGGCTCAGAAAAAAAGTGAGAATCGCGTGATGTAGAGAGCTTTTTGAGATGTGTAGTGAGAACGCGGACGGAGATGGATCGAATTGTTACTGGGGACGAAACATGGGTTCACCACTATGACCCTGAAAGCAAACAAGAGTCCATGCAGTGGCATGAAAAAGGATCAGACCCCCCGAAGAAGTTCAAAATCACTCCGTCTGCCGAGAAGCTCATGGGCACAGTTTTTTGGGACTCAAATGGATTCTTGCTCATTGAGTACAAAAAAAAAGGTGAAACCATCAACACCACATCCAACGCTTCCACTTTGCATAATTTGCGGGAGGCAATTAGGAAGAAAAGACGGGGTAAACTCGCAGCGGGTGTGTTGCGTCTTCATGACAACGCTCCTGTTCACACGACGCGAGTTCCCAAGCTGCTGCGCGAGATTGTGGTTTCGAAGAAATCCAAGACCCACCCTATAGTTCAGACCTTATCCCTAATGATTATTTCCTGTTTCCGGATTTGAAAAAATGACTGTGAAAAAAGATTTTCAGATGATGAAGAACTCAAGTCGGCAATAAATGGGTATTTTGCAGAGAAAGGGGAAATTTATTTTTTTGAGGGCTTAAAAAAGCTTATCTCAAGATGTAACAAATGCATAGATGTTAGAGGAAATTATATTGAAAAATAAAAACAATTTAAATTGAATTCACATTTTCCTTCATATAGATACAGACAGTATATTGGACGACCCCTTGCAAATTGTTTGCAATTTTTTTTTTTTTTTTTTTTGAACAAAATCAATTTGTGCTTGAGTGTGCTTTAATTTTTTTAGACCATTCCATGGCGTTTGTGAAGACAATTTAATGTTCTTTTTACAACCTTAACTAGTACAAAGAAGAGTGCAAAAAATAAAAAAATGTGTGACTGACTGCCTTTAAAGCATGTCCTGCCATACTAAACGACTACCTCTCAAACATATCTGATTTCTTATGGTATACTGGTGTTTTCTTTTATCGATAAACTGTTTGAAAATATTTGGAATACGGGCACTTAAAGACGGTATAATGTATTAGTATGCGTTTGAAAATGTGAAACCAGAATATTGATAAAAAATAAATATAAATGTTGAATTCGGGAAATAAAACTCACTTTTAATACTACTACTGATTTACAGAATTTATTTAATTACAAAGTATCGTTTCGCGTTTGGTGACGACTGACGTGTTCGATGGCTCAACTACTACTCCCTGTTCTCTTTTTACTATTCTTCCTTTTATCTTGCTAGGGTGTCCGTTTGTCAAGGGTATGTGTGTGTACATCAGATCGTCCGTGTTCATCGTCTGTTTGTCCGTCTTCTGTGTATGCGTTCGTATGATTTTGTTTCACAGTTTGGTCGCCTGATCCTAGCTGTTGCTTCGTCGCGTGATTTGTATGTCATTGTAGGGTAAGGTCAGTCCGTTTGGCTCCTGATCCCACATAAATAAAACAGTTCACACCTTGTTCAGATTTCCTAAAATATGAAATAGTGCCTGTGGGGTAATGGACTCCTCTTGCTATCAAAGATGGATGATTATGTTCTTTATTCCCTGGCAAATTTGAGGAAGGCTTATCGATTAAATTCCGCAACTGTTCTCATTCTTGTTTTTGTTTACTACATTACTTCTCTTTCACTTTGTGGCACTACAGTTCGGTGTGGACCTCGACTTAATCAACAAGCGTCTTAAATTGACACAGTCTTAAGCCTCAAATATCGTAGGTTATGTTGTGTTGCACTTGTGTAAGCCGTCCAGTCCAGACACGTCCT
This sequence comes from Eristalinus aeneus, assembly GCA_955652365.1. Classification (NCBI taxonomy): domain Eukaryota; kingdom Metazoa; phylum Arthropoda; class Insecta; order Diptera; family Syrphidae; genus Eristalinus; species Eristalinus aeneus. Next base: position 96,249,717 of record OY019130.1, on the reverse strand, counting down.
ATACTCTCGCATTCCAATTGTTTGAGGTCTTTCTCCACTTGTGTTTGCCGTCCAGCTCCGATTCGTCCTCTAATATGTTTTCGCACCAATTCGAAGTTGAAGACTGAGTTTTCCATGCCTTACACAACCTTGGGCATTTAATTATTAAGCGCCTGGTTATGTTGCAGAATTCATGATGAAATCTTCGTTTTCAAAAACCATAAACTGGAACTGAACTGAATTGTTCTTTCGATATAATAATAATTGTTAGCGCGACAGTCCACAGTCCCCCTGTGGACGGGCCTAGTTTGCTCATCACCTACTCGTGTAGTGCGCGCTACTGTTCTCTCACGAGCAGAAGGGACCAACAGTTTTTTGCCGACTCCGAACGGCGAAGTTTGAGAAGCATTCTTAGACAGTTATTACTCTTTCAGTGCTGTCAATAGCTCGAAAGAGGTGGTGCCGTGAAAAATTCGAGGTGTTTAGCCGGGAATCGAACCCAGACCCTTCGGCGTGTGAGCGTCGCACTCTACCCACTACACCACGGCGGACCGACATATCAATACCGAGAATATATTGAATGCCCCTCGTATTTTTACATTTCTACATGCTATGTGATGATCGAATAAACGAATACATATGGTTGCAGCAAATAACTGACTGAAAAATAGTGATGCACAAAGGTTTTCATTTTAAATACCTTCGCATTTAGAACCAGCTAATAAAAAGTCCCGGGATATATAGGTGCTACTAGCAAAAAAATCCATGTACGTTAAAGTTATCTAGTCTTACGGTTGCTTCATCGGCATAAACATTTTTGTGCTCTGACTATTGGGTTCTGCATTTTTTAAGGCAACATCGAAGCCCTTGCCCTTTGAACACCTTAATCTTTTCCATCTGGGAAGGGTCCAGTGTTCAACTACACCGGATACGCTTACACCATGATAGGCTGGATTAGGGCGGTGGATCACACTCTGTATGCTGCTGTAAAATAACTTACTTGCAAGCGAAGGCTCTTCTGGCTTGCAAAGACTTAACTTTGCTTGGATATCACCACACAGTTGGTGGTCCAACATACCGCCCACACTATACTCCTCACAGCTGATGGGCCATCATATAGATTGAAAATTCCGAACTTAAGCCACTGTTGCTTGTACCCCTTGCAACCCTGTCCAACAGAATTTCAAAGAGGATAATTTCAAACCTCTGGTAGCTCGTTTTCAACCCCCTGTCATCGCAAATTGCTGAATACCTCAAACTTGGGCGCTGTTCTGCGCACAATCCCATTAAGGCGAAGTTTGTCACCATCAAGTGATTTAGGGCGTTTTCCTCTTTCCCGGTCCCATTTAAAATGGTGGCGGCGTATTTTAGTCCTTGGCAAGCACAGTTTTGCAATGCAAAAGGGCCAAAGATTTGAGTTGAAGTCCAACACATCTGCTGCGATTTAAGCCATTCCTGGCCTTTCTCAGCTTCGGATCCCCATCTTTTTAAACAACTTGACAAGGGGATGGAACATGTTTATTCACTGTTGGTGTGATATTGGGCCTAAGAATGTCCAGGTTGCAAGTTTTAAACATAGAAAGGACTTATGCCGTCCCACAGCAGCGTTAACCCAGCTCCGTGCAAATCGTTTTTTTTTGAGTCTTCAACGTTTCGCTTTGTCTTCTCCAAGCCTGTATACAGAAACGGTTTATTTCTTCGTATCTTCAGATCATATACCTCACTCTTATCATCTTTGGGCCGATTTTCAAACTTTTTGGCGAAGTTAAGTTTTGCCTTTATGTTCTTCACTATGAGACCTAGCTTCTTTTTCTCTTTGAAACACTTTGTGCCTATGCAACATCGTCTTGACTGAAAACCGACTTATTTCCTTTCGCGTATTAGCCTTGTAGCACTTCTGCTGCTGCAGACGAATTTAAAATGTTTTTCCCGATAGAATAAGCCTCATCAAACTTCGCTCACCTTGATCAGTAAGTTCTTCTTGTTGTGAACTTTTTGTGTCAATTTTAGCTTTTCTTTTGCCCTCGCCACAGCCGACTGCGAATTATTCTCCCATTTGAGAATTCTAGTTACAACTGTCAACCAGAATCGTTGTGGGTGCCCTGCAAGGTTTCTTTTCTTAAATTTACATCGAAGATGATATAAGAGGAAAAATGTTTGCCAGAGTAAGAATTCTTATTAAGCGCGATAGCTGGATCGTTTCTGTCTTAGTTCTTGGCGCGGAAACCTGGGCGTTGCTAAAAGCGGATGAGGAAGGCTTTAGTCTTACGTTTGTTTCCGTTGATGGCATTCGGAGAAGAAGATTCAACGATGAACATTATGAACTATACAGTGGCATGCGCGTGATCAAGCGTTTTCCATAAAAGAGCTCAAGAAAGCTAGTCCATAGAGAAAAAAAATTATCAATTCCGAGCCATTGGGATAAGGCAACAGAGGATGGCGTCTGCCGAGATGGCGCACAAAAGTGGAGAAAGACCTCAACCAACGTGAAGTGGGCAACTGGAAGCAGCTGTCGAAAGAACTCGCTGGCTGAAGATGCATGCTGGTTGAGGTCTAAGTCCACCACGAACTGTAGCCTCACCGAAGAAGAAGAAAGTCAGAACCCGACGTTTTTTCACACACAACTGCATTCCTTTGACCTTATTCTCAAGTAACCAAGGGGCTTCCTTCAAAGTGAGGCAAGCGTTAAATGTAGACAAATGGTCACGTCTTGCACGTCACTCAAGGAGTGTGGATTGCTTTGTGGACACAAGCGTTTTTTATTTCGCAAATTATAGCAAAAGCAATTAGCATCTTAAGAGCCACTACTTCAAAGGGCATTCTGGTCGACATATCAAAGAACTACCATACGCATCTGACCAAGCCATAAACAAATTACAAATTGTTTGTCTAGAACTGTCCGTCCTTTTGATGGATACTTTCCTCGAATTCAGGACATTCATGCACTTTCATGAAGCCCTTAATTATGATTCTTTTGTCATTGTGAGTCGTCAGCAGAGCCATTAGAAGGATGCTTTGCAACATTAACTTCCCCGAACTAGAACCCTCAGGCAAAACATCAAGGATGGCTAATGAGCATCAGACGTCCACAGAACATCATCAATATCCATTTAGGATAACGCTCGTATCAAGCTTCCTCCTCATCCAGTGGTCGTCGCTCTTGGACATGTCATTCAAAGATCAGTCGGCAACTGGCGAGAAGAAAACTTTTCAGGTTCACCCGACACACGTTTCCTTAATTTAATTGGAACTCACATTCCTGGAATCTTTCTTCAATAATTGGCCAAATCCTGGTCCAGTTCTGTAAAAATTGCGGTAATTGATTGCCTTGAGGAGGACGAACTAACCCACTGATCATTGATTGATTCTCCTGGGCGCCATTCAGTCTGCCCCCGACTCCCACCTTCTGGAGGATTAATTTCTTTTGCTACATCCAGGACAGATGTTGCAGCGCCCTGAAGCCTACATCGACTGTGCCTTGGACGCGTGTTCCTTTTTGCGATTCGTTGAACATGTTTTACTTAATTGGCCATGAAGTCACACATGTTTTTCGGCCCTTCTCCACACCAGGACTTTCTCGCCGAGGATACTTCCCATCGAGGGGGATTATCAGAGATCTCTTGTCTCCCGTCAAATTCAATTTTGCACTGGGCTCTGCTAATGGTCGAATTTGTAGCATAATCAGTTGGGTCGTGTTTCTGCGTATGATTGTGTGCGTTCTAGAAAGGTCACACGCCCGTCCCTCCGTGCTCTCACGGTCGCCCCGGCAATCAGAAGAAGGAAGTCAAAGACTATCGCCAAAAGGCCTAGTGCTTAGATGAAGTTTATGTGCATTTAAGCGAAATGGGATTACGTAATGAGACAAGGATTGTGTCCTCTATTTGCTCATGAATTGCTTGCCTTAATTAGGCAGGCACCAGCAAGGACTTGCTTCGAATCCCTAAACAAAATTCGGGACCGGTTGGCAGTTTGTGTGTGTGTGACTCTCAGTGCTCGGACAACATTTGCAGGCGAACAGGATACTTTATGGGACCTACATTGAAAATGTCTGCTCCCCTTACATCTATTGTAGATACGCCGCCAAATTGATGGAGATTTGCAGCGAACCGCTTCTTTCCCTGCTTCGTTGTGATGCTGGGGATGCAAGGAGAGACGGTGCATAATCGATAGAATACACTTTTGCTGTTGCTTCGGACTCCCGGGCAAGTCGGTACAAGGGAGAAACGATTGCCATCATCCTCTGCTAGTACTTTGCCTGTATTCCCCTCCAGCCTGTTGTTGAACGTGATTCAAGAACTGATGAGGCGATGTCTCCTGAATAGACTCCAATGGAGATCATTTCGGTGAAGGTTGCACAAGTTCCCTTGCAGACAGGAGAATTGTGTCCAGATGGGACACAAATTAAATGACGAGTGAGTAAATTGTTCGCGGACATTCGTCACTGCGCTCAAGGTGTAGGTTATGGATGTCGCATTTAATGGTAGATAATGGTTCTTGTCTTATCTATCCCTTCTTCCATTGTACGTTCTACTCAAAGGGAATGTGTAGGCGTTGCTTCTAGAATTAAGGAATATTAAAGTTGACGCCTTTGTAGTAGAACAAGCCTTGTCAACTGCATCTAACTTGATTTTTTTGAAGTTCTAACATCCACGATTTCTGTTGCTAATCAATTCTTATTTAACAAGATGAACGGAGCTCCCATGTAACACTCGCAGAGGGGACATCGGCAATGGGGTATTCAACTGCTATGCAATTTGTCAATGGCTAGAGCACGTTTATTTTTCTTATCCCTTCGCTGCAAGGCTACCAGTTCAGTCTGGGATTTGACTGCTCCATGAAAGTCACATTGTATGATAAAATACATTTCAGAACGATTTTGCATTTTATCCGGAAGGCGCCTCAACCTTAAATACGCTCTAAGTTAAATCGTTAAATATTTTCGTTCTGCACACATGTTCCACTTAATCATCGCAGCACCAGCAACGTTCCCACAAGCAAGGGAATGCAGACTTATAGTCTGACGAATCAGAAACACTAGATACATCAAATTTCAGACAGCAGCATTCCATTACGAAACGGAATTTCTAATGCAGCTGTGGCAGCATGCCCTCGCTCCAGAACAAGCGCGGTTGGCTTTTGTTAAGTCAGTTTTAAGTCTACTGTGAAATCGGCAACAATGTCCAATTTGGGAAATAAATATTTTATCTTATAAGTTGCAGCATGTGCATATTAATAATTAGTGGGCCTAAGAATGTCCAGGTTGCAAGCTTTAAACATAGAAAGGACTTATGCCGTCCCACAGCAGCGTCGACCCAGCTCCGTGCAAACAGTTGTTTTTTAGTTTTCAACGTTTCACTTTGTTTTCTCCAAGCCTGTATACAGAAACGGTTTATTTTTTCGTATCTTCAGATCATATACCTCACTCTTATCATCTTCGGACCAATTTTCAAACTTTTTGGCGAAGTTAAGTTTTGCCTTTGTGTTCTTCACTATGAGACCTGGCTTCTTTTTCTCTTTGAAACACTTTGTGCCTATGCAACCTCGTCTCGACCGAAAACCGACTTATTTCCTTTCCCGTATTAGCGTATAGCACTTCTGCTGGTGCAGACGAATTTAAAATGTTTTTCCCAATAGAATAAGCCTCATCAAACTTCGCTCAACTTGATCAGTGAGTTCTTCTTGTTGTGAACTTTTTGTGTCAATTTTAGCTTTTCTTTTAACCTCGCCACAGCCGACTGCGAAGCATTGAATTTTTTTCCCATTTGAGAATTCTAGTGCAAAAGTGAGTTATAACCGTGATACAGAATCCTTGTGGGTGCCCTGTAAAGTTTCGCTTCTTAAATTTATATCGAAGATGAAATAAGAGGAAAAATGTTTGCCAGAGTAAGAATTCTTATTAAGCGCGATAGCTGGATCGCTTCAGTCCTAGTTCTTGGCGCGGAAACCTGTTCTTGTTAAGTCAGTTTTAAGTCTACTGTGAAAGCGGCAACAATGTCCAATTTGGGAAAAAAATATCTTATCTTATAAGCTGTAGCATGTGCATATTAATAATTATTGTATGGGGCGACAGTCCACAGGGGGACCCTGGCCTAGCCTTCCCGTCAACTACTCATGTTGTGCACGCTATTGTTCTCTCACGAGTAGAAGGGACCTACAGTTTTTTGCCGACTCCGAACGGTGAAATTTGAGAAGCTTTCGTAAACAGAAATTACTTTTTGGCTGTTATCAGCAGCTCGAAAGAGGTGGTGTCGTGAAAATTTCAAGGTGTTGAGCCGCGAATCGAACCTTCACCTTCGGCAAGTGAGAGTCGCACTCTACCAACTACGCCACGACAGCCACGTACTTGTGCATATGAAAATAACTGAAAACAGAACTAGGCGGCTGCGAATTACACTCACGGCTTGAAAGTTTTGTTTTAACACGCTATTAAGCAATTCTAAAAAATGTAAATACAGGCTAGTAGTATTTACGCTTGGTCTATTTTTATTTTAACAATCCATTGTTGTATCCGTAGACACTTGATCAGGTGCATGTCGCTGTACAGCCCATAGACTTCTACGTAAGTCTCCTCCAAATGTCATCAACGGAAACAGGACCCAAAATCACACGCAATACTTTTCTCTCGAAAAGACTAAGAGCTTCCTCACCTGCCTTTAGTAACTTCCAGGTTTCTGCGCCATAAAGTAGGACGGGGATAATCAAGCTGTTATATAAAGCAAGCTTAGTCCTTTAAGAGAGGGCTTTACTACTCTATTGCCTCTTGAGCCCAAAAAAAAAGCGATTGGCAAGAGTGATTCTGCCTTTGATTTCGATACTGATGTTGTCCCTGTTTACGTCGGAGCCGAGGTAGACGAAGTGCTTCACTACCTCGAAGTTTCTGCTGCCTAGTGTGTCGCTCTGTCCGAGACGTCTATGTTGTGTGTCCTTCCTTGATGACAGCACGTACTTAGTTTTACCCTCATTTACCGCCAGAGCCATTTTAGCCGCTTCGGCTTCAATGCCAGCAAACGCCTCATTGGCGGCTCGCTGTGTTCGTCCAATCACGTCAATGTCATCAGCGTGAGTTAGCAATTGAACTGATTTCTGGAAGACCATGCCTCTGGTGTTGACTCGTGAGTTATGCACGATCTTCTCGATGATGAGAACTCATTTTGGAAATTTGAGAAAAAAAGTTAGTTTATTTAGTTTGTTTGCCTGAAAACACGTTTAACATCTTATGGACGGATTTCAAATATTCCTCATAATCGAACATGCTATTGAGTAATCAACAATCCTCTTGGCAATGACACTTGTGACACTCCAAGAACGGTATTGATATCAGTAAACTCTATCCACCATGTCCTAAAATCGATTAATGCACAAGAAAAGCGGGAGGATGGGATGATATGAGAATCATCTTCTTGAAACACCTACCAAATTCAATTATTAAGTATCTTACGTAAATTCATGTCTTAAGACGCAATTTTTTCCGAAAAATTGGAAAATAGCAAAAGTTGTACCTATATTAAGACCAGGAAAGCCAGCACAATCTTCTTCTAGTTACAGACCGATAAGCTAAATTTTAGAAAAAGTGATTAAAAGTCAGATTCTAGATTTTAAAACTGAAAGAAATATATTTCCGAATATCCAATTTGGGTTTAGATATTTTCATAACACCTGCCATATAGCTCTTAGAATTTGCAATCACGTGAAGTCAAATCGGTCAGCAGGAAAATCAACTGGTATGATTTTGCTTCATGTTGAGAAAGCTTCCGATACAGTTTGGCACAATGTTCTTCTTTATAAAATTATAAATTTAAACTATCCTATGTATCTAATGGGTGGTGGGTAGAGTGCGACGCTGACACGTTGAAGGGTCTAGGTTCGATTCCCGGCTGAACACCTTGAACTTTTCACGGCTACTGACAGCACTGAAAGAGTAATAACTGTCTAAGAAAGCTTCTCAAACTTCGCCGTTCGGAGTCGGCAAAAAACTGTAGGTCCCTTCTACTCTTGAGAGTACAGTAGCGCGCACAACAGGAATAGTTGATGCGAAAGCTAGGCCCTGGTCCCCCTGTGGACTGTCGCGCCGACAATTATTATTATTATGTATCTAATCAAAATTGTCCAAAGTTTTCCGTTTTCTTTCGGGTCATAATTTTGTTGTCCAAGTAAACATATGTCTGTCTAATAACATCAAATTTATTATAGGCACAACTTATACTGATCCACAAGGATCAGTTTTGGGTCCTATTTTATACATCTTCACTTCAGACTTTCCAAGTTTAACTGATTGTGAAGCCGTAATCTTTGCGGATGATACCGCCATTTATAACTCATAAGTTCGCCCTTTACATTGAGAGGACAGTCCTTAATGCAAGTGAGATATTAGGTGACTATTTTTAAAAATGGAAAATAAGGATTAATAGTGAGAAATCCCATTGTTATCTTTTTTAGTGCAAAAAGAAAAGCAAGCGTTCACAAAATGGTTTCATTATTTACAGAAACGAGATTAGTTGGAATTCTTTTGTAAAGTATCATTTGGACATACATTTGAATACATTTGGATACAAAACTGACTTTCATTGACCATACCACACAGACGATAAGAAAATGTTAAATAGCAACTGCACTTTTATTTATTTGAAGGAAATCGCAGCTATCTAATGAAAATAAAAATTGTATCTACAAACTTATTTTCCAATCGATGATGACGTATGAATCACCTGTCTGGTGTGGTATGGCTAACTGTCATGCTTAAAATTACAATTAGCGCAAAATAAAACACTAAAAATGATGTTAAATTTACCTTGGCACTACTCAATAAGAGAATTGACCATAAGAGCAGGGGTTGAACTGATACACACAGGCCGACATAATTCATCGTACGACGTTCAAAAACGCTCATTTTCAGCACCAACTGTGTTTGGTAAAATAATCGATTAAATTTAAGAATTGAAATAAAAAACAAAGATTATTTATGTATAACAGAAAATCGTGGTCGCCGTGGCGTAGTGGGAAGAGTGCGACGCTCACACGCCGAAGGGTGTAGGTTCGACTCCCAGCTCAACACCAATTTTTCGAATTTTTCACGGCACCACCTCTTTCGAGCTGCTAACAACACTCAAAGAGTAATAACTGTCTATGAAAGCTTCTCAAATTTCGCCGTTCGGAGTCGGCAAAAAACTGTAGGTCCCTTCTATTCGTGAGAGAACAGTAGCACGCTAGGCCCTGGTTCCCCTTTGGACTGTAGCGCCAACAATTATTATTATTAACAGAAAATCCAGTTTCCAATTTTTGGACTTTATTTGAAAAAAAATAACAAATTTATAATTCATTTAAACGACAAAACTCATCGAACGCCTGCTAAAAAGAATGCGTTATTACACCGCAGTAGTTTCCTAGTAGCTTGTCGAACCTCCACGGGATTTGAGAATAGCTTTAAGTCTACGGGACTTTGAAGAAACCAGCCTCTGGGTGAAATCTCCGGGAACCCTATTCCATTCTTTTTGCAGAGCTTCCTTGAGTGTTGCCCTTGAAGTTATTGTATGCCTGTGCAGCTGTTTCTCTAGGAAGTCCCACAAATGCTCAATGGGGTTTAAATCTGGACTCTGTGGAGGAGAATACAACTGCCTCGGAGCATAGTACAACCACTCCTTAACTTTTCTAGCTATGTGCTTAGGGTCGTTATCCTGCTGAAATATCCATCCAGGATTCAAACCCAATTTATCCACCGATGAATTTAAGTTCTCCCCCAGTATATCCAGATACGTGTGCTGGTCCATATGAATACCAGCTTCCTCACACCGGACCAAGCCATTGACCCCCAAACCATATCACTGCCTCCACCATATATAATCGTTCTTCGGAGATTTTTTATTTTCAATGCTTTACCACTCTTTCGCCACACTTTCGATGCACCATCGTGGCCGAAAATGTTGTATTTACTCTCATCAGTGAACAACACTTTCTTCCAAAACGACAGATCGTCATCTTTGTGTAAATTTGCAAATTCCTTGCGCTTCCTCTGGTTGGCAGCACTTACAGGCGGCTTCATGTCTTAAGACGCAATATTTTCCGAAAAATTGTAAAAAAGCAAAAGTTGTACCTATGTTAAAGCCAGGAAAGCCAGCACAATCTTCTTCTAGTTATAGACCGATAAGCTAAATTTTAGAAAAAGTGATTGAAAGTCAGATTCCTCTGGCTTCCTCTGGTTGGCAGCACTTACAGACGGCTTCTTCTGTGGTGTTCTCGTATAATATCCATGTCTATTTAGGGTTCCTTGGATCGTGCGCGTGCTGACCTCTTTGCTGCAGGTTTCCGACACTTTGTTTTTTATGATGGTACAATTAGTTTTTGGCTCTTTGCGAACAGTGTTGATAATGACCCGTTCATCTCTTGCGGTCAATTTGCGTGGACGGCCTGATCTTCGCACGTACTCAAAACTTCCTGTTTTTTTTTATAGGTTTCTATAATATACTGAATGGTTGATTTATTTTTTCCAACGCGTTCAGCAATTTCCGCCAATGATTTTTTATCATTCAAGAAAAAATTCACTACAACGAAAAACTCTACCGAAGTTTCTTTTTTGCGCTGTTTAGCTGACATGATCACTTCTCGGAGCAAAGTAAGTTTATACACCAAACACTGTCTCAAATATATCATGATTCTTGTGCAAAATAAATAAATATTTTATAATTTATTATAAAATAAACTGGGGAAATTTAACGGAAACAAGTAATAATAATAATTGCGCTACAGTCCAAAGGGGGACCAGGGCCTAGCTTTCTCATCAACTACTCGTATTGTGCGCGCTACTGTTCTCTCACGAATAGAAGGGACCTACACTTTTCTGCCGACTCCGAACGGCGAGATTTGAGAAGCTTTCTTAGACAGTTATTACTCTTTCAGTGCTGTCAGTAGCTCGAAAGAGGTGGTGCCGTGAAATATTCGAGAAATTGGTGCTGAACTGGGAGTCGAACCTAGACCCTTCGGCGTGTGAGCATCGCACTCTACCCACTACGCCACGGCAACCACCAGAACGGAAACAAGTAGCGTACGATAAATTATGTTGTTTGTTTGCTCCAGTTTTTTATTAATTCTTATGACTTCATGGAGTAATAAAAGCAGAAAGCAAAGCTACACATGGGTGATAAAATGCAATAAGCTATTGAAATTAGGAATGCAAAACAAGAAAACATTTGTCCACATTTATAGAAAATATTTGGATTTTACCTGCCGTACGATGAATTATGTCGGCCTGTGTACGAACGTATTTCTTTTGCTGATAATCCACTAGCAGATTACTTTAGTCCGTCATCCTACTTCTTATACAGTACCTCACAAAATTGAACTGCTGTTGTGCTGTTTTGAGGCCGACCCCTTTGTTTTAGTTTTTTTTTTTGTTTGGTAAACAATCATAACTGAATACATATCTTAAACAAGAGTATAAGTTAAACTAAATGATTTTTAGTTTAAAAAAAAATATTTTTATTTATTTCAGAGGTTCATCCTCTCAGCTAGAGTACACAAATGAGACTGACATAAAACTAATCTAATAACTATCTCTCTAACCCCAATGTGTTGCTGGCTCCGATTTCTTTTCGCAGCGTCAGTGAATTTGATCCAGCATCAAGTGGTTCAAGTAGCTGTTGCAAGGGATCTCGCTTAGGATCATTTCTTAGAATCGTTTTGGTGACTGCACATGGTTTGTTTACAGCATGTGGCATTTGGTGACGGCAAGTGGTTTGTTTACATCATGTGGGTGTTATCAAGTGGATGGTCGTTTGGTGGTCTCGGCATCTTCGATGTATTTCACGTTAACTTATATGCCGAATTCACAGACAGGCAACTTCCTACCGGTACTTTTCGCATGAAAACAACCCCTGAAATCAACACACAAAATTGAGCATACAGATGTCAAGTGTGCGTTATACATAAGCTTCGCAGAATCGATACATGTAAATTTGTTCAGGAATGAAGCAACAAATGTCCATGATGATCATTTCTTCACACGCTTTTGAACTGAAAAGACCGATGTTCTCTTCTTTGTGCGAAAATACGGAAAACATGCGAAAACAGACTACTTTGTCAACGAAAATGCTCATAATGAAGCTATTTTGCGAGGGAAAGTCGATGCGAAGAATAGGAGAAACTGTAGGGCGATCGCATGCAACGGTACAAAAAATGATAAACATTTATAGATTTGAAGGGACACTAGAAAACAGACCTGGAAGGGGAAGAAAAAAATTGCTCTCAGAACAAGACGAGCGGTATATTGTTTGGACAATCAAGTCCAATCCAAAATCTGGAGTTCCAAAGTTGACGGCTGAGGTGTCATCCGTAATTAATAAGCCTCTTTCAGTGGAACCCGTTCGCAGAGTCTTGAGAAAGAATAATTTAAAGAAGAAAGCCGTACATATCACTAGTTAATAAAAAGAAAAGATTGGAATTTGCTAGACAACGTGTAAACCACCCGTAAAGCTTTTGGGAAGGTGTTTTGTTTTCAAATGAAACAAAAATAAATTTATTTGGGTCTGATGGCAAACAAATTGTTTGGAGGGAACCAAATAATAATAATAATTGTTGGCGCTACAGTCCAAAGGGGGCCCAGGGCCTAGCTTGCTCATCAACTACTCGTGTTGTGCGCGCTACTGTTCCTCACGAATAGAAGAGACCTACAGTTTTTTGCCGACTCCGAACGGCGAAATTTGAGAAGCTTTCTTAGACAGTTATTACTCTTTGAGTGTTGTCAGCAGCTCGAAAGAGGTGGTGCCGTGAAATATTAGAAAAATTGGTGTTAAACTGGGAGTCGAACCTAGACCCTTCGACGTGTGAGCGTCGCACTGTACTATAAAGCTAAAACTATAAAGTCAATCGTTTTTTTAGCCATAACTCGAATTTACTTCTTGTGTATGCTCAATTTTGTGTGTTAAAATGAAGTGCCTTTTTGTATTTTGCTTAGAAATAGAAAGTTTTTTTTCAATTTTCATATTTTTGTTTATGGTTTTAAGCAATTGAAATATGTCAATTCGAACTGCATTTAAGTTTTATTAATTAACTACTTTTTGCAAGGCGAAAAAGATAAAAATAAGTTTCAGATGTTATATGTTGTTTAATATGTTGTATGGTACTATAGATTGTCACGTTCTTGTTGTTTTTCTTTGTAAATATTTTTTAATTATTTGTACTTGTTTGGTGATATTCATCTATTCATTAATCTATTTATCTGTTTTTTTTAACATGTTTCATAAACATTTGTTGTTCTTTGAAATTTCTTTATTTATTGACACTAGATTTACAGAACCCGTCAATTTGACGGATTTCAAATTTCAAAAGTTCATGTGAAGAAAATTATAAAAGCAAATTTAATTTTTATTTATTGGTAAATAAATGTTAAATTAGTTTAATTATATATTGTAATTTTTTCCGTTTGGCAACCTAGTTTCAAATATACGTTTGTGGTATACCTATTTTTACGGAAACCCGTCAAATTGACGCATACATTTTTTTCAGTGCAAATTGATTTTGTTATGATGCAATAAACATATGATTGCATAAAATTTTAATTTGGGGATTTCCCTTCTTGTAAGAAGCATTTTATTTTAGTTTTGCTTTCGTGAAATTGTTCATTCGTCAAAGTTATATTGAAGCAATTGGTTGAAAAATCAAAAATCGTTTGCAATTCTAAAATTGTTTATGATAGTTCAAAAAATATATAAGAGTAAGTTGAAAATGAACTTGTAATTTTTGAATTTATTTTGTTATAAATCATTTATTTTTCCAATAATTAATAGCGCAACAATGAAAAAAAAAATCGTAGGGCTCTAGCAGTGGTACAAAAAATATCAAACATCAATGAGGACTCTTCTGACGACAGTTTTGGAGTTGATGAATTTCATCTGTCTGAAAGCGACAATGCAATGAATTCTTCTGATTCAGATGAAATGATCGAAAACGACTCTTCAGAATATGAAAATGATTCTTTTATACGACAGAGAAGAAAACGAATGCGTATTCTATCAGAATCGGAAAGCGACGTGAAAATTGATTATGATTCTCATGATCAAAATAATGAAACCCAAATGGAACGAAACGTTGACATCATGGGTGAATCCCAAGATCGAGATCCTAAAATCGAAGCTGCTGTTGATGGGACGTTATGGGAAAAACTTGAAATAGGCTCTGCTCGTGGCAGGCCTTCAAATGTCGCTATATTCAAAGATTTGGCTGGACCAACGGGCTTCTTTGGAGTGAGTTTGTTGTGATGAAACTGTTGAAACCGTACTTAGGACAAGGCAGAAATATAACTACTGACAATTTTTTTTACCAGCATTTCACTTGCGAAAACATTATATACAAAAAAGACAACGTTGGTCGGGACTATACGGGGTAACAGAAGAGAATCGCCAAAATCAGCAAAAAATAAAAAAGACAACATGAAACGATTTCCCTCTATACTCTACAAATCTGAGCCTGTCACTCTTACTATTTATAAAAGTAAACCGCAAAAAAAAGTTTTGCTGCTAAGTTCCAAACATAAATCAAGTGTTAAAATTGATGAAAGCAGAAAATGTTTGCCAGAAACTGTAAAATTTTACAATGAAACCAAATTTGGAGTCGATGTTGTAGACCAAATGGCACGAAAATATAGTGTCAAGGCAGGATCTAGCAGATGGCCACTCCAGGTATTTTACAATATCTTTGATTTTGCAGCAATCAACGCTTGGGTAATAATAATAATAATTGTTGGCGCTACAGTCCAAAGGGGGACCAGGGCCTAGCTTGCTCATCAACTACTCGTGTTGTGCGCGCTTCTGTTCTCTCACGAGTAGAAGGGACCTACAGTTTTTTGCCGACTCCGAACGGCGAAATTTGAGAAGCTTTCTTAGACAGTTATTACTCTTTGAGTGTTGTCAGCAGCTCGAAAGAGGTGGTGCCGTGAAATATTAGAAACATTGATGTTGAACTGGGAGTCGAACCTAGACCCTTCGGCGTGTGACCGTCGCACTCTACCCACTACGCCACGGCGACCACCTTGGGTACAAGGGTAAAAATATCGAGAAAAAAATGTATTTTTCAATTATCCGAAGAACTTGCCGATAACAATCGAAGTGAAGTCGTAAATATTATAAATTTATCATCCATACAGAACACTCGTAAATCTTGCCAAATTGGGCTTTGTAACAAAAATAAATCAAGTAATATCTGTCTAAAATGTGAAAAGTATGTTTGTGGTAAATGTACACTCAAAACTACATGTATATGCAAAAAATGTATAGAATAATTTTGAAAAATCTATTCAGAAAATTATATGAATACAAAAAAATCTGAATTTCAAAATTCCGATATTTTGAAAATAATTAAAAGTGATTGAATTTAGTTATCTTTTGTCTCAAAATTATAAATTCTAGCAAGAAATTCACACTTTTTGACAAAAAAAGGCAAAAACAAGGCAAAAAATCACATTTTAAGATACCCCTCAATTTGACGGGTTTCAGTAAAAAAAGGTAATACATTTTTTCCGTAAATCTAGTGTTAAAGTATTTATTTGTTTATATATTTATTAAGTTATTTATTTGTTTATTTATTATTCTACTTATATGTTTATTTATTTTGGTTGTTTATTTATTCTTATTATTTATTTAATTCATATTAGCTGCTTATGCATATATGTTATTGCTTTCTCTCGTTTTGTTCCTTCATTATTTTTTTTTTTCTCTCCTTCGTAAGACATAATATTATATATCATTTCAGTGTGTTTAATTTTTAATTTCAACCAGGAAATGAATCAACGTTTTAAAAATAGAAATTCCTTGAATTCCATTTTCCAATAGACTAATTAACGTGCAAAGTTCACAGTTTCAGCAAATGTCATAAAATGACAAATCACGCAATCCTAGCAAAACAATTCTATCTAAAACAACGTCCACAACATTTCATAATTGAAAACTTTTGCGCTGCGACAGATGTACACTTCACTGCTGACACTTTGAAATCCCACCCTGTTGCAACACGGTTTCTGTTAGTAACTCTGTCGGCAATAAACGATTCAGGTGGCTTGTTGTGCGGAGCACCCACCGCCACCGGAACTCGCGGAGTGGTTAGAAAGAAACGCAATAAATCATTTCGCACAAATAGTCAACGTTCACATCGAGTCTCATTATCTCCGAAACCGCTGCCTGGCACCGCTCATCCGTCATCCGCTTTCAATGGGTTGTCTGCGTTCAATCGGGGAGCGGGTGGTTTCAATATAAATACCCCGTGTCCTGTCCCGACAGAGAAGCACTTCATATGTGAGCAAACACGGAAACGCATCTCGGAAAGTTTTCGATTTTACCGAGTTGGGCACACACAATCGGAAGTCATTTGGGACGAATGAATGGGCCAATAAAAGATTTTACGCTCCCACTGATGGATGTGTTTTATTTTGTCCAGTGGGGGCCGAAAGGAAATAAAGCAGCTTTCGGGGATGATGGATTTTCTATCTCGCAGCGAATTTGTTTTGCCCATCGGCTGTGTGTCTGGCACTTTGTAGGCAGACCAAATTTTTCTTTTATCCTCTTCCCTTTAGTAGGGCGCCTAGTCCGCCTAAGCCGAGGAGGGAAAAGAGTCTGTTGATCCCTTTAAAAACAACCACCACGTCCCGCAGAAGTGTTGTCCCATCCAAATCAAAACTTTTTTCTTCCCCCCACTGTATCAATAGAACAGAAACATGGGAAAAGTTGCCATGTAATGGCACTTTGATTTATGCCGCGAAAGAGTCGCCCACACCCACTTTCCGGCCAACCCTCTGCCCTGGCATTTTCATAAAAAAATAAACTGTTAAGTGTAAATTTAAATTCAATAAAACCTGATCGTAGTCCGCCCACAAGTTTCGGAAAGTCGTTGAGGCTTTACGAGTTCTGCGCTCCCCTCAATGGTTCTATTTTGATTACGGTCCAGGGGACACATCCCCTCGCAGTTGATTGATATTTACTCAGCTCTCCTGCCAGTGTTCCGACGTCCTTGAGACCGAACATGAAATCAGCACGAAATGTTGCACTCTGCCAACGCGTTCCAAGGACACGCCAACACGCTCGCGATGAACAGGAGACCGAATCGAAGAACCTTCATGAGTTATGAACCTAAAAGCGACAGGTATCCTTTTGAAAGGTGTTTTCGTCTGTGCAGCAATTTGTTTCCGTCGATGCGCTCGATGAAATTAATTCGTCTATGTCGCCGTCGCTTCAGTGAATTGAGTGAAAGTGGGATAAAGCTGACAGCTAATGGATTACCCATTGGGAACACGAAAATTCTCGGCGGTCATTGACACTCTTTGATCTCCAGAGGGGAAAACGCCTCCTGGTTGAGGAGCCCGATACTCAATTTACTCGTAGGACGTGTCCCCCGGGGGTTGGTAATGGCAATGCGCACGTCCTTTGCTTTTATCTGGTGATACATTGGAAATTGAGGGCGGGACACGCGTTGGAGACGTTGCATCACGTTCGACGTTACAACTTGCCGGCAGCCTTAAGTAATAGAAAATGTCTGAACGAGTGGAGTTCATAAGTTAAGATTACACACAGAAAACGATGGCAGCCATGCGCTTAAGCGGTGCTTTTTGTATGCAAAAATGCTCCTTCCTCAAGATGAGACTTGAATTGATTGCTTTCCGTTTCGAGAGAAGCATGATTGCGCTGCGGAAAGGGATATGCCCCAGATTTTTTTGCCCCGAGTGGTGAACGTCCTGAGGTTGCATGCCGAGCGTTTCACAGACAAGGTCTCACAAAGTATGCCAATTTGAATAATTTGTTGCTCAAAGGAATGTGGCATGAGCAGACAGTCCTTCACATCGTTATTGGCTGTCTTCGTGTGGATGCTTTACGTATTTCCTTTTTTTTGTTTTTGTTCAGTTTCCTCTGCGGCAGCAGTTTGCCTCATTGAGATCTACTCTCGGGTACGGGGGTACGAGTGCCGTGAGAAGAGCGTGTGGAGCACTGCTCGTTTTGAGGGAATTTCTTGATGTTAAAGGTCGCTCAGTCAAAGACGTTTGGTTCCCTTTAATTGATTTCCTGTTGCATTGTGTAGCTCCTATGCAAGAACTGTGCTTGCTGGAAATGACTAAATGAATGGGAACTTTGATTTTACAAGCATCGTAACGATTGCTTACTTGAGAGTCTGGTCTGGATTTGAATGCATCAAATGGCTAAAGGGCTTCTTCACCATTCTGGAATTTTCAATTTGTTAAAAAAGTTGCAAATGTCTCATTCAAGAAAAATTTCACAATTTCAATTTTTGATTTTGAGGCGGACATTCCTAACTTCGAAATACCTTCGGCGGCTTCAAAATATGGAAATCAGAAGAATTGGAAAATTGCTGTACAATTTACCTACTAAACTTTGCGATTTGTAGAAACAAAACCTTAGAGCGCTCAAAGAGTGTCCTCAGAAAGGATTTCGAATTTGAACATACGTCAAAAAATAAATCGCTTAAAGTATTGTCCGTTGGAAGGGACTATTTTTCCCACATCCTTGGTAATATTTGAATATATAATTGTTGGCGCTACAGTCCAGTGGGGGGCCAAGGCCTAGCTTGCTCATCAACTACTCGTGTTGTGCGCGCTATTGTTCTCTCACGAGTAGTTGGGACCTACAGTATTTTGCCGACTCCGAACGGCGAAATTTGAGAAGCTTTCTTAGACAGTTATTACTCTTTAAGTGTTGTCAGCAGGTCGAACGAGGTGGTGCCGTGAAAAATTCGAAAAATTTGTGTTGAGCTGGGATTCGAACCTAAGTCCTTCGGCATGTGAGCGTCGCACTCTACCCACTACGCCACGGCGACCACAACTTGAATACCATCCCTAAATATTGAGGCCTACCTGGATCATTCCATTCCATTCTTCGATCTCTTCAAAAGACCCAATCCCTTAACCCCCTAGACGTCTTGCATCCATCGAAAAGCCAGAAGTGGGAAGAAGATTGGTCTGGAGAATACAAAGACTGGGATTAGACCTAACATTTCATGGTTTCTATGTACTTTTCGTACTCCATTTACAGTCAAATGGAGCCGTGCGTTATCATTCTGCAAAATCACATCGTCATGCCTTTTGTTCATTTCTGGCCATATTACACGCAATGCACGGCTCAAACGCATTAATTGTAGCCGAAAACGTGTGGTTTGTCGGCTTTTAGTAGCTCATAGTACACAGCCCCCGTCTGGTCGCACTATATGCAGGGCATGAGCTTCAAACTGTGAATGTGGTGGATGATGTAGAAAATGATAGAACGAGTTCTCGCGGTATTGCAATGTATTTTTTCTTCTACGGATTATCGTAGTATATCCACTTTCTTTCCCCAGTCACCATTCAGTGCGAAAATCCCTTTCATCAGACTTCCTTCAGATTTCAAGTCTTTGAAAAAGCAGTTCCGAGGGGAAAAATCTTTTCTTTCGACATCCCTCAGTTTCAGCACGAACGGCAGCCAATTTTCTTGCTTTTCGATGAATCAAAATTTTTTGAAACTGACGAAAATTGTTCGCTAAGTCATTCTTTATGATTCTGTAGGTTCATTTTGTGTTTGGCACGGATCTTTATCCAGTAAAGGCAGCAATTCCTCATTTTTTCATACTTTTTGGGTTGGCCAAGAAGCTATTTATCATGGAGCTCGTCTTAACCACTCTTTGCTTAATTAATCGATCGCAGCAAATTCAACATAACCTTCTACAAGTATTCCATGGGCATCAAGTGAACTTTTGTTCCAATTAAGAAATAAGACCAAAACTTCCTGCAAATGCTCCTTAATTAAGACACTGCGGATATTAGAGACGTTTCCGAAGAGGCAAAATCAATGTTGTTGTCCACAACATACGCTGACGCACACAACTTGTTGCTGACAAATGTCACAACTTTCCAATGAAGTACGTAATCGCTTCCAAGATCAGAAACAATTTGCAAGTGGCGCCATCTTTTGAAAACGAACCGAATTACCCCCAATAATAGATCCATCTTCTATTTCCTTATTTAGAGATACAGTTGAGGGTGGATCGGGGCCACAAGCAACAGTCCTCTCCAGGCTGCACCATCCGTAGCTAGTCCCCACCAGTTACGCGGACCAAGGACGTCTTCGCTTATTCGTCGTACTATAGGACATCCTCGCCATTTCATTCGAGGACGTCCTGTACTACGTTAACTTAATGCATCTGAATCTAAGACTTTTCGGGTCATAGCTGTGGTGTCTGGCCGGAAACGTTAAATCAGGTAACAAGATGAATGCTTCCTTAGAGCCCGCGCAGTTCATGATTGAATCACGACCCAAATACCTCTCTCAGTACGACTAAGGACTTCTTCATCCGCTTTCAATAAGATCAAAGTGGCTGCACCGTAGGGCAGAACACTGATCATTTGAGTTTTACTTAAATTCGGTTTGTTGCGTTGAGATGTGGCTTTGTGGCACTATGGCGCCTTGGGCCCAAAGAAACTGTGGGTGGGCTACTTCTGAGCTTTATCTTGCTACTGGTGCTAAGAAGCCACAACCCAACTACGAAAAAAACGTTGCATCTAGACGATTTTTCGTGGCAGTCAACGGAAGGAAGGGCATTGCCCAAAACGCACATCGTAGCTCCAACATTAGTCCTTCAATCTTAAACAAGGCCTCAAAGGATTTCAGCGTTGAATCTTTTAAATTGTGTCAGGTATTTAATGTCTCAAGGGAAGCAGATGGGAGTTTCAAGAAAAAATGCCACCAATCCCAATCTTAGTTCAGAACATATCTCCAAAAGTATATTTTCAAAGACCGCTTTTCCTTCTTTGTAATGTTTCAAATTCATGTTTCTTCTTATCAAAACAGTCAAGAGACAACATTAAGCACATGTGCGATTTATCCGTCAAGAATGTGTACCTCGCCTAAGCATTTGAGGGTTTTCCTTCCTAAGGATCCACTTCAAAGGCATTTTTCAATCAAAACACACACAGCACTTGGCTCTCCTCTTTTGCCAACATTCTAATATCAGGGAAAAAAACACCAACCCACCCGGATTACCAGTCTCATTCTACAACACCTGAGGGCCCAAATTAAGGTACTCCTCCACATTGGACTTCGTCCTCACAGGAATTGAATGGCTTGCAAAAAAGCAAAACCGCTTTGAAGTAAAAGAAGGCGTACACCCACAACTTGACATACAGAACAACCATTCTCTGTAGGAACTTAACAAACCGCCATACATTACGCAAACGACATCATCTTCGAGGCGGGAATTCATTTAGAAGAGAGGATGCGCTAAACGGAAATCTCAAAGCGACTTCCCATCGGAAACGACGCCGTTCTTCCTTCCGCCTGATGAAACCAAAACGACGGCATGATAAGAAGGTGTCAGCACTGGCTTCCGATTTGAAATGATGGATCTTCCAAAGGTCAAGTCCCAGCCAATTCTACTCCACAGTCCTTGGCCAAACTTCCGTTTTACGGTCAAATTCAATTTTCGGATTGAAACACATTCCCACACACGCGGTCCCCCGTAGACCACACTGTGGGCGGTTATGGCTCGCACCTACAGCCTGCGGAAACTTACAAAACCCACTCTGAGGAGGCTTTGTAATGCACCCGAAGGCCGACCGAACGGATGCCTGTGGTCAAATGCAGATTTCACTTACCACTTGTGTTGTTGTTGTTTGCCTTTGACGTGCTGCAATTGTTATTCAACGAATTGAAAAAATTGACTGCTCCAGTTCGCCGCAATATCCAGAACATACTGACGCTGTCGATGTGAGAGTAGTGGTATTAAAATAGAACTTAAGGGCAACGCGTTTGCACTCACAGTCGCACACGTGGAACGAGCACAAACCGCAAACACACAAGCACACAAGACAAATCCGGTGTATATCCTTGACAAGGATAATCACTGGTGCACGCAATCAATTTGCCAAAATCAATCACACCCGCACCCGCGGTTCAAATCACAAGCTAAGAATGTGAAAATCTACGAATTCGGCGTGGAGTTCGTCTTAAGCACGCCAAACGAAGGACACGTAGCAAAGCGCATAAGGCAGAGGCAGACGCCGACCGACCGAGCGAAGGGAAATGAGTTTGATATTTGCGCGGAGCAAGCTTTTAAACGGGACGAAGTAGGCGAATGAATGTGAAGAGAATGAAAAGGAAACGCGTGTCCTTGCTGCCGTTACCACTGGAGGACTATTCGCAACTGAAGCAATCGAACAGGTGCTTGGTGGTGGAGCCGTGGCCTCCGAATGCAGAAGCAACAACAGCGCCAAAGCTTTTTGCTCTCTAAAGAGAGGATGGGAAATTTTCTCTTGATGCAGATGAGTGGGTCGAAGTCTGCTATTTCAAAAGTAAATATTGCAAACAAATGTTTTTGGTGCAGTCCTCTGTGGGCAAAAGTCCATAATTCCACTGGGTCAGGCGGAAATCTCTTTTCTTCGAGGTTTTGAAGTAAAATCCTCTCTTATACGAACGAAGAGAGGCAGTACAGGCTCTGTTAAGCCATTCAAGAAGCATTCTTGCTTTAAGGAAAGACTTTTTGAAGGATTCGGGGATGATTGCCCGGAATGATGACAGAGTTGGAAACTTCTTGTATTCGTGATGTGTTTCACTTGATGTAATGACTTTACCCGGTCTATGTTGAATATAGTTAAGAAAGCAACACACCCGACAATTTTTCGAATGAAGCCAAATATTTCTACTTATTGTTATTCTGTATTTTTTGCCCGCTGTTGGATGTGAAGAAGGCTGAGTGATGTTGAAAAAAGGATAAAAAGACAACCTCTAGACACTACTTGAATGAGTCAGCAATTTAATCTCGGAAGACAGAATATTTGGACGTCAAGTAAGGGGCCATCCAATAAGGACTTGACAACTTTTTTCAAAATAAATTCGTAGACGCTGCTCGTATGTGCTTGCGTCCGTTAATCCCGGAAGGCACAATATTTGGACGTTAAGTAAGGAGCCAGCAAATAAGGACTTAACAACTTTTTTTTTTAAATAAATTCGTAGACGTTGCTCGTTTGTGTTTGCGTCGTTTGATGATTAGTGAATAGTGCGTTCAGAATTTTAATTCAAAATCAATGACGAATGACTCCATTATTCTATTCGATGAGGAATGTTGCACTTCTGTTCTTAAAGAGGTACTCCAAATGCACTAACAATTATTTTTCACAAGGGATGAAGGCGCAAAATCTACTATCTAGTCCTAGCAGACAGTGGATTAAAAGCGGCAGAGAAAACTAAGTCCCAAGATAGCCCAAAAGACCTGGTGAGCCATACCTTCGGATACGTTTGAAGACGCCAAATTGCAAACGATATTGGATGGAGATGACACTTTGAGTCAACAGCAAATGGCAGCAATGTTAGATGTTACACAACAAACAATTTCTGACCGTTAAAAGCTATGGGATAGATTTAAAAGTGTGGAAAATGGGTGCCACAGGAATTGAATGAAAGACACATGGAAAACCGAAAAAACACTTGTGAAATTTTGCTTCAAAGACACGAAAGAAAATCGGTTTTGCATCGGATTGTTACTGGCAATGAAAAATGGATTTGTTTTAAGAATCCTTAACAGTTAATCTGGGACAACCATCAACATCGACTGCAAAACCAGATCGATTCGGCAAGAAGACAATGCTGTGTGTTTGGTGGGACCAGAAAGGTGTGCTGTATCTTGAGTTCCTAAAACCTGGTGAAACCGTTAATACTGATCGCTACCGACAACAAATGATCAATTTAAACCATGCATTGATCGAGAAACGACCAGAATCGGCCAGAAGGCACGGCAAGGTAATTTTGCTACACGACAATGCACCTGCGCACAAAGCAAAACCGGTTCAGGATACCATCAACACACTTGGCTGGGAGCAGCTACCCCACCCGCCGTATTCACCAGACTTGGCTCCTTCCGACTACCATTTCTTTTCATCGATGGGACACGCATTGGCTGAGCAGCACTTTGATTCCTACGAGGAGGTGGAAAATTGAGTGTCTGATTGATTTGCTTTAAAAGACGAACAATTTTATTGGCGTGGTATTCACAAATTGCCAGAAAGGTGGCCAAAATGTGAAGAAAACAATAGCCAATACTTCGAATAAAATGTTTTTACTTTCCCATTTATAATTAGTGTTTAATTTTCAAAAGAATAACCGTCATTTCATACCGGTATACCTGGTATATGGAAGACTCAAGGTTCCAGCAACCATTGAGTCATACGCTTAACACCAGAAGACGTGCCCAAGGGATGCATGATGTTCCGAGAGCATTCAACTTATATGGAGACCGAGAACTACGTTGCACAGTCCCCAAACTTACGAATTCGCCACCACAGTATTTAAAAGTAATTCCGAATTTCAAAAAACGGAGAAAAGAGTTTAAAAGATTTTTTATAAGAATTCATAACATGTCACAACTTTTTCTTTGGTTCATAAGTATTACTAATTGAAAAGCAACCGGATTGAAAACTCCAAATAACTTAAGGTCACTTAAAAATGGTAATATACAACCACCTGCAGATAAGCAGTTAACTTTGCATTAAAGTATTGTAATGTACTAATACTATTGTATCAATAAAACCTACTTCATATAAACAAACAAAAAAAAATGTATTTCATTTTACGTATTTTTTTCCGCTCGGACACCACTGTGCGCAGTCCGTTCGTGGTTCTCTTCAACCTTGGGAACAGGGAAAAGTTGCAGGGAGCTAAATCTGGTATCTGAGGCATGTTTACGGCGTTATCTTTGGACAGAAAAAGAAGTGACGAGTGAGAAGGAACATTATCATGATGCGAGAGTCATAAACCGTTTTTCCATAATGCCGTGCGTTTTGTTAGTATTGCTTATCGTAAGTGGTGCATTGGTACTGGCATCCTTCCTAACTAACTGTACGACTTTGTAATAAGAGCTCCTGATGCAATTCGTCACGGTAATTTGATCGAACTTGGAGCGCTTTTTGGCCTTATCTATTCCAATGGGGCGATTGGACTTTGTTATCGATGTCCTTGCCATATACCCATGATTAGCCGTTGATCTCATTAGACAAATCCCGAGCGAAGTTCATGCGACATTATTTTGGTCAAAATTCAACAATTTGGGAACGAACTTCGCTGCTACACTGTACATGCCCAAAATTTTTGAAATATTACTTGACACAAGCCAACCGATATGCCGACATCTTCAACACATTTTCTAATAGTGATTCTACGATTTTCTTCATTTTCTCAACATTTTCATCGGTTGTTGATGTACTGGGGCGTCCAGAGCGAGCGTCGTCATTTACATCTCCTCGACATTTTTTCAATTCAGAGTACACCCACTACGCTGTGGCGTAATAGATAGAGTGCGACGCTCACACGCAAAAGGTCTAGGTTAGATCCCCGGCCGAACACCTCGAATCGGTGGCGTAGTGGGTAGAGTGCGACGCTTACACGCAGAAGGTTTAGGTCAGATTCCCGGCTGAACACCTCGAATTTTTTACGGCACCACCTCTTTTGAGCTGCTGACAACACTCAAAGAGTAATAACTGTCTAAGAAAGCTTCTCAAACTTCGCCGTTCGGAGTCGGCAAAAAACTGTAGGTCCCTTTAACTGGTAAGAGAACAGTAGCGCGCACAGCGCGAGTAGTTGATGAGCAAGCTAGGCCCTGGTCCCTTATGGACTGTTGCGCCATACAATTATTACACCCACAGAACCATATACAACTGTCAACATTTCAAGTGTTTTTATCCCTTAATTCCACTTTTCATACAAAATTGAATGCAAGTTCTTTGATTTGATTTGTTTGTCTCGGCTGCACAGGGGCTTTCCCCAGCATGCCTGGCTCTGCTCTTGATGCTCTGATCAATCCCCCCCCCCCCCCCCTTGATCGCCACATCATAGGATGTACACTCAAGGCCATCTCTCGACTAAAAAGGAATGGTCTTTGGTTCCACTCGCACTGGAGCTTTGATGACCTCGCACACCGCATCTCCTATGATACTACTCTCATGGACATGCCGTCTGATCCGAGGTCGCCAATAATACAGTTGCGACACTTTTACAAAGTTGACTTTTCACGTGTCCTGGACTGGCTCTGGCCAGAAACTGAACCGGGAAAGGAATGTAGTCGGATTTTCACGGACGGCTCCAAGACAACGGAGGGTTCTGGAGGTGGGGCCTTCGTGGAAAACGACAACATTAGACTTCACGCCTCCTTAGGAAATTTCGCGTCGGTCTCCCAGACGGAAGCCTTAGCCATCCTAATGGCCACCAACTATATTGTGAGGAATAGGTGGAAGGGAATAGGTGTCTGCAGCCACAGTCAAGCTATGCTCAAGGCCATACTCAACCCTTTAACCACTTCCAAAATAGCTCAAGAAAGCAAGTCTTCCCTTAATTTGGTCGTCAGGTTGAATTCGCTAAGACTTCTCTGGGTCCCGGGTCATCACGGGATCCTGGGAAACGAAACTGCCGATGAACTACCTAGGCTAGGTTTAGCAGAGGCATTCGTAGAGCACGAATCCACCTTGGGATTACCCGCGTCCCTGGTCAGGGCCTTCGTCGATGGTTGGGTCCCTCTACAGCACAACCAGAGATGACGTGACTCTCCAGGATGTAGGGTGACCAAGAGTATACTCCCAAACGTCTGCAAGAAATCCGCTTTTCTGCTATCTGTGGACAGAAACGAGTGCAGAAGACTTGTCGGCTTATTAACGGGACACTTTACCTTCGCTATGCACCTGAGTCGTCTTGGGCTTAGTAATGTCACACTCTGCGACGCCTGTGGAGAAGGTGAAGACACTTTAGAGCACTTTCTCTGTCAGTGTCTTGCTTTCGTTCGTATCAGGTGGCGGTTATTTGGCGCTGATGTGGTGGGAACTGAAAACCTAAGTTCTATATCACAGAAGCGCATCTTGGTTTTTCTTCGGAAAACCAAGAAATTAAATTAAATGAAGATTACTGCCTGGTAGTACAATGGACCAGTATTTGAGTCTGAGCGTTCCAGTGTAGTTTATCTCAAAAAAAAAGTTCTTTGATCCATGCTTTTTTTTTGACTGCAGGATATCACCGAACACGCAAAACACGTCTTAGTTCTATGCTTCTCACAAACAAACTAAATATGCCTTATAGCTGAAACTGAAAACGGAACAAGTGTACCAGCACAACAAAATAAAAAATCGATAATCGAATGTACTTAGCCCGCAAAATTTGAAAATTCATCTTTTTAAAATGACCTCGTATGTTTTTACATCGGTGACTTGTTCACTGATTGTTGCCGAAACGTGAATCCAAGGATGACACCGAACTAATAAAATAAATTAAAACAGTACAAGCGGTGAGTCCTCCACCTTTGATTTGTTTCTCCAGAAACGACAGCAAAAAAAAATTGTATTGTGTGTGTAAACACATTTTTGATAAAGAGGTGGAATTACGGTGAAGAACCTCGTGTTCGTCTATGTCAAATTCCACGTCTCGTCTTATGTGTGATTATTTTCCAAAAATAGCACTTCAAAGTTCCAAAGACTCTGTTTACAGCTTGCAAGTGGTTTTCTTTGAATTATTTCAATGCCACTTAAAACTCAACTTCGTGGAACGGGACTTGAAAGAACTTAAGGATTAAACAGGGTTCACGGAAAAATATGTATGCGATCTACATTTCAACCTTTTTTCATTAAATTTATTTTTATATTACATTAACATTGAAATTTACATTTAAATAAACTTACAACGGTGGTTGTTCTAGATGTTTAGAAATTTAAGGTGGCAACACTATTTTGACTGACGTCCATATTTGCAGCTGTCAAGTGATTTATATTAAGTGCGGTTTGGTATTTCAAAATCACCCTTAGATATTCTAGCGATTAAAGTACTGTTAGACTAAAAAGAAATGGAAATAATGAAAAACGAGGCAGTTGAAAAAGGAGTCCGAAAGGAAGAGGAGCTGCAAAATTTACTGGCGGAAGTTGAATTAATGTGGCCCCCATGGCTTAGTGGGTAGAGTGCGACGCTCACACGTCGAAGGGTCTAGGTTCTATTTTTTGAACACCTCGAATTTTTCACGGCACCACCTCTTTCGAGCTGTTGACAACACTCAAAGAGTAATAACTGTCCAAGAATGGTTCTCAAATTTCGCCGTTCGGAGTCGGCAAAAAACTGTAGGTCCCTTCTACTCGTGAAAGAACAGTAGCGCGCACATCGCGAGTAGTTGACGAGCAAGCTATGCCCTGGTCTCCCTGTGGACCGTCGCGCCAACAATTATTATTAACCACAGTTTCACTTCGATAAATTGAACGCCTCTCGTAGTCTCCCTGAAGCTGTGTCTTTTTGCAACAGCCCAAACAAAGACGGTCATGTACTTTTTGAATTTTTATTTCAACAAGGCTATTGCTAGGCGTTTCCACTGTAAGCTTCACTTTGTCATTTAAGTCATTACGATGTAAAAACAAATTCTCTTTCACAATACCATCATTACAGCAAATATGTGTATCATCTACTTGTGTGTACATTGCTATTTTTTCTTAAATAAGCCATTTACCTCATATTGGGCTTCAACTTTAGACGCCACTCAAAATTTAATGACAAATATCTGAGGTTTCTATGAATTTGCATATTGTAACATGATCCCATTAACCATGTTACTTCTGTAACATTTCCCCTTAAGATGACGTAATCGGTCAGACGACATTTGGTGTTTGATCTATGCAAACACCAAGTGTACGTATGAGACCTCTCCGCTCTCTGCCCTGCTAGGTGATACAGCGGAGAGATTTAGTCTGTTTTTACCTCTGGACGTGAACGATCTTGAAAGTGACTTTTATTGTGTTTCAATTATTGTGTGCCAATTAATAAATATTTAATCTGAAATCCGAAATTGTTTCATTTATTATATAACTATATGGACATGGTAGGATAGAGCTGCTCATCCACTGTAATGTCAGCTCCAGGGTAGAAGCAATTTTTACTACTTTCGAAAAAAAATAATCTATTCCAAACTGTTAAGGCTAAAGCAAGGCAAGGTTTTTAAGTAAATTCTGTTAACCAACGAAACTCAATTCAGCTTGATAGGAAACTTCAATAAATAATCTTTAAGTGAACATTGAGACACAAAACAAAAACAGACTGTTTTGGTGTGCTTTCTGGTTGGTGATATAAATGGTTCATACTGCCTTAAAATTGATGCTGCCCAGAACGTAACAGTCAATGGTGATCCCCCGTTTCAGCAATTTAACAACCATGATGTGCAGGAGGAGTGGTTTCAACAAGATGGCGCAACATTTAACACGCCTCAATTAATTAAAGCAAAAAAAAAAAACAAAGAAATGCATGTTCTTCGTTTTCTTCGTGTGGCTGCACAGTCCGAAATAGACCTGGGCCTCAACCAACATGCCTCCCCAGCCCGCAACGGAATGCCTCACAATTCAATAACGACGTGGCGGCTATCTGTTAATTTCATCCCCCCATGGGACAAGTGAGCAATTTTTCTGTTTTCAGCCGCTTCCTTATTCCCACAAACCCCACATCATCAAGTGCAAGGAATTTTTCAAGGAAAGTTAAAAATATTTCTCGTTCACTAACTAATGACGGTCTTACAGCCATTGAATTTCAGTGGAATCTCGTCATTTCTGGGAACGCTCTGACTACATTAGACTGTCAATCATAGATAGCTTCACAGTCAAAGTCAGCAAAAACTCCCTTCCACAATTCCACAATTCCCGTGCGTGACGCCTCAAAGCATCGAAAAAAGGATCCAGAAAATCCATTAGGACTTCCTTTTATTCAAATGACAAAAAATACTAACAGCCCACAACTTCGATGATCTGTTGCTTATTTTCTGCGAGAAAGGGATGACAATAAAAGTGCACAATAATCAATTTCCGAGTAACTCAGATTTCAACTGGAGGGCAGACCTTCAACGAAGGATGAAACCCCATTCAAAGAGTGTACCTGCAGTAAACAAATTCCCATCCAGCCTTCATTCTTCCAGCAACTGCTGTCGAAGTCTCACAACAGTGTACACAATTCATTATTTTTTGAAGTCCCACTCTTGGATTTATTTGCCCACGGAGTTCCCTTAAGCTCTTAGACCCAACAACGAAACCCCAACCCCAGTATCACTCACAACATCGCAAACATCTTGAAGGTTCTTCGAAAGGGTTCGTCCTCAAATCCAATTTATTGTCCCTAATCCAACTTCTTAGTGCCGTTAAGTACCTATTTGAGAGTGGACTCTCACACTCACCTCGTGTGTGTGTGCATGCAACAGTGACCTTAACTCCCTCGACCTCCGCGCAGATAACAAATCAAAATCCTTTCGCAAATAATGGACCTCCGACCTACGCACACGAACGAGATGTTCACAAAAAATGAGGATGTCCCTTGTCACCTAAACAGGAGTGCCCGCAGTAACACGTTCGCTTGGTTAAACGCTCTCCCTTTCGTAATCCAATTGTATGCGAATTCAATTCAGGACCTCTGTTCCAGTGAATGTGTGCGCGTGTGTGAGTAAATTTCAAGGAGTGATTCCGAACAGCAGTTAATCTTTAATGGGACATCCCTCCATTCGCCACACTGTGGGGGAGGCGCTCCACAGCTCTGGAATTCAACAAATAGACGCAGAATCGATTCTGCCCTTAAATTCTTTAACGGGTCTTCACTCATATCCCCGGAAGGATGACGATGACGATCCCTCCCGGAGGCAGGAAACCAAAATCGAAATACACGCTGGAAACGCACTCTCCGTCACATTACCCACACCCCGGCGAGTATGTGTCAAAGCGTCTTCCACTCGCACACAGTCCCTTGGATTTATGGATGGAAATTTATTCATGATCGTTATACGTGGTTTACCCTTGGAAAACCGTTTGCAGATAAATTGAATTGAAGCGCAGATGATGTGGTTTTTCCGTCCGCGCCGCACGGAAAATTATAAATTTTCCCGCTCCACCCACGTTCGCAGTCCCATGCGCCGCCGAGTTGGGAAACGTCGTTTGAATAATTTCGATTTGATGATGTCTCACACTCCCTGACAACGCGACATGATGGGCTTAGCCGGTTTAATGCGAAAAACCTGTTGGAGGGCGCACCCTCTCACCTTTTGCCGCCTGCCAGCAGTCAAAATTGAGTTCTTCAAATCAGATCTACCAGCCAAACGAAAGAGATTTAGGGAAGAACGCCCAAAAGGGATTAGATACGTTCTATTGTTCTTTCTGTAAGTCTTTAGACGTCAGCGATGGCAAGGAAGAAGTTGGTGGTGGCTTGCAGAACATTTTGTTGGCTGAAGGTTGATTGCGAAATCGTACGAAATACTCACTCAGCCAAGTGAATGGCCCCCACTTACAGTTCCGCTGCCTGCAATGACAAGTGGGTGGGATGGGTACGCCACAGTTGAAGTTCGAGTTATCCTGTCGTGTGGAAAATTCACCAATTTGCCATCCTTCTTCAATTGAATCTCGTTAACTTGAGAGAAAGGACTCTTTGAAATGGAAACTAATTCACTTCGATCCGGACCACAACAATGGATGGGGGCAGTAAATTGCTATTTGTGTGGTGCCCAGGCTGAGCAGGAAGGCGTAACCGTGTGTGAATGCCTGGTTGGGTGTCCGTGGCGAAAAGTAGATTCAGTTTTTCTGGGAGCCAGGAAAGTATTTATCTAATGGCTGTTGTCGTTCTTCGAATTTTTGGATGGGAGAGGCTTAAGGTCAATTGGAGCGCGGTATCCTCTTGGAATCTAACAGACAACTGGATTGAGAAGAGTACACTATTTCATGGAACTTCTAGAGAAATGAGTTTTATGTGGTCTGAGAACACATTTCTTTTCATTTTTTCTAGTCCATAAACCTTAAGTATCTAGAAAAACAAACAGGACCCAAGGAAGAATTGATATTTTTGTGCCGGTACTTTTATGACCTTAATGGACCTTATGGTAGTGTGGAAAACGCAGTAGATTAGAGGAAAAAGCGGATTTGGAATGATTTTCTTCTGGGACAAGTTAAATAGATGCTGCATCCTTGTTAAAAATGAAGAAGAATCAGTAAGCGAAGGCACAGGCAGATTATTTATTTTGTTGGAGGTTGGGAAGGGCTTCTGTGGAGCACTCAAACTCGAAAAATGGTCCACTGTAATACCAGGCAGTAACCTACATTGAATATAATTTCTTCTTCCTGGTGTATCTCTCTAAGCAAGGAAAAATTCAAAAAAGTATTCATGAAGAGATAGTGGCTCATCATTTATCAACTGCGCAAAAGTGGTCAAGTGAGTTCAAGAGAGGCAGAGAGAGCATTGAAGACGATTCCCCGTCTGGCGCCCCGGGTACTGCTTATACGGGAGAAAGCATGAAAGAAGTTGAAAAACTTGTTCTTGAGGATGCCCGAATAAAGGTGAAAATGATGGCAGACATAACCGAGCTTTCAACTGGTACCATTCACACCATTCTGCATGACCATCTTAACCTATCAAAGGACTGTGTGGTGAAACGAAATCTCACAGCGGCTCAGAAAAAAAGTGAGAATCGCGTGATGTAGAGAGGTTTTTGAGATGTGTAGTAAGAACGTAGACGGAGATGGATCGAATCGTTACTGGACGAAACATGGTTTCACAACTATGACCCTGAAAACAAGCAAGAGTCCATGTAGCGGCATAAAATAGGAACAGACCTTCTGAGTTCTAAGTCACTCCGTCTGCCGAGAAGCTCATAAAATAGGAACAATCTCCCCGAGTTCTAAGTCACTCGGGGGGTCTGTTGGCCACATGCCCACAGTTTCTTGGGACTCAAAGGGAATCTTGCTCATTGAGTACAAAACAAAAGGTGAAACCATCAACGCCACATCCTGCTCTTTCACTTTGCATAATTTGCGGGAGAAAATTAAAAAGAAATGACGGGGTAAACTCGCAACGGGTGTGTTGCTTCTTCATGGCAACGCTCCTGTTCACACGGCACGAGTTTCCAAGGCTGCTGCTCCTTGTCGTTGTTGTCAAGAAGCCATCAAAGATGCTGCCACTGATGTGCTGGGTTTCACGTCAGCACCCAGAAGGAACCCATGGTTTGACGACGAGTGCAGGCAAGCGCACGCAGCTAAACAAGACGCCTATAAGGAGACGCTGCATCGAACAACGCGGGCTGTTCGTGAACTCTACGAACAGAGAAGAAGGGAAGAGCACCGGCTTCTCAGAAGGAAGAAGAAGGAGCATGAGAAGCGCGCAGTCGAGGAAATGGAAAGGTGCTTTGGCAGGAATGAAGTCCGAACGTTTTACCGAAAGGTAAAAGAGCTATCCGGAGGATACAAGGTTCGGACCAAGGCCTGCCGGGACCAAAATGGACAACTCGTAGTAGAGTCGCAGTCTGTGCTGAGAATCTGGAAGGATCATTTCTGCAGACTCCTTAACGGCGATGACGACCCAAATCCCGCTGTTAGGCAGAATGTTCCACTCAATTTTGACGATGATAGACAAGCATTCCATCCCCCCAAGCTGAAGTCGAACAAAGCTGCTGGAGCGGACGGACTGTCCGCAGAACTATTTAAAGCAGCTGGAGATGACCTGGTTGGGCGCATGCACCAGCTCATCTGTAAGATATGGTCGGAGGAAAGCATGCCCCATGAGTGGAATCTCAGCGTCGTTTGCCCGGTTCACAAGAAAGGATACCCCTTTGACTGCTCCAACTACAGAGGGATTAGTCTCCTGAACATCGCATACAAGATCCTCTCTGTCGTATTGTGTGAGCGTCTGAAACCATTTGTCCATGACCTGATAGGTCCCTATCAGTGTGGTTTCAGACCAGGGAAGTCCACAATAGACCAGATCTTCACATTACGGCAGATCCTGGAAAAGACCCAAGAAATGCAAATTGACACTCACCACCTATTCGTCGATTTCAAGGCTGCATATGACAGTGTGCATAAAGACGAGATATACAGTGCCATGTCTAGTTTTGGCATTCCTACCAAACTCGTCAGATTGTGTAGGATGACGATGGAGAACTCTCGCTGCTCCGTCAAGGTCGGTACCGAACTCACCGAGACCTTCAATGTCAAAAAAGGTTTTAGACAAGGCAACGCACTGTCATGTGACTTCTTTAACATCATCCTCGAGAAGATCGTGCGTAACTCACAAGTCAACACCAGAGGCACGATCTTCCAGAAGTCAGTTCAATTGTTAGCTGACAATGATGACATTGACGTGATTGGACGAACACAGCGAGCCGTCAATGAGGCGTTTGCTGGCATTGAAGCGGAAGCGGCTAAAATGGGTCTTGCGGTAAATGAGGGCAAAACGAAGTACATGCTGTCATCAAGGAAGGACACACAACATCGACGTCTCGGACGGAGCGTCACACTAGGCAGCAGAAACTTCGAGGTAGTTAAGAACTTCGTCTACCTCGGCTCCGCGGTAAACAGGGACAACAACATCAGTACTGAAATCAAAGGCAGAATCACTCTTGCCAATCGCTGTTTCTTTGGGCTCAAGAGGGAATTGAGTAATAAACCCCTCTCTCGAAGGACTAAGCTCGCTTTATATAACAGCTTGATCATCCCCGTCCTACTATATGGCGCAGAATCTTGGACGTTAGCAAAGGCGGATGAAGAAGCCCTTAGTCTTTTCGAGAGAAAAGTTTTGCGTGCGATTTTTGGTCCTGTTTGCGTTGATGGCATCTGGAGGAAAAGATTTAATGACGAACTCTATAGGCTGTACAGCGACATGCGCCTGGTCAAGCGTCTACGGATACAACGCTTAAGATGGCTAGGCCATGTAGAGCGTATGGACACCACTGCTCCGGCCCGAAAAGTCTTTGAATCCGAGCCATTGGGACAACGCAACAGAGGCCGACCTAGACTGAAGTGGCGCACACAAGTGGAGAAGAACCTCAACCAACTTGGAGTGCGCAACTGGAGACAGCTGGCGAAAGATCGTGCTGGCTGGAGAGGCATGATGGTTGAGGCCAAGGTCCACCCCGGACTGTAGCGCCACAAGAAGAAGAAGAAGAAGTTGCATAGATGTTAGATGTTAGATGCATAGATGTTAGAAGAAATTATATTGAAAAATAAAAACAATTTAAATTGAATTCACATTTTCCTTCACATAGATACCGAGAGTATATTGAACGACCCCTTGCAAATTGTTTGCAATTTTTTTTTTTTTTAATAAAATCAATTTATGCTTGAGTGTGCTTTAATTTTCTTAGACCATTCCATGGCGTTTGTGAACACAATTTAGGGTTCTTTTTATAACCTTAACTAATACAAAGAAGAGTGCAACAAATAAAAAAATGTGTGACTGACTGCCTTTAAAGCATATTTCACCTGCCATAATAAACGACTACCTCTCAAACATATCTGATTTCTTATGGTGTTTTCTTTTATCGATAAACTGTTTGAAAATATTTGGAATACGGGCACTTAAAGACGGTATAATGTATTAGTATGCGTTTGAAAATGTGAAACCAGAATATTGATAAAAAACAAATATAAATGTAGGATTCGGAAAATAAAACTCACTTTTAATACTTTGATTTACAGAATTTATTTAATTATAAAATATCGTTTCGCGTTTGGTGGCGACTGACGTGTTCGATGGCTCAACTACTACTCCCTGTTCTCTATTCTATTCTTCCTTATATCTTGCTAGGGTGTCCGTTTGTCAAGAGTATGTGTGTGTACGTCTGATCGTCCGTGTTCATGGTCTGTTTGTCCGTCTTCTGTATATGCGTTCGTATGATTTTGTCTTACAGTTTGGTCGCCTGATCCTAGCTGTTGCTTCGTCGCGTGATTTGTATGTCATTGTAGAGTAAGGTCAGTTCGTTTGGCTTCTGATCCCACATAAATAAAACAGTTCACACCTTGTTCAGATTTCCTAAAATATGAAATAGTGCCTGTGGGGTGATGGACTCCTCTTGCTATCAAAGATGGATGAATATGTTCTTTATTCCCTGTGAGAAAGGCTTATCGATTAAAAGTCGCAACTGTTCTCATTCTTGTTTTTGTTTGCTACATTACTTCTCTTTCGCTTTGTGGCACTACAGTTCGGTGAGGACCTCGACTTAATCAACAAACCTGTTAAATTGACACAGTCTTAAGCCTCAAATGTCGTAGGTTATATTGTGTTGCACTTGTGTAAGCCGTCCAGTCCGAACACGTCCTATACTTTCGCCATCCAATAGTTTGAAGTCTTTCTCCACTTGTGTTTGCCGTCCAGCTCGGAGGCGTCCTCTTATATGTTTCCGCACCAATTCGGAGTTGAAGACTGTGTTGTCCGTGCCTTACACAACCTTGGGCATTTAATTATTGGACACCTGGTTATGTTGCATGTTACATGTGGAATTCATGGTGAAATCTTCGTTTTCAAAAGCCATTAACTGGAACTGAACCAGTGACTGAACGCTGAATTGTTCTTTTGATATAATAATAATTGTTAGCGCGACAGTCCACAGTCTCCCTGTGGACAGGCCTAGCTTGCTCATCACCTACTCGTGTAGTGCGCGCTACTGTTTTCTCACAAGCAGAAGGGACCTACAGTTTTTTGCCGACTCCAAACTGCGAAGTTTGAGAAGCTTTCTTAGACAGTTATTACTCCTTCAGTGCTGTTAGTACCTCGAAAGAGGTAATGCCGTGAAAAATTTGAGATGTTCAGTCGGGAATCGAACCTAGACCTTTCGGTATAGCCACTTCGGTCTACCCACTACGCCACGGCGGCCAAGAGGTTCTTTCGATATTCCAAGAGGTTTTTCACTTAATCTCGTGATTGCCCAGTTTCTGAGCAAGATGAAGATAAGGAGATGATGAAGATTCGAGAGGTAGCTTTCCTACTTCATTACTTGTTAAATCCAAAAAACAAGACAAGAGTTATTTTGCTGTTGTCCACACTGTTTAGTTAGAAGCCGAAGAAGACCAAGTCATTTTATAAACTCAAATTTATGCCTGCCTGTGGTGACGTTTTTTCAGATTTGGACATGAATTATTTTGTTTTCCACACCGTAAAGCCCATTTTGACAAAAATGCCAGCAAATGTTGCATTGACAGTTCACTGCATTTGACCCATAACGTCGCTGCCGTTCACGTACGCCAACAATTCTATGGATTTCTGAATTTCCCTTATGTTGGCGAGTGCGTTTTTAAAACCAAAACAGCGGAGTACTCAATTGAGTTTGTTACAGGTATTTGATAATAAAATACTTTGCTTGCACATCAAGCCGGGTTCGAGTCATTATTCTCTTCAGGCGCATAAACGCACATACACAGCATTCAATTTGTTGCCATTTCATCACAGTCTTTCATATTGTTGATCTCTTTTGTTTGTATTTCAGAAGCCTTTCCCTGAAATGAGCACTAAGCACATGAACTTGAAGCAGGTTGAGCTTATTTATTTTATGTACCGAGCCCATTTACTTGGAATGGTTGTACAATGGTCCACCAAGC
This sequence comes from Eristalinus aeneus, assembly GCA_955652365.1. Classification (NCBI taxonomy): domain Eukaryota; kingdom Metazoa; phylum Arthropoda; class Insecta; order Diptera; family Syrphidae; genus Eristalinus; species Eristalinus aeneus. Next base: position 96,212,396 of record OY019130.1, on the reverse strand, counting down.
ACTTGAAATTGGGGAAGTTTCTAGGAAATTATATCAAGCATTTGAACTTGATATAATAAAAGGAGTTCAGTGAGCCCAATAAAAGACTGACAATGATTCAATGTTTGTTGACATCGTTTATCTAAATTTGTAGCTTATTCTACAATTGTAACTGTCACTCCGTCCACGGGCAGTGGGCGTAGGAATCTCTCCATGAATTGAAATACATATATTACAAATAATTGCAAAAGATTAACAAAACTCTTTCTTAGCAATTCCTCCGTTTGAGTTCCGATTCCAAATTATTATATTAATTACTTTGCAGGGTTTATGAGAACGAAATACCGGTATGAAGTGAGCGTCAAGATACAAATGTCTCGATAGGGAACATTTGTTTTGAACGAGTCCGTATTTTTTTTTTTTTTTTTTGCTATGACATCTGTGAAAAATATTTAGTATACATCAAGTCATTGAACAGACAACATCATATTTTTTCATCGTGTTAAAAATCTCGAATTTTTTACGAGAAAGTTTTTTGCGGAAAGCATTCATTTTTTGTTTCCATTTGAGGAAAAGTGCTGCAGAGTTGCATCGAATGCTTGTCGAGGCACATGGTGATCATGCTCTATCAGAAGCAACATGCAAAAGATGGTTTCGACGGTTCAGAAATAATGATTTTGATGTGAGAAATGAAGAACGTGAAAGACCACCAAAAAAGTTTGAAGACGCCGGAGATGACACTTTGAGTCAAAAGCAAATGGCAGCAATGGGAAATTTTGCACAACAAACAATTTCTGACCGTTTAAAAGCTATGGGAAAGATCCAAAAGTGTGGAAAATGGGTGCCACATGAATTGAATGAAAGACAGATGGAAAACCAAAAAAACACTTGTGAAATTTTGCTTCAAAGACACGAAAGAAAATCGGTTTTGCATCAGATTGTTACTGATTTAAGAATCCTAAACGGAAAAAAATCATGGTTTAATCTGGGAGAACCATTAACATCGACTGCGAAACCAGAAGACACACAGCAAGAAGACAATGCTGTGTGTTTGGTGGGATCAGAAAGGTGTGCTGCACCACGAGCTCCTAAAACCTAGTGAAACCGTTAATACTGATCGCTACCGACAACAAATGATCAATTTGAACCATGCATTGATCGAGAAACGACCAGGATGGGCCAGAAGACATGCCAAGGTAATTTTGCTCAATGACAATGCACCTCCACACAACGCAAAACCGGTTCACGATACAATCAAACCACTTGGCTGGGAGCAGCTACCCCATCCGCCGTATTCACCAGACTTGGCTCCTTCCGCCTACCATTTGTTTTCATCGATGGGACACGCATTGGCTGAGCAGCACTTTGATTCCTACGAGGAGGTCGAAAATTTTTGTCTGATTGGTTTTCTTTAAAAGACGAACAATTTTATTCGCGTGGTATTCACAAATTGCCAGAAAGGTGGTCAAAATGTGAAGAAAACAATTGCCAATACTTTGAATAAAATGTTTTTACTTTCCCATTAATTAGTGTTTTATTTTCAACAAAAAAACTCATTTCATACCGGTATACCCGTATCTGGTCGCCGTGGCGTAGTGGATAGAGTGCGACGCTCACTCGCCGAAGGTTCTAGGTTCGACTCCCAGCTCAACACCAATTTTTCGAATTTTTCACGGCACCACCTCTTTCAACTTGCTGACAACACTCAAAGAGTAATAATTGTCTAAGAAAAATTCTCAAACTTCGCCGTTCGGAGTCGGCAAAAAACTGTAGGTCCCTTCTACTCGTGAGAGAACAGTAGCGCGCACAACACGAGTAGTTGATGAGCAAGCTAGGTCCTGGTCCCCCTGTGGACTGTAGCGCCAACAATTATTATTAAATTCCACAAAGGGATGGTTTTTCGTGAGCGAAGATAGCATGTGAATTATTTCCACTTTTAACTAAAACGGAACCGCATTGACTTCCTTTTTCGACCCACTTTAGGGAACCTCAACTCTAAAAGTGGCGGTTGTTTTTCGCTCATTTACCTTAGACAGCTCTAATGGAATATGAATTTCCACATACACAAGAGTCGGTGAACTTTGTTGAAATTGCTGTATAAAGCATAGACTTACTTAATTAGGACATTGCCCGGGGTAAAGCATTTACCACAAGCACAATGTGGTATTGGAGCTCAAAGCGTGGACATAACTGGTCCAAAATGTGTCCCATTTGCTCTCTAAATCTCCCGGGCTTATGGTTTATCTTTATTCGAGAAAGCCAATGCCCCCAGCAGCGTATACCTCTTTGAATGCGAGCAATGTCTTTCTGCATCATTGACTCAATTCACCGCATATCGCTCAATTCAATGGTTGCTACCAATTCTGTGTATTTTTCTGTAAAATGAAACACAATGTATTGCCACATGGAAAAACACCTAGTGCTTCCATCTCATCGTCATACGAGCAGATAAAGATTGATGATTCCGAGAGCAGATCGGGAAAAAAACGAACAACTGAATTCACTTCAAGTTCTTCGCACAGTTTTCTGCAATTGACACATTATGCCCGGTGTGTATGTATATCGCACAAATATGTTTTTTTTTTATGCGAGTGAACCTTCTCAGGTTCCTATCATTGTTGTCATGGCGCATCGATTGTTCGCCTCAAAGTGAATGGACTCCTGCTGAGCTCATGTGTCGGAAAGGAGACTAAGGATTCACTTCGTCAAATGTGAATGATATCATTCTTCTGTGTATGCTCACTTACGTCACGACAAGAGGATTTTTCACAACTATCACTCCACCTTCCGCAGGATATCTTCGAATTGTTGAACGACACTCGCATCCTTATCAGATTTCAAGTTCTATCTTAAATGACGCAAGAAGCCCTGCTGTCAACGCAAGCGAGGACCATCGATGGGATTGGGATGAATTGTCAATTTCACGAATAACCCTTGTCATGGATTTCAGAATGTATTCTCAAATACATTTCGTCTTGGCGATGTGTGTGGCTGGGAAGGAGAGTGGTCCATTATCACGATAGTGTATTTCCTGATGCGCCCTGCTCTGATTATCCTGTTCAAAGAGTAAATCTGGTTCGATATTTAAAGCGGGGGATGGCAGATGGATTTCTGCTACTCTTTGTGGACTTTTCTTTAGAAACAAATTTGAGATAATTTTTGGTGAGTCTGAAATCAAGGAAGCTGTAGTAGACTGGACAACAATCGGCATTGAAAAATAATAAGTATGGGGCAGAGCATCTTTCAGTTTCAAACGTATAGCCTGCTCCATAGGAAAAGCAGGATTATTTCTTTGGTTTTTGAGAAATCCTTTTTCGAATGAAGTGCGTGTTACACTCGCTCGGAAAAGGTTTCGTTTGCACAGTTTTCTTGTAACTTTTTGGTTTTAAAAATTAAAAGTTCTGAAAGACAAAATCAATTTAATTGAAACTTGAAATTCATTCAAACTTTTGCACGTTTTATTTGGCGTTCAGCATCGATGATAGGTTGTATCACTACTAGAAGATAGAAGTGATACTGATCCATTCGACGAATATCGGGGAAAAAATCCCTTCTTTCAGCATGTTGTCCGGCATGGATTCCAGTTTCGAATAGCTGCTTCTTGAACAGTTGCACTAAGTACTCTTGCAGGGGGATGGTGCGTCCTTTCTCGCAGACTTTTTTGATGCTGTAGTGTTTCTTCCGGCCCTTGTGGATGGCGAGATCGGTGCAGATACCAAGTACCTTTTTTTCGAAGATTTATAGGTGATCCATGTTAGTCTTGAAGATGCTGTACCACACAGAGAAGCCTTACGCAACGATAGTTACAGTTTCGTCTCCTCGGGCAGTCTGTTCTCACGTCACATCATTGGGTAGATGCATCATTGGGTAGGTCCATTTGGAGTGAGGATTGAACTCAAACCTCTCAGTGAAGTCTACTGCAATATACGTCGCCTCATCCGTTATTGCTATTGCTGTCCCGTTGGGAAGTACTACCTTGATGCTCTCGCATTTTTCGGCTATTCGGGTACCTCCTCATGTTCCGCAAGCATATGAGGACCAAATTCTTGATGTTTATCGGGATGTCCAATTTTTGGAAGTAGGAGTAGAGCTTCTTCATTTGTTATTCGATCCCCTGAGCGGCTATAGGCGATGACGGCGAAGTACAGTATGCCCACACGTCCTCCGCGAACAAGTAACAGTTAATAAATGGATATAATGGCGGCTGATCTGCAGTATATATGTCAAACATATTAGGTCCCAGTCGGGTTTCTTGTGCAACGCCAGCTGTTTCTACACAGAATCTCTCGGCGTGAAGAAAACTATGGATGATCGTTAGAAGGTTAAGAAGTGAGAAATGAGCCTCTCTATTAAAACCGTGTCTAAAGCCTACTCTATATTCAAGAAGAAGACTTGATGATGATGATGATCAAACCAGGTACAACATCGTGATAGGACGCCATCAAGGAGTGTCTATGAGTACTAAGCACGGCCTCAGCTTAAGTCCTTAATTATGTCTTCCATACGAAAGAAATATGGACGTAAATCCTTCTGTTTAAGTGTGGCATTTCAGGATTTTTCTTGTTCCGACTAATTCAAAATTTTAATCTCCTGTGTTGTGTTTGTGTTTGAATGCATATTTATTTCTATTAATTCATTTTCTTACATGCTAGACAAAAATACTTAAATCTAGCTAACCAACATAATCTTCTGATCTTAATTCTAACTTACTGACTCTTCACGAGTACTCTAAGCCACTATAGTGTTTTGTTTTTCTTTTTTTCTTTACGCCTTTCGGCTTCTTGTATTTTTTAATTCAGTGTTTAAATCTCTATATATTTTTTTTTCAATTTTCTCCAAGAAAATAATAAAAACTTAGATGTCCGATTGCTCTTGTTCTTAAGCTAACTTACATAAGACTGTAACCTAACTACAGCAACTAAAACTTAACTTAATCTTAACAACTAATAATCCTAAAACTTAACTCTACTTAACCGTATGTATCAAGCTTAACTATGCCCGTAAAGCTATACGGACGCGTCCACTAGGGCATATGTGTTACTCATATGCTAAACAAATACATCCAATACGCCGTGCTGGACCTTTTTCTGATTTTAGTTTTTATTGTTTTCTTTTCAATTTTTTGATTTTTTATTGTTTTTTTATTTCGTTTTTATTTTATTATTATTATTTTTTTTTTTTTTTTGTAAAATGTCCTAAAACTGCCTTATCCTATGTGAGTTGACTTTTTGATTCAATTATCCTGTCATTTGCTTTAAGAACTTAGCGGCATCGAAAGCTGATTGTGGTGTTACCACAATCACAATCGTGTTCTCTCACGAGTAGAAGGGACCTACAGTTTTTTGCCGACTCCGAACGGCGAAATTTGAGAAGCTTTCGTAGACATTTATTACTCTTTGAGTGTTGTCAGCAGCTCGAAAGAGGTGGTGTCGTGAAATATTCGAAAAATTGGTGTTGAACTGGGAATCGAACCTAGACCCTTCGGCGTGTGAGCGTCGCACTCTACCCACTACGCCACGGCGATTGTGGTGTTACCACCTGTAAGAATGCCGTTCCTCTGCAGAGACTGCTCTGTCGCGGGCAGAAATCGCTCTGCTGAACCGTAGGAGGTCCTCGTGACTGCGAGTGACGTCCGGGTCGTATTTGAGTTTCCTTTCTACTGTTCGGTGTGTGACGTGGAAGATGATATAGCAGCCTTCCCTATCTTGTATCAGGCCTTTCGCATTCAGGTAAAGGAAAGCTTCAGGCGGAATGAAGCCGTTAAGACGTACCCTTTCATGGTACACTTCATTTGGGTAGTATGCCCCAAAGATCAGACTGTTGGTTGAAGCCATAACTCGACCAGTGTGACTCCGAATCAACTTAATAATAAAAGTATCTATCCTTATAAGGTTTGCCTGGTTGTACAGAACTTCTTTGGGGTAGAATTTCTTGTATTCAGATTCTGATATTCGGTATAAGCGAAGACAGGTTCGAAGGCGCCGCCTCTCGAACACCCTCATCTTTTCCATCTAGAAAGGACTCACGTTGAACCACACAGGGCAACCATATACCATGATTGGCCGGATAAGGGCCGTGTAACAGATTACCTTTACCCTGGTGTCAAGTTAACTGCTGTAGAACAGCCCTCTTGCCATGGCGAAGGCATTAAGTTTATCTCCTATAAGCGCCGTGGTTAACCATGGTGTAATTTTTCAATTGAAGCACAATAATGTAATTTTTTATGCAAGCTTTACATACATAGATTTGAAAATGTACGTTTCCAGACTTTCAATATAAATGAAAAACACAAGAAATATCATTTCTCAATAATTGCAAAGTAGGATGCCAGCCGTGGTATAATCCAAGTGTCTGTTGGGCAACTAAGACTAAACATCCTTAATATGATTCTTGAGATTGGCTCATATTGTTCTATAATATGTTCAGACAGAAAATTCAGAAAAAAAACTATAAAAGCTGCCAGCATATGTTCAAATGTGCAGAGGAAAAAGCTAAAGGACAAGATAACGAGAGAGGAGAAAAACATAAAATGCGACAGTAAAACGGAATATAAAAAGAGTCATATATCTAACCGCCTTTCACACAAGCGGGCAATAGCAAAGTTGTAGCCAGGATGACAATGGAGGTTTGGAAAACTATAGACCACACGGCAGTGTGTCGTAAGAATAAAAACGAAAACGTCACGGAAATCTGACAAAATGAAGAAGAAGAAAAGGATGTGACTACAGTGGTGTAGTTTGTAAAGTACGAAAATCTTGCGCCAAAGGTCCTAGGTTTGATTCCAGGTCTGAACACCACCCATTTTACATACTACCGCCTCTTTCGTTCTGCTGACTACACTAGTAATAGCTAAAAAGCTAGGCCCTAGTGCCGTTCTGGACTGTTGCGCTATCCAATAAATAGAACACATGACGACGATTCTCGATGGAGTTAAGCACAACTTAAATTAATAATAATAATAATAATAGCAATCGTTGGCGCGACAGTCCACAGGGGGACCAGGGCCTAGGTTGCTCATCAACTACTCGTGTTGTGCGCGCTACTGTTCTCTCACGAGTAGAAGGCATCTACAGTTTTTTGCCGACTCCGAACGGCGAAGTTTGAGAAGCTTTCTTAGACAGTTATTACTCTTTGAGTGTTATCAGCAGCTCGAAAGAGGTGGTGCAGTGAAAAATTCGAGGTGTTTAGCCGGGAATCGAACCTAGACCCTTCGACGTGTGAGCATCGCACTCTACCCACTACGCCACGGCTCACACAACTTTAATTAAGAAGTGTTAAAAGTGGATCAAAGAGAATCAAATTTCTCTAACGCCCTGTCATAGTGAGAACTTTCAATTTACGATAAAATAACTTTTGAAAAGATTTTATTTGAGGCAAAATCATGTGTAAGGTATGTGACAAGTATGTCAATCGAACATTCGTCTTATTGAGGACCGATAAACAATATGAATTTGTACAGCATTCATACTATCATCATTTGAACAGCAAATTTGATGATAGCCTCAACATTGAAATTCTGTTTAGAACTTGTAACAGCCAACCTTTTTAAAATGTAATAAACTTGTTTTGTTTTTGTAAACTGAATTTAATTATACAAATCACGTATCCACATAATTACTATTCATTAACTTTTATACATTACATCTTCAATAACAAATTATGTGAAAACAAATTTGAAATGTGCTACACGAATTTACCGTGCTACCTATTCATACGAACAATTGAATGTCGTTGAAAAGAATTGAAAAATCAAGAAAATAGAATTGAATTGAATTGAAAATAGAATTATATATATAATAATTGAAATATATAAAATAATTGAAAATAGAATTATTGTCTTACCGTTACAATAACCACGATTTGCAATCTAACTCAGTAGGTATTATGCACACAATTGAAGCTACGCCTCTAGCAGAGTATAACGAGTTGACAGATTGAACGAACAATCGGTCACTTGGCCCTGTGTACTATTGACAATTCTCACGTATCTAATTTATAATATTACCCAAAGAAATCAGCGACTTAACTTCACGCCACAGTTATTTATTTTGGAATTATTAAAAACGATCTTACTGACCTTATGTGTGCACTCTAAGAAAAAATATCGTCTATACTTATACAAGCATTTAATTGACTTTCAACGTCTATTCATGTTCTTTTAATGTTGGAAAATTTAAACAATTAGCATTCAGAGTTTGTTTTAAGAAAAAGTAGCCTAACCCATTCAAACTAACTCACAACTAAATTTTAAAACAGCAGCTTGTGCACTGTCTTACTACGTGGATGAAGTAGACATTCCTCCGCATTCTGAACCAAGCCAATTCGGTTCAGACACAAAAACGCTTCTAGCGGAAGGAATCCACTTCGTCGTACGCTCGCATGATATGCGTAATAAATTTCGAATATGAACTCGTTCTCGAGGTTATTGTTCTTGCAAGATGTTTTCGAATCAGTTTGAAAATAAAATTCTACAGCCAGCTTCGCTGTACAAAGTTCATTAGTATAGATCTTGTTTTACTCAGACTCTGGGGTTCTGTACATATTTAGGTTAGACCGAAGAGAGTTTATCCGAACAGATTCAAGAAGACAATCATCCTTTCCATCTGGGAAGGACTCAAATTGACATACACTGGACAGCTATACACAATGATTGATCGTACTAGGGCCGTGTAGCACAATGCAACAATATGACCAGCATCGCTCTTTTCTCTTAAGAGCTGGAAACATTTTCTATCAACAATAGAAGATATTTTAATGTTTATAGTAGGACCTGTCAAAAGTCATACTGAAAATCTTTACAGTGAATATGAATTATATACTTACTGCTTCTTGATAGCAAGGAGCATAAAGTCTCCATATCTGCTTAGATGTAGATACGACCGGATAATTTGATATTTTTCAATCGCGAAACAATACAGTACAGTCAGAAAAGTATGATGTAGTACACATACACATAGTGAAGTTATGTGATCTTTTGTGCAGACGCAATGAACTCTACTATTATCATTTATAGATTAAATGCAATTGAAGTTTGGCCGTGTAAGTACATACAGCACTGTGTAACATAATAGCACCATATCCGATTTTGTCATTATTATGGTAATTACTTTTTCCTATGGTCAGGCATTTATTGCACAAAATCTATTACATCAGTCATAAAACCCATAAACCAGACTTAAAAAAAATTCACCTTGTCATTAAAAAAGTTCTTGTTGCCGGAAATGCAAATAAATGCGTAAATTCCGACATGCCAGCGATTGTTGGTTATTCATGATACAGAGTTTGTCATGACTACACATTAATCATGAATAAACGTCAATCATATGTGTGAATAACGAAAATTCATGAATAATCGTTAGTCATGAATAAATCCGGCAAATAAATTATTCATGACTAACGTTTAGTTCAGGCCTATCAGTCTGACCTCCTTTATGCTAAAAAGCTTGGAGAGGCTGGTCGAACTGCACCTGCGCAAAAACGCTCTGCGATCACGCCCTCTATCTCAGATGCAACATGCCTACCAGCGCGGAAAATCTTGCGAGACAGCACTTCAAAATCTCGTCGGTAGAAAGTGCACTTGACAGGAAAGACTACGCACTGGGCATTTTCATCGACATAGAGGGCGCCTTCGACAATGCGACTTTTGATAGCATGTGTAACGCGGCTAGGAATCACGGCGTAGAGGAATCATTGGTGTTGTGGATAAGAGCAATGCTAATGTACAGGGCTATAATCGCGGAGGCGGAGTGTGACAAGTTTGTAATGCCGGATGTTAACAGGGGCTGCCCCCAAAGCGGGGTCCTGTCTCCCCTCCTATGGTGCATGCTGGTCGATTCTCTGCTTTTCATTTTGAATAGTTCTATCACCTATACCCAGGCTTATGCAGACGATGTAGCCGTATTGGTTACCGGACCATGTCTTGCGGACGTCAGCGTAAACGGGCAGGCGGCTCTTGACATGATCGATAGCTGGTGTACCAGGAATGGGCTTTCAGTCAACCCTCTCAAAACTGAGGTTGTTCTCTTTACGAGAAGGAGGAATATGACTGGTTTGACTCAACTGGTGCTAAAGGCGTCAATATCCCACTTTCCAATGAAGCCAAATATCTAGGTGTTATCCTGGACAGTAAACTTGAGACACATTGAAACAAAAACCTCCAAGGCGCTGTCAGTCTTCTGGCAGTGCAAGGGAGTTTTTGGCAAAACCTGAGGTCTAACACCCAAAAGATCCGTTTGGATCTACACGGCAATGATAAGACCACTTCTCTCTTATGCATCAGTCGTTTGACGGAGCAAGCTTTCGCGCAAATACGTGACTGCCGCTTTCACCAAGTTTTCAAGAACAGTTTGTCTCGGCTGCACAGGGGCTTTCCCCAGCATGCCTGGCTCTGCTCTTGATGCTCTGATTAATCCCCCCCCCCCCCTACTTGATCACCACATCATGGGATGTACACTCAAGGCCATCTCTCGATTAAAAAGGAATTGTCTTTGGTTCCACACGCACTGGAGCTTTGATGACCTCGTACACCGCATCTCCTATGATACTACTCTCATGGACATGCCGTCTGATGCGAGGTCGCCAATAATACAGTTGCGACGCTTATACAAAGTCGACTTTCCCCGTGTCTTGGACTGGCTGTGGCCAGAAACTGAACCGGGAAATTAATGTAGTCGGATTTTCACGGACGGCTCCAAGACAACGGAGGGTTCTGGAGCTGGGGCCTTCGTGGAAAACGACAACATTAGACTTCACGCCTCCTTAGGTAATTTCGCGTCGGTCTCCCAGGCGGAAGCCTTAGCGAACCTAATGGCCACCAACTATATTGTGAAGAATAGGTGGAAGGGAAGAAGTATCTGAGTCTGTAGCGACAGTCAAGCTGTGCTCAAGGCCTTACTCAACCCTTTAACCACTTCCAAGATAGTTCAAGAATGCAAGTTTTTCCTTAATTTGGTCGGCAGGTTTAATTCGCTTAGACTTGTCTGGGTCTCGGGTCATCACGGGATCCTGGGAAACGAAACAGCCGATGAACTAGCTAGGCTAGGTTTAGCAGAGGCATTCGTAGAGCACGAACCCACCTTGCGATTACCCGCGTTCCTGGTCAGGGCCTCCGTCGATGGTTGGGTCTCTCTACGGCACAACCAGAAATGACGTGACTCTCCAGGATGTAGGGTGACCAAGAGTATGCTCCTAAACGTCTGCAAGAAATCCGCTTTTCTGCTATCTGTGGACAGAAACAAGTGCAGAAGACTTGTCGGCGTATTAACAGGACACTTTACGTTCGCTATGCACCTGAGTCGGCTTGGGCTTAGTGATGTCACACTCTACGACGCCTGTGGAGAAGGTGAAGACACTTCAGAGCACTTTCTCTGTCAGTGTCCTGTTTTCGCTCGTATCGCTGGCGCTGATGTGGCGGGAACTGAAAACCTAAGTTCTATATCACAGAAGCGCATCTTGGTTTTTCTTCGGAAAACCAAGAAATTACATCAAATGAAGGTTACTGCCTGGTAGTACAATGGACCAGTATTTGAGTCTGAGCGCTCCAGTGTAGTTGATCCCAACCTCCAACAAACAAACAAAAAACGTTTAGTCACGTTTCTTTAGTCATTAGTCATTATTTTATTTTATGGTCAAATCTGGTAGAAGACTGCTAACAGTAGCCAATGTGGGTTTAAAATGCCAAACTTATACCAATTTTAATTCGTATCTTGAAGCCTTGTACAACGGAGTTCGGAATACTTCTGTGTTGATTTTAAACTTCCTGATTGCAACTTATTCGTATGACTGTATTTTTGTATCGGCAGCCACTTCTGAAACTTTTGTCTTATGTATTTATTTTTTGAATATATCGTTACAATAAAAATCAAAAACAGATAAATCGAAAAATTCCATCGCATTGCGTCGCACAAACACCTTAAGTCCAATCAAGCGCAAAACACTTTTTTACATCAAAGCGTAAGTGTTTGTTTTTAGGCTGACATTCCCGTCATATTCACCTAAATTTGTTGTTTCCGGTTGAAATTTTATACGCGAATATTCGGACATTTGGTTTATCTCATCATCTTTTGTCTAAAATTTTAAAAAATGTCCAGACCTTTTAAATCCCCCCGCCCCTCTTCTTTTAAATGTTTCAACTTTTTAATTTGTAAGTCTAGTTGGTTAGAAACTGAGCTGTAAGAGTCAATATTTTTTTTATTTCAATTTAAGAAACTTGTAGTAAGAACGCCTTTTCAAATATTCGAGTGGGGTTTTTGTCCCCTCTTTTGCAGTGCCAATTTTGAATACTTCTCCATCTTTCATATGTCCCTGTGACGAAATTTCTGCAAGTCTGTGAGTGAATATTTACCTGCGTTACCGCTGTGGCCTAATGCGTAGAGTGCGATGCTCACACGCCGAAGGGTCTAGGTACGGTTTCCGGCTAAAAACCTCGAATTTTTCACGGCACCACCTCTTTCGAACTGCTGACAACACTCAAAGTGTAATAACTGCCTAAAAGAGCATCTCAAACTTAGCCGCTCAGAGTTGGCAAAAAACTGTAGGTCCCTTCTACTCGTGAGAGAACAGTAGCGCGCACAACGCTAGTAGGTGATGAGCAAGCTTGGCCCTGGACCTGGGGACCTGGGGACTGTCGCGCCAACAATTATTATTATTATGATGGCAGTCTTCCATTTGAAACGCTTTGCTAATGACATCACGGAAACTCAGCGAGATTGGAACGAACGACAGCAAAACCTTAAGTAAGTAGGGAGAAATCATAAAAGCAGGGTCAATGAGCTCTGTATACCAACTTTAAAATCTCTGCGTCATATATCGTAAGGTCAACGTCTTCAAATTTTCCTCCATTCACAAGCGAATATTCCTTCACCTCACGAAATACGAATTTCGTGTCCGTCTTCAAGTTTTTACCAAAGTTCTTGACTTACCCCGGCATGAACTGTTCATCCGGTTTTATTGAAAACCACGTCACGTTCGGCCCTTTCTCAAACTCCGACGGATCACCCCTCGTCAAAGTTTGTTTGTTTTAGGAGGAAGTGAAGAACATAAAAAATATTCCAAGATGCCTTAGAATCCCATTTCTACCGAAATACACTATTAATTCCACTCAATCGACCCACAAATCTTCTTCTTCTTACTGCTTATGGTAATTACAGTGCAGCATCCACGCAAGGACGAGGACAGAAATTAACGAAATAGTGGCTAATGGGAATCGTACAAGGATAAGCTCTCAGCCACGTCGCCCACGCAGTCCTCACTCGAGTGATGAATGCGCAGGAAATCATCAGAAAGTCAATGACGATAATGACAACTTCAATTTGACTGGAGCCCTAATGGCTGACTAATAGAGATCCATAGACCCGCTACCGAGACACATTCTTGGCTCCTCCGAGCGCCATCTCCTTCTTTCTCGTACACACACATCTGCAGGCAGGGAGCCGATGAAATCCCTGAAAATCTCTGACACAATGAGTGTGTAAATGGCTTCATTGGGCGAAAGCATCGTGCGTGGTGTGTGACGAATAAATCCAAAAGCCGCCGTCGTCGTCGTCGCTTTGCCTGTGGATAAGGATAAAAGCCCACCGCCGCCCGCAGGCTGTCTCCGCAACCCCGAGGAAAGGGATGAACATAACTGTCATAGCCTTGATGCTGATTGATGTGTTCATTTCGATAAATCAACGGAAAAATATTTGATAAATGTGCTCCAGATGTGCTCCAGCTCCAGAGTGTGGGTCGTGACGTCACTGAAGTGTGTTAAACTCACGTAATTGCGGTATACTTATCCGGTGGGTCTGTTCTGGTGCGTACTTTATTGATTGTCATGTGAGCATATTGCAGAGGACGCGCGCTAAGATTTATTGAGCTGAATCCCTGTTTGATTGTCATTGTTGGCTCGACACTTAATCGAGTTTTATTTGACAGTGTTTTTTTTATTTATGGCAGCCACCAGGCGCACGTTTACAACGGGTGCTGCTCTGATGTTGAACAGGGCTTGTGCTGGGCGACAACCTGTTTGGCCTTGTATCAACAACGTGGCTTGTGTTTCGCATTTGGCAGACAGGAAAAGAACACGTTCGATGAGCGGGCGTGTTAAGATTTACTTCAATTACTTTCAAGTAAAGCGTCCTTCACATTTAACTGTCTCTCGACTTTATTGTGGCAAAGAAGAAACAGCGTTTTAGTAACCGAGTTAAGCTCTCATCGCCAATGCTTTGATTTTTTTTGTTAAATCAATCATTCATTGCCAAGAAAATCATCTCATTCCAAAGTCACCTTAATTTCGCATAACTCAAGTTTATCCCTCAATTTTCAGTTCATCCTTTGATGTTGTCGATTCCCTGCTGATGACCCAATTCGAGCCCGTTCTCTACCCGCATACCAAACGCCTCATCGGCTCCCTATCCCGTCAAGGGTTGAGAGTCACTCAGGCCGTCATCAATATCCCATTTTCAATTCCATTCAATAGGAACGTAATTTGAATTCAATTAGATGCCACGAAAGAGTCCCGAGTCGACCAGACCAGAATATTGATCATTATCCCTCCATCCCATCACGAAAGACACGCTGAGCTGACTGTATACGTGTTGTCTGCGCATCTAAGGAAGACCTTGTGATGTCCACTTCAACAAAGCGAAACCAAATCAATGTAAATAGAAATTTCGAATTCAAGTGCGAACACTTTCCACCATTTCACAATAGCACGGTACCAGCGCACGATGCCGTCGCTGCAAACTTAATTAGCAGACTGTCGAATTGGGCATGCAACTCGGCCTTAGTCCGGCAACTGTTTTGTGCGACTGATGGGGAAGAGATTCGCTGATTGGAAATGACTGCTAGTTCGGAATTTCATTACCGTTGTATTGTCGAAGCAAATTTGATTATGCCTGAGCGGGTTTGTTTTGATTTTAATTACATTTCGGCCGCAATGACAGCCCTTTGAGGGGCTCTCCAATTTCGCAGCCACTCGCAAAACTGATTTGTATATTTTTACTTTACCCCGACCAAAGCTGATGTCCTCACCAGTGATAGCCAGGGGGTGAGACGGTAATTTGATTTCGCAGAACTGCTTAACCAACCTTCAATGGGGTTTTTCGTAGAATCGTCTTTCGTTTTTCACGGCGGAAAGAAACGTGTTCAGTTGGTAAAAGATGTTTGTTTCAAGAAATATCCAGCAATTGATGAGGTACACTCCTTAAAGTAGTTCTGTGTTTGAAAATAAAAATGAGGAGTATTCTACTTTAGGTTTAAAGTTGTGAGAAAGTTCAACACACTTACGTAAAAATTATTGATTCGCCTTCTTTAAGACGGTGGTCAAAACAGGACTCGAAATTGCTGGCTCTCCTCGCTTGAATGGCTTTACTCCAAATGATCGAGAACGGCCAAGTATTGCATGATCCTTCTTTAGTTTCCCAGTGCCACCAACTGCAAGGAGCAATAACACAAGAGAAGAATCATGATTATGATTCGAAGAACAAATTGGATAGAATTAGACTACATAAGGACCCTACATAAGGGTCCTTTTTCTTTAGACACTGCTAAACGTGTGAATAAATACCACACTGAGATAGGTAACATTGGTTATTGCGGTCGAAAGTGACAAGCTTAGTCACTTTCGGCCGAACATTAACTAACATTTAATTTCAGCAGCTTCTTGCAGCAGCCTGAGGAAAGCCTGTGAGGACTCCACAACTGACTCGACAACCCGTTTTGTTATGGTTCAGACATTCAAAGCTTCAGAGTGCCAAATAGAAGGTAAAACACAGTTTTTTAGTGACACGGGGAGGCGAAGCTTAAGAAGCTTTTTTTAGACAATTTTTACTCTTTGAGTGTTGTGAGCAGCTCGGAAGTGAAGAATTCGAGGCATTCAGTCTGGGAATCGAACCTGGACCTTCGGCGTGTGAGTGTCGCACGCTACCCGCCACGCAAATTGTGCCTCCGTCTCTTTTTTTCTCCTTCTTCGCTTTTTTTTTTTTTTTTTTTTTTTTGACGCCACGGACAAAAACAGCAGAGAACGATAATTGGCTGTTATGGCGTCCCTAACTATCACCATCTGTGACAGCTGCTATCTGGTGGCCGTTAAACGGTGTAATTCTTTGAAGGGCGTCTATGACAAATAAATTCTGTCATTTTGTTTGTTGGCATAGTGCTCGATAACAAATGACGACTCATCATGCTGAAGAGATCGATCGACAATGTCATGTGATTTTCCTATTACGTTTTAAATCCATGGCGGACAAGACATTTTCAAAACAACTCAGACGTAAACCACTGGTAAACAACAGGTGTGTTCCCGTACTCGAACAAACAACACAAAATAGTAAAAACAACACAAAATAACACAAAGTTCGCATACCGATATAATAGGTCCGTTCCAATTGCTCTGAATTGCTACGAATGTCTACAAATTTGCCCGAAAAACTACGACAAAGCGTTCCATTAGCTGATTTTTTCGTAGAAGGGAGCTCACGAGAGAGCAAAATATTTCCCCTTCCTACGAATTTATGCCGGAGAAAAAACTGTGGGCAATTCAGCAGCTCGGTAGCAGATGGCTGTCAAATCGAAAATAAAAAAACCCCTGACATTTCATGTGTCTGTCGAGAGAGTAAAATATTTCCCACCCTGTCCATTTTGACACAATGAATTGTTGTGGGTATGTTGTCGGTTTTTTGTCAAATTAATTCGCGTGCGTAAGCATTGGCTCACTTGTTTTTGTTTTCTGTATCGAAAAATGAGTTTGACATTTCTTAATGATAACATACTTTACACATTTTGTTTGGATGCGTTCTCGTACTTTGCCTCTTTCTGAGAGAGATTTAACCCCACTCCTTAACAAATGACAGGCTTCAGAATTTGGTACAGAAGGTACTGGGACATACATATTATCTGTTATGTGCCAAAATTTGAAGGGTTTAGAAATTAAATCTGTCTCAAGTTGGCTATAGTTCGAGTCAGTCAGGTTTTTTTTTGTAAATTAGCACAGTCAACTCACTTACATCATTATTGATACATGAAGCAGTAAATTTTGGCGTAATGAATCCTTACGTCGCATCAAACGCCCCATTGCACGTGCACTTCTGTCTGTTAACAACCTTTGGCGTCCTTCAGAAAATGTATTGTTGTTTATATTTCGTCTTTTCTGGGCGCAATATACAGTTGAATTACTGGTTTTTAATATTTTTGCAATTTCTTCCAGTAAACCAAAAAGCAAACTGGGACACTTATTACCTTCAAATTCAGCTTGATATATCTCAGCCATATTTTTTTAATATATTAAAACGAAATACATTGCATATGAAACTGCAGTTTAAAACGGTATCAGTAATCCAAACACATTTATTGTTAATTTTTTAATTTTAGCAACTAAAGGCTTAAATCCAAAATAGTGCAAACTCATCGGCCAAAAAAATACTAGGACACTTGCTTTCCAAGACCAGAAATAATGTACCGTTGCTTTTATATCCTTATCTTTGATCAAAGATTACCTCCGCTATTCTGTCAAGTTGTTTACAATTGCATATTTATATAATTACATTTTGTTGATCACAAATTGGAAAATAAACAGATGTCCCGTGATATGAAAGCTTTAATAATTCATTATTATGAACAAAATTATAGTATAGAAATTTCTTCAGTGGTTAACAAACCTAAATCAACAGTCTTTAATATTATAAAGACTTTTAAAGATAACGGTTTCCTTCATCACGTTTTGGGAAGTGGAATGCTTTCCAAAATTTCTACGGATCAAAGTAAACGAAGAATTTTAAGGGTGGTAAATAGAAACCCGATCGCCGTGGCGTAGTGGGTAGAGTGCGACGCTCACACGCCGAAGGGTCTAGGTTCGACTTCCAGCTCAACATCAATTCTTCGGAATTTTCACGGCACCACCTCTTCCGAGCTGCTGACAACACTCAAAGAGTAATAACTGTCTAAGAAAGCTTCTCAAGTTTTGCCGTTCGGAATCGGCAAATTTGAAATTTTGTCCCTTCTACTCGTGAAAGAACAGAAGCGCGCACAACACGAGTAATTGATAATGAGTAAGCTAGGCCCTGGTCTTCCTTTGGACTGTAGCGCCAACAATTATTATATAAATAGAAACCCGAAGGAATCAGCTGTGGAAATTGCCAAAACTATTTTTTTTTGTAATTTTTTGTGACGAATCAAAATTTAATATTTTCGGTAGTGATGGTCGACGCTTTGTGTGGTGGAGGGACGGAACTGCTTTGGTTCCCAAAAATGTCACTTCTACAGTGAAGCACGGTGTTGAACATAATGGTTTGGGGTTCAGTGGCAACAAACGGAGTTGGTTCTCTTCGTTGATACCCTTAAACGTTGTATCCCCCGAAACCGCCGGGTGTAATGCTGTTGCATGATAATGATCCAAAGCAAACAGCCGGTATAACAAAAGATTGGTGTATTTGGAACATAAAAAAGGTGTTGCCGCATCCCCCCAAAGTCTGGATCTTAATCATATGGAGTACCTTTGGGCTGTTTTAGAAAAGGAAGTTCGAAAAAGAACCATTTTTACCAGAGAAGAGTTAAAGATAGCATTGTATGAAAAATGACAAACATTTTGAACGACTGTAACAAAAAACCTCCATTCATCGATCATGAACAGAGGATTGCAGGAAGTTACAAAAACAGGAGGACAACACACAAAATATTTAAAAAAAATAATTATTATCAATTTTTATAACTGTCCCAGCTCTTTTGGCCCATGAATTATATAACTATTTTCGATATAAGCCTTCAGTTGCTTAAATTAAAAAAGTAACAATAAATGCGTTTGGATTACTGAAACAGTTTCATATGCAATTTATTTCGTTTTAATATATTAAAAAATGGCTGAAATATTTCAAGCTGAATTTGAAGACAATAAGTGTCCCAGCTTTTTTTTTGTTTGTTCCACTGTATGTGGACTTTCCTTTTCCTGTTAACACCATTATGCTGCTACGATTTCTTCCTAAATTTTACGCATTCTTAAAAGTCACAAAAAAATAGCAAAATTGTAAATTAGCCCCACATTGGTGTCAATAACAATAAGATGTCAATAATATCAGTGAAAAAATAGCAGATAATGGGAAATTCATTGCAGCTTGGGCTAGTAAAATATTCCGTGCAAAAGTGTTCGAATAAGGTGATTTTATTTTAATTTAAAATATGCGGAACTTTAAAGAAATAAGTAGAAAATAAAACATAAATAAATGGTTATATTTCATCTAATTATAAAGATTTTATGGATAAATAAGTATGAATACGTGGGCGCCGTGGCGTAGTGGGTAGAGTGCGACGCTCACACGCCGAAGGTTGTAGGTTCGATTCCCAGCTCAACACCAATTTTTCGAATTTTTCACGGCACCACCTCTTTCGAGCTGCTGACAACACTCAAAGAGTAATAACTGTCGAAGAAAGCTTCTCAAAAATTCGCCGTTCGGAGTCGGCAAAAAACTGTAGGTCCCTTCTACTCGTGAGAGAACAGTAGCGCGCACAACACGAGCAGTTGATGAGCAAGCTAGGCCCTGGTCCCCCATCGGACTGTAGCGTCAACAATTATTAAAAATTAAGTATGAATACATGCCGCGGCGTAGTGAGTAGACTCTCACGACGCTCACACGCCGAAGGGTAGGTTCGGTGCCGGGCTCAACAGTTAAAATTTTTCACGGCACCACCTCTTTCGGGCTTCTAACAACACTCTAAAAGTAATAAATGTCTAAATGCTCCGGTACACATAATACTGTACTAGCGTCAGCTATACTTTGACAGATACATAAAGAAATACATGTATTCTTATGGGGAGTGGTCCACGCGACGGATGTAGTAGGTCAACTTTTAACTTTTCTCTCTCCGTCAGCATTGACAATCGAACATTGTGACATTACAAAAGAATTTTTTTTGAATTTCAAATTTACGTTTGTTGTGTTTGAGGTTAGTTCTCGTCGAAGTCACACAAGAAAATAACAAAGGTTTGTATTTGCAAGTTTTAATAATAACAATAACATTAACTTATTAAAGACAATAACACAGAAAGTTATGAGCAGGAGCTTCGAGACATTCCGGAGTTGAAGATGTTTTGGAAAAACATTCGGAAGGAGGAAAGAATAGAAAGAAAATCTTGTATTGAGTGTGAACAACATTTTTTGCGAGACATAATTAAGGTTTGTAGTTGCACAATTTAAATAAAATATAAAAATTAAATTGTGTTTTATTTACGTAGATGACCGAGGCACAATTGAGGCCGTTAAATCCCATATTTCTCTTTACGATAAGTGTCATGCACCTTATCGTAGCAAAATTTTAAAAGAAAAGGACTGAGAGCATGTAGCGGCTGTTGTTGTAATAGATGGTAAGTTTTTTAAACTGTAGTATATTATTCTATGTCTCAATTTATCCCACATTTTAGTGGAACATTGCCAACAACGGTGGCGTCTGGAAGCGCTGCATTAGATAAGCAGGAGTCTAACCGGATTCACTACTTTTTAAGGAGACACGTATGTAGTGTTCTTTTCTAGATATCTAAAAACATACATTTTATTTCATATTAACCTATTTTGTTCTCTTAGGAGTTTTTTAAACTTATC
The DNA here is from genome assembly GCA_955652365.1 of Eristalinus aeneus. Classification (NCBI taxonomy): domain Eukaryota; kingdom Metazoa; phylum Arthropoda; class Insecta; order Diptera; family Syrphidae; genus Eristalinus; species Eristalinus aeneus. The sequence continues at coordinate 96,191,850 of OY019130.1, read as the reverse complement.
GTAGGAAGCTGAAGGCAGCAGCACTTTCACAGACACATGCCCGAAACCTGAAGTTTTCCCCTATACCGTGAGTCTTTATACAACTTGGAAAGGGAAACAACAACCACCACAGGCAGTCCCAGTTCCTACTACATGCCGCTACCGAAACGCACAGAAACTCCGGAGACATCATCAGGAAGCGACAAACTTGTCGATTGTGTAGAACAAATCATCGTACACATTTGATGTTTTGTTTTCTTTTTGTTATATTTTTTGAAAAAGCATGTATGTATAATAAAATTATAAAACTGAAACACAAATATGGTGTCATTAAGCATATAAGTTAATTCTGTAACTCGTCTGGAAGCATTTTTGCAAACAAAATATCAAACCGCTCTACACTATAACCGAAACAAATTTAAAGCTACTGTCAAATGAAATCAGCTGTGCGTTGAAGTATTCATTGTTTCACCCCTATCCTTCACGCACTTCAACGTCAACGGATACTTTGCCGTTACGCAAATAAAGTATTCTATGTGCCGGAGCCCTAAGAAAGCATCTCGTTCGTAATCTGTTTTCGCCATTCGTAATCTGCAAAAATTGTAGGTCTCTTCTTCACGTGAGAGAACAGTAGCGCGTACAACACGAGTAGTTGATGTGCAAGCTAGGCCCTGGTCCGACTGTGGACTGTCGCGGCACACAATTATTATTATTATTAAACATACAAACATTTATGCTGGCCACTGTATTTCAATCACTCCCACTTCGTGTAACACAAATTCGTGTAAGACAAATTTATAGCCCGTACACAAAATCTGAGTTCACTTTCCCTTAACGCCTTCTTTTAAATCCCGATGATGACCGTAAAAATATACACTTGAATATAATGTCATATGAAGTAACCATTTATATTGTCATTTTAAAACTCATCACCGATGCCATTTTGTTCACTCTTCCTAAAAATGCTTCATGGCATTTTTGCCGTCAGGAGAAAACCGCAGCATAATAAGCCCAAAAGCGCCAGTCAATGTCACTGCACATACACTTGATTGACATGGAATCTGTGCAAAACGTTGTCATGTCAACATCGTTACTTTAAATGAAGCTCTTATGCCCAACATGTTCACTAGCCGAAATGTTTTCTTTTGTAGACATCGAAGCAACATGCTGCACAGGGTCGAGAATATTCCACTCAAGAGTAACGCAGTGCACAACTTAAAGTGTTGCTGAGTGTAAGATACATGTGTACACAAATTTTAGTACAAACTTTGAGTGGTGTTGGCCAACTTGGAACAAATAAGGATTTTATCTTGGCAGCATGTTGCAGTACCTGAATCTTTTCTGCCAAATGCTTGCATAATGAGAGGTTTGAAGTGGTGAGTTTAGAGCACCTGTTATAGGTCAGTAGGATGAAGTTAAGTTCAACAGATTAGATTAATAAGCAAGTTTACGTATTTTTTATCTAGTATGTAAGAAAACCAGGAGAAATGAATACAAATAATTAAAAAAGTCGCGGAAATAAGAGATATTTAAGACCGTAGAGAATTTGAAGTCAAAATCCTGACTCCGTGTCTGAGTTAACTGTTGTTTTGAGATGTTGGGGCAAGAGTAAAAAAAAAACTATTAATTGCTTCAAAAGTTTTGGCAGCATCTGTGGCATTCAAATAAAGTTTTGGTGTGTGTTTTACGCAAGAAGTCAAGATAAACAACTTTTACTCGGTGGTCCTATACATCTCCTTCTTCATTAAAGTGCAAAAACTAAGTATTCCTTTCAATGCTCGCTTTCTGAACATATCCACAACTGGGGAAAAGAGATGATAAAAATTTAATATTAACACTGGGACTCATGCTTAGCCTGCAAAAGCATAAGACTCCTTAAAAAATGAGAATTTACGACTCAACATCGTCTCACTTAACTGTTCTTAAAATAATAATGTGCCAAACGTTTAGACGCATCTAGAAAATAAACTTTTTCAAGGCCTGAGCACTATAAAATCCTCGTTGGAAACAAGAAAGCACATGGTGAGAATGAACTGGTGGATCATTCGGCATTCTGTGGCCTAATTTCAGCCATTTAAGGCTCCGCTCCCGTCCGGTCTAAAAGCTCCGGCACATAGAAAACTTTACTTGAGTAGCGGCAAAAAATATAATGGTGAAGTACGTAAAGGAAGGGGGTGACACAATGAATACTTCAACGCACAGCTGATTTTATTTGACAGCAGCTTTAAATTCAATTTGTTTCGGTTATAGTGCGGTCTGATATTTATTCTGCAAAAATGCATGTTTCCAAACAACGCATCAAGAAATGCATTTAGTCAAAGGGATGAATTTAAAGAATTGTGCTGATTTTTTTTACATATTTTTCTGTAATAAACACCAAAACAAAACCAAGGGATGAGTTGAAACAGTATATTTTTAAATCAGTTTTATAGTTTTATTATAAATAAAAATAAAAGATTATACATCTTACATTTTATTTGCTCCTTTTTCCCGTCCGAAACTTTTTCGAATAATTTTTGAAGTGGTGAAAAAACTTATTATTTACATTTAGTTGACTCCGCGCCACGATGATTTGTTCTACACAATCGACTAGTTTGTTGATTCGAGATGCTCTCTCTGGAGTTTTTGTGTGTTTTGGTGACGGCGTGTAGCAGGAACTGGGACTGCTTGTGGTGGTTGTTGTTTCCCTTTCTAAGTTGTATCAATATAGATCAGTTAGAATCCTGCTCATCCGATGCAGCGTTTCCAGAGGCAGGTTCCTTAGGCGCTTCCTTCACGTATCTAGCCCTTAAGCATCTCCAACGCTGTTGGCAATGTTCCACTTAAATGTGAGAGAAATTCAGACACAGAACAATATACTACAATTTAAAAAAAAAAAAACTCACCATCTATTTCAACAACAGCCGCTACATGCTCTTAGTCATTCTGTTTTAAAATTTTGTTACGATAAGGTGCACGGCTCTTATCGTAAAGAGAAATATGGGATTTAATGGCCTCAATTAATTTTGTTTCGGTCATTGCCTTGCCTTTTATATTTCGGGGTTGGGCAACCTTAGTGCAGCAATCTGGCAATTGCCAGCTCTATCGTAAAGTTCAAAATTTTGGAGGTTATAGGTACTCAGAACGTTTTGATATACGAGCGCTATTTGTGTTATTTACAGTAACTTAAAAGATTCATCTCACCCAAAAAATGGAATTAAATCATGAAAATTTTCGTGCGATTATTTTTTACAACTTTCAAAGTGGATTAACTCAACAACGGTGCATCGATGACCTTAATTCAATTCATTTTGGCAATGAAGCTCCATTAAGGACCAGTGTTTATCGATGGTATGGTGAATTCAACCGAGGTCGTAGTTCACTCCAAGACGAATTTTGTGAAGGTCGTCCAAGATCAGTTGTTGTTCCGGAAACCATTGATTCTGTGCGCCAACTGATATTGCAAGATCGTCTTGCGATCTATCTTGAGATTGAGACAAGCATTAGGCATTAGTGGGACCAGCATACATTCAATATTGCATGAACATTTGACCGTCAAAAAAGTTTGTTCGCTTTGGATCCCACACAATTTGTCAACCGCTCAAAATAAGGCCCGTGTCGATTGGTCGAAAGAAATGCTCCAAAAATGCGATCGCGGTGCTTCGAAACACGTCTATGACATCGTGAGAGGTGATGAATCGTGGATCTATGCGTATGAGCCCGAAAGTAAACAACAATCGACTGTATGGGTGTTTCAAATTGAACCAAATCCAACAAAAGTTGGTCGCGCACGAAGCACTTCCAAGCAAATGGTCGCCTGTATTTTCGGAAAAACTGGACATGTCGCAACCGTACCACTAGAACACCGCAGAACAGTCAATTCTGAGTGGTATACAACCATTTGTTTCTTGGAACAAATTTAAGCTGGCATTAAGACAATTATAAAATACATAGAATTTGAAAACTAAAATAGGCCGAAAGGCAGAAGGAAAAATAATCCTAGGTTAGCTTAGGGTACTTATGAAAAGTCAGTAAGTTGGAATTAAGATCAAAAATTAGATACGTAAGCTAGTTTAAGTATTTTTGTCTAGTATTTAAGAAAACTATGACGAAGTAATAAAAAAATGCATTTAAAAAAAAAAAGAAAACAACCATTTGTTTGCCAGTTGTCTTCCAAGCAATCAGGAAAACCAACCGCCGAAGACGGATCACTCTTCACCACGACAATGCGAGCTCTCACACATCGGCTCAAACAACTGCATTTTGGAGCACTCAAAACATCGATTTGATGAGTCACCCGCTGTATAGTCCTGACTTGGCTTCGATTAACTTCTTTTAATTCCCGTACGTAAAAAATAAAATGAGAGGTCAACGTTTTTCGACACCTGAAGAAGTTGATGCGTTCAGAAGGCATGTTTTGGAGACACCTCCATCAGAGTGTCAAAAGTGATTCGGCAATTGGTTCAAACGCATGCAAAAGTGTATAGATCTTAATGGGGAATATTTTGAAAAACAATAAAGCTATTTTCGATGATTAATATTTGTTTTTGTTCTCTAATCTCGAATTATTAAAGGCAACCCTCGTACATAAGTAAAAGCATAATTAAATTGTTATTTTATTTAAGTTGTGCAATTACAAACCTTTATTATAAACTGCAAAAAATGTTGTTCCCACTCAATATCGGATATTTTTTCTGTTCTCCCTCCTTTCGAATGTTTTTCCAAAACTTATACCGCTCCGGACGTTCTGGAAGCTCCTGTTCACAACGTCCTGTGTTAATATCTTTAATAAGTGAAATGTTATTATTAAAACTTGCAATTACATACCTTATTATGTTCGTTTGTCAATTCGACGAGAACTAACCTCAACAGTTTATTTAAATTTCAAAAAAATTTACAATGTCACAATGTGTCAATTGTCAATGCTGACGGGGAGAGAAAAGTTAAAAGTCGCGTGAGCGGCAGCCTTAATCTTTGGTCCACCTCCCATAAAAATACATGCATTTCTATTCTTTATTGAAGTCAGCGCAGTGTCTCAATGTGTCATATTTACCCCTCTTAGGATACTCGTCATCGGTAAAAAACTGTAGGTCCCTTCTTCAGAGAGAACAATAGCACACACAACACGAGTGGTTGAGCTGCAAGCTAGGCCCGGTCCCCTGTGGACTGGCGCGCCGTACAATTATTATACTCGATGTGGGTCGCATTTTATGAATCCCAGTACACAGTGGCCATCACATTTTTGGCGGATATGATGATCTCCGTCATTTTTGATGGGGGATTGATGGGTCAAGTCCAATATTCCTTTGAAAACTCCTTTGAATAAGGGTTGTCATTTTTGCCATAAGTGAGTAGCCCAACTATCGTCTTTTATTCGCATCTTAAGTTGGCATTCGCGACACCATGGACATTCGACTTCCTTCACATTTGTAGCAATTGTTTTGTGGCAACCTTAATCAGAGCCTGCTTGGTAGACTAAAGCATTCCATTCTTTGCTAAAGACAAAATAAGGGACAGTTCCATTTAAAACTGCAAAAGTCAGTCTCCACCCGCTCAAACGTCTGCTTGTGCTATTGTTATTGCATGTACAACTCAGATATTTAATAGCATCTTTTATGCATGCTCGTTGTGTTTCTTTTTCCCGAAATGTCCGTCAAGTGAAAGCTTTAGGCTGCTGTATGGATTCCTGCCCAGGAAGTTGTAAGTCTCGCCTGAGAAACAATACTCCCACTGTCACTTTGAAGAATACATCTACCGTAACCTCAAAGTCGTGCTTCGAAAGCTGTGTGTCGTTTTGAAACATGAAGTATTTGATCATGCTTATATTTGTGTACCTCAACGAGGTCAAGGGCGCGATTGTCCTTTTAAGGAACTACAAGCCTTTGACAGGTAACGTTAATTGACAACTCAGGTTGAACATCATCAACAAAACATTCCCGGTCTTTCGAAGTTCACAACTAAGTCCATTCACACCTCAACGTCATCACTCAGGTGGCTCCTTCCGAAGTAATTGGAATTTTTATTGTCCACCGTCATGGCGCTTGACGCGTTACCAAAACAATGAGAATGTCGTCGCAGTGCCATTGGGATGCAAAACAAAGCTACAGTGTTTCAGCAACCGTCTCGATTATTGCGAACAATGAGCTTGCCATCGCTAAGCTCCCCGTCAGGCAACAATGGCAAGCATTCGATTTTGCTCTGAACCCCTCAGCCCAACAGACTCGACACAGATGGCTCGCCTCTGTACCTGTGCTCTGCAGGATGGCTTAATTGGATTTCCACACGTACAGCTTGGAGAAATAAATAATTCTTCATTAAGTTCTCATCGCCATCCATCATCATAAATACCACCACAAGGACGACCCCGGCTCCTCCGGCCACTAATGGATTCTACAACCCGTTCGTCTGCGCCCAGGTGGAGGCCGGTGTTAACCACAAACGTGACAGGAATTCGCTCTGGTGGCAGTAAAGAAGCCTCGTTCCGATGATCCGTATGATTTGGGTGTGTTTTAGAGGATGTCATTTCAACTGTTCTGACTCCAGCCCTCGGCGACCCTGGGGAACGATTGATGGGACGAACATCCTGTCCGCTCTCACACTTTGGCATCATTCTATTTAGGTCGCCACAAGTGACAGCAAATACATGTGTGTCCATAAAACTTCACAAACCGGTAATGATGTCTTCTTCCGGGGCCAACTGGAGGCAGTCCTCGTAAATCCGAGACAGTAGTCCTATTTCTTGCATGTGCCATGAAATTCAACGCGGCCCTCCATTTCTTGAACTTGAAGAGCAGCTACGCCTTCTCCTCCGGTATCACCGACTGTGTCGTCGTTGCTTTTCCGCCGACACGCGGGGAATGGAATCGTCTGGAGAACTGGCTCCGACTGAGCACCGGGAATCGCGCGGAGGTGGGACGTGGAGATTATTTCGTCCTCTCCTTTGCCTCGCATCAGGCATTTAGATAATTTAGTTCACTTCAACTGGGGTGAATAATGCTGGTGCCGGTTGTGGCATATCTGCATCCGACATTAGAGGCCTGAGTGGGGCAGTTCCGTGCTCTTTTGAGTGTCCCCGCTAAGCAGATAATTGGGTTGTTGGGGTGGGCGGTTGGTTACCTTTTTGCAGGTATCGACAACTGCTGTGTGCTGTGTGTGGACTGCTTTGTTGAATTTTCTAAATACTTCATCTGGGTGCTTTCGTGTCGGTATTCTTTGTTGTTTTTTTTTTTACGGCAGAGTGGGTATTTATATAGCTTGCTTGACTTTTATGGGGCAAATAGTTTTTGGAGGTTGAAACAATATTCATGGAAACTGTCTGTAGGATGTTGCTGGCGAATTTTCGGGTTTAGAAATTGTTTGTTCATTTAGGTGAGATTCTCATCTAGATGAAAAGATTTTAGGACCTTGCTGCCTTATGTTGCAACAGAATAACAGAAGAATGGGCTCATATAATGCAAAAAAAAACATACTCGTCGTAGTGTCGTCTTGTCACAGATTTCTTGAGGATCAGACTTGATGACAGGATAGGCTAGCTCCTGTAAAGGTAAATACAATGCAATAGCTTGTTGTCTTGTTTGAGCTACTAAGGCTTGAAGTAGAATAACTAGGAATATTCTTCTTGGCTACCCAAAAGAATTATACTAATCCACTATCTGTTCTTTGTAATACTAACCGAATATTGGTTCTTTGTCAAAATATAGAGAGGTTATAGACAATCATAGAAAATATCAAGTTATTTAGAAATTCAAAAGGCATTTCTAGCATTTTACGCACTTGGGTGCCTAGCCAAAACATAAGCGACCGATTAGGCACGGCCATCAACAGTTCAAATCATTTCGACCTTACGAGGTCTGTTCAAAATTTTGCTGTCTGCTTACAATGGCTTCTTAATTTTGTTATGTTGGTTTAATCTTCTCGACCTTATGTATACAGTTTCAGCTATAAAGCATGTTTATTTTGTTTGTGAGAGGCGATTAGACTAATTTTGTCTGTTCGGCTATTTTCTGCTATCGAAAAAAAAAACATTAATCAACGAATTTGCATTCAATTCTGTGTGCAAAGTGAAATTAAGCCCTAAAAACCCTTGAAATGTTGACAGTTGTATACGGTGAGTGTACTCTGAGTGAACAATTTTTTTGAAGTGTTACAAACTTTTTGAAGCAGGTCGAGGGAATGTAAATGACGACGCTCGCCCTGGACGCTCCCGCACATCAGCAAGTGACGAAAATGCTGAGAAAGTGAAGAAAATTGATATGGAGAATCGTCGAATCGCTATTAGTGAAGTTGCTGAAGATGTCGGCATAGTGGTTGACTCATGAGTTAATATAAAAATATGGCTTTCACTATTAAAAAAAATATAACTTTATTGGTTTGATTCAAACTTAGACTTAAGACTATGAAACTTATACCTATTTAACCCCAAGTGTAAATCCAGCGTGGCTGTTATTTGGAACTATTTGTCAACAGCAGGTGACTTTTTGTTGCGAACCATTTGCTTACAGCAAGTGGCTGCTTATTGCAAATCCTTTGTTCACAGCAAGTGGAGTGGCTACTTATTAAAAATCATTTCTTTACGGCACGTGGCTGCTTGTTGTGAATTACTTAGCGATTTTCGGCGTAGGCGTATTTGATGTTGGCGAATGACTGATCCATCGTTGACTGTGGAAGTGCATCGTGGGATCGTGGGACTCACGCCATGCAACTTTATTGCAAAATTTGGGCATGAAACGTGTGGCAACGATGTTCTTTCCAAAATTGCTGAATTTTGACCAAAACAATGTCGCATGGGCATCGCTAAGGAATTGTTTAATGACATCAATAGCGATCCTATTGACGAATTATGTGTATATGGTAAAGACACCGATAACAAAGTTCAGTCGCCCCATTGGAAGGAAGAGAACCGGAGAGGCCGAAGAAAGCCAAAAACGCAAGTTAAGTTCGAGCAAATGACAAGGTTTTGCTAATTGATTTTTTCGATTACCGGGACGTAGTGCATCAGGGATTCTTACCACATGGTCGTACAGAAGGAACGAATATTATCTTGAAACTATGCACCGCTAATTGATTTTTTCGATTACCGGGACGTAGTGCATCAGGGATTCTTACCACATGGTCGTACAGAAGGAAGGAATATTATCTTGAAACTATGCGCCGCTTACGATAAGCAATACAAAGAAAACGTTCGGTATTGTGAAAATACTATTCATGGCTTTGATATCACTCGTCATTTCATGTTAGTAATTTTTTTTTTGCCAAAAACAACGCCGTACAAATGCCTCAGATACCGTATTCCTGTTCCCAAGGTTAAAAGACCCATTAAAGGACGGCGTTTTGCGACGAGTTGCCGAGAGAGCTTAGGGGCATTCCAAAAAGTGCATATCAGAACTCCTTCGAGGGTTTGAAAAAGCACTGGCACAAGTGTATAATGTCTCAGGGGGACTACTTGCAATTGGAGAAAATAGAAGTAGAAATGAATTTTTTTTTTAGAAAAATTAAAATTTATTATATTATATAAAATTTATTATTTTTTGAACGGACCTCGTAAATATTATACGAAGGTTGCGTTTTATATTTCGGGGTTGGACAACCCTAGTGTTGCAATCTGGCAATTGCCAGCTCCATCGTAATGTTTAAAATTTTGGAGGTTATAGGTACTCAGAACGTCTTGACATACGAGCGTGAAAATTTTCGTGCGATTATTTTTTACAACTTTCAACGTGGATTAACAACAGTGCATCGATGACCTTAATTCAATTTATTTTGGCAATGAAGCTCCATTAAGGACCAGTGTTTATCGATGGTATGGTGAATTCAACCGAGGTCGTAGTTGAATTCACGAATTTCGTGAAGGCTGTCCAAAATCAGTTGTTGTTCCGGAAACCATTGATTCTGTGCGCCAACTGATATTGCAAGATCGTCTTGTGATCTATCTTGAGATTGAGACAAGCATTATGTATTAGTGGGACCAGCATACATTCAATATTGCATGAACATTTGACCGTCAAAAAAATTTGTTCGCGTTGAATCCCACACGGTTTGTCAATCGCTCAAAAAAAGGCCCGTGTCTATTGGTCGAAAGAAATGCTCCAAAAATACGATCGCGGTGCTTCGAAACACGTTTATGACATCGTGACAAGTGATGAAACGTGGATTTAAGCGTTTGAGCCCGAAAGTAAACAGCAGTCGACTGTATGGGTGTTTCACATTGAGCCAAATCCAACAAAAGTTGGTCGCGCACGAAGCACTTCCAAGCAAATGGTCGCCTGTTTTTTCGGAAAAACTGGGCATGTCGCAACCGTACCATTAGAACACCGCAGAACAGTCAATTCTGAGTGGTATACAACCATTTGTTTGCCAGTTGTCTTCCAAGCAATCAGGAAAACCAACCGCCGAAGACGGATCACTCTTCACCACGATAATGTTCTCACACATCGACTCAAACAACTGCATTTGATGAGTCATCAGCTGTATAGTCCTGACTTGGCACCGAATGACTTCTTTTTATTCCCGTACGTAAGAAATAAAATGAGAGGTCAAAGTTTTTCGACACCTGAAGAAGCGGTTGATGCGTTCAGAATGCATGTTTTGGAGATACCTCAAATAGAGTGGCAATAGCGCTTCGACAATTGGTTCAAACGCATGCAAAAGTGTATAGATCTTAATAGGAAATATTTAGAAAAAAGCTAAATAAATAAAGCTTTTTAAGATGATTAATATTTATTTTTGTTCCCTAATCCCGAAATATAAAAGGCAACCCTCGTATATTGGATGGAGCAACAGTATACAAAAACAGGGCCTAGCTTTCTCATCAACTACTCTTGTTGTCCGCGCTATTGTTCTCTCCCGAATAGAAGGGACTTACAGTTTTTGCCGGTCCCGAACGGCGAAAATTAATAAGCTTTTTCTTAGGCAGTTATTACTCTTTGAATGTTTTCAGCAGCTCGAAAGAGGTGGTGCGGTAAAAAATTCGAAGTTTTCAGAAGGGAATCGAACCTGGAACTTTGACGTGTGAGCGTCGCACTCTGCCCACAACACCCCGGCGGCCACGAGTAGATTAGACCTTCTGTTTTTTACTGACTCCAAACGGCAAAATTTTAGAAGCGCTTTAATAGAAAATAACTACTCTTTAAGTGTTGTCAGCAACTCGAAAGAGGTGGTGCTATGGAAAAATCAAAGTGTTCAGTCCGACCAAAGACATTGGACGTGAGAGTATCGTATTGTACTTATTACGCCGCGGCACTTCCTTCCATCTAAAAGCATTGCGTTTCCTAGTCTTATTTAAGAGATCCAAAATCAGCAGTCCAACTAGAGTTATAGCTGCATACTGTGATAAAAATTCCAATGCAGAACGACTGAGATTATATCCGGATGACTTCTGCTACAACTGCATAGAAGAGGACATGGAAAGTGTCAAACAACTTCTCTATAACTGGAAGCACATATAAGGTACTTTCGTCCTATAAATGAATGAATGAACTCTGAAAATGAAGTTTAGAAAGACAAACTTTATATGACCTATTCAGAGTTGGTTACTATTGAAGAATGTATAGAAACCGCAGATGGCATGGTATGTGCCATACACTTATGTTACTGTTATGCTTAGAAATTCAACACAAAACATACCTTAGTTGCATTTTCAACCCCCAAACGAATTTCACTCGCATCAAGAGCACCCACAATTGGAATGATCGATCCTGTCGGGCTACGAACGTGATTATATTTGCGTGCAAATGGATATAATGTAGCTGATGAGTATAATGGTGTTTGATGCAAGATAATTGTACGTGAATAATTATGTAAAAATTGATTTGGTGACGTGTATTTTCATATATTAACGTGTGGGTATAACATACCATACTCAAGGAAAACAAACGAAACAGCTGAAGTAAGGGTACATTTTCATATATTTTTAAGACAAAAAAATAATTACTATATATCTATACGTATATAAAATATTTTTGTATGCATACACCTATTGCCGTAAATGGTAATGACTTTCTTTCTTTCTGACTAACAGTCGATCCCTGCTAACGCAAGTTCGTCGATTTAAAATTAACACATCAACGCAATAACCTAAGGCCACTTAAATTCAAAACTCCACACCTCCGGAACAGTCTGCAGAAAATTGTCGTCGTAGAAGAGTCGGATGATTCTGTATATTAAACTGGGAATATCTTCAACTTGTGTGAACTTGTTGTCATCGATCACTTCGATTGCTTTCACAATCAGCATCTTTACATCGTTGAACTTCTTGTTGGCCAACAGCATTTTCATCTCGTTGAATGACCGGACAAACTCCTGGTTTGGGAGCGTTGTGTCGGAACTGAAGTGACAAATTATTGATCGAGGATAATGGTGGTAAATTTATATAACTACCTTGTGTCTGGGAATAGCGAGAATATAACGCAAGATATACATCTGGTGAGAACCTTTCGCCTAGAAAGAAATAATGATATTGACATTGTCCCGAATATATATGTGTGACATACCGATTGCTTATACTGTCCTTTTTGAATCCAATCACACCCAACAGACCGTCACCCCAGCCCTCAGTCTGCGTTGAGAGAACGTGAAAGTGACGAGCCAGCATCAGAAGAGGTTTCTTCGCGTTTTCGGATTCAGCTAGAATTTTACAGCCACTGGATATGATCGCCCCCCAGACGATAGCCACACGAGGTTCAGTCACGGCACTGTGGATGGATAGATATAAATACAAAAGTGAGCGGCATGAAAGTCAGCGTGGGTACTCATACTTCGTTTTCACGTGTTCCAGGAGTTGACTTAAGTCCTGCAAGAATGTTATTTTTTCGCCAGGGTTGCTTAACGCTTTCATTTTGTAGAGGATATACGCATGTAGTGAGAGGAAGTATTGGCCACGAAGAAACGGCATAACATCTAGTTTGTCGTAGGACATAACGAGTGAATTCAGCAATGCTCCCCACGAAGGGCGATGCTCCTCCGTACTTGTGCCTGTGACAAGTGAATTAAACGGCAATTGCTTCTGAGATTGTAGAGGGTCTTACCTGAAATCCTAAAATAGTTAATGATTGTGGACTCCAGAAGAGTGTAGATCCCAGCAATAAACACTTTGGAGTGCCCAAAAGCATTTAAAGTCTTGCACAATATAGGACTGCCAGGGTTGCATTTTGATTGCCAGTCAATGAGGATGTCGATGAAAAACCTGCAACAACACAATTACAGGTATTTAACTAATTGATAACTCTTTCACTCACTTCGATGTCTCTTCACTTTGCGATTGCATTGAGCCAATAATTTCAATCATGAGGTTTAGTGCTTCTTGTTCACGTTCTTCTTTAGTCGTGCACACGCTCGCCACTGTCCGCTCCATTAAATTAAGAAGATCCTTTAATGCCACCGAAAAAGCAGCGTAACCATCCTTGGTGACTACCAGTTTCTGATGCTTAGTGGCGCACATTCTTAGCAAACGAACATTGGATCTGGCATACAGGATTCGTTTGGCAGTTGCATGAGAAACTTGTCCAGCAGCGGCTCTTTCTGGCATCATTGCTGATGAAACTTTAAGGATGCTGTAAGATGAAGGATTTGTATGAAAGAAGCTTCATCTCAGAAGTCATCACTTACTCCAACACAGCTCTGTCTGTGTAATTGCTCTCCGATGGCAGTTTTAATAGGATTGATGGCTCAACTGTTGATAAAATCCATTTGTAGAGGTTCTCTAGGTCTTGGTAATCAACCAAGTACCATGGATAGTTGATTGCATCCTCCAGGATTTTGCTTGTGTTGATGTGTATGTGGATATTCGGTTCAAAAGCGATTTTCACAAAGATGTTTAAAAGACGCGAACTAATTTGTGCCTGAACAGTTGCTGGCCAAGAAGCAAAGACCCCCTGCATCCACGCGTTCCAATCAATTCGAATAAAGATGTGTCCCAACATGGCGTGCGCTTCAGGTATAAACTAGAGTGGAAAATGGCAATGATCTGTCCTATAAATACAAGCTGAATGCTAAACTTACTTCTTGTAAGCTATCATAGAAGAGATGGATATGGTTCGGCAGAGGTTTGAATAATTCCCACGGCAGCCTGGCGAGACCATCGTGTATGGGTTTCCAAACATGAAGCTCCATAATTCGAACAGCGTAATGGTGAATATAAAAACTAAATGTGTGTCCCAAAATTGACTGAGATACTGTTAAGGGAAAGTGATCATAATATCTGTGTGGTGAACAATCAAGTCACTTACCTGGAAGATTCTCCAATACAAAGAGAATGGAATTAATGAATGACGAAATCATTATTCGGCTTGTCCCCATGTGAACTGAACTCCACGGAAGGAGCACTTTGCCGTTCGATATAAGCTGACGTATCCAGTTAGGTGATGAGGTCTGTATGTCTTGCTCGGAGTAAGCGATCAGCCAGGGAACGTACATTTCGATTAAATTCGCAAATATGCAGTCGCTGACTATGAAAAGAGAATATATCGATTATTTACACGTACTGTAACCCATGGCAACTCACTTTGATCGGCCAATAGGCCTGGATATCCAACGATGGCAGTTGTAACTACGATTCGACTAAAGCAAGAGAACCACATTGACAACGGTTTGCAGTAATCCTTGTGTTTCGGATATAAGCCGTGCAGACCATGATGCAGTCTCTCTTTCTGGAAATGTTTGGCAAACAACATCACAGTATCGGTTGCCTAGAAAAGGAAAAAAAGATTCGAATCCGAAACATAAAAAAGAACTCATTATTTACCGCTTTGTGAGTGAATAAATTCTGTCGCCGTGCAAACTCTGCAACAGTTGCCTCAACCACTTGCTCTTCACTGTCAACAGTCAACTGATCGCAGTTGAACTGCTTGAGCAGATCGTTCAGGATATCCAACAGCACCACTGGCATCAGTTTCTGTTCCGAAACGCCATCCAAAACCAGTTGCACCACCTCGCCGTAGTGCTCCGGAAAATCGAAGTCGAAAACGTATAACAAATGGCGGCGGAACAAGTCCTGCAGGATATCAGCTTCTGACTGATTCCAACTCTCCAAACCGAAAAGAATGAGCTTCAGGAGTTGATTGATGTCGGATAATTTTGGTCGGAATGCTTCAAGCCAGCCCGATATGTCGAACTGAAATGGAAACATTTATACACACCTACAGATGGCAAAGATATGACAATTTCACCTTGGATAGAAGAACAAACAGAATTTTCGTGTCACACCGTTTCATATGTGAGTCGATTAAGAACTTATACATCTCAAGGAAGTGCCGCGGCTCACAGCGATATGGGACAAATAGATTTGATATAATTTTTAGGAGATCCGGACGCTTTAACGCCAGTTCCAAGATCCGCAAGCCCTCTTTGTCATGGTTGTCTTGAATGAATATCTTTAGAAAAAAAAGTGAGTCACTTCGAAATCCTGATTGAGGGCACGACTTACACCTAGTTCTGTAAGCAAGTTCATACATAGTTCGTTGCACGGTGGATATTTCATCATTACTTCGTTCATAGCCTTTACCACGTCGTAAAAAAATTGAATCCCTACTTGTGTTACCTCCTTCGAGTATGCTCTCACGTAACCAGTCTCAACCTGTGACGAAACCATGAATCTGCGAGGGAGAGAATGAACCAGTAATACAATCTCAAGCAATGTGCGTAATCATACTTGACAACGCTTTCGATTCTATCCATTGCTTCCACCAACTGGTCAACATTCTGCGCTAATATATCAGTTGTTAACTTTTCGTATCGTTCTCGGTTAAGATCCAGCTTCCTCTCAACCATCGCCTGTTTCGTAGGTATTTGAAACTAAGGAAGAAAATGTTAATCTTGTACTTGCTGATATCGACCAGTTAACCACTTACCTCAATTTGAACTTCTCCCGGACGGGTGCATTGAGACTTTCGAAGAATGGACGAACACTGAACAAAGCACCTCTCCGTCGCGGACAAGTTAGTGTACAATGTTTGTATTAGTTCGTTGAATGTTTGATTTATCGCATTTAGTTCGCATGTGGTGAGGTTAAACTTCCTAAAATACGACAAAATTGATCAGACATCGGCTTGTTTGAAAACGTCTTACGTACTTTGCAGAGCTATCGAGAACTTTTAAACCCTTCCTTAACTCCGTCAAGGTTTCCTTATCCACAGCGTGTATTTGTCGATGAGCCGCCAACGAGGTGTTGAGCATGGGTGGCTCTGCACGATTGTCGTACGACCTGAGATGTGTCTTTATTCGTCCGAGAGGAGTGGTTCTTGGTTTTGGTTGCAGTGCATTTCTCAAGCGCTTGGTCGATTTTGAACGTAAGCACTTTTTTAGCCATTGCTCTGACGCGTGTTTTTGGTGTTTGCGTATACTTGGTTGATGTAAAAATTCTGTCCAGTATTGCTGGAAAATTAAATGATTTTATGGAGAGACTGGATCATAAGCTCAGGAAAAAAGTGTTTACCTTATTTTCGCACAAGACCTCACGCAATTTGTCTGGATTGTATTGCGGCGGTATGTTGGACTGATCCTTTGGGAATTTATTGATTGAGGTCTCCTCTAGCCAAAGTGAAAATGTCTTCATCATTCTAAACCAAATAACGTATCAAAAACATTTCAAGAGACCACAAAAACGACATACTTGCTACATTTGCTATAGAAATATCTTAGGTATTCTTCATCAGTAACACGTTGAGCATAGTAGTTCTCGGCCGCCTTGAGATTGGACTTTATTTTCTTCATCAAGGACACATTGTGTTCATAAAATTTATCCGACACTCCGTAGGTGCATTGAAATCTAGAAAATGAAAGCAAGTCCCTTATTTTGAAGGCTTATGATTAGAAGCGCTATTTCAAACCTTTCCTCATCTCCATGCAGCTGCACTCTGACCAAGAAAAGGATGAAGAACTGCTGCACTAATAACGGCAGCGCAGGATGGTCACACTCGAGTGTGGATATTAAATTCGCATATTTGTAAATTACTAAATTTTGTGGTGGAAACGTGTTAAACTTGATAATCGACGAAGTTTTCTGAAAGAAAGTGGTTTATAGAAACACTTGTTTAAATCGTGTGCAGTGTTCTCACCTTCAAGATATTTTCCATATTCACTTTGCTTGTGGTACTGGCGGCAGCCACTTGTCGCACGAACTCTGCCCAAAAAACCGAATCCTGTAATTTGAACTCAACATCGAGCAACACAAGTGCAAACCAACCGTAGTTGGTACCAACAAGGTTCGGAACACGATTTTGATTGGAGCCTAAAAACATTTTCAACGTCGACAGCTTATTGCCTTTCCAGTCATCGCAGTCCTGCGAAGGGTTTGAATTCAGAACGGAAATGATGTGTAACTTATCACTTAACCTACGAGAAAATATGTCTTGAAGTATTCCCTTGCATTACTCCATGCGTCAGGAAAGTGAAAAGCCACATTGAGTATTTTGTCAATCAAATACAGTACAGCGGTATTTTGCCAATTCGGTATGTTTGTCAGTGCTTGCAGCCAAATGTTTGCCAATAGCATTGGCGTTTCGTGTCCGTATCTGGAAACAGAAAACACTCTCAAGAACCGTCTCAATGAAAATAATTTGCAAACCAAACTCGTAATAGTTGATAATTTGATGTTGAATCATATTATCCAAAAGTTCTAACACTGGTCCAATTGAATTTGAAAAAATCATGTCCTTCGCCATTTTTAAATATGTTCGGTCGGCGTTGAGTAGTTGTTGCAGAATCGCCTGAAAGCTGAAAGGAGGGCACATCAAACCACTGGGCGATACGTCTAAGGTTTCAAGGACTTACCCTTCACATTTTGCAAGAGTCTCTGGTGATTCCAAAAACAGCGGAACGATTAGTTCAATGCACCGAATTACAGCTGCGTGACGATAGTCGTTTAACAAAGACTTCATTAGGTCGAACCCTTTTTGGTAGATCAGTGGTACGGAGTGCCCTACAAGACTGACCAGTATGGCCACATACATAGCTAGTGGTCGGGACTCTGTAACACCCTGATGAATAACTTCAATTCTCTCCAAATCTGGAATGAAAAGCAGCGGCTCAGCGGGATTTCGTAGAGTATTCCTAATCGACTCCAAGCTCTGATCCATCAAATGCAGACGCAGAACGGATACCATGTTCCAGCACCATGTGGTAAATTGATCCTTAGTCGACTGCGTGTCGATCAAATTGGAGACTTGTCGCACACTCTCCGAAATGCCGGATTGCCCGACAACTTCAGGAGCGTGTTTGGTAAGCGCCTCTGACACCAGGCAAGCCATTCGAACATGAATGTTGTGAGGCAGATACAGCCGACCGTCACAATCGAATCCCCAATTCAGATGGCTTATAATGATACGCGCGATAATGTTCTCCTTAGATTTGTAGTCAAAGTGCAGGAGCCAGCTTGAAAGGATGTCGAAGCTGTCCATTCCAGGCTTCCAGTTTTCAAGCGGAAGAGACTTAAAGAGGTACACAGCGTTTTCAATTTCATCGAAGCGGATCTTTAGCTGGAGTAGGAGACTCGACATCAGATCTTGATACGCAAGAGTTAAATTTACAAGCATATCACGCGATGTCTTGTAGCATATGTCGCGGGTTTGTTCGTTTATAAAGCCAATCTGGAATGACATAAAACCACGCCTTTATACCAGTTAACATCCTACTTTTAGTGAACTTACATCGAAAATGTGCAAACATATGACTTGTATGAGTTCCCAGTCCTTCATTTTGTCGCGTTCATTTGCCATTTCAAAGAACGCTTGCAGGAGGTAGTACAAGTCTTCGGCAGATGAGTCAGCATTGGCGCCATTGAAATAATTCCAAAAGTCACTCGCATGATAGCGCGCTATGTAGTCTAGCGAAGAAATAGATGTACTCAGAAGTATGAGTCTAAACACATATTTCCTCACCTTCATGTGGAGCCGGAAACTGTGTAGGAAATCCCACATTTAGATAGAAGAACAATTGCCAAACTGTTGATGAGTCGAGACTGTTGAATGGCAGCGACGAGAAATACTGCCAAGTGGCCAAGTTACGCGTCCGGTAAATGTAGCTACAAGCTTTGATCAAAAGTGAGTTCAACTCGACATTAATTCTCTCACATAAATAAGGATCTTTTGAAAGGTTGTTGCGTCTGGAAGAGTAGAAAGGAATTTTTGATATCCAATCACATGTAGGAAATGCACTTCTTACATGAACAACTCATGGTAGTCGGAAACGTATTGCAAAATGTGGCGTACGAATCGGCCCAACCGTTTGGCCAACTGCTTATATCGCTCCCGGTTATATGTCAGCATTCCTTCTCCAAATATTTCCACAAGGGTAGAGCAAAAGGCAATTACCTTCAAAATCTGATTGCCTGTTATTAAGTCTGCGTCCAGGATGTAATCGGTCGAAGTTTTTTCCACATTTAATACCCGGCTGCAAGGATGAATGAAAACACTGAGCATATCAAAAGTGAAAGGAAATTTAAAACAAGTCCCTTACCAGAATAACTGCTCGAATGGCATCTGATCCAGAAGGGCTATTAGATCACTCTCCCGTAAGCCAATGCATTCGCCTTTGGAAGTTGTACCCTCTTCACCATCTGATTCGATCAGAATCCACAGGTCGTCCTTTACAGGATCAGAGATTTCCTTGTGGGACTTCAGATAAATTTAGGGAATATGATTTTCTCCTCGAGCCATCTGACTTACCTGTGAGAAAGCCTTCAGGAAGTCATTTCGCTTTTTAATAGGTAACAACAAAATGTACAAAATGGCTACGCAGTGATTCACCTCTGGACTTGACAATGTGATGATCTCGTTGTTTGTAATGCTCGACAACGGGAGCTGAATGAATGCTTTGGCCCAATTGCCAATGCCATTAGGACAACGCAAAACATGAAAAAGCAGAAACCAATGGTCTTCCCGCGTAGCCACACGAATGTGCAATGCAATAAGTTTCTGAAGCCACATTTTGATGTCGGCAGTAAACGTCTAAGACAATGGCGCTTGAGTTCTCTGTTGGAAATATACAACTTACGCGTTACTTACCGCATTTGGGCTTGGCTTACGGATAAAGCTGAAGAGAATCGAGATCGCGCGACGAAGGCGTGTAATACACTCTAGACTATCCTGATTGAGTGATTTCTTCAACGCAATTGGTGTTTCGTTGGTTATAAGGCGCACAGCTGGGTAGGATATGATTTCATCTATGATTTTATTTATCTGTGGTAAACAATCGCATTCAAATTCCGAGACATAATCCATTGTCTAAGAAATGATTTCTAATAAATGATTACCTTGATTTTAATTACGTTTGCATTAACTACGTTCACTGCGTATGTGTAACAGATAAGCTGGTGCAACTGATTTAGCTCATTTACGGCTAGCATAAGGTGTTCCCGACTAATAACCGCAACCCTGCAATAAAATACAGTCATCTATAAGAATTTCCGAAACAGATAAAATGCTATTTCTACAAACTCGAAAGTTTTAGAAGCAGAAACGGACGCTAAATCCCCGCAAATACCAGTCGCCTTGACGGTCTTCTCGACACGGGTCCATATGTCGCTTTTAAGAATCTCAAATCGTGAGCTATGATTTGCTACATCGGCAAGATTCATTGTTAATTTGCCTTGCAAATTAAAATACTCGGCCAGAAAAATATAAAACGGATCACTATCGCAGTTTTCAAGAAGAGAATTCATGAGAAACTCCAATTCAAATTGCTTAACCATCTCTATGTCCTGGCAGTAGTATATCTCACGCATTTGTTCCGTTGTAAACGGCTTGAGTCTGCTTATAGCCGTAGCTGTTGAGCTTGGTTTGTAGGTTTGATAAAATACCTCAGTTTTTGTTTCAACGCGACTCATATCGGATAGATCTGGATATCTCACGTTTGCGGCTGGTTTAAAGTCATATTGTGTTGTTGTCCGCGGCTCGTCTAAAACTGGGGCTGATGGCTCTTCAAAGTTATGTGTCCATGGTTGAGGAGTGCCAATGTGTTCGTTGTCAACTAATGACGGTGCACTGGGTGTATTTATTGGGCTTGAGGCTGCAGCAGGTGCCTCAATAATTTTACTTTCCGGTTTGAATTCACCTGGCGAAACGCATCCGTCTTCTTTTTCCCCATGGGTAGTCACCGACCTTGCTTCAATTCCCTTTGCTTCTTCCTTTTCCGTTTCTCCCTCTGCTCCTTTCCTGTCTTCCTCCTCCGAGCTAAGCAGAGCGTCGTCATCTAAGGATATTTTATCAAAGGGCTGGAATTTGGATGATACAAAACAATCGTGGCTAACAATTTCATCGCATTTTGTTGTTGGAAAATCTATATCCAATGAAACTGGCTTGCTAACAGCCCTCTGAGAGGTTGTTGCTTCACTTTCCTCTTCAGAATCAGTGAGTAGTTTTTCTTCTTTAATCTGTGACCTCTTTGTTTTCTTTTTTTTCTGCGAAAATATCAACCGATAAGAACACAAAGAACTTGTTTGCGTATACATTAGAAAAACGGAAATTAATATTGGACTTTACCTGAACTTTGGGCCTTTCCATTGTCGCCATTTTTTGGCCGCACACAAATTGTGTTCGTAATGCAATTGAAATAAACAATTCTACCAAGTGCAAATATTGTTTTTTTTTTTTTATCTTCTATTTACGCATCTGGATCTGGGGAAGTACCTTCTTCTGAAATAATTTTGACAACCAAGTCTTTGACAGAAAATTTGCATCTTTGTTGTGTTAAATTATTTCTAGTGGTACCAAATCGCTTAAACTGAACCACCTGTTGTGCGACTATGATGGCCGATGCACATGTATGTTCTCATGATATGCTTTTTGTCAGTCTCGTACAGTCTTTGCATATAATGAGAAAGAATAAGTCGTATACGCGATAGGGTAGCACAAGTGAGACAAGAGGCGAATCCCATCTTATTACTCACCAATATTTTCTTTTCAACATTTTGTTTTACACACTAAAATAATAAATTTGCTATAGAATTAACATTCAGAAACTTGGAAGCACTTAAAATATTGACATTTCGCTCAATTACAACAGAAATGTAATAGCTGATAGATCACAGATGACAAATATCTTGTAAACAAAAATAATTTAGAAATTGAAAAAGTTGCTAAAATATTGTAATTTCCCCATCGCACAGAATTTGTTTTCATTGTTCAAAATGACAATATACAATTTATACATTTTCGATAAATACGGAACACTGCTTTACTACGGAGAATGGAACCGACTGAAAAAGTCAGGGATCACTCGGGAAGAAGTATTTATTTTTCGTGGTAAACGTCTGATTAGATATATTCACTATTCCTTTTTAGGAAGCGAAACTCACCTATGGAATGTTGTTTTCAATAAAGTCATTTGTTAACAAGATATCTCCTCATGATCCTCGTGAGGGGTTTCTATTCTATAAAACCAGCAAGTACGCCTTGCATTATTTAGAAACACCATCCGGATTAAAGTGGGTTCAAGTTGAGAAATTTAAGTTGTCCAAAATTTATTTAAAATTGTATCCTATTTCAGGTTTGTGTTGAATACAGACACGGCTGCTATGAATGTAAAGGAACTCCTTCAGCAATTATACAGTAAAGTTTGGGTGGAATATGTGGTGCGGGATCCTCTTTGGTCACCGAATACACCAGTAACTTCGGATTTGTTCCAAAATAAATTAGATGATTTTATTAAGCAGTCAGCCATTTATGGTATAAGGAATATATAGAGTTAATAATGGAGAGTGTTTTTTTATACGAAACGGGGCGGGTTTCGATGCTTAGTCATAAGTGATCAATTTGATCAGATAATCAAAATAAACCTGAATGAAATTGCAAAGCCCTTTCTATCTACAGATACATATTTTAACCAGAGCAGCAAATGTATTAGTTATGATATTCTGGATAAATATTAAAGTGGAATATATTCATTTAAGCAAGTAATGTCAATGGAATATTTAAATTTCTCGGATTAGTGTCCCCGGGTTTGAACTTTATTGCTGCTACTCACCTAGATAGCAAATATACACATTTTGTTGGCAATATTTTTGTGCATATTGCGTAAATCTGCAATGTCTGTCCACTCCTTGAATTTTCTGCGGCAGTCATAGTTTTCTTTTTTTCGCGATCAGACATAACTTCGAGACATGATATTTTTGTTTTTCTCAAGCCAAATTAGGAATAATTTGTTAAGTCAAATAAATCCAGTGCATTTGGGTCTACAATGTTAATAATAATAATATTTGTTTGGCGCTGGGAAACTTAGACCTTCGGCGTGTGAGCATCGTACTCTACCCACTATAATACTATATTTATATTATTTTTTACTTTAAATTTCTTTTAACCAACACAGTAAGAGTTTATTCAGATACAACGCAAGTTTGAAAATTATTATATTTTGTTTTACATGAAATGGTTCATTGGTCGTCTGAATGACCGTAACCATTTTTTTAGATACATTTGTTCCACTAATCTCGCATTCGTTACGGAAGTTGGGTCCTACGAAAGTAAAATGATAAATTTTCATTAGAGTATGAATAAATACTCAGCACAACTTTCATACCAAGTTATTGGAGTAATTTAAGTCAATGTGATGCGCTCCCTCTGGAATATTGATAACCAGAGTCTGATCGTTAGGTGCAGTTAATATTGAGGCTGCACTCCATGGATCCAATAGGCCGTTGGAAAAAATAATATTTGTTGCGTGCCTTAAAAAAGTACAAGCAATATTACTGCGACGAAGAAAAAAATTCAAAAGGTTATCAAAACTTACTTAAGATCATCTACTCCAAAGTGATTCTTGATACGGTTGGCTCCCGCCACCACACGCTCTCCATATGCCGACTTGCAATAGTTTAACGTTTCTGTAAAATTTGACCCTCCTTCTGGAAACATGCTATGTTTGCGGTCACACATTCCAGTGAGTAGCTCGCTGCATGTTTGGAATTTCCAAGCTTCTTTATCAAATACTTTCATCACACTCTTTTTGGGAAACTTGAAACATTTATTGGTCCCTTTTGGGTTGACATAAACCTCTAAAGCTCGTCGAATGGCCTTAAGGATAAAGGTATTAATGAAACAATCTGCTAAATTGAATTACCCTGATCAGTTCCCGGTCACTGTAGTCAAGATGCAAACTGCTGCAAAACTTTTTTACCGGATTCGCTGGTAGAAGTGTATAGACATCTGCTTCGTAGGGATAATTGGTCATGACCATGTTCCAGTAAATTCTATCCAATTCTTCTGCAAATGTTGTTCCTTACTAAAGTCTTGTCCTTTTAATTGTATGTTTTTACTTACGAATAAGTTCATCTACTGATTCTGGGCTTGTCCAGGGTATACAAAAGCCAAAAACCTCATTAAAAAAACTTACACCGCCCTCCTCGTAGGCAACCTCCTTTAGTGTTTCCCAGGATTTTTTTATGTTCTCCGCGCAGAAATTGTTGTCAGATAGTCGAAACACATTTGTGATCACCTGTGAGTATGACTCGCAAGGAGTCATATTTGAGAACTGCCGCAGTGGAGCTGAAGAAGCGAGCGCACCCGCAATCAGGTGCGGATACTTAATGCGAAAAAGTGCCGCCAAGATACCCCCATACGATCCTCCAATTGCAATAACCGGTCGGGGGGATTGTGTTTCACCTAGTATGTGACTCAGGAGAGCTGCAAAATCAGCCAGAGTTTGCTCTATAGTCAGATAGCCGAATGCTGTATTATCCGATGGCAAGGATGGTGGTATTGATTTACCGTAGTAGCGATGTTCAGCAAACACTATAAGTGCGTTTATTTTAGGTGCGAACTCCCACATAAAGCCAATCGTATCTGCAAAGTGTTCGACATTCGCTTCGTTACCGCAATAGAAGAGGATCGGCGCATTTGGGCTGCCATTGGTGTATGTATCGTTAATCAAATATCTGTGAATTATCGAATCGATATATTTTCATTATATTTATTTCATTATTTATTATTTCATACTGTGGTTCCAATTTAAAGTGTAAATCTCGGTATCAATGTGTACATATCAAATTTTCGTCGGCCTTAAGCTTACCTTAAATTGAAGTTCCTCTCACTTGTGTATGAGAAATGGTCGACAGGAACTGTTACATATCTTTCCAAATACTGAGATCCAACGACTGAAACACCAAATATAGCACACGTCACACAGAGGCACCACACCAAATTCATCTTGGTGCAACAAAAAGTGAAGGCAATGCTAGTTGCGAAAGATGCTCCACCCTCGGGCACACGCAATTTTGAACTGAATTAAAATCAGTCAGCATTATCTACTAAATGTCGACCGAAGCAATTCGCAGTTGCCTGAAGCTCATTTGCGATAACTCTTAACTGACTCATTGGTTTTTACACAAATGCATTCTATGATGCACTGGTTTCCAATCAAGCTCAATTATTTTCAGATGTCTTATTGTCAGTCAGTCAATTCAATGAATTTATCTCTCAACGTTTTAGGTCGAGAAACAAAAGCTTATACTAAAAGTGATGAAAAAATACCGTGCAAGCTCAGTGATGGCTTGAAATGTGTTACACGGACTCTGTTCCATCAAAAACAACTATTTGTCGGTGGTATGCTGACTTTAAACGTGGCCATTTAGACAAAACCGATGCTGAACGCCCTGAAAGGCCGAATGAGACGGTGAAATTGAGTGAGGTAGCTGCAACCTTAAAGATATCAGAGGGCAGTGTGTACACTATTATGCATGAAAATTTGTCCATGAGAAAGCCGAAATGGGTGCCGTGTTTGCTCACAATGGATCAAGAACAACAACGTATTGATGATTCTGAGAGCTGTTTGGAGCTGTTTGGAGCTGTTTCGCCAGAATAAAGAGGACCTTTTGCGTCGGTATGTCACAATGGATGCAATATGTATACACCTCATACACGCCAAAGCGTTCAAAAACACAAGGATCGGCTGGTAAGGTATCCGTATTTTAAAAGGTGCACGAAATTTTATTCATCGACTATCTTGAGAAAGACAAAAGATTCAACAACGAACACTACATGACATTATTGATACCTTTGGAGGAAGAAATTGCAAAAAAAGCAATTATTTTCCACCAAAACAATGTACCGTGTCACAAGTCGTGTCAGTGCCAAATTGCTCGAATTTGGCTTTGAATTGCCAGAAAAAAAATGGCTCCAATGAGGAGGTGATCGCCGAAACTGAAGCCTATTTTGAGGTCAAAGTTAATCGTTATATAAATAAGGCTTCGAAATGTTAGAGCGGCGTTGGACTGATTGTATCACTCTTGAAAAAAACTGTGTTAGTGAATAAATTCGAATTTTGTCTAGAAAATGTGATTTGACTAGTTAGTCCCTGGACTTATGAGCGATTTGTTAAAACAGCAATTTGGTTTAATCATTTATTTAGTAATACTCATCAATTCAGCGGCTTATAACCATGGTAGTAATTCCACTATATCCTCTTTGGAGGGAGATAAGGGAACTAACTTACTTTGCATACAAATCTTTTTCGACTTTCGAAGAACAGAAGAAAATCAAGACAATGATTGAAGCTTTGTTCTGGTTATTTTAGAGCTCAATATCTATACTCTATCTATATCTATCAATATATATACTATATATAGGAGACCAAGTGCTTACATTTTGTGTCCTTTCTATATATAATCTATGCATTACCGGACAGTAGCTCAGATTAAATTTAGTGCTTTAAAATTAAAAATAGTATGAACTCGTGCACCTATGTATGGTATGTAATTAATTAATTGTATGGCGCAACAGTCCGCAGGGGACCAGGGCGTAGCTTGCTCATCAACTACTCGTGTTGTGCGCGCTACTGTTCTCTCACGAGTAGAAGGGACCTACACTGAACGGCGAAGTTTGAGATGCTTTTTTAGGCAGTTATCACACTTTGAGTGTTGTCAGCAGCTCGAAAGAGGTGATGCCGTAAAAAATTCGAAAAATTGGTGTTGAGCTGGAAATCGAACTGGACCCTGGACACTTACTTGATATTAAGCCTGTGTTATTCTTCCAACCTGTGAAATTATCCCGAAAAGTGATAAAAGCCACGACCATGGGTAAGCGGTGCTAAGAAATCACTTATATATGCCATTGAATTCTGGGACAAAATATGTATTATATTTATAAATACGCCCACTTTTGTAAACATGACACTTTGCAGCATGTTTCCAACATTTTCTGTTTATATTGGAACCTCATTAAGCGAATGAGATAAGAAACAAATTAATAAATATCCAACATTAATTCAAGTAGGGTCGAAGTTTGATCTTCTTTTGAAAATGAAAAAGATCTTAATTTAAACACAAAGAAGTTTGCGCTTGTTTCACTATTTAATTAAAGCCGTGTAAATATTCGAACAACAAAAACAAGTCTATTGGTTAAGTTTTAAGATTGTAAACTACCATCTCCTCTTTCCTTTTTGTTTTGCAAAATAAAAATCTGAGATCCAGCTACGAATAATCTTCATTTCAGTCCTTCTTGCGATTCGAACCGACTGAGGATCCTGAAAGTAGTTAATATAATAGTAGGTATTCAAGAAAGAAAATAAGTTTATAAAGCATTACTTCTGAATTTGCTCCCCTCAAGTCGATGTGATGTGCTCCTTCGGGAATTATTATGATGTTAATAGCGTCATTTGCCGTTCTTAGCACACCCCCTCCACTCCAAGGATCCAACAATCCATTGCTAAAGATTATATTGGAATATGATCTGCAAGAAAACGCTGTAGTGTTAACCTATCTGGTTTAGTGTGCGAGTTTCATTACTCAATGTGTCTTCCACCGTATCTGATGAGGATTTCGTCCTTCCTTGGACGCATTTTATATTTCTTGAAACATTTATCCGAGTATGCGGAGAAATTCCATTCTGACTTTCTGAACATACTGTTGTCATCCTTCACACACATTGGCATAACCATCTCATTACACGCTTGTATGTCCCATCCCTGTGCGCCAATACCACCAAAAGCATTACTATAATCCAGGCACTTAGATGTACCGTCGAAATTTGTGTAAACGCTTAATGCACTTTGAAGACCCTGCCGAGAAAACCAATATGTGTTACTCAAATACAGTTTGAGAACTTTCAATTTATGTGTTAACCTCAAGAAGTTCGGTATCATTATCATAGGGCTTAGACAAATAAGAGCAAAATTGACGAACAGGATAGCCAGGCACGGGTTCTAAGAAACTATTGGCGTAGGGATAGTTAATCATTGCTAGACTACCATACACGTCCTCGAGGTAATCTAAAATCAGATGAGATATGAAGATGGAGGGGACAGGTGTCCTCTGAAGGCTTACCTAAAAAGGCCTCAATGTCATCGGGTTTAGTAATTTCCTGGCCTTTACAGAATTTAAACCTCGAGTTCATAAATACGCGACCAGCATCATTTGAAGCAAACTTCCTGTAAAATAGATTTTAATTTTACCATACGAAATAGATCAAACTGCTTCACAAAATTACTTCAGTACATCCCACGACTTTTTTACATTGTCACTGCACGATGAATTTAACGCCGTCTTAAACACCGAGCTTACGATCTTGGAGAATATATCGCAAGGTGTTAAGTCTAAAACGAACCAAAAGATGTCACTCACTATAAATATGAAGAGGTGGAAATATTATGTACCTCCGAACTGCCAAATGGGTGCAGAAGCCGCCAAAGCCCCAGTAACATGATGTGGATATTTCATGCGGAACCATGCAGCTAACATACCACCATATGAACCGCCTATTGCAATTACAGGTCTGTCGTTTCGACCTCCGGTTATCTCATCCAAAAGCTGCGCGTAATCTGCAAGTGCTTGTTCAGCGGTCAAGTAGCCATACTGTTGTGGACCATTGAAAGAATCATTTCCAAACGGTAGAGACTTCCCGTAGTATCGATGTTCGGCGAAAATTATCAAAGCCCTGACAGTCTGTGCGTTCTCCCATATGAACCCAGTATTTTTGGCGAACACTTCAATGTCACCCTCATTGCCGCAGTAAAAGAAAATCGGACTTGAGTCGTCGTTGCCCGAATATGTATCGTTGATCAGATAGCTGGCAAAAACGGACGATGTAATGCGACTTCCAGAGATTAATTATTTTATAATTACCGCAATCGGAACGAGGCATCGCTCACGTAATTGAAATGATCAACTGGAACAGTTGTGTAGTTTTCTTTCCAAAAATACTTCACTTCTGCGTTATCACCGCTAGTTGATGATATAGCGAGCATTAAATTGAAAACAACAAAGCAAATTATTTGTAGTATTTTTAACATTTTTCCCGATCCCGGACAGATTGAATAAAAGATCATTTTAGGACAGCTGTCAAATCGAGACTGACGATCGTAAACAACGGACCCGTATGTACTTTCATCAAATGAATCAAGTGCTTGGGTTGATGTCACATCTGTATGTTTGTATTTGCTGTTTATTTATCGGACATCCGCACATCGGACTGGCTGAGCGAGAGGACCAGAGATTGATTCCCTTATCTCTGGAGAGGACTGTGCAAAATTCTCTTCTCTCGCTCACAGTGAGTTTTTTAAGACATGCAAGAAGCCGCATCGTTTTATTTTGCAATAACTAACTTGGAATTGAACTAAGTAAAGACATGGATTTTATATCTTGATTGTTTGCTTTTCCGCATTAGTCTGGAGTGCATGAAACTGCCCTGTAAGTGTAGCACTATGCTCTACTTTTGCTTGTATATACAGTATGCTGTTTGTTATGTAAACATTACTACCTCAGAGTCATTTCTTCGAACCAACGATTCCTCTACCCATTCGTTAAGCACTAGAGAACAATTATATCACTCTCGTTGTGTCCATTATAATCCAAGCAATTTTTCTTAGGCTTTTTAATGTTTACACTGCGTTTAGAAGTATTCCGCACAATTTTGCCGATATATACATAATATAGTATGTTCGGTAGTTTGTGTCAGGAGTCCGGTGTTTGTTTAAATATATCCAATCAACTTTGAAACATGAAGTATTTGTATATTTTATTTGAATAATATAATAAACAAAAACTATAAAGTTGTTTTTGGCCCCAAATTTACACACAAGTAGAAATAAAAAACATAAGAAACTCTGCACGAAACATAAAACGCCTGCCTTGCACAAAACAACCTTTATTCAAAGGATATATATTTATTTTCTTAAAAATTGTAAAATTCATGACCACGTCTCCTCTTGATAACGATTCTGTTTCGTCAGTTTCTCAATAAGCAATTCATCGCCTACCACCTCCACAAACGCCTCCTTTACAGCTGTTGGCATGTTTTTGGAAGAGCCAGCCACAAGCACAACCGCATTCTTGTTCACAATTAGATTCTTAAGACTAGTCGCGTTCTGTTTTATTAAATGCTGCACGTAAACCTTTTGATCTTGATCTCTTGAAAATGCCGTTACACATGTTGCAACCCCATTCAACTGCAAGCGTTCAAAGTCCTCCCTAAAAATTCAAACGAAACGCTGAAGAATTGAAACAGTCGAAAATGCTTCCTACAAACCTGCAAAAGAAGTCTTTTTCTTTGTTTCTGCATCCGAAGAAAACCCAACAACCGGCGGGAACTTCATTTGAGTCCTCTAGTTGTAAGAGCTTGCTTCGGAATGGAGCTATTCCCGTACCAGGACCCACCATTATAATTGGTATTGAGGGATTCCGTGGGAATCGCAATGTTCCTGGTTTAATAACGCCATAAAGTGTGTCGCCTATTGGTAGATTCATCAGCCAATTTGAACATAATCCCACCCTTGGGTTTGATAATTTCGTCTTGTATTCAACCACAGCAACTAAGAGATCTAGAGTCCCTGTGGTTGGCACCGATGCTATTGAGAAGCTTCGAGTTTGAATTATTTGAAAAAGTTCAAAAAGCACTTCCAAAGTGAGAGCAGATGTTGCATGTCGAAAATCGAAGAGGACCTCAAGTATGTTTCGACGTGGTCTATTCACATACGCTATCAAATCTTCCAAACCTTCGGATGTGTTGAACTCCTCAAGTTTTTCTTTCTCCATTTCGTCTTTGCAATTAAGTGCAAGTAAGCCAAATGCACTTTGCCGAGGTACGGCAGTAAGGTCCCATACGTATTTGGCAACCTCTTCTAGAGAAACCGGATTTTGAAATGGCGGTGGCAATGGCATATCTGAAATGAAGCACAAGTGATACTGTACATTTTCTTACGTATTCAATAAATAAAGTAGACTTGTGATCACGGCATTGGTTAAGTTTGCAATTTGCAATTTAAAGGAAGTGAAATAATGAATGAGCACAAGAAATAAAACAAATACTTGTATTAAGTGCATTTATTTCGATAATCTACATATTTTCATCATCATCCTGCGCCCACCCGTCTTCATCTGAGAGGAATCTTCTTTTAGCGGCTGTATTCATGTAAGGACGCAGCACCCACTCTACATTTGCTGCCTGCAATTCGTCCAGTGTTCCCAGTTTTATCTGGTACAATTTCAGTTGAAATCTTGGTCCTACTTCTACTAACTCCAATTCCTTATTTACATATTGGAACGTGTGATGGCGGAAGCTGATGTAATCGTCGTGATTTGCGAAAGTCATCACTCGTTTAGAGTCCTTCTTGGGTACAGGAAATAGGTACTTCAAAATTTTCATTGTCCGCTCGGCCAGTGGAGTTTTGAAATTGTGAAATATTAAATGCGGTTTCTGTTCACTCATGGGCCCAACATCTGGAACATCATGTCGCATCACAACCCCTGATATGTTGAAGAACGCAGTGGGTCCATAGGGCAAATGGCATATCACCAAGTTATCAGGAACGCCGCGATGTTCATGCACTATGATGAAATCTGTTACATCATTGGCGCGACACGCGTGCATTAGCTGTTTCATTTCGTAGTTGCCGCGGTTCATTCTCTGAGCATTGGGGAAAATTAAGCGAAGTTCTTTGACGAACATTTTCAATCGCGCCGAAGGACTGTGAGAAGTGGTTATCATAATTTTTGGATCCTCACATCCTGCCCAACGATATTCATCGTCGATATTGCCTTCCATAACTCCATTGGTGTCTACAAAACAAAAAAAAAAACAAACAATAGATTTGTTATCTCCGGAACTTTAAAGCGCACATCTTACCGTCAACATTGTACTTAAGTTTCTCATGCAATTGAAGTGCTTGTCTCTGCAGATTCCCATGAATGTGGGAATTTTTTTGAAGACTGTTCTCGACTAGTTGCTTTTTCTCTTGAATTTTTTTGTTGCGCGCATCGGCCGATTTTTTATGTAGATACTCCCGACGGAGTCTAGCCTGTCTGCGAAGCATGTTTTTCTGAATATATCACAAAATCACGAAACTAAAGACCGAATATAAACAACTCACGAAGAATGGCGTGAAGAAATGAGTAACTTAACCTCACATGTGGTTCACAAACGTCAAAAAGGTCATACATGCATGATGCGGTATGAGAGACATGTTAATGGCACAGTAGAGGGAGTTTAAAATAGATCGGAGAAAATTAACTTGAAATTAACAGTGCAAAATGGGAAAATTATTTGAAAGAAGTGAACGGCTGCATAGGTCGCCTTCATATATATTCGCATTCAATTCAGAAAACGGTGGGAGCATTGATTTCAAAACGTTTGCAACTTACCTTCGTGAATTTGCTCTAGTTCAACCACGGTGTTTCGATCAAAGCCAAGATCGTACTCGTCCAGAATTTCAAATAATTCATTTACCTTCTCATCTGTATTACAGGGACGAACGTCTAAGATATCACCAGGTAACCAAGTTGTAGTGGTGGGAAATTTTAACTTGAGCATTCGAACATCTTGAAAGTGGTCATTCATTGTTTTCCTATTATTTTCCTAAGCAATTATAATCTTTTCAAAACCAAAACATGGCATATAAATGGCGAGAAACTTACAACTACGGTAAACGTTAGTGGTGAATCCTCCAGGGGCCACTTTAAATCTATCATATTCGCACATGACTTTTTGCTTGTCTCTTTTACGCGCCATTTGTAACAAAATTTAGAAGATGGAAGTTTCTTCAAATGCGGATATAAGTCACTAAGAGTCTGCCATAAGCTCTCAATCCATGGTAACAGTGCCGCTGCCAGTCCATGATCGTGTTGGTCGTCACAAAGCCCTGAAAGAAATTTTACTTTATTATTCAAAGAAATGTGAAATCCTCAGCAACATACCAATCGGAATGATTGGAGTAGCTGATAATTGAATAAGCCTCTTGTTCAGTTTTTTCGCAGCAAAGTTATACTTAGCATAGCTTGAGTCGCCAAGTCCAACGCATGCAAACTTTAAACCTTGCAATGAATTTGTGGGTAGACTTTTCCGGAGCAAAAATTTCCAAAATTTTTTCATGTTATCTGGTTCATCTCCTTGACCAGTTGTGGCAGCTACAAAGACCACAAGCTGTTCGTTGATGAGATTTTCAATTTTGTAGTCATTCATGCACATGACGGGACCAGTGAATGAAAAATCTTTTGATTGTCGCCATATTTGCTCAGCGACGTCTTTTGCTGTTCCTGTTTGACTTCCATAAAGAACCAAGAGACGCATGTTGCTATGAATATAAAAACTAATCATAAAAGCTTCACATTTTGTAAAATATTTTTGTGAACATTAAATGTCAGGTTAATTATTACAAGTTCACTCTATACACCCTCTGCTATAGTTTGACAGACACAGCTTTGAACACACCACTTCGAAATCAAATCTCTTTACGATTGAAAACATTCGAATTACGCCAGACATAAGTACAATACTATGTGTATTATATTCACGACACATAAAGAAGTATAAATTCGTTTTGGAAATTAAATTTAACTTACATCAATTTTTAATTACCCTAGTTTTGTTGACCACAGGATTTTGCTTAGCAAAGTTGAGCCAGCAGTAATCTACCAACTAGATAGAATCAAAACAATGGCAAATGTCATTTAATCAGCTGAATATTATTTGACGGAAACGTCAGGCAATCTTTGATTTCTACTACATTTCCATTCATTTTTCAGTCAGATACCAACAAGGTGCATTGATTTCTGCTTCATGGATCCAGTAATTTATTCTAAAAGCATTGTATATTTTTCAAAGCCTTAAAAAGTTTGAGTTTTCGAAGTAATCATGTTGAAAAACTAAAACCTCTTCTATAAGATCCATTCATATGTTTAAACGAGTCTATCTGCAAAGAGGTAATAGATCACTGCAACCACTGTCGGACGGCAACACCCATTTGATGCCTTTGTTGTTTTGACCTGTGCGCTGGCTAGTCCCCCCCCATTCAACAACACTTATCAAAACTCATCCTCTTCTTCATTCAATTGTAAAAATCAGCCGTGGCGTCGCAGAAAATCAGCTGTGCAGACATAAATACAAGTAATTAAATTACCTGCATTAATTGTTTACAGCCAACTAGCCAGCTCAGGTCACCCAAGAGCACAAATTTTTGGGCATATTACAAAGATTAAATCGAGTCTCATAATTCAAGGCTACGAAGAAACTTGTGTTTTATCAAAAGAATAACAGTAAGCCAAGGGATATTTTTTTTTTGTGTTTTGCATCTAAAAAGGGAGTGTGTAGCTGGGAAAGAGAGGAAAAAGAAAATTGAAATAAAAATGTCGGAAATAAAATCAATGGAACACGCCACGCTTAAAGTGCCCTACGAGGTGCTGAACAAAAAATTTCGAGTGGCCCAGAAAACCCTCGATCGGGAAGTGGACCAAACGCTTAGTGCCACAAAGGAAGTGGAAAGAAGTATGAAGGGACCAAACCCGACCATTGCTGAGATCAGTAAACTTGTTGGTGGTGTAGTGGAGCGACTGCAGGTGCTGAAAAGAAAGGCAGATGAAAGCATTTTGGATGAATTGGCTGCCAGCTACGTATGCAAGCGAAGGCTAGAACATTTGAAGGCGAATGCATCGTCTGACACGAAGACCAGCTACGAAATGTATCAGGCATCTGTGGACCAATGGAAGAGGGTAAGCAGGGCTCTTCTTCTTCTACAATGATATAAAAAAATCATAACATATTTATTGCCCAAACAGATTCGCATGGATCGGATGGTTATTGAACATCTATTACGAATGGGCTATTATGAGACTGCGGAGAAATTAGCTGACAGAAGTGATATTAGACATTTGACCAATTTAGGTAAGAATATTGAGAACCGTTTGTGTATCGATCGGGCGGAAGGGAAATTATTTCAAGTAGTGTGTGAGGAAGAAATTATTTTTATTATTACACACGCTCTGCCTGGAGTTGAGTCAAAATGATATTAACTGCAAACAATGTTATCGCGTCGCAGACTTTGTCCAAAAGTCTGCTATTGGCCTTCAATTTTCAAGAGCAAACACAGCGTGGATGCACTGACGTAGCAAGTTATCTACATTTTTGTGTGTTTATTTTCGTTTTTGTGGCGAGGCGTCTTGTGTGATGTGACTGCTCTTTCTGATGTTTCATCTAAATACAACCAGAGGGACCCAAAAAGCTAAGAGTTCTGTCTACAATTGACAAATTTCACCTCTGCATTTATATTGCAGATATTTTTCAGACATCGCGTGAAGTCGAAGAGGATTTGGCTAACCACCGAACTGCGAAATGTGTACTCTGGTGCAATGACAACAAATCCAAGCTTCGTAAAATCAATTCAAACATTGAGTTTCAATTGCGTGTCCAAGAGTTTGTAGAGTACATTCGATCCAACAACCGAACAGAGGCCGTTCGACATGCCCGAAAGTATTTTCCAGCATTCGAGAAAACTCAATTAAGCGAAATTTGCAAGTGCATGGCATTATTGGCCTATCAACCAGATACTCGTGAGTAAATATCAATATATTTAAATTCCTTGAATTGTTTAATTTTTTACTTACCTCTAGAAATCGAGCGTTATAAAAGTTTATTTGATATGAATCGCTGGGATACATTAGTATTACATTTTCGAAATGAAAACTATAGATTGTTCCAGCTTTCGCTACAATCGCTTTTGAGTGTTGCAGTCCAGGTAAGTGTGTGAAATATTAATGAATCTAGGCTGCCTGGTGTGCTTTCACTTCATTATCATTCATAAGGCCGGTTTGTCAGCGCTGAAGACTGCTCAATGTTATTCACCGACATGCAAAAATCTAAACTGCCCCGTGTGTCAGGAAGATTTCAACCAAATTGCAATGACGTTGCCATTTTCACACTGTGTACAAAGTCGACTCTTCTGCAGGTAAACTTCCGTCAGGAAGATAAATGCACAATCGAAACTCTAAATCGCATCTTTTTTGCAGAATTACTGAGATGCCATTGAACGAGCACAATCAGCCTATGATGCTTCCAAACGGTCAGATCTATGGTCAATTGGTAAGCATATAAACTTTTTATCCCAGTTTCCGGTAATATTTACGATTTTTTGCTTGCAGGCAATACCACGGATAACAGACGAGAACGGCACAGTCATATGTCCTGTGACCAAAGCTAAATTTTCGAACCCGAAAATCGAGAAGGTGTTCTTCATGTAAACTCTATACACTAGCATGCTGGAACACATATCCTATACTACACATTTAAATTTATTTTTTTGTTTTATAAGAACACTTGCGTTATACTTTAAATTTTAAGTTCAACTTCTTTAATTACGTTTAAGAAGACCACAAACATTGGATTGTTGGCTAGGAATATACTTTATTTTCATTTGATTTTGAAATTGTATACTCGTATAACTTTTTGCGCTATACATATGTATAAATACGTATATTTTGTATCTATGTATGTATAAATATGTACGAAGAATTCATAAACAAAATGAATTACTGCTACCTATGTATGTATAACTTCACTGAAGTACTACCGATATGAAATAAATACAGAATTATATTTGCGAGTAGATTATGCATTTATTTCTACTTAACGATTTTTGGAACACCTGTCTTCACTATCACTAGAATTGTGGTTATGACTGAAATTAAGTGACCTATCTCACTTTGTCGTCTGCGTGAGAAGACTGCTTGTGGCCTTCGATATTGAGTGTAGAATTCCTCGAATTGATTTTTCTATTGATACACATTTTAACATAACACACAAACACGATTCCAAATTTACTTGAACGAATATTTGTCAGCAAGTATTGGGGAAGTATTTTTTTAAATATTTAGAAACTATACAGAGATGGTTTGGATTTTATACGATTTAATCAAGCGTTAAGACATAAGCATAATTTATGGATCTAACCTTTTTTGAGTCCTTAAAAACTATGCAAATTAACCCTTATTTTATTCTTACAGTATTAAATTAATTAGCGCTTGTGCAAGAGCATACCTTTTCACAACTTCTGCTAGGCAACAGATATGACCTATGTAGACCATGGAATTTGCCGAACTGATGTGATTTTTGTTGGACTTTTAAGCCAAAAAAAAATGGGGCCCTCAAAGCCGTATCGAATTAATATTCATCATAACTATTCATTCACAAAAGAAAGGTGTTGATGATCCGCTATATGATTGCATTGCCACGAAAATGTTTAGCTAACAAACTGTGACATATGTCCTAGTTTTTGTTCCTACAATAAACCACGTCTTAGTCCAGTCTTACTTTAATTCAAATTGCCAGTTCAAAGCCCGCCCACATCCCAAATTCGGTTCTCTTCTCTGTCTCTCTCCGAACGATTAAAATCGTACTCCATTCTCGGTAGCAGATGCCTTTCCAATGACGGATCCTATTCCCTGAAGATTTTCAGTTCATTTTTATTATTTTAGATGCAGATGCAGTTTTTTCTCAGTTAACCATCAATAAATACGCCTTGCAATTTGTAAATTACTGACAGCAATCGAGATTGTTTTGAGCTTCTAACATATAACGTACTATTTTTTTAACTGCTTCAAGGGATTTGTATGCAATTGTTAAAAATGTATTTATTCCAATCACTTCCAAAGTAACAGACCCAACCCGTCCGTCAATTCACATCAGGATTTTAAGTGAAACGGTTTATGCAGTTGGTCGCGGAATAAGCGTTCGGATTGGATGTGAATTGTTGAAGGAAGTACAATTCGACAGACGCATGCAACTGGTCTAATACACATGATTAGTTTTCGGCAATACTGAAAGAAGATCATTCTGAAAGCAATTAAACAACTGTGTCGAGTATTTGTGTATATTTATTTCGTAAAATGTTATATTCTCATAAAATTCCACGGCCTCTTCAAACAGTTGCACATGAATATTTGGTATTTACAAATGCATTTGTTTCATAAATATAAAATTCAATAAAAACAATTCTTGGATTATCGTTATTATCGTATTTCACTGTTGTAGCGATAGAAAATTAATATAAAAATCGGCTCCTCATGACAAAGAAAAAAACCTCATTTACTTGTACCCTTCATTGATTAAAATTCACAAAATATTTTGTTTACTTTTACTGTTAACAATTAGGATTATTGTCGTTGTTTAAATGTGAGCTTCAGTTGAACACATTTTCTTCACTTAAATTCCTCTGTACTTTGTGACAAATTGTTTATGTTTTTTATTATTATTTTTTACGCACTTTAGATTGGTTCTTGATGGCAGCGCCTTGGTTAGGTTAAGATTAATTGTATATCAATTAGCTATTAGTAAATGTATTTAGTTTTAGGAAAAGATGAACAAGTAAGTTTGTGTTTTAGATTGTATAAAGAGTTTTACTTAAAGCCATCATTCAAAAGACTTAGGTTTATTTTTTGTTTTTGTCATAGGAAAAAATATTGCTCCTTTTAGAATTTTCATTGATTGTTCTAACTACATTTTATAGTGTTTTCTTAGTTTCCAAAACTACCTATTTAAACTGCATTGGATCAAAGTAGGTAAGATATTGTATTTCTTAGACATATTTCTTATAAGCGTTTAATAAACAAGCGTGATTGATTTCTGCAATAGAAATGATTAAGTTTACAGATTGATGATGCGTCATTTTTATTTTTGCTGTAAGTTAGGCACGATTTTTAATTAATAAATGTTTTTTCCAATCGTGATTTGGGAAATATCCTCTTTCAAAATAATTAATTTTAAAATTTGTTATAAAAGACTTGAGCATGATTTTAATATCCGAAAGAAGAACCCATTAACAGAATACATTGAATTTGAACTAATCAGATATGGTAACTATATTTATTTAAAGCTTCATAACGGCTGAACCATTAAGCTAATCCTTAAAGGGGAAGGTTCGATAACGAGTTCTATAGGCTGTTCGGCCGTATGTACCATACCAAGCGACTACAATGTTAACCAAAGCCGTATCATGTAGAAAGTATGCATGTTTTTGACAGAGTTTCATAACGCCTG
Source organism: Eristalinus aeneus (assembly GCA_955652365.1). Classification (NCBI taxonomy): domain Eukaryota; kingdom Metazoa; phylum Arthropoda; class Insecta; order Diptera; family Syrphidae; genus Eristalinus; species Eristalinus aeneus. Next base: position 96,152,680 of record OY019130.1, on the reverse strand, counting down.
AACCTTTAAGCTAATCCTTAAATGAGAAGGTGCGATAACTAAGCCCCTACAATGCTAACCCTTTGAATTTTCAGTAGTAAGGTTTCTATAAAATCGTATCCCGTGCAAGCTAGAGTAAACTTTGTTAAAATATTGTAATATAAAATAGATAGATAGATAGGTAGATAATATAATAAATATATCTACGTATCTATCTACAATGTTAACCCAAGCCGCACCATGTAAATGTATGCATGTTTTTGACAACTCATACTAAGCTATTTTGTTTGCAAAATAGGACCTTTACTAACTGGAGGGGCATGTTGGTTGGGGCTTCATTTCTAAAACAAACAAACTTTTAGATTTCTGACCTACTAAATTGACGATTGTGTAAAGATGTTCCCTAAAGCAAACGAAAGAACAACGAGCTTCAAATTCAAATCAGGCATGCAGCATGCAGGTCAATGTAAGAAATCTGTAGAGCAGAAAGATCTTCAGAACTATTTTCATAATGTTTTATATGGGGGAGCGAATGTAGGAAAAGCCAGTTCATTCGCCAAATTTATTTTCTATGTCTTTTACCCCCATTTTTGGCAAATAACTGTCGTGGACAGTAAAATTATTTTTTCTCTGTTTCTGTCATCGTTTTTCCTGTTATATGGTATTCTCTCAAGAGACTATATTGGGACCGAAACTCTTCAATGTCCAAAAAATTGCAAAAGTTTCTCACTACCTCGATGTAACAGGTGGTAAGAGCACAAGCTACTCCATCACAGCTTTAGAGTCGCTTATTATTATACAGTTAGTTACCTTTATTTGCGGTATACAATTCTTTAAAAGCAAACAATTTGCACAAAGTTTCTAGTTAAGAAAGCTTGTCTAATAGTGTTCCAAGTAAAATGTTCAGACGGAAAGATGCTGGGAGGTGCACTAAGCCCCAAAGTTTTTATACCAATGAGGTTAAAGCTTCCTAACTTTTCTTAACTCTGACGCTAGAAAACACATTTCAGGTGGCCAAATCTCATCAACCAAAACCATAGATCGAAGAACTGTTATGTTGCTCCAATTCACAATAATACCTTCGCATTATCGCTGGAAACAATGCATTCAAACACAATCACAGCAAATGTCTTAAGCTTTACTAAAGTATAAACTGCATAACTGATACAACAATGAATATAGAAATGTAAGGTAAACATTTCCTAAATCACTTGACAATTAATGTTGTTACTTCTTCTTATTCTTTCTGTAATATTCGTATATGAACGTGAGAACAAGAATATAAATTTGTTTGATTCTAAAATATTGTTAAATATGTTAAATGTGTTGAAAAAATTTAGAAAAAATTTTATAAAGTTCCTCATAAATGGATATGATGAGTAGAAACTGATGAAATATTGTGGAGCTGGAAAAAAAACTTGTGAATATTTAAGAGAAACCACGCTAAGTTTATTTCTTCGATTTCTTATATTTAAATATTCACATGGTTTTTTTCCAGCTCCATAAGATTTCATCAGGTTATTGGCACAAGCAGGCAGACATAAGGGAGATTGGATAAAATAGCAGACAGCATATAAAAGTTGCCGGGAAGAGATAATTTCCACCAATAAAAATGCACCGTGGAGCACGCCATTAAGCTGCAAAGTATTTGGATGTCCGTGGTTGGAACGGAGACGGACGATGTCATCAAGGAGAAGGCCATGTCTAGACTCGTTCTGTATATAACTCCAAATTTATAGAGAGTATACATTCAACAGCAAGAGAAATTTGGGAAAAATTTTAAGCAACATATAAAGATTTCGGTTTGACGAGACGCTGCGGTTTGTTACGGAAGTTAACAACAATATAAATTGTCAACTGTATAAACATCGGAGAGTACGTCGATATCATCATCGACACCTCACAGAAGCTAAATGAAATTGAAGAAATTTAAACGAAGAATGGGTTGGCAGTCTGTTGCTGAGCGGTTTACCAGAGCGTCTTGAACCGATGATTATGGCGATTTAGAGCGGTGGTTTAAAAATAACTGGCGATTCAATAAAGATGAAGTTGCTGCAGGATTGGATTGTGATAGCTTCACAAGATTACATCAGAAACATTGACGCACGACAGTGTCTAGATACGAATACGTATTTGTACAAATGAAATTTAAGCTCTCTTATAAGTAAAATAATTACGTTTTTAGCACGAAACACAACTTCAGCACAATTACATAATAATAATTTAATAATCAGTCCTTTTTTATAAGTTTAATTCTATTTGCCTTTTAAGTGATATCAAAAGATTTTACATCAAAAGCGGAAGTAAAATAACAAGTTCAAGCAATACTGCAGGGAAAGTAGAATGACCCAAGTTATGCTTTTGCGTTTGTTCAAAAGTATTTGTTTTTATAAATTGAACAAATTGATTGAAAGATTCTGTGAACAAGTTAACCTGGGTCAACTATTTATCGCACCTCACCCTCGAGTCAGACTTGCCAATCGTTGGGTTATTTAATACTTATTATCTACGGAATCTATTACATCGAATAGAATTGACTGCTTTCATTGCGTGTAGTTTATGTACATACATGATATAGATACACTCGCAAGGTTTTGTTTTCCAGAGTGTCAAAATGAAAGGCCCGATGTCCGTCAAATGACCGTGCATAAGCGGGCGTCCCTTCAAACAAAAACAGGGTAAGCCTGTTTGTACCGAACATGCCGTTGAACAGAGTCCTGCTTTTATTTCGGATATTTTCGGACAACAAAAAAATGGCCAAAGCTCAACTTAAACTTTCAATCGCCCAATACTCTGATTTAAAACTGGTAACTGATATCGAGGAGTGCCTAACCTTAAAAAAAAATACCTTATACCCTTAATAGAAAATTACAAGTTAATTTTGATTTATTCCCGCGTTATGCATTCAAAGATCCCTTTTAAAATCATTAAATACATATTGATATAAATATTTGTATATATGAGTTTAAATTTTCATTCAAGTTAGTGATTGTTTTGAACGTTACTTTCGTTTAACCTATAAATCGTTATATATATTCATGTATATTCTGTAGTTTAAATATAAGTTTTCAATGCGTAACAAGCTAACAAATATAAGATTGTAACAATTACCTATTTACTTCGTCGTTTCCCGTTTTATGTTTCTCATGTTAAATAACAAATATGAAATACTTTTGCAACAACAAATTTTCATTAAACTATCTTAAGATTATATTTCTTGGTGTTAATATTTTATTTTATTTTTATTTTATATTAGTTATTTAATTTTTATATTGTTGGACTTGCTATGATTTTTTTTTTTTTTTTTAAGTGTACCTGCAAGAGGATGGATAGCGATTGTAGTTATTTTTCCTGTAACTATATATGAGATGGTTATTTATAATGCAGTGTCATTGGAACACATTGTATTTTTATAGTATTTAAAAAATAATTGGAACAAAAAATAAAGGAAATGGATCAGTATTCGTGTTGCAGCTCTATATATATTGTATATTAAAAATGAATAGACAGAAAAAACAAATAATTTATGTTCAGTAGTGTTTTAGGGTAATTCAAAAGTTGCAATTGTTAAAGTAAAATACGACGATAATTGTTTTGGTATAAACGAAATAATATGAAATTTTCTTTAAAGAAAAAACCGTTGAATATACATAACCATTATTCGAATCCCGACGCATGAAAAAGCAGGTTTAACATTAAACTTTGGGGCTCGACGAATGAATGACTTTTAATCGTCTGTCATTTGTTTTCGATATGGATAAATTTTTCTAGAGCTAACAACACTAGAAAAATAAAAAAATTTTTCCTATGCGGCTTCAGTCTTACTTTTGTAAGAAGTCACTTATAATGCCTACTGCGTGATTAATTGCGGGGAGTTGACGATAGGTCGTTCAGGAAATGAAATTTGTAACTGAAACCGTCTAATGTAATAAGGCTTTATTTTCAAAAGTGTTGGCTGCTAAAAAATGTTCGATACGGAATTACCTTCTGTTTAAATCAATGTTGATGGTAACGTTTTAGTCGTCCACTGTCTGATAAAGACCGTAGAATGAATAATTAACAATGTGATGCAATTTTATTTCAAATCACATTTGTAACCAAAATTGTATTGATTGTTTTGTGACCAAGGTAATACATTTAAAAGTGGCCATGGGGTTGCAATAGTTAAAGTGCTACACTTACATGCCAAAGGTCCCAGGTTAGTTTTTTTTTCACGACACCGGCTCTTTCAAGTTGGTCACAACACTCAAAAAGTATTGATTGTCTTTGAAAGAGCTTTATAAATGTTGTCGTAAGGAGTAGGAAAAAACTGCAAGTTCCTCTTGCACGTTAGAGAACAATAGACCCTGGTCTCCCAGGACTGTTGCGCATTCCACTTTGCCTACGTTTATGTATATACTCGTGTACACGAGTATGTCATTCATCAGCAGGGTATTTGAATGAAGCTTGAATAAGCACATGTCGCGTTGAACGTTAGTCTACTGCAGTACTGCGTTTATCTTATATTCTCATATCGTGTGAAATGACGACATTGTGTAACAGTTTCAAAAGCTGAATGGATGATTGAAATTTGTCATTCATTTTAATACGCAGGTATTGCTTTAATTCAAGGAGAGTTGGTATAATAAATGAGCATCCGTGTTTTCAAAATTATAAATTTATTAAACTTTTTATAAAAAAAAAACATTACAATGGAAGTATACAAAATTCGGGGAACGTAATAAATGTACATGAGATTAATAACTGAAAACAAACAAAGCCCTGCTCGTGAAGTGAAGAATATAAACATGAATGACAACATAGAAAAACCACGCATAATTAATTTAAAAGTTGAATAAGTCATTCGAAATAAAAACACTTTTACCTACGGGCAAAGAAAAATAGAAATATGCAGACCCTAAGCATGCATTATGAGAGTACGACTGCCCCATATCTGACCCGGACGACATCAAGAACAAAATAGCAACGAAAATTCTGAGAGAAATTTAACTGTGTAAGAATAAGTAGAAAATATTTTTTTTAACCAAATCCTGATATTCTGTGCAAAATCGTTACTCTCTCCAAGTTGTTTCTTTTCTGAGAATTTGTATTTCTTTTAGCACGAATCGTATTTTCTAACGGGCAACTTTTATAAAAAGAAAACAGTGAATGGTCAAACAATTCTGTAACAATCGTAGAAAGTGTAAATATTTTGTGTTTTTTAACGTTTTGTGTTATCTGAAATAATGAATTTATACGATCACGCAGTCAATTTTATAGTACATTACAAAAATAAACAAACCGTCAGTGTTTTGAGAAAAAGTACACACGTACAGTTTATATATATTGTAATTTTAGGAACTCAACATCAAACCAAAGAATTATTTCAAATCAACTTAGAATGTGTATTTTAAAACTTAAATAAAATAATATCGAAAACAAAATCGTGTTACACATAGAAAAATAATTATTAATAATCGCTTAACAATACATGGTTGAATTATGTCTTCAACCTAAAATAATTCCCATATATATAGCAGCAGGAGTACCTTCCACTGACAAATAAGAAAATATGCATATAAAACCATTATTCTATTATAAAATAAAAAATTTATGTTAAACATGATATAAAATAATTTAACAAGTTTTCGCATTACAAACTACCGATGAACCGTTTTGTACTTATATACAGAACATATGCATGTGTTATGTGGTCGTTAATCTCGTTCCAGTTTGAAATATATAATTTTTCGTATGTAGAAATGTATAAAACGTACTTAAAGAGTTCCATAGGAAATAGCTGCTATTGTTCTCTTGTCACGTTAACAGAAAACCAAGAACTATTTTTAACATTCGTTTTTGCGTTCAACTATTTACTCTAGGATGCAATGTATTTCTTTACGTAGTATTAGCTATTTTGCAGATAAAATTTCTTTAAGTTATGTCTGAATTTCGGCTGATTGTTTTCCTGTTGTTAGTTGCTTCTATTGCTTCACGTTGTTAACAGTGTTGCGTTTCATAATTAAAAATCAACATTCGTTACGACGAGTGGAAATACCATTGTAAAGATGATTCCTGAGAAGATACCAGTGATCAACATTGCGGCTGCGAACATTCCGGCTGTGACTTGATGTTTTTGGGCAACTGTCTGTGGTGTATACATCATGCCAAGCGAACTGAAAATAATAATAGTAAATAGTGTTAATTAAATAATTCATTTCCTCATTTCAATTCATTTAATGTTAACTTATTTATTTATTACTAAAGCAAAAGTTGCACACTTACCTAAGATAACCTGAGCTGAAAGACATTATGATGGCAATAATCCAGTAAACCCAGTCGCTGTCGATCAATACTGGTAAAATTCGAGTTACATTTTTAGGATGATAGTTACAGAATATAAACAATGGGATAAACAATAAACGTAATAGCACCGGATATACAAGATACTTGGGCTTCGGCTGAAATAGAAAAAAAAACATAAGACCAAAATTGAGAGTCGTCTTATTGACCTACCCATTGAACCCAAGAAGTAAGCAAACTTCCAAGCATAGCGAATAAGTTGAAGGTCAAAAAACACGTTATCGCAGTAAAATGACTTGAAGGAACAATAAAATCACCATCGACTTGTCGAACATCTAGATATGGAAAACAACAAAGAACTTTTTTTTAACCGCTCTCTGCATTAAACTTAAAATTTTACCTGAATGCACTGCGGGAAAAACGGATAAGGTTACAAAGAACACCATGAACACATTAAACAATTGTGGCCCGGCCTGTTTGAATACAGTCCAGTACGGTGTTTGTTCTTTTTCACCTTCGTCGATCTTATTCGACTCCTTCTGTCTCATTAATTCATTGTATCTGTAGAATCTCTGAAATAAAATTCATTATTGGGATAAGCAAATAGGACTAACGTTCATTTAATTCACTTACATTCAGTGGCAGTGCGAAATATGTATCAAAACAAACCAGTAGGACGAACATTGCTGTGATAAAATAGTAAATTGCAGCAGTTCTTTGAGAACTGAAAATCGCCGAACTACAAATTGAGATGACTGTTGCAAAAAGTCCACTTATGTTAGATCCTAAAACTACAGCTCCTGTGTATTTTATGGGTAGTGTTGCGACCATTCCGTACACGGTGTTTTGATAGACTCCATTGGCCACTAAAATGAATGATTGGAAATTCACATTTGCACTTTAAAACCGTATTTAATTTGCACTAATCTAATTGTTTGAATATATGGATTGGGATTTATTAAGTCGATTAAAATATACTTTAACTTACTGTTCAGAATTACAACACAGAGCATGGTTATCCAGAAGAACGCCCCAGGCCACTCTGAGGAGTCGCACATGGCCAGCACAATCGTAACGATAAAGACACAGATTTCAATTAAAATACTCCACACAATTCGTTTTGTAAGATCACCTCTGCAAAGTGCTCATTTTAAAATTAAAAATTCATGTTTTTGGAATAACGCAACAGAAACACTCACCCCAAATTAACAAAAACATTCAACCAATTGAAGCAGACATTCGGGATCTGTGAAGCAAAGCCTATGTATGCTAAAAAATTTGTCGCATAGTTCATGTCATCAGGATGTGCTGATTCCAATTTGAAGTCTACAAAGTACTGCAACAAAACACACATGCACAAACCTTGAATTTTGCATAAAGTCAAGAAAACTTACCCCTTTTGCTGTGATAAACATGTTCCAGGGCATAAGTGTTCCGAGGCCATGAAGCATAAACGTTAAAAATATTAGTTTATATTTGTCGTGTGGCGGGCTTATCTCCATTTGTGCCCTATCCATAGTCATCCCTGCAATGAATGTCGAATAAAATGTTGAAAAGCACAATCGATTAATCCAGTCATAGGTGGAGTATATTTTGTTTTGCTTGCTTAGCAATTATATTTTCAAGTTACGTCGGGGATTGAATTTCACTAATTTGCTGGTCTGCGCTTCTTACAAATCACACCTTGCAAGTGCATTGAATCAAACTCAATGGTATACGCCTAAAGCTAGCATGCGCTTTCTTTAACACAATGAGATTGTAGATATTCAATCTTAAAAATTAACAACCGATCATAGGTTTCGTGAACTTACTAATAAAAGATTTTGGAAGGTAAATTGTTTCCAATAGCTTGGACGACAACAGGCCGAAAACAAAAAAAATTAATGATATCAAAAAAATTATAAGAGCTACACAAAATGCGGGTATACCCCAATAGCACTAGACTATGATTACATGATGGATCTTATCCGCAGATGACGCTCCAATTGAATTTTGCAGATATTTTCAATTTGTTTCTGACTTCTCAATCGAGTAAGTGGAAAAAAATCTTAATGAAGCGTTTCACAATCCTACCCTATATGATCCTTTTGGAAGATTTTGACGAAGTTTTTCTATTTGGTTTGGTTTTGGTATTCACACAGCAAGGAATATTCGGAGAACCAAACTAATTTACAAGCGTGGCCATGATTGCGACATGTTTAATCCAAAAAGGAAACCTAGGAAGGTTTCGGTTCGACCACTTTTAAGTGGACACGAACGGACGCATGTTAACGTCTTCGTCTCGGAGTCATTGGGACAACGCAACAGAGGACGGCTTAGGTCTAGGCTTATATGGTGAACACAAGTGGAGAAGAAACTCAACAAACTTGGAGTCCGCAATTGGAGGCAGCTAGCGAAAGATCGTGGTGGCTAGAGAGGCAGGTCCACCCCGGACTGTAGCGCCACAAGAAGAAGAAGAACAACATTTTACACGCCGAAGGGTCTAGGTTCGATTCCCAGCTGAACCCTTCGAATTTTTTACGGCACCACCTCTTCCGAGCTGCTGACAACACTCAAAGAGTAATAACTGTCTAAGAAAGCTTCTCAAATTTCGCCGTTCGGAGTCGGCAAAAAACTGTAGGTCCCTTCTACTTCGTGAGAGAACAATAGCGCGCACAACACGAGTAGTTTATGAGCAAGCTAGGCCGTGGTCCCCCCCATGGTTATGATGTCCTAGTTTTGTTGCACACATAGTTTCAACAAAATCCCAATACAGTAAGCCAACTAGAATGAGGTTTGAAGAAGAAGCTCAAGGCAGCAAGGATCCCCAAATATTTTTTTTTACATTTGGTACGCGCTTAATTGATAATTTCGTACCCTAAAGTGATCTGGATTAGGTCACAGCACGTGACGAAGATATAGAGGAAGAGAGGAAAAGGAGGTATCGCTGCACATTGGCTTCCATCTAAAACAAACAGTTGCCTCACTATACCTTACTTGCCTTTGTACTAATGTGATCGAACCTTCGAAAGAGTTAAAAAATTAAAGATGAATATGGTTCCAACCTTCGCTTACAAGTCTTTAAGATTGCTGGTCAAAAAAGAGTTTGATTATTGGATTTAAACAATCTTATTACATCCTCCAAATTCTTTGCCTAATTTGATCCTCGTCTTTGAGACTTTTTATCGAGACATTTACAATTTATTTTTAACAGAACGCAATATTTCTTTATTATCTTAAGAAGAAAAATGGGAGCTGTAATCTAATGAGACCGCTTTGATGTCCAAAACTTGCAGCTGTTCCTTAATAAAACAGCAATCATTTCCATTAACAACATAATAACAAAGATTGAAGAGAGGTTACTAATTTTCTTTGTTTGAATAGCTTTTAAATTCATATTATCAGTCAAAAAAAATCGCAACCTTAAACCATACATGCATTTAGAGATATACGTCTGTCTTAATCAAAACCGGGATATAGTCTTGATCAAACGTATGCTATTCTTTCCGATGCAGCAATACTTTGCCTGCAGCACACTCATCAAGCACATTGACTCCTCATTTCGTCTGTAAGTGATTTCAATGTCCTTAAGGGTTGAAAATTGAATGAATTCACCCGACACGACAGCACTTTCTGTGTTAATTCATTAAATTAAACTGAAGGAAATTGAATCATGTGAAATCTTTATATTTTTCAACATATGCATATTTTGTTGGTTGTCGATTACCAACAAAATGATAAAGATCTGAAAACCGATCTTCATAATCGAAACAGTCTATGTTTAACGACTCACAAGTGATATTTCTGTGCCTCATAAATGTGAACAATTCAATAAGTCAAATTTTCAATTCAGATTCACTCTCAAGTTGATGACATACAACAATCATATCTGAAAAATAATATTATGTGAAAGATGATAAATTCTATAATAACAAGGAAAACAGGAATAAATGTTTCGAGTTTTTAGAATTTTTAGCGTAAATAACTTATTCCAGGAGAGTGTAATTGAAAAACCCTCCAGCAAAATGATGTTCAAAAACATAACCTTCATACCAGCCAAAGTATTAACAATTTCATGAAAATATTGCCGGAAATATTAAGTTCCAAAGATATTTTTATTACTGAAAATTGTTGAACCAATAATTTCTTGAATCTTTATAGACTTGCGTCTAACAGTGCGGGAGTTAAAATTGTGCAAAATTTTCTCTCGGTTGTTTTTTTTTTTTTTTTGTTTGGAGGTTGGGATATACTGCACTGGAGCGCTCAGACTTAAGTACTAGTCCATCGTACTCTCTCTGCTTATCGAAAGCATTAAGATCAGTACACATCCTTTAAGTAACTCATCGTCATTTGTAACTTTATTTGTAAACATAGGTAGTGTGCGCATGCACTTATGACAAAAGCCGAGTGGAAATAACCTCACAATTGTTTGATTTGATTTCCTAACACCATTTTAACTGTTAAGATCTGTTATTCCAAGAGCTTCCGTTAACGTGTAAATAGAAATATATGAACACACACACCGTGTGCCTGCGCACACTGAGCCTCATTCGCAGAACGTGTGCTTACATATTAATGGAACAACTTGATTGTGCGTTTAAAGGAGCGGTCATAAGTCATTGCCAAATATTCGCAGAATTTCGAATAAGAAAAAGAGAAATATTGAACAGTTCAAGGCATAACATGATGCTCAAACTGTCGTGGGCATTCCGATTTTGCTTTAAGCAGAGCTGGCTTTTGTATAAATTGATTGAATTTATTCCGGTAAGACAGACATTTAGAAATTCAAATTTACTATCGTTGAAAACTGATGTATTTTTGCAGACTTAAGGGTTCTACTTTAAACTGTACGATTTTTTCGGAACCTTATGAGAACTCAGTATGCACTTCATAGTAGAACTTAAAACAATTCAATACAATTTCCAATAAAATCGATAAATAATTACAGAACCAACAAATTTATATATCGTTCACAGGAAACAGGTAACAGAACAATTACTCTTAGCCGCATGCAGTTGCATTCTTAATGAATATATTTTTTCCACACCCAGGAAAGAAAGTGCTCAAGTTGTTAGACCTTCTCGATGTTAAATCTTAAACAGATAAAATAAGAGTGAAATTAAGCGAATTCTGCACATGTTTTCTCAACGTTGAACCGCATACTGTTTTGGCATCTCTTTTTATTGATTGTCCTATCTATACAACGCTCAATTTTGCTGTCAAGTACTCTGCACGTTCTGACAACCGTCTCATGATTGCATGCAAATTTCACAGAACACGGTTACAGTTCTAAATTTTGTACAATTCAAAGTTCATTTACAAATTCGCTAAGGAATAAATACCAATCATCTTTGCACCACAACATTGCTCTGAGGGGTTGAATACTCGAAAGAAAATAAACGACAAAACATCCAGCAGTGCACGCACCGCGTGCGTATAAAGAATACAATTTCTTTGTATTGGATCATGAAATCATGCCAATTTTCTCTAAGCACTTACTTGGTGTACACAAGTGTACTTTCACGCACCGAAACAAGTTATTCATTCCACTCATTATGCAGTCCTCGTGTGAAAACAAACTCTTTCGCTAACTGCTTAGAAGTTCGTGGAGTTTGAAATTTAGCTCGATTTAACAAGGAAAATGAAGTTACATTCAAAGAGCGAAAATATGAATTTTAAATTACTGGAAAACAATATTATCGTTTGAACAAAGAACGCGCACAAGACAGAATTCCATTGGATTCCGTAACCCACAACACCACTGGAGTTATTTGCCGTCTAACCAACTAACCAACGCAGAAGGATGATTATATTCGCTTTGGCTGGTTTTCTGCCTTTCTTTATACTCTCCTTTCGTGTAGAGATCTGCGGTCGGTATCGAGGCTTTGCAAATAAAGTGTGTCCATGTGATGCACAATCTATATTGCTTCGACGATATAGTGAATTTAATCGCGTGTTGCAGTGGCAGAAAAAATGAAGAATTATTCCTGCGGTGAGCCTTGAAGGGTTTCTATTAACTCAATGATACATTCGATAGAATTTAAACAGGACAGTGTGTTCGTCAAGAAAGCGGTAACTAGCCAGGTAAGCAACTAGGCATAATGAAGGATGTGAGGGTCAATAGCATATTACTTCATGTATCATCAATTATAACGTGGAGCTCGACAGTTTTGATTGTTTTCTATAACACACGATTTGCTTTTCATTATGACAGCGATCAACAAACAGGCACTCTGTTTAAAAAAAAAAACCAAATTCAGCTTGATTACCCGTTAATTTGGTACAGAATGCGGTTGAACTTTTGAAACAAATTAGGAAACACTTCTTTCTTAAACTACAGAATAACTGCCCATTTGCGATCACATTGGAACTGTTTGAAATGTGAACTGTTATTGAAATGTTATGGTTACCTCGAAACGTTTTTACGAAACAGAAATGCATTTAAGGATTTGACTATAAATTTTCCATAGCTGCAAACCATTCGTGGTGAACTCCGACAAGATTTTTGAAGGTAATGCAGTTCACATAGCAAAGACACATCACACTCAACATCAAGCGATTTATTGCCTACTTTAGGGCACACGTGTTTATGACTAAACCTGGTATATTTCATGGTAGCGTAATCGTACATAAACAACAAACACTTTAGGAAGCCTAACACAAGGCGTTCTTGTTTTCTGTACATCATTTATTGCATGATATTTATCGAGTACGGGAACTAGCTTCAAGCCTCTTTTGTGCGTTTGTTTGGAAACTGAAGTGAATCGGTCAATGGCCACACGTTAATAATAATAATAATTGTTTGACGCGACAGTCCACAGAGGAACCAGGGCCTAGCTTGCTCATCAACTGCTCGTGTTGTGCGCGCTACTGTTCCTCACGAGTAGAAGGGACCTACAGTTTTTTGCCGACTCCGAACGGCGAAATTTGAAAAGCTTTCTTAGACAGTTATTACTTTTTGAGTGTTGTCAGCAACTCGAAAGAGGTGGTGCCGTGAAATATTAGAAAAATTGGTGTTGAACTGGGAGTCGAACCTAGAACCTTCGGCGTGTGAGCGTCGCACTCTACCCACTACGCCACGGCGACTTCGCTTCGCAGAATCGATACATGTAAATTTGTTCAGGAATGAAGCAAGAAAATGTCCCTGATGATCATTTCTGCACACGCTTTTGAACTGAAAAGACCGATATTCTCTTCTTTGTGCGAAAATACGGAAAACATGCGAAAACAGACTACTTTGTCAACGAAAATGCTCATAATGAAGCTATTTTTTTTTTCTTTTAAATAAACTGTCATTGACTTGGCAGTTTATTTAAAAAATTGACAAAAGCTATATATTTTGCTCACCAACTACTCGTGTTGTGCGCGCTACTGTTCTCTCACGAGTAGAAGCGATCTACAGTTTTTTGTCGACTCTGAACGAGAAAATTTGAGAACCTTTTTTGTGGGACAGTTATTACTCTTTGAGTGTTGTCAGCAGCTCAAAAGAGGTGGTACCGTGAAAAATTCGAAAAATTCGTGTTGAGCTTGGTGAGCGTCGCACTCTACCCACTACGACACGGCAGCCATAAAGGATATCTGTTACCATTGATTTAAGTTAATGGGCTTTTGGCAACGGATAATCGTTCACTTCCAATATAAGCCGCTATTAGGACTACTACTTCTGCTGCTAGCAAAACTACTAGAAAACTATTGCTCAAGCTGCGGCTTAAAATGAAATTGTTGGGGAAAATGGAACCTGAACAAAACAGGAACTGGCATGGAATTGGACAAAAACAGGAATTGAGATTGAGACTAAGATCAAGATTCTGGTAACACCAAGGTTTAATAGGGATATGACAATATACCATTAGGCATTAAGTCTCATTGCAAACAAAGCTCAATAGATATAAGTTTTGTAAGTTGGACTTAATAACAACTTAGTAAGAAAGATCAACGGCAAACATTTTGGTCTTACACGGCAGGGAATGGGAGAGATACAAACTAAATATAGTATAATATCTGATAATTTTTGAATTGTAGATGTGTTGTTTTTCTCCTTTTACTATGATAATCAACTCGCGTGTTTATAGTCTATAGTCTAAACAACAAGGTGAGATGTTGCGAGAATCGAATCGACACGATGCAATATCAGTTTAACATTATTTTCATTTCATCCCATTTCATTCCACAATTAACGGGAATTGCTAGTAATATTGCCCAACCAAATCGAATATTCTTTAGCACTTACCTTTGAGATTAAGCTCATCATTTGGCAGGTTCCTTGCCTCCCATGATGGTGTAAGGGAAACAGGTTTGTTTCGTTCCGAAAGGAACGGCGATCTTTCACTGTTCTCATTTGTGTCTGTAACGATAAAACAAAAAGAAATATATTAAAGCAAATTTTTTTCTCATGCATTTTATTGTAAGATTTTAAACAGGAGTGACCACTTGCGTATCGCATCTACAAATACGCGATAAAATCATTTTTTATCTTTACCATTGGAACCAAACTCAATCATAATAATTCGCCTCAAATCAAATCCTAATCGGTAGTATACGCGCACCATTTTATCACTATCATATGAGATATGAGCTTTATACAAAATTTTCAATCTCTAATTGGTAACTGATTTCAGTTTGGATTTAGCTAATCAAACCGAACGTGTAGGCACCTAGCGCTTGTTTTTACTCACGACCTAAGCGTATACTGGTTCAGCGATTCATCTTAAACAAGAAGGGGGATGCTTATTATTTAGCAGAAAAATAAAAGTACTCTGGGTGTTTAAGATAACAGATATGAGCAATTTAAGAGTCAGCTGTGTGTTTCTTTTAGCAACTCTCCCAGATGTACAGATAAGAACATGAGGAAAAGAAATAAAAGTAATTTTTTTGGCTCCGATTTCAAGGACAAGTCGGGTTATTCTTTGAAGACTATAAGGAAATTATGTCATAAGCACATGGCCACAAATATAATAACTGAAATGGTTGAAAAGGAATCAGAAACCAACAGTAATTAATCCAATGAATTTATAACATGACCTATGATCTGATCACATTTTGATTCCAACTGTCGAATGATCAAATTATTATCAATGAAGTCATCTCAAATCCGATGATACTCGCGAGGTCCCGCAAGTGATAGTGGAACGTCGTACGTAGTCACTTTCCGTTTTTTTAATTGTATAAATAAACAACATATACTCACTTTTGATAATTTGTGGAAGTGGCTTCTGCCCTAAGAGCTGTTGCTGCTCCCTGTTCGACATATTCAAAATTCTGAAAGAGAAAAACAAAACATGCATATGTATAATTTCAATTAACACATAAAATTCGCTGTTAAGCTCACATGACAGTACTCTGTGAGAAATACGTAGCACCTGTCTGTGACTACAGGAATGATGTCAAAGCAAGAACAAAATACAACTAGTTCAACTCAATTAGATTAGCAACCCGCAGACATATGTATGTTCATAAATCTGATAAACGAACTAAATAGGAACTGATTAGGGGGCAGATATTGTATCTCCCATCATGTCCCGTCATTATGAAAGCACTCACCGAGAATTCCAATAAATAAACTTGATTCTCAACAACTTTACTATGATCTTTTTTGATTTCAAACATGCTAAAATAAATTGTTTTGCTTTTTCAAGTTTTATGCAAAATAGCACAGAGATACTTTCATATTAACTTTTAATGCGACGAATGAACGTAATCCGAGACTGCAACTCGTCGAATGGGACGAAGAGAGGAACAAGCGATACATCGTTTTCAATTGATAGCCGAGCGCTAATAAATAGCTCAGCTTCTGAGACTGGAAAGGGTGGAACACAGTATGTAGATTAAATTAGACCGCGCTGGCAGCAATTTTTCGCATTGCTATCCTGCCAATAAGTAATTGATCTTTAACCTTTTCTGACTGCAGAAGAATTACACTTTCATTGAGTCGATTTCTTATAGTGAGGGTATCGCAGACGAACAAAGATCGATTTAATTCTCGCTGTTGAGAAAGAAGTGTATTTTTTTTTTACTTCAAGCAGCTGAGTTTCTGTAGTTGGATTTACATAAATTAATTAGCATTGTTGTTACATTCAATCTGATTTGAATGATGCCAATTGCGAACTTGTTTGGCATTACAAAAGCATTGTACTTAGAAAAGATATTAGAAGTATAAACTAAACAAACTAGACAGACAAACGATTTACCGCCTCTAGGAGGAAGATGTTGTAAGTGTCACACCATTGATAAACATGTTTGCAATCATGACTTTAGTTCTCAGAATGGTAAAATAACGTTAATTACGTTTGAAAATATTCCTCAGTAATACGTGCTGCGATTATAAAGGCGACACACCATGCACATATGCATTTCCTGCGAATACAGACGCACTTATCAATGGTTTAATGTAGTCGTAAACCGGTTCGAATAAGAACCTTACATATTCCAAATGCAGTTTTTCACGGTCTAAGCCTGAGATGTGGCCGATTTTTCTACCTTTGAGTGAAGCATTTTGGTTGGTATTTTAATTCTTATTCAAGAAGAAAGGAAGAAAAGGCATAACAGTAGACTCCGCCAACTGTCAAAGTGTCGTAGACGACAATTTTTCTGCTATGAGGGTCTCGGAATAACTTTTTCTTAATTTGAGAAAAAGACATGTAAAGATATCGACTCGCCACAGATGAAATAAAATACCTAGAACTAATGAACAAAAACTGCGAGTCTTCTTTAAAAAAAAAAAAAGGTTAAACGAGGTCGTAGGAAAATCCTTTACAGACAACCTGCTTAATAAATGAGGGAATAATTTATTAGCTCTGAAAGAAAGATTTTATTTATTGTCCATGTATCCAATGCAATTTTTCCCGAACGCTCCTTATCGTTATTGGATTATTTTTTTACGCTTTTCGAATATATCCATTGGCAGAAGGAATAATATGTTCCAATCCTCTTTTTTATGTATATCATATTTATGTGTGTAAATGTGTGGATTGATTTCTCACACGCTAACTTTGGATATTGCTGTAACTTATTTGATTTATCATTACATAACATGTATTACGACACACTGTGAATTGGAATTTAGTTTACTCGTTTTATCCTTCGTTGCACAGCAAAGTGTACGCCGTGTACTTACTTTTGCTACTAACTGTATGGTATCGAAAAATAGTACTATCCCTTCAAGCACGATACTCGGGGATAAGTTCTGTAGATGTAAAAAAACAGAAGACTAACGATTGTCTCGTGTTACTGTTCATAGCTCTACTGTTGGGTTGAATAAACCACAACTAAGAGAATAAACCGATACATACGTCGCAATTCTTGTCTTTTCGTGTGACTCATGCAATAACTAGGGCGCCTAAATACGCTGGCAGAATAAGAGCCAATGCCAAAGATAATAGTTATCTAGAATAAATACACTGTATACCATCGTTCTAATATGAATAGTTTAGCTTTGCACAGTCCTTAATGTTTGTATCCGAAATACTATTATATTATTTAAGTAATTTTTTCTTTAGACAGCCCCCATTAAATGCAAACAAAAACGAACAGTTTCATTGGTTAACTGAGAGATAACAATAAATATAACCGGGGTGATAAGATTGGGAACATGCACATATATTTTATTTAAATTTCCGCTAAACACATTTTTTTTAGTTTCGACAGATAATGATAATAATAGTCAATTCACTTTGAAAATTGAGAGGTCTATTCATATCATGTGCTCATAACATACAGTCCTTTCAAAATGAATTAAATTTTGGGACTACTCTACGTAGGCACCAATTCACGACAATTGCAAGTGGTTGAGGTTATTGTCGTTTGACGCAAATGCGGAGTTAAATTACCGGAAGGCAAATGCCGCTTTACATCTGAAACCATTTAGTGCGAGTAAAACTGTAGCATAACTAACCAATTATTGAGGCCGAATAATTTCTGGGAAACATGTGCCGATCAGAAGCTATTCCAGTGGACGTATATATACATTCTTTCAAATTATTTTTAGACAACCAATCTTAGAAAAGCGCACGATGCTACGGAAATTGATAAAATTATAGCCGACAATTGTTTCTTTAAAAAACTGTCTTACAAATGACGTCATAGACTCTCATGAATAATATACATATACAGATTTCTCCCAAATCGAATGGGCGCTGAAGTTTTTGTCACTAATCGGAAGCTCATCCGCACTTTGTACGATTGAAAAAGAAGTGTTCATCACTTGCTAAAGTGCGGCACTTGCAAGCCATTCATTAACACATAAAGTGGGGGGCTTTGAGTATTTATGCACTAAGTCAAGCACCCATTGCTGAAAGGCACATTATAACCTCAACCTAAGGAGCTAATGCCACTTCAGAACTATGTACATATGTGAGGCAATAAATGAAAATCTTCCACGTGTTACTGCAATACTCACAATGGTATCACAGTGTTTAAATTTTTCGGACACATTGTCAATTCTTTAATTTTATTTATTAAATCGGCGGTCAAGTAATTCGGCAATTTAGAAGCGTCCCGGCTAGACGATGTAAACAAATCAATTTTTTCATCTTCTGCCATTAATCGATGAATAATTTAAGTGATAAATTGATCACACCGCATAGGTAATTTTACTACAAACGAACTCAAGTAACATGCGAAAGGGCAAAGCACACGCCACAGAGGAGCATCAAATCACCCATCCGCACAGAACGAATTGCCCGCTAGATTGGAATGACACTAATTCAATTAAGGCGCTGGACATATGCACCATGCAACATTGAACTAAGAATGATGTCCCTCTTATAGTTCATCTAGTGACACCATTGAAAATATGGTTGGTCACATTTGGGTGTCACCAATCAATTTTGCATAACATGCTATCATCAAATTCAAATTCATTTGAGGTTAACATAGAAAAAACGTAGAGCTTGTGACTATTTTTGGGAATTCCCATCCCATATTAGGACTTCCTCTGCACAAGTTTTTATTGAATTACACCGGTTTATTGGGGCACTTTCCAATTCCATATTCTTGGGTTTCTTGCTCACCTCTAATAAATTAATAGGTACAAAATTGTTAGCTGTTCACTTTATATCACTTCATACAGAAAAGCTGTGTATTTTACTTTAAAAAAATATAAACATGTGGCGACGGACACTTCCTACGGAGACACGACAAATGAAATGTTTTGGGCAGCTCTACTTCGCTCTTTGGAAGTAACCATCAAGTAGTGTGTGTTTGTGTACGGGAAAAGTTTGTCAAACTTACTACTACTATAACTAGAAACTGTTCGTGTATACGAAACTTTATTGTTGCGTGCAAAGAGAGCACACCCCAGGAGACTTGAGAGTATTCCTCATGTTGACCGATTTCGGCTTTAAAGATTTTTCCAAGCAACAGCGAACGTTAATAAGTTTTAGGTACGATATCATTACATGTAGGCGTTTTTGCTCAACGCGTTCTTTTACAATTTTGCATAATTCTCTTCACACTCTTTGGAATAAGAGATTTATGGTAGAAAGTGTGCGAAAATACTTTCGCGTTGATTAAGAGCGATGATGACATTTTTCAAAAATCAAGTAGTAGATGATTTCTGTTTTATTATTTGCCTTGTGACGGTTGGAAAAGACTTCATTGAGTATTTACACGTACCGGTTCTATAATCCTTTGAGAAGGATTTTTTTTATAATTTTTTGTTCAGTAAAAAATTTGGTGTCATAAAGCAAGTTTTATATATTTTGCCTCGTAGAATAATAGACAATGGATTTTCTCATCAGAAGACATTATTTTAAATAGTCAATGCAGTACTAAGAAAATACATTATTTTCTTCTTCCATAAGTAAAAATTAAAACATACTTACTCCCCTCAATATTTATACCATGCTCATATCCTATTGGTACACTGCAAATCACTTCAAAAACATTTATATCAGTATTAGCAGCACTTTGTAAGTTTTTCTGTTCCGAAGGTATAGCTGCAGCTATTATGCTCAATTATCCGGATCACATCAATGAATCGTGTTTTTTGTAAAACAGGGAATCTAGCTTATTGTTTCCAAATCAAAACAGACTTTGCTGGTGATATAGAAATTCGCTACTTCTGAAATATATTATATAAACGTTTGCAGAAGCCGATATATTTCATTAGCATTGATTTTTGCATCTTATGGATATAATTCAACAGAAATTATAAATTAATTCAAAATATGTAATGTCTTGGAATCCTAATGTTGCTATGGTGATACACTTAGAAAACTGTGCTATAAGATCACCACAACAATATTGACTGGTACAGGAAAGGTAAATAGCAGAATACAATGGTAAAATCATCTCTATGCATAGCTATGCATAGGAAAAATAAACCTTTATATATACAACATTTTTATATCTTTTCCATTGATACTTAGGGCAACTCGTACTGATTCAGCTTAAAATTGAATCGCTCAAAGTTGAATAAATGAAATATAAAATTCTATTAACGAAACAGTAGAATACTGAGAGACAAAGTTCCCAACTTGAATGTAGGGAATATAGGCACAAAATATTTCAAGTGATTTATTTGCTATAAATTATAGACTTACATTTTTAATGAAGGGTTATTATTGGCTTTTCCTTCAAATTAAAACTGTGATATATTACTTAAGAAATTATATTAAAATTTTAGTAATAGGGTAACATGACCGTATCTCTAAAAAATGTAAGATACACAAAAACTATTGTAACTTTTTTAAATAAATAAATAAATACTAGGTAGACTCAAATCTATAAAAATTATATATTTTGTGTTTGTTTCATTAAATAATGTATCAAGTCATAGGGTCTCAAATAACATATTTATAACCACTAAACAAGCAATACTTCCAAACACATCCCAAATTGTGTACTAATAGACATATTAACCAAAATACCATTCAGCACCTAAGAGTATACCTAACGAACATATGCCATTCTGTAAAATTTCATTCACTGAATGCTGCCGATTTGTGCATAATCGCGTCATTTCTGTACTAAAAAATTGTACGATTCCGCCATTTTGAAAGCTGTGAGTGGGGATTCATGTTTTAAAGAGACGCGTTACTTCTCAAAAATTCTCAAAAAATTTGATTTTCCACATCAAAAATCGAGAAAATACCCACAAAATAATCACAACAAAACAATTCTACGCCCTGTGTTGTTCGTAAAGTGTTTGTGTGCATTGAAAACGTCCAAATAAATCGCTTATTCAAAAAGAAAAAATCTTCCGAGAGAAAGAAAAAAAATAGAAATAAAATCAATTCGGATCGGACGGTGAGTGAAATTTTTTTTGTTCTCCGTCAATTCGGTGGAAATATAAGAATACACACACATTCATGGGCGCACGCATACACATATTACATTCATTTATCCAACTCTGAATTGGTGGAGTGTGTCGCGGTAGTGCGACAGAGACGGTATCGCCAATTGTGAATGGTGTGTGGCGCTGGTGTTCGTGTTCCCTTTGGCAGACATTTCGCAAAAATATATCGAAAACGAAAAAAGTACGAAAGCAATCATCGCCGACGAAAACTCGCCGAATGAAAATTTTTTCCTCTATTTTCTTCATAAAAAATTGAAATTTTAAAGTTGATTACTTCGCGCAGCAGAAACCCCTGTAAAAAAAATAATTTTTGGTCAATTGTGTGGCTGCTAAGCTCAGTGTTTTTGTGTTTTTCTGAATGTGGTGATTTGTTTTTTCTTTCTTATGGGGGGTGGACAACGGCGATGACGATGAGCACGGCGGCGGTAGTATTAGCAGCAAGCAGCGGCTACGGCGACGACAACGACGTTAAAAACGACGACCAGGCTAGCGAAGAAGGAAGAAAAAGGAAAGAAAAACGGTAGCGGCGGTGGTCTCGACAGCGACAACGAACGGGCTTCTCAGCCATCGCCACCATGGTGGTTTTTTTTTTCCTCAACTATTTGAAGTGCATAAGGTGCGCGAATGTAGAAAGGAAAATAAAAAGTCTACTAATTATCGGATAGAGGAGCGATAATTGATGCGAAAAAGCGCGGAATATAGATCTTTGTCCAGAATGCGGAATC
The DNA here is from genome assembly GCA_955652365.1 of Eristalinus aeneus. Classification (NCBI taxonomy): domain Eukaryota; kingdom Metazoa; phylum Arthropoda; class Insecta; order Diptera; family Syrphidae; genus Eristalinus; species Eristalinus aeneus. The sequence continues at coordinate 96,130,420 of OY019130.1, read as the reverse complement.
CCGCGTTTGTCTACTCTGCCTATCACCATCGGGGAAATCTTGGGAATCCGGGATCTTTTTTTCTCTAGCATTTGTAAATACACTACAATTGAGAAGGGGGCACACACTAAGGAAAAAGGGCACAAGAATGGCCGATTCAAAGCTGCGTGGTGGTGCTGTATACCCACCGCCACCGCGGCGATGAATTTTTCTTTATTTCTTGAGTCTTGCATTTGTAGATTCTGTCCAATTCCGATGTGTTTTTTTTTTTTTTTGTTAACTCCTTTTCGCGTTGCTCAATTCTTAACACACGTTTGGATGCGGTGCTCTGGTGTCTCTTGCCCGGCTGTACTTATAAGAGAGTGGGTGCTGCCGCCATCGGTTCTTATTTAGTCATTTTTGCATTTCTACAAAAAATTTCATTCAACATGACCAAGGTTTAGGAATTGTTTGTTTTTTGTATTGTATATTGATTTCGGGGGTAGATTGCCATAATGCGCGCTTTAACAGAAAGGTTGCATGACAGGTATTCCAGATAAGTTTTACAGCATAATCCCACGTATTATTTGTTATCAACCATTTTTGCTGCTGGAGTAGACACGAATACTATACAATGAAAATGATTGCTTCTCCGCTGCTGCTGCTGCTGCTACTGCCGGGTGTCTGTGCGCGATCATATGAGTTAAGGAACTGTGTGAAAAAGTGATTTGAGGTGTGTGGCGGGCGCCAATTTAGTGGGAAACAGAAAATGAAAAATGAATGCACCTTGATAAGAAAAAAAAAAAACGACAGGTGCGCGCGATGATATTTCGAAGAATGCACATACGCTTGGTTTCGATCTGTCAGATTTGTTGTGTGTGGGGGAAACGAATTTTTTGTGTTTCGTTTTTGATGATATTGAGTTCATATATTTCTCAAAAAAAAAAAAAAAAAGAAAAAAAAAATATCAAAATGTTTTGAATAGTCTTAAGCTGAAAAAAAAATTAACAGTATGCAAGCACGATTATTGGAAAAGATAAATGGTTGCGCTTTTCAATTACTAAAAATTTTCTAAAATTGAAATATTTAAAAAAAAAATATTTGTGCATTCAATAACTTGAGAGTTAATCGACTCGCATTACTTCAAAGACAAAAGTACATCGAAACATTTTATTGCCCATAACGGGGGTACACATTTTTTGAGGTTATGGTTTGGTAGAGAAAATGTCATTTTTTATTTTCGCCGGCTTGAATAATCATCTGATCATAAGATTGTTTTTCTTAGGATTTTTTTAAAGTATTACCTTATGAAAATGTTATTGAATCCAATTACGTGTATTCAATTAAAAATCGAGATTCAGTTCCTTGTGAATGACGAAAATTGAAAGATGCCTTGATCTGCAGAAAATGTCGCCTTCAGTGCCCGCATAGTTGTTGAGACCAACAGTGTATAACATTCTAAATCCAATAATCTGAATTTATTTTCTCCGCTGAACATAAAACTGCCTTTCCATTCTTTACCCGTGTAGCAATTTGGTTACATCTATTTACAAAAACAACCAGCATACTTCAATGAACATGTTTTAAATTAAACCCAAATATTGTGCATAATAGAGGAAAAACCCTCATCACTCTGCGTGTTTTCATTTAGCTCCAGCCAAAATGTTTATATACCTTAAAGATATTCACATTCTCATCCATCTGGCCAATTAAATGTAATAGTTTTGACATTTCACGTTTAAAACTTTCCGTACAAGTTTGTAAACTGACCAACACAGTTCGCCGAAATCTTGTTGTAGCATGAATTTATGGTCTTCTGAAAAAGGAAAACGTATTCTAAATGGTTTCATGTTCGGATCAAATCCTTACCATAAAAATCAATTTTAACAAACCACACATAAGCAAAGATTTCAAAACAAACGCAACATATAATTGTTTTGTTCTCCTTTTTCTTTGCAGTTATTGAGGCATATCATCATGAAGGGATTCGATCGTGAAAAGCTAACCCTTCATTTTTAGCCGAACGACGATTTGATTTGAGATTGATTCAAAAAGAATAAAAAAAACAACCTCCAAACAAGCCTTCATCGGTGAAGAAATCATTGATAAAATCACATAAGAAATATCACAAATAAGAATCAAAACAAGTGACAAAAGTAATTGCAGACAGAAAACGATTGCCATCATATTCTCAAGCATATTTCCTAAGAAGTTTAACTCTTTGCATATGTTATAGATATTATATATACCGTTATATATAGTACAATAATTAGAAAGCAAAAAGAGCAAATATTAAGCATACACAGTTAAAAAATTGCCGCAGCGCAGGACAGAGCACAAAAAGAGTAAAAAAAATTCGCATTGATCGATCCTCCTCCCCCCACAAAAAAAAACACACAATATACAAATAATCACTATCGAAGTTGGCATAGCTATCGCTTCGTTCTGGTTTTTATTATTTTTTATTTAAAATAATTTTCGTTTTATTCTTTTCGTTTTTAACCACAAACACCACAACCGCCACCATCTGCACTAACCAACAAACAACAATACAAAATAAACAACTACCCGCACATTTGCATTATCAAGAGTACAGTTAATAAATCACACATACAAAATTGCTTAAATTATGGACAAGTCCTCTATGATGTTGCCGACGAAGCGATCGCGCTTAGATGTTAAGGGACCATTCGCAAATGGCCCACTTCAAGCTCGGCCGCTTGTCGCCCTGCTGGATGGGCGGGATTGCTCTATCGAAATGCCAATACTTAAGGATGTGGCCACAGTTGCTTTCTGCGATGCTCAAAGTACATCTGAGATTCACGAGAAGGTGAGATATATTATTTTAGTAAATAAAATATATCAAATATATGTCTAATACTTCATGTTCGTTGTTCAGGTTCTAAATGAGGCAGTCGGAGCTCTCATGTGGCACACAATTATTCTAACAAAAGAGGATTTGGAGAAATTTAAAGCACTGCGTATCATTGTACGCATTGGAAGTGGCACGGATAATATTGATGTTAAGGCTGCGGGAGAATTGGGTATTGCGGTGTGCAATGTACCTGGTTATGGTGTGGAGGAGGTTGCCGACACAACAATGTGTTTAATTTTAAATCTTTACCGGAGAACTTACTGGCTCGCCAATATGGTTAGAGAAGGAAAAAAATTCACAGGACCCGAACAAGTTCGAGAAGCCGCCCAAGTGAGTAACAATTTATATTTTTGCATTTTCCTTAAAATTTTATTACCAACGGGCATTTTATTAAAGTGTAAAATAGCTGTTTTAAAGAACAAATATTTCTGACAGAGGAAAGTGTGGAAAGCTCTATCCATTTGCATTCTATATTGCACAATGCATCGCTTAGACAGACTGGATTCATTTTGTATTTTGATTCAACATTTGAGTGGAATTTTTAATTACAATTCAATGCTTTCATTCCACATAGTTTTGCATAGCATATATATCTGCACACATTAATTTCTCTCCTGTTCCAATTTTCTCGCTATAATAAGCATTTTTGAATAGTTCTTCTGGAATCCTGTTGTGATATGTAAAGATGGTAATAATCCTTCTATATGTAAGTTAGGCTGGGTTCGTTGTTTTGTTTAAATGAGATATTGAAGTACTAGAGTTGCTTCACTTAAAATAAACCAACTTTTAAACTTGGTGTATCATTCATCCTCTCAAACAATATGAACAATATGATTTTTTCAGTGAACATTAATCCATTAAAATTTTATGGTGCAAGAAAAACGATCTTCAAACGAATATTAAAAGCTTTGGCGTTAGCTGAATGACTACGTTGTCCTGCTGGTAATCGGCTTATATTCAATTCATTCATATCAATCCTTCATTTACTTTAGCTTTTTCGGGTCAATATTAAAAACCAAGTTTACAATGTGTATATATCATATGAATATCTAAACGCAAGTCTAACCGGAATAGAAGCCCAAGTTCCAAAATTGGTTTCGATTTGTAAGAAAGGAACTGTTTTTAAATTCTTTTTTATGATAGTCGTAGTCTTTTATAATAGGTCACAACAAAGGATTACATTGCAAATCTACACAAAAGGTTGGATACCCTGCTTGTTCAAAGTCAATAAGGTGAATAGAAGTGCTTTAAAGTAGCCAGCATGACACGACTCTGTCCAAATCGAACTTGATTTCCAATCTGCATATGGTCCATAACATTTGGTCTCCAATCAGAGTCATTGGCACGATTGAACTGTTGGTACCCGCAAAAAAGCTAAAATGTACCAGGTACACCGGTACGAAATTAGCGTTTTTTTGAAAACAAAACTAATTATTGATGGGAAAGTAAAAACATTTTATTCAAAGTATTGGCCATTGTTTTCTACACATTGTGACCACCTTCCTGGCAATTTGTGAATACCACGCCAATAAAATTGTTCGTCTTTTAAAGCAAACCAATCAGACACTTAATGTTCGACCTCCTCGTAGGAATCAAAGTGCTACTCAGCCAATGCGTGTCCCATCGATGAAAACAAATGGTAGTCGGAAGAAGCCAAGTCTGGTGGCTGCTCCCAGCCAAGTATTTTGATTGTATCCTGAACCGGTTTTGCTTTGTGTGCAGGTGCATTGTCATTGAGCAAAATTACCTTGCCGTTTCTTCTAGCCCATTCTGGTCGTTTCTCGATCAATGCATGGTTCAAATTGATCATTTGTTGTCGGTAGCGATCAGTATTAACGGTTTCACCAGGTTTTAGGAGCTCGTGGTACAGCACCAAATCTGGTTTTGCCGAATCGATCTGGTTTTGCAGTCGATATTGATAGTTGTCAAATTGATTTAGCCCATGATTTTTTCCGTTTAGGATTCCTAAAATAAATCCATTTTCCATCGTCAGTAACAATCCGTTGCAAAACCGATTTTCTTTCGTGTCTTTGAAGCAAAATTTCACAAGTGTTTTTTCGGTTTTCCATCTGTCATTCATTCAATTCATGTGGCACCCATTTTCCACACTTTTGGATCTTTCGCATAGCTTTTAAACGGTCAGAAATTGTTTGTTGTGCAACATTTAATATTGCTGCCATTTGCTTTTGACTCAAAGTGTCATCTCAATCCAATATCGTTTGCAATTCGGCGTCTACAAACTTTTTTGGTGGTCTTCCACGTTCTTCATTTCTCACATCAAAATCATTATTTCTGAACAGTTGAAAACATCTGTTGCATGTTGCTTCTGATAGAGCATGATCACCATATGCCTCGACAAGCATTCGATGCAACTCTGCAGCACTTTTCTTCAAATGAAAACAAAAAATTGCTGTCCGCAAATCATCACTTTCTGGTACAAAATTCGACATTTTTAACAAATGAAAAAATATGAAGTTATCTGTTCAATGACTTGATGTATACTAAATATTTTTCACAGATGTCATAGCAAACAAACAAAAAAAAAAAATAAATGCTCGTTTACAACAAATATTCCCTATCGAGACATTTGTATCTTGGCGCTCACTTTATACCGGTATACCTGGTATGTGAACCGAAATAAGCTGAGAAAAGATCATGCCATTTGAAGAGTTTTAATAAAGTAGGTCTATTTCCATCAAGGAATACAGCGGAATGCAATTGGGTTTGGGTGCATTGCTTGTTGCATTGTTTTCTGCGCATTTAGTTTCATGCAATTTTTCGTATCAAAGTCTAGTTTTTTAGGAAAATTTATCAACATGGCGATACCTGTTGCCATGCACATAGTGTGTACTGTTACAAGTTTAGACAAAACATTTTTGATTGAGTAGCTGATTAGCACTTCGACCCGATGCCCATGAGCGGCTAACAACTAATCGTCCCCGCATGCATGTATGCAATATCTTTATGATATGATTTCAGTTTGAATCTAAGTTAATATTGAGCTTTTATCAACATTTAAGTGGCCGCAGAGCAGTATGGATTGCTATTGTATCTACCGGCAGTAAATGTTTGTTTGTTTTACGTCACATAAGTGGTAATCTTATCGCTTAGAAAATCATTGTAGCTTGGTAATTAAGTGGGAATGTCACAATGGCGATGTGTGATTGATATGATAGTTACTCTTACAAATTACTGCGTTGGTTATATTTTTTCTCGATGTATCTGATGTGCTATGCAGCTGTGGAAATTTTCATTGAATTTCAAAACGAAAGTGTCCGCTTATTTTCGTGGATTGAAATGAACCTTAGTTCAAGTTATTTCCGAAGTGTTTTATGAATACAATGAATGGCAATGTTTGTTGTCCAATTATCAATTGCGGGGAATCGTTTAATCGAAGGGTACAAATAATCTTTTGTTTAAGAACGTTTGATTCTATATCACTATTTGGTATTGTTGTTTTTGAATTTTGTAATTTAAAAGAGGAAAACTTATTTGCCTTTAATATATATAATAATATATAAATAATACAAGCCAATTAAAATATGTCCCCAACAAAATATCGTATATTTGCGAGTATCATTTGGTAATGGATTGTTGAGCGCGAAATCACGCGCTAGTTGTATTACTATCTATCAACATTATCATCCATATCTGAAGCTGAGAGGTTTATTATATTTTCTTGTTTAAGGTTACTGTTGACTCTATGTTGTCTTCTTTTTTTTCTTTCTCAGGGATGCGCTAGAATTCGAGGTGACACTTTAGGATTAGTTGGACTAGGACGAATCGGATCGGCAGTAGCCTTGAGAGCAAAAGCTTTTGGTTTCAACGTTATATTCTACGATCCATATCTTCCGGATGGCATCGACAAATCGCTGGGTCTGACACGTGTTTATACATTACAAGATCTTCTATTCCAATCAGATTGTGTGTCGTTACATTGTACCCTCAACGAACACAACCATCACTTAATTAACGAATACACAATTAAACAGGTAAATTTATAGTTTTCTCACCCACAATGTGTACAAGACATTTAAATGTACTTTTCTCTTTTCGTTTGTTAGATGAGACCTGGTGCATTTTTAGTTAACACTGCAAGGGGCGGTTTGGTCGATGACGAAATGCTGGCACTCGCATTGAAGCAAGGAAGAATAAGAGCTGCAGCTTTAGATGTTCACGAGAACGAACCTTATAATGTATTCCAAGTAAGATTGTAGTAAAACATCTTACACTTCAAGCCAATTTTAGAACCCTTATCATACTAATTATTTTCTATTTCTCATTTATTTTTAGGGAGCCTTGAAAGATGCTCCAAATCTTATATGTACACCACATGCAGCCTTCTTCAGCGAAGCATCTGCTACAGAATTACGCGAAATGGCAGCCACTGAGATACGACGGGCGATTGTCGGCAATATTCCAGAAGTTTTGAGGAATTGTGTTAATAAAGAATACTTTATGCGAACACCTGCAGCTACAGCCGTCGCTGCGGCAGTCTACTCAGAAGGTAAACTACAAATATTATCAAATCCAGAAAAATGAAAAGAAAATTTCAGTCTAAAACAAAATACAAACAAAAAACAAAACAAAAACAAATTTCAATAAGAAATCAAAACTCTTAAGTAAAGTAGAAACGAAATAATTACAAAACAAAAAAATACGAAAAGGAAAAATTAAGAAAAAAAAATCATGAACAACCAACAAAACACAGAAAACAAAAACAACAAGATCCTTGTAAAAACAAAAGCAAACTAAATTTTCCATGCCTCCAATTTCCAATGATTTTATTTCGTTTGTGTCTTCAAGTTGCGAATCAATTTTCAGTACAGAAAAAAAACTTATTTCTTCCGCTTATGCAACAAGCGCAATACCCCGCAGGAATTTAAATTAACTAACAACAAAATGAAGTGAAAATGTAAACTATTTAGATGTGGTATATACAGGAGAGAGAGCGAAAAAGGTGTTTTCCATTAGTTGTGCACATTATTTTTCTTCATTTGTTTTTAAACATATCAATTCGTAACGTAACGTAGAAGAAAGCAAAGTGATCAAAATTTAGTTTCTTTTTGAACCATATGTAAAATGATGTAGGCGGAAATGATTAAGACGAAAATTGATGAGACGCTTTCTATTATGCTCTCCATGGCGTCATACGCTTGGTACATAAATCCTTATAGAGATCAACAAATTTTCCGCATTCAATTTTATTTTTTAAATCTCTTCAACTACGTCGAGCTGTGAGTTGCATATTTAAAACAAACTTTCAAAAGTTAAAGAAAAATTAATTTTTTTTTAAACTTATGAGTGTGGAAGTGGGTATTTCGGAGAGAAAGACGGAAGATCAGTGTGCAGGAAACATACGCGTAGTCATATTGAATGTGTCAAGAAGAAAAGATAGATGCGTATATTCCGGGGTTCATCATTTACAACTTGCCGCTACGATGTAGATCTTTCCTTCTAGCCACATATGGACTTCGTTAAGAATATACCCGTCTTAAAGTGAAATATTTAAGATTGTTATCATCAACTTGTGCAATTTTATAGTTGTCCGTTAAAAGTGCCTTCTGAAGCTTAAGATTGCGTGAAGTCTTCTAACAATGGCAAAAGTCAGGCCGTTTTCCGAAAACTCGATTTTTCGTTAATTGTGCTTTTTAAACTGAAACACATTATACGAGTATACGGCCAAATACGTTATGACTACATAAGTTTTCATTAAGACAATAGTTTCTGCCTAGTATCACGCTGAAAGTTGCAGAAATCGAAGCGTCATTACTAGCAATTAGGTCAAAACAACTTTTTAAAGCTGAGATTCGTTTGCAACACCTTCAAACGTGTCTTGTTGTTTAATTGATGTCGTTTCGTTAGCTTATCCTTTCCACACTCGGAATTAAACGGCTGTTCTTAACGAATTCCGAACCATCAAAGCATTAACCAGTTCCTTAAATCATTTGCTCAAATTGTCTAATGTTTTCCCAAACAGAAATAAAATTCATTAAAAGCGGACAAAAGGAGAGAAAGGGAAAGAGAGAGAGAGAAATAGAAAGGGTTAGGGCATCATATACACACTATATCGGGATCAAAACAAATAAGGACTTGTATACGAAAATCGATTAAAAATGTGTAAATATATTTCTAATATCTTGAAGAAAAACTTATTGTTATGACTACTTACGAATTGTTGTTTTTGTAATCTAATCTGTTTTCTATTCACAACAACATTCTTTTAATTACTTACCTTTGATTATACATACATTCATTTTAGATATATTTCTTTTAATGTGCTTTTCTATGTTCAATGTATGTGTTTGTCCAAAAAGCAAAAAAAAAAATGTCATGTCGTGTCCATAAACAATCCCTTAATCGGATTGTATAGTGACTGCAATGTGTTGCACACTCATTCAGCACTTCGAAGTTTGTCTCTTCTGTGACCCAGTGATTTTGATTCAGAGGCAAAAGCTGAAGAATCTAAACATTGAAAAATTTCTGTGTGTATGGGTGGATGTGCAACTCAGTTGTAAAAAGGAAATGTGAACATTTTTAAAATGGGCGATCATTCTCATAGTTTAATCAATTGTGAAAAGAGACTGTGCAGTAGTTATCGACTTGTAAACATCATCGCACAAAATTTTGACGCCTATTTTTTCAATCACTCAAACTATGTGGTTCACAATTAGTTACCAAGTCAAACATAATATGCTTGTGAAAGTGAAAACAAGTGCACTGAATGGTGGATTTGAGATTGGCATATTGCACCATAGGGCATAAAGGATTCTGTCAATATATTTACTGCAATAATTTAGCATGAATGAAAAGGGCAGTCTTACACGTTCATTCAATCTAAGTCTTTAAGGAGAGTTATTCTTACTTTATGACCGATGTGTAAACTACAAATAAGAACCAAATGTTAAGATTGCAACTTAGCCTGGGTTTTCAAATTAATTGCAAGTTTATCAACACATCTCACAAATACATGTCTAACACAATTGATTGACCAAATAGACTTGATTTTGATTGCCTTAACATTTTCCTAGGAAATTGATAATCGCTGATTGAGATGATATTCACATTTCCATTGACGACAAGACACTGTACAAAGTTTGGTTGTAATGTTAGTCTCATTTAAAAACAATCTGCACTTGTATGAACAAACATTCAATGAACAAACAAATCATACAAGTGTGTCGAATCATCACATTTAAAATTAATCAAAACAAACAAACAAAAAAAAAAACGTATGAATTAAGTAAGGAAAAATATCACAATTTTATAATTTTTATGACAATCGCCACAACAGCAAATGAAATTATATACAAATGCATTGTTTAAGCAAATAGAGCATGTACTAGATAAGTGAACGAAAAATTACAAGAAAAATTATCTTACTGACTTCCTTTTATATATTTCATAAGTATACACATGCAATTTTAGAAAACAAAACAAAAATACTGAAACCAATAAGCAAATCAAAGCAAAAACAAAAATTATAGCAATAAATTTTACTACCAAAATGTTAAAAAAAAAAGAAATAATAATTTTGCTCTGAAAAATATGATCTCATCATCCGCGTTTATTTTCGCCTTTAACTCGAACACCAGCTGAAATCACTACGAAATTATTCAATCCCGAGAAAGAAAACCGATAAGCGTTCAATTCGATTCGATTTTGTTATTAGCCAAACCTAATAGAAGAGAAACAGATGAAAGAGAATATGATTTTGCACAAGATTTTCATCTTATTTTGGAAGAAACTATAATTTCCCTTTAAATTTCCTTTTTTAATGTTTTTTTTTGTACGTATAAAGAAAATGAATAAAAGCCGAAATATGTTGAGTTTACTAGAGATGCAAATGCAAACAAATGAAAAAGTATATATAACATAACAAACAAATTTAAATGATAGAATATAGAATAAAGTCGGAAATGAAGAAAAAAAAAAAAAAAAAAGAAAGGAAACAAAATATAGAAAAACAAAAAGAAGAATAATTAAAAAATGAAAACTGTTATTTTATATTGTATAAAATATTTTTAATAACTGTGAAAGCTAAATAAAATTAAATTTTTCCAGAAAAAAAGCAAACAAAACAAATGAACTAATTTATGTTTCTTTTTTGTATGGTTTTTTATTTACACCACATATTATAAACATGCATATACTATGTATACATTATTCAATGTGTATAATTTCTTTCTCAACGGCCGGACAAAACTTCTACTTTAGATTTTGTTGTGTACATTCACTGCGTTTTCGTTTTCGTACAGCGAATTATTGGTTAAGTTTTGATTGATTTATTTCTATCTCTCTCTCTTTTTCAACACTCACGTTTTTTACACACATACTACACACTGTTTCCCTGTCTGTTTAACTTTTACTATCAGATTTTATAAAGAAATTATTTAAGAATTAGAAAAAAGAATCCAAAGAAAATAGATCAATTTTTTTTTTATCACAAAAGAGAATTAAACTATACAAAAATTAAATTGCATGGGATGATGGAATCATTATTTTTAAGAGCATAACTATTATTTGAAATAAGACAATCCGATATGAATGTGATACTTAGAAATGAAACAAAAATAATGAAGATATATTTTGAAATGTACAGTTTCAGTTTTTAAGTTTCTAAAAAATTAGTAGATTGTACAATGTATATGTGTACTCATAGTGATACATTTTTGAGTTAACTTCTGTGTATCGTAAATCAAGTTCAGTAAGGTAATTTTTTGTTTTATAGATCTGTGTTGTTTCTATCTACGCAGTTATACTCGCTTCGTGTCACAATTGTGATGTCAATAACATATCCAAGAAAGTTATAAACGCCTTCTAGAAAAAAAGTATTGCAACGAAAAGAAAATTACAGATTTTCTGACATGAAGTTTTGGGCACATGCAGAGAGTTTTACATTTCATTTCACAACTTTTCTTATCTGCTTAAGACATGTTTCTGTAAATAATTTCACTAGTATCGATGATTCGTAAAAGCTCTCATTGGATGTATACATCTTAATGACACGAAAGTGCTATCAATGATCTTAAATTCCATCATTCCCATTCTTTGTTAGGTAACATGCTTGTTCTGTTAAGCTTTAAATATAAGGTTTTAGTGTATTGAAATAAATTAACTAACTGGATTAATTTTAATTGGATACACAATAGCCCTAGACAAGTTTTGGACATATTGTATACATACTTTTTCCACTGTGATATTTACTTTAGAGCAAAAAATCGAAAACGAAACGCATGTCTTTAAACAGAATGTACGTTCTTAAGAATTCTTCACCTTGGTTTACGAAGGTTGGCATAAGGGTGCAATTTTTTGTTTTATTCCCACTTTTCAGCTCTAAATTTTAAAGTCACAAAATAAAACAAGAACGTGACGCATTTCTATTTGCTATTCTTGTTGCAAGTAACGATTAACACATTTAAATAAGTATCGATTTATGCATGTACCATTTTTTGCACATTTAGGTTCATCCGTATATGTCATTCGAATGTATATTCTAAAAGAAGAAATGCAGGAATTCCCTTAAATAAGAGCAACAATGAGAAAGTGAAGGCAAATGTCTAATAAAGAGTGGGAACTGCAGATAGAAAATAAGGAATCAGTTTCTATTCTCGATTCATAAGTTTGTTTTTAGTACAATCTTAAAGTTGCACAATCATTCGCAATGCTGCATCTATTGTAAAGAAAGGATAAGTTGAATATTGCGTAAACATTTTTTCTATTACCTAACACACTTTTAAGTTCAAGAATTGTATGAAAAAGATTTTGCCAAGCAACACGGAATATGCCTTACCGAAAAGGATATTTAAGTGGTTATGTTTTTCAGTAAGGGGTCGGCTGCTGTTACCATCAATCCGTACTATGGTTAGAGAATATACATAATATCTCTTCAAACCACGAAGCCTTTCAAATTGTCTTGTGGAAAAGTGGAAAACGATTATAATAGCATAAGAACAAGAAACAAAATCTAAGTTTTCAATAACATCTACCTCTGATACATGCTTTTGTTTTGTGTTGTATGCTTGAAGAATTGTATATAAAATAATGGCGACATGTACAGCCAGGTCCAATGTGTTAAATCCTTAACTCATAAAAACCGAAACAAAGGCTGTTTTTGGTTTTTTTATCGTTCTAAAAAAAAATTTAATTCACTTTTCAAATTCTTCTTTTGTTCATTTTAAATTTCTAATGTTTGTATACAAAATGTGTATTCCTAAAGGTGATCAGTTCGACAATTTCTTTCAGTTTTGCTATGCCAACTCATTTGCACGCAGTGAGGGTTTTTAATTATTTTTTCATTAACCTAATGTTTTATTAAACGGTGCACACATTCTGTAGTCAGAGTAGGTATCACAACAATCGTTTAGTTTATGTTTCGCGAGATTCCCTTAAATATGACAGTTTATGATTCTGAGGACGGTTCACATTCAATGCCTTATCGTCAATTTTTGGGAATGTAAGCTTGCCACTTCTTTTCTGGTTTTCATTCTAATTTCCTAAGATATGTTTAATTAAAACATCAATCATGTAAAAAATGTACATCTCGAGAAACGCTAATTCATGCAAATATTTGGCAAATAGATTACTCATCATGAATAATGTTTGCTTTTGTTTTAAAATAAGTTCAATTTCAAACGGTTTCCAAAAGCATCGGCAGTTGGTTCTATAGGCTACAAACTTACAAATACTTTCGTGTAAAATATTTTCAAAGAGAGCTTTTACACAACCGTTACAAAAGTTTTGTCTCCGTGTATTGTGTTTTTGAATCTAGCAGATACGTAGTTTTCAATTCCTAGAAAGCCGCTTTTACTGTCATTCTTTTGTATTGTGTTGTTCGATTAGAGAAAAAACAAGTAGGTTTTTATGATACATAAGAGAAAAATGATAAAGTGCTCAGCAATAGGGAACGAAAAAAAAACAAACAAAAATCCTAAAAAAAAATACTTTTTTTTGCAAATCATACATGCGTTATACTTTAAAATATAAACAGGATTAAATGGAGGATATTATACAGGCGCACTGCAACAGGCTCACAGCACAACACCCCACGAAGCACCACATAGTGCAGGGCCACATGCTCCCCCATCTGTAAATCCCTCTCCAGTATCAGCACCGCCAGTGTCAGCTGTACCACAGCCTCAGGTTGGACTTCAACTTGGACTTGTGAGTAAATCGGTAGGTATTTAATTCATCCTACTTCTCTACATTTACATACAGTGAGGCATACTTTTATTTACGTGTAATGCCGCAACAGTTCAATATCTTAATTTAGTATGTTGATGTTGTTATTGTGTTTTTAGTGTGTAGTAGTTGTTTTTAGAATGTTTAGTTGTTCAGTTTCTTCAGAGTTGAATAGAGTGTTATTCGTTGTTTCTACTCAAAATCGGATAAAAGACGTTGTAAGGAGCATGATTTTTTTATTTTACTTTAAATCAATGTTAAATTTTCTGTCCTTGAGGCTGGTGTATCTTTGCATTGTGTGGTGTTTCGATAGAATGAGTGCGTTCTGTTAGTACAAGAGAACCATTTTTTTTCCACTTCAATGCGTTTAAAGTTTTGGTTAGTTGCTAATACTTTTGAAAGCTGTAGTAACATTAATCTCCTTAAAAAAAGCTATGATATTAAGCACCAATTACATTTTTACTGTTAGTTTTTACTCTAAATAAGTGGAAATACCGCCTCTCCCTAGGTGTGCAAGTGCCTTTGAAAAAAGAGGGGTTGTTTAAAAGAAAAATATATTTTAACAATGATTTCAACATATACCATTTGCGATTGTTACAGTAAAAGTACGGTTGTGTTGTTATGTTGTTTGATGTAGTCCGAGTCAGAATGATGTAAGTGATTGCTGTTAGTTAACTCATTGGTTGAGCATCCATTTCTTACCTTTAAATGATGATCTTTCTCTACTTTATTTAATTTATACCACCTATATTACAACAGCATGCGAGTTGAGAAGAAGAAGAAGAAGAAGAAACGACAAGAAAAGAACAAACTACGTTAACAACGAAGGCGAACCAATTTTATTTTACGGTATCACAAAAAATTAAGAAAACGCCCTAGAACATTTAAACATAGTGAATAGGATCATCAACTGTTCTACTAGTTCTTTATTTTTCCCATATCTTATTTTTATTTTCAATATTTTTTTCCAAAGCTACATAATGAAACAAACAATCTATTGATTTTTGGGTTTTTTCCAATTTTCCGAATTGTAACAGAAGCAGACGGTAACCGCTTAACGGATAATTTAAATAATCATATGGAAGGTGGTTTAACTGGTTGAAATTATTTCACTTTTTATATCTGTTCTACCATTTAATGAAATGTATGGAAAAAGCTTATCAAAGTTGTCATTTTAAGTCGATCAGAAACTGTAGGCCTTGTACTTGTAAGGGAACAAAAGCATGCTCAACATGAGTAGTCACTGAAGAAGCCTGGTTCCATTGTTCACTGCTGCGCCATCCATTTAAAATGTACTTTTTGAAAGAGCAAGAGTTGTTAAGTTGTTGTTGTGGTTAAGTTGGCGTAGTGGGTAGAGTGCGACACTTACACACCGAAGGGTCTAGGTTCGATTCCCGGCTGAACCCTCGAATTTTTCACGGCACCACCTCTTTCGAGCTGCTGACAACACTCAAAGAGTAATAGCTATCTAAGAAAGCTTTTCAAACTTCGCCGTTCGGAGTCGGCAAAAAACTGTAGGTCAGTTCTAATCGTGAGAGAACAGTAGCGCGCACAACACGAGTAGTTGATGAGCAAGCTAGGCCCTGGCCCCTCTGTGAACTGTCGCGCCAACAATTATTATTATAAGAGTTGTTAAAATATATTCATTCATTAAGGATCAAGAATTATATTACGAAATTAACATTCAGTTTGACTTCTTAAAAGCGCTTTGAATTTGAATGAAGGAAGTGTAAAATTGTAACCGATTATCGTGCTTCTCTACAACTCATTTCCTTAATAATTGTGTTGTAGCTCCAAGAATTCAAATTGTCACGTTTTGCTCTCCATTGTGATGAGTGAAAGATCAAAGAATTTTAATACTTTGCAATGTTTGGAAATAGAGAACGAAAGGAAATAGTAGAAAAATGAAGCAGTCAAATGTCTTTTTACAACTGTTTTTAAAGGAACCCATGTCCTTGTCTTCTTGATATTTCAAGAGTTCAGAATATATGTTCAACAAGAAATTGACAGACTTTATTATAGAGGCGTAATTTAAAAAACAATATTGTTAAAGAATATTGCTTCGCTTTATTCATGCTTGCGAGAATTTAACTTACACTACTTTTTTAAATCATTAAAACATTTTCTTGCATTTGTTTAATTTTTCTTTCCATTTCCTTTATTTACAGCCGCTGAGTGCACCCGATCCTAATAATCATCATTCGTCTAAGCCAGAGCCATCAGAGGTCCAATAGTTCAAAAACGCCAATTATATTACTAATTAAAGCAAAAAAGTGAACCGTAGCTGTTGTAAGTCATCAGAAAAGAAAATAAAAACAAAAAACCGCAAAGCCGTAGCATGGAAGAATAAGAAACATATAAAAAGAAAACAAAAAAAGATATTTCAAACTTTTTAATTGCTATTTGTTTTTTTTTTTTTTTTTGTTGTATATTATTTAATTTTTTTGGAACACTCAAGTATTCTCTCTAATTCCACAAAAGATTTGTTATCCTTTTATTTCGATCCACTTACACAATATTATACACTACCGCAATATTGGACTTAAATGTTTGTCAAGGCAAACAGAAATATACATAAAGTACATAACCTCTTTTTATTTTATTTTCAAAGTACTGTTCAATTATATACTAGATAAGAAAATGTTTATTAAAAGAATGTAAATGGAAAACATAGGAAAATTTAGACGAACATATTTTGCACCAATTCTCTGTTAAATTTTTTGTCTTTCAAAAATGAATTTAGATTTGAGTTAATCTAAAAAGAAAACAAACAAACAAAAATAATCAATGAGAAAAGAAAATAAAGTAAATACAAAATAATAACATTTAGCTTAACGAGAAGTAATAATAAACAAAAACAAAGAAAAATCATATAAAATGAAAATAATTAATATATTTTTACTTTTCCCGTTACTGTGACTTCAACAACAGAACATCGCAACAACAACACTAACTACAACAACTCCAGCAACAACAATACCATTCAAATTGATGATACATAATTCGAGAGATTCAATATGTAAAGCCCCGAGAGACGTTTGCCTCGCTCAGGCAAGGATCTAAAACCATTATCTTTTTTTTCCTTTTAATTCGTTTTTTTTAAGAATTCTTAGATACATGTAATTTTAAGTTCTTAAGTAGACAACAAGATAAAATAAAAAATAAAAAAACAAAAAAAAACTATTTGAGATACAAGTAAAAAAAACAAAACAAAAAAAAGCAAATAAGAGTAAATAAAAAAGAAAGTCCTTTATAACAAAATACTAACGAAAAACCAAGTATATATATATATGAATAAAAACGAGAATTAAAATAGTTTTGCTTTTAGATGAGAAACGAAACTGAACCATCACCTCACAATCGGATTAAAATTATTCGTTGATAAATGTACATAAGTCACACCATTGGAGATGCTTGCTTGGAAAGTGTATTTTGCACAAATGCAGGAGAACTTACCGCTCTTCAATGTTCAATAGAGAGGGAGGTTTTGTCCGTAGTTGTCTGTACGTTAGATGGTCGTTTAAGATACACAATCTTTATTATTTGGGAAATATTTGACTTTGGCCCAATCGTCAATGTAAAACATTCACAACACTTTCCAAGTGCCTTTGTGTTTTCTTTCAGATGGTAAAAATGTTGGTGTAGCTATTTAGCGTTTAAAAATGTACGTCAGAATACATAATTCATACCAACCATTTGTATGTACAAAAGAGAAACTAAAAAACGCCTGCTAAATAACAACAAAAACACGAAATTCCAAAACGATGTTAACTTTTTGCAGTCCGATGAATGTGGTCAATGAATGTTGTGAAGTGTCTGATCGCATTTATATCGTAATGATTAACACGTTCCCATCCCACTGAGTCATCCTTGCAACAACTCACTTGGGGAGATCCGTCAAGTGTGAGTCCAGTTTTAAAACATTGCCCGCATGCACTGCAAACAAATATTTATCTATCCATACATGAAAGCAAATATTGCAGCATGTTTGCAACAGTTTGTCATATCTAAAAAAATAGTTCATAACTGGAATCTAATTAGAAAGTACAAAAATTGACTAAGTTACGTTTCAATATTCATCTGATTCACATCGTTAAAGATAAGGTATAAAATATTTAATTTCCTAATAAGCGAATCTCCAATATCACCTTAATATACGGACTTCAAGTAAACAGTTACATCAGCAACCTCGTCAAATAGATTCCATTCAGGCATAACTAACGCATTTCTATACTTTGAGACAGAATATATTATTTCTCAACCCCGTCATACAGCCTGCAAACTTTGCAATAGTATTGAAATCACTGCAAGCTTCGATCCCAGTATAACTGGCAGTCTGCCTTTACGAACTCGGATGCAGTTGAAAAAGCCTGTTCATACTAATTAATGCAAATTTTTCATTTCCGAACTCATGTAATCTAAAACAAGCGGTCCTAAAGGTGGATAAAGAGTGCTCGCTACTCGAACTTATGCAAAAATAAAACAAAACTACGCTCAATCCAATTACTTCCGAATATCAGCCGTAATGGACTTTAGATTCCCTTTCAGTTCATCTTCTCAAGCAGGCACTCTGATACGTTTACACAACAGCAAAGGAAAACAAAACAAATAGCGGTGGCCCGCTCTTTTCCTCTGGAAATATGACTTCATCCCATTTTAAAAGTAGAATGACTCACAAAATCAGCAACACCATCCAATTAAAACAAAACATCACTTCTAAGTTGTTGAATTAAATTAAAAGAACCCCATCAGCGTCCTTGCCATCCCTTAACACCTCAAATTGCTGAAAATTTTCAAAAAACAAAAATAAATCGCGATAACATAAAAGGGATACAAATTATAAAAAAAAATAAACAACCATAAGAAAAACTAATTTTATTTTATTGCGACTTACATTTTATATAAGTATATTTTTACATTTATTATTTTACCGTGTAATATTAGTGAAAGAAAAATAAAATAAAAGTAAAAGGAAGCAGAAGCAAAAAAGTGAAAACAAGATGAGATGAAATGAGCAAAACAAAAAAGGAATAAAATAAATAAAAAACTTGTATTTTAAGAAATAAAAAGTCTAAGATGTAAGCAGATGGTAATTTGAGAATAAAGAATATATATATATATATATAAAAGTAATAAATAAAAATTATTAAAAAAATGAAACCAACAATCGTTATAACTTAAAAGAAAAATAAAAAAATGGAAAAACAAGAATAAAATAAAAAAAGAAAGAAAAACAAATTCTGGTAGTGTAAGGAATATATTATTAATGTAATATTAACAAAAAAAAGCATTGAATAAAAAAGCACTATTTCTAAGCTCAAATTTGAAAAAAAAAAACTCCATATTTTTTGAGCCGACACAAGGAGGTATTTGGGAACCGTAGATTAATTATATTTTCCTATACTGACATACTTAACAAAGAGAAGATGGTGACAAGAATTTTATACTTGAGAGCAGTGTTTGAAAAAGTGTTGGACGTAACATGAACTGTAACTTGTATTCTTCTAAAAGCATAAAGAAGGTGAGAAATGCAATCCAAGGAAGTCAACAAATGTTTGGGACATGCAATTTTTTAAATTGCAAGAAAGTGAGTAACTCCTGTGAAATCTATATTTAAATAAAAATGATTGAATACTGTTGCTGTAAATACTCGTGTTGTGCGTACTTTTGTTGTCTTACGAATAGAGGTAGTCTTTTGCTTACTCCGAACGAACTTAAAAGTAGAGACATTGGATTTTAGTCCGTTAGTGGAACCAGCGACTTGTGGACCGTACGTCGACACATCTGCCCACAACGCTAGGGCGGCCATGAGAACGCTTATCCACCACAAATATCAAACAACTGCAAATTAGACAAATTAGATTAGAAAATTGTGCTGGCAGTGGCATGTTTGCATATTTGGCAACAGCTTGGCTGTTAAATGTCTGCAGCATGTTTGGTCATGCTGATGAGCTGATGTTGATATTAGATGTGTTCCCGTACCCGAAACGAACAACACAAAACAGTACAATGCAACACAAACCAACACGACGTCCGTTCTAGTATTCCGAAAAAAACGGGTTTTACGTAAAATAAGCGATTTCTCGAGAGAGTGAAACAAGAAATTTTTATGGGGAAGTTGTTTGTTTTGTGTCAAAT
Source organism: Eristalinus aeneus (assembly GCA_955652365.1). Classification (NCBI taxonomy): domain Eukaryota; kingdom Metazoa; phylum Arthropoda; class Insecta; order Diptera; family Syrphidae; genus Eristalinus; species Eristalinus aeneus. The sequence goes on along the minus strand of OY019130.1, from coordinate 96,110,268 downwards.
TAATTGGTGTGCGTACAGAGATAAGTGATCATTGGCCCATTATCTCTGTGTATGTGTCTCAAATTTTGTTGTTGTTCTTGCTTTCTGTATCGAAAAAGTGAATTTGACATTTCTTAATGACATACTTTACACATTCGGATTAGATACGTTCTCGTTATTTGGCTCTTTCTGAGAGAGATCCTTAACCAATGATAGATTTCAGTATTTGGTACAGAAGGTACTGAAACATACCTATTGATTCCAGTTGTTGCTTATTTGGAGTTCTGTGTTGCAATGCACTGTAGGCACTTTAGAACGGTGTTGTTTTTTTGGCGTTGATTCATTCAATGATTCAGCAGAGATGAGTACTGTATCTGGTCGTTCGTTATCGGGTGTAAACGACTGTCCCCTTTTTTGCGGTATTATTCGGTTTAATGGAGGAGAAATGTTTCAATTATTTCAGGATCAAGACACGGTTATACAAAGAGAGGCGGTTAACACCAAATGGACGCGGTGCATGCCAAAATGAAGTCATTATCCACCTCTTGGTGAAATCTACTTCTTCTTCTTGTGGCGCTACAGTCCGGGGTGGACCTGGGCCTCAACCAACATGCCTCTCCAGTAAGCACGATCTTTCGCCAGCTGTCTCCAGTTGCGCACTCCAAGTTGGTTGAGGTCCTTCTCCACTTGTGTGCGTCACTTTAGTCTAAGTCGTCCTTTGTTGCGTTGTCATAATGGCACGGATTCAAAGACTTTTCGGGCCGGAGCAGTGGTGTCCATACGCTCTACATGACCTAGCCATCTTAAGCGTTGACCAGGCGCATGTCGCTGTACAGCCCATAGAGTTCGTTGTTAAATCTTCTCCTCCAGATGCCATCAACACAAACAGGACCAAAAACCTCACGCAAAACTTTTCTCTCGAAAAGACTGACTTTTCTCTCGAAAGATGACAGCATGTACTTAGTTTTGCCCTCAATCACCGCCTGACCAATTTATGCCGCTTCGGCTTCAATGCCAGCAAACGCCTCATTGACGGCTTGCTGTGTTCGTCCAATCACGTCAATGTCAACAGCGTAAGCTAGCAACTGAACTGACTGGAAGATCGTGCCTCTGGTGTTGACTTGTGAGTTACGCACGATCTTCTCGAGGATGATGTTAAAGAAGTCACATGACAGTGCGTCTCCCTGTCTAAAACCATTTTTGACATTGAAGGTCTTGGTGAGTTTGTTACCGACCTTGACGAAGAAGCGAGAGTTCTCCATCGTCATCCTACACAATCTGACGAGTTTGGTAGGGATGCCAAAACTAGACATGGCACTGTATAGCTCTGTCATATGCAGCCTTGAAATCGACGAATGGGTGGTGAGTGTCAATTTGTATTTCTTGGGTCTTTTCCAGGATCTGCCGTAATGCGAAGATCTAGTCTATTGTGGACTTCCCTGGTCTGAAACCACACTGATGAGGACCTATCAGGTTATGGACAAACGGTTTCAGACGCTCCCATAATACGGCAGAGAAGATCTTGTATGAGATGTTATGGAGCCTAATCCCTCGGTAGTTGGCGCAGTCAAAGGGGTCTCCTTTCTTGTAAACCGGGCAACCGTTGCATTACCGTTTAGTTTATTTGCTGCAACTTGATAGTCGAGGCAAGTGGTGACCCACAAGCTCAGAAAAGCTCGTTTGGCAAGACTGCAATTCGGGAAGTTTTGCATTGAATGAATGGACATCATAAGGTTATAAAGAAGAAATAGCCTAACAAGAATGGTTAAGTCACATAGGGTATAAAAGACAGGTAAATGATGATGACAGCGAACTTCTGTAAAAAAGAAACTTTCCCTAGTAGTTGATAGGTTAACCTACAATTTGAAAAGGCAGGCTTAAGGGAATATACCTATTTATCTGTGAAACCATTTAGCATTTTTATTCCAACATCATTGAGCAGTTTTTTCGAAGACATCAATTAGGTTAACGGTGGACAGTTCTTTAAAGATTAAGGAAATGTATGTGGTTTTAATCCTTATGATGCATTAACAGTCCACAAGGGCCTCGGGCCCAACTTCCTCAGAAAATATTTGTGATGTGCGTCTTGGATCACACAAGTTAAATACATCTTCAGCTTTTCCCTACTCCGAATAGCGAAATTTGAGACTCTTTAGTGGTTTCACCAATTTGAAAGAGGTGGTTCCCTGAATAAATGCGACGTGTTCTACCCTGGGATCTTCGACGTGTTGGTGCTGTACTTTAACCATCACGCCTCTGCGACTTAGTTACACATCCTGTTCCGTACAAAATTAATTTTTCACCATTGAATTGAATGTTGAGCAGGTAAACTTAACAACAAAGTTCAAATTCGTTTAATTTAAATAAATTCGGAGCTCAACTTTTTGAATAAAAAATGCGCCCGGGAGTTTTAATTTTCAAGATTTTTTTTATTTCAAATTTGATATACAATTAGTTACTTTCTTAAATACATTTAAGACTTAGCATTTTATAAATACGAATTTTTTGCACATTCAGTTTACAATTAAATATTATTCTGTCATTACACACAATATAATTATGTGTCCGTGTGTGCTCTCCTCTTGGATGTTAAATATAAATTTTTAGAAACTATATCTATAGAGCAGACGAGCAAATCAATATGAAACAAATTTAAGCGTATATACACTAGTGACTATTTTAAATTAACACAAAACATAAATTCTAACCTCAAATGTTACTAAATCTGCTTAATTTAGTTATTTTAAATATACTTTATATGTATGCATATATTTTGTCCCTGTTTCGAAAGCCGTATACTTGTTGGGGATTTGCATTTGCTACCACCTTTTTTTACATATCAGTTTTGACAAATGTCAATGACTAGATTTTTGGCCTGTTTATATTTTTATTTTCTTTTTCAAAATGAACAGAAAAGTATAAATAAAAAAAAACAGAAACTAATTAAGCCAAATTATGGGTAACATATAATGACCAATAGTTTATCACAAATTAATTTAGATGGGACAGTTTGGTGGGGTTCTACTCATATGAATATTTTGATTTTAAAATATAAGCGGACAAGAACAAATTTGGTGGGATGACATTTTTTCTGTTTAGTTGTGAAAATATTCTGTGTGTCTTGCATTTGTTGGTAAAAATCATTTATTTTTGCAGTAATCAGATCGGTTTAGTTCATTTAGCTGTCAATTGGAGACTAAAAGTGTTCAACTTATAGTGAATTTGTAAGAATTCTTAATCGACCTTGGCGAACTTTTTAAAAAAAAAAATGCCTGTTAAAAGAAAATGGGTTCGAATTTTTAATTGAGTCTTGAAACCTTTTTAACTAAAGCTATAATTTTATTAGGTTTCATTGTATTTTTGACATCTCGAGAAAGTCTCAGCGAAGTTAGGAAAGATGGCGCTTACTAATTTTCTCTTATATAAAATACGTTGAGAATATTTCCTTCTGATAAACTGCACATTTATACACATTGTACATATTTCAAAGAATCTTTCAGTTGAAAAAAAAAAATGCATGATTAAATGAAAAGACAATCATGTGGATTTTGTAATAAACTCTTTTCTGCCATTTTATTAATGTTTGATGTGAGTAGTATTCCACAAATGCCTTTGAATATGCACTCAACATCCCTGCTGCAACTTTCGAAATAAACTAATCGAAAACCAATACGAGCAGGTAACGAAATACCACAACAGTAAGCATTCAAATAATTTACAACCAAGTAAATTCGATATTTACGTAATCTGCTGTCTGCCAACAATAACGAATACAAGTAGGCAGTAAAAAGTGCCGTTTTACGAACAACTTGTCATCTCATGTGTACAAAGCGTGGAAACGTCGAACAAATTGCACCGGGTAGAACGTGTTAAATATGACTTTTTAAGAAGAGTTACAGTAAGTATTCGTGAATGTTGTTTATCGCATCACGTCGTGATTTTACTTATGTTAGTACATAAGTATTTCACTAATCTACACAGTACCTGGAGGGGATTTCTTGAACTTGATCTTGCCAACAAAATTTGTTTTTCCAAGTAAAGTGAATGGTTTGAATTTCTTTATATTAATTAATTAATATTAAATATTTGTATATAGTATTTAACATATTTTTGTTCATTCTTGTCTTATGACGCGAACTGATATGTTATGCAAAATTAAAGTATAAAATAAAAGAACAAGAATTAATAACCGCTTTGTTTTATTATTAAAAATTAATTCAATTTCAACAAATTATTCTTGAGCTAATTAATTATTGAAAGTATAATAATTCCTGCCTCATTATCGACAACACATGTTAAATCAAACGACTTTGTATTGCAGGCCTACAAGATTGAGAGTAAAAAGAAGCGAGTAACACGTACAGGAGGCAGGTGATCCTGACATGGACGAGTGCAAAGAATTTGTTCAGTTGTTTTTTTTATTATAAAAAATTTGCTTAAAATTTACTTATTCATTTACATTATGGTACCAATGTGCGTTAATGGAAATGACGCAAAGTTTTCCTTAAGAACAAATGCATTGTTGAACTCTCGTTGGTGATTTTTTATTTACAACACAATACAATTGATTGTAATTTTGCCAACAAGAAAGTAAAAAAGAAGTCATATTCCAGACAGGCAAGATGGTTAATAATTATAATAATTGAATGGCGCGACAATCCACAGGGGGACTAGGGCCTAGCTTGCTCATCAAATACTCGTGTTGTACGCTCTACTAGTCTCTCATGAGTAGAAGGGATTGCAGTTTTTTGCCGACGGCGAAGTGAGAACCCTTTTTTTTAGACAGTTATTGTTCTTTGAGTGTTGTCAGCAGCTCGAAAGAGGTGGCGCCGTGAATCAGCCAGGAATCAAAACTGCACCTTCGGCGTGTGAGTTTTGCACTTTTCTCTCTACGCTACGGCGGCAAGTCGGTTATGCTTTCGAAAACTGAAGTTCACAATGAGGCCTGATTCGTCTGCAAATTGTTTCCCAAAGCAATGGCATCGATGACAATTATTTATAATGCACTGGGTCAGGGTTGACCTTCTTATGCATATGAAACAAGACGTGGGTGAACACGTGAAAATAGCGTCACAGAAGGGCGCAACACACAAAAAAAAACGCAGAAGCCAATCAGCTACAAACAAACGTAATAAATTCAAAATACATGTTTTTTTTTTCTCGGAAAGTCTTCGAATCTCAAATCTGAGCCATTGGGACAACGCACCAGAGGACGGTGCTGTGGCGCAAAGAAGTGGGGAAGGACCTCAACCAACTTGGAGTGCGGAATTGGAGGCAGTTGGCGAAAGATAGTGCTGGCTGGAGAGGCATGTTGGTTGAAGCCCACCCCGGACTGTAGCGCCACAAGAAAAAGAAAAAGATTCGAAAAACAGGTATATTCCTGTTTTGGCAAGCTGATCTGGTCTAGAGTCTAGACCATCACTCATTTTGAAATCGGTCTATTTGTTTCGGCAGCTTAATGCGTTAAGAAAGTTTTGGACCCGTGTTTGGTCGAAACAAAATACTTTAAAAAATAAAGAAAATTAAAAAACTAAAAATAAAATAAATTTTCTTAAAAATGACCCGAAACAAGTATTCACCACAAATGAAATCAAAAGTTTTGAAGGATTATCCCAGAAAGAAATTTCAATCAAATAATAAATGCTTGGATCTAAATTTGATGAATCTGGAAATTTGGGTCTCATCAAATGGGAGGAAAACCACGTAGAAAACTGGTCGGAAATTATTAACTTATTCTTTTGAGCATTTTTTTTAGAAACCAAACTTCAATTGCGATTGCCCTTGATTCATCTACAATTAGACGCCGCGCACTCTGAGCCAGCTTGCGTGGTTTCAAAACAGTGAAAAAGCCATGTATTTAAAAAAAATTGAAAGCCCCAATAGATTCCGTATGAAATCATCTCAATTGGAATTTGCAAAAGTTGAAAACAATTTTTGTTTTTTGATGAATCCAAATTTAAAATGCATGGATTTGACGAAAGGCAACATGTCGAAGGTGAACGACTGAATCCAATGTATTCCAGACGAAGAATGAAACACGGTGGTGGATATGTGATGATTTGAGGTTGCTTCTCTGGCCAAGGAATTGGGCCAGTTCGATAAGTCATAGGCATAATGAATTCAGAAGTCTATACTGGCATTCTAGGCAACACCATGCTAATTAGGAAATGTCACATAGTTGGACATTCCAACACGACAACGATTCCAAGCACAAGTCAAGGTTGGTTACAAACTGGCTTTCTGAGGAAAACGTTACGGTTATGCAATACACAGCACAAGCCTAAACTTGAACCGAAGCTAAATTAAATTGACAACTTTAAGGAGATAGTAAAATGAAGTACAATTTAAGTCTGAGCGCTCCAGTGTAAAATGAAGAATTGGATGTCAGATTTTTAAGCTGAAATTTAAAAGCAGTAGAATGACATACCACAAAATGTGATTGATAACATCATTGCTTTTTTGTCTAGAAGATGTGCGGGTGTTATCAAAAATATTGGGTAAACAATAAAGTGCTAACAACTTCTTGCATAAACGTGAGAAAATCGTAGGACATTGTTCAAGGTTGGGAGTGATTTGCACAACAATCAGCTTGAATTTTAAATTTATTTTATTTCCTAAAAGAAGTTTACTGTTCGCTTTTTTCAGACACTTTATGTTATGTTTTAAGTTGCAAATGGTTGCATAACTTCTGCCCCGTATTAAGGGAAAAACTGTAAGGAGATCGAACGTGTTTTTTTTTATTCCTGTGAGGGTTACGCCGTTAGTCTTTTCGAGAGAAAACTTCTGCGGCGATTTTTGGTCCTGTTTGCGTTGGTGGCATTTGGAAGAGAAGATTTAACGACGAACCCTATGGGCTGTACAGTGACATGCGCCTGGTCAAACGTCTTTGGTTACAACGCTTAAGATGCCTAGGCCATGTAAATCGTATGGACATCACTGCACTGCTCTAAAAAGTCTTCGAATCTGAGCAATTTGGACAACGCAAAAGAGGACGGCCTAGGCTAAGGTAGCACACACAAGTAGAGAAGGACCTCAACCAACTTGGAGTGCGGAACTGGAGGCAGTCGGCGAAAGATTTTGATGGCTGGAGAGGCATGTTGGTTGAGTCCCAGGCTCACTCCGGGCTGCAACGCCGCAAGAAGAAGAAGAAGAAGTAAGGGTCACGTGACTTTGTTTGCTATTTCGACATGCAACAGACATGACTATTGGGGCACGTATATTAAAGACAGCTTTTCTGTGATATCGATAAACAATTATTATGAATCTCACACAGTGCGCAACTGTGAACAACAAAGGAATCGTCAGAGATGACCAGGATATTCCGACAGATAACTGCAGATGAGTGGGAATTGTTTTGGGTCTTAATTACAACTTAAAACATTTTCAATATCACTGACAGCCGACTGCCATTATACAAGCGAATGAAATCAACCACCAACCAAATACGATTTTTACCAGGAAAAAAGGATAAATCTTCAGAAAAAATTAAAAGTTTTCAAAAAAAAAAAAAAACAATTTCTTTTTAATTTAAACTTACTCCCAACATGCAATGGATTAAGCTCGGATTAGATGTACATACAAAACACTAAAAAGTACACTAAAGGTACATACACACTATGTACAAGATATCTGATTTATTTTTACAAAATGAAGCAAGTAACTTAACTCATTTTGTTCGCAATGCCAGCACACTTTAGTCTCTTAAATAGATTCTTAAAACTACTTCATCTTACTTCGCTACGAACGCTTTTTCATCTGATATCTGAATTTGCATCTCTGTGTATTCACTTTAAAATATTCTCAACAGTTTTGATATATCACCTAAAACTTGCATTCTTTACACCTACATACATACACTAAATATTTTGTTCCGTTCGCCAATAAATGCTGCACATTCATATATTTTGCAAATTCGAATATTGGCACAACAATCAGGATTCATGTGTTTTTCGTGTTTGCGATTACAAAATGGAAGATCTCTTATTCTTGTTCTATGGACTGTCCGATGCGTCATTTCTAAATTTCTGACATCTCGTCATCTGTGGGCACACGTTCAGCCGTGATGGACGATTTGCCGGTGGAGATTTTCGAAACGGAAAGTTTTGTCTCGAAATCCAGAATTGGCGGTGGCGGACTCAGATCCGTGGACTTGCGCTTGTTGCTTGGGGCATTCTCGGAGGGCGGTCTAGACTTTTCGCCATTTGCCAGGCCTATAGTTGATAGTTTGTTTTTCATTTTTGTCGAATGTTTTGCTGAAAGTTTTGCACTGACTTCCACTGAGATTGGACGCAGCTTTTCCGTTGTTGACGCCGCTGTGGACGATGAGGTGGGCGGTGATGATGCGGTGTGGGCACTTTTCTTGGGTGTGGGCACATCAGATTGTGGACTACTTCCTTTGGGAGTGTCTAGACCTTTCGTCGAGATAGTCTTGTGTTCGGCCGCTTCAGTGTTGGTTATATTGTCCTGCTTCTTCCATTTTGTTCGACGGTTTTGGAACCATATTTTAACCTAGAAAGAGATATGAGATGCAGGTCAGACTTGGGAATGCACATGAGGAAAAACTTAAGTTCCTAATGAATTTTTGAAAGCAGTCCTTTAAAAAAAGGAAAATATATGTTTCATTCCACGGCTTCTTTTGATTCTTTCTGCAGGATACCAGGACGGCTAAACAATTACTACTTAGTCACCACTTAAGTGTTCGGCTTTCCGACCAAAAGCGCGCTGTATTGCACAGCGATTTAAAAAAATCAATTGAATGGAGGTCATCATACCAATGACACAAAGCCATGAATCTATTGATATACCACCCTGCTGAGCGAATTACTTACATTTCTATAATTATCCCTGAAAAGCGCGTTTAATTAAATAATTCGTAAGCGCCAGATCCTCTGGATTTTACATTTTTTTAACAACCCCATCCTGGGTGGCCATCAAATCATGTAAATATTTGATTCTGACGCTTTACGTTTTCATTTTTCATTTTCATGACTTCTGTTGTTGAAAAAAAGAAACTTACACTAAAACTAAAACCCGAATAAATTAATTTCACCCCCGTCCGAACTGTAGGGTGAAATTATTCAATTTCACGATTCAGCTAAACTCGACGCTGTGAACCACAAATTCGTGTTGTAACATCCTCATTTCCGGTGCGAGAACAGCATTCCAAAAACGCGGTTTAATTAAAAATCATCATCAAACTGTACACCATTTCATCAGTCGTTAGCTTTGGATTAATTGAAATCTCATAATTAAGCAATTAGCGCCGAAAGGTGATTTCCCCATCGATCACATTTATAAACATCCACTCTGCATCCATCGTGCAGCGAGCTGCTGGCTTCCACACCACACTCTCGTTTGCCGCAAAACATAAACTTCCTGTGCGAACGACACTCTCTCGCCCCTGACTATCATCATCATCATCATCATCATTGCCGTCCGCCGCACTGCTGTGTGCTCTTCGACGTCGTCGTCGTCATCGTCGTCGAAGCCATTGCTTCTCGCAAATGGATGCGGATGTTTTAAGAAACCATCCCCTGACACTGCGCCTTAGCATTCATAAATAGATTTTCGACTTAATTGCCAACTGCCAAACATGAAAACGTACAAAGTGTTAATTATTGAGTTTTCCACATTTTCACTCGAATACCGCTACCGCCCGCCGTGTACAGGACAGTTGTCTCCCAATTTGGGGAGCGGATGGAAGGGGGCCTCCGAGCCGAACGGGACATGTAATCCGTCTCCCGGTCGTTTGCAACTTCGAAAGGGAGACTCAGGATCATCTCATGCGTTATATTATTTGACACTAATTGCTGTGATAACATTGGGCCCGAGTAATGTATGCTGTGTGCCCTGCCACTCGATTGCAATCATGCACACGGGCAGAGATGATGCACACATATTCGTGGGACATTGATGCGACGTCCTCTTTAGTCCATGCAGCTCGGCAAAGATTGAAATCGGTGGAATAATAGTGTCCACGTTTGGTGTTGGCTATGTTTGGCGCTGAAGAGATGTGATTTTGTGGATTACAGTTGACACAAAAAGGCTAAAGAAATTATCGTGACTTGATATAGCCCATGATTAGTTTCTCGATTATTTGGCGCCCCTAGTTATCGGTACAAAGAGGCGTTCTGTGGAATCTCATCGCCGTGATCGATCGTCTTACAGAAGGCAAAGAACACTTTCTCTCCTGCGATGAAATTACAGGAATAGGGTGTCAGGCCAGCAAGTCATGCGGCAGATTTTGTTCAATTTGAAACAGATTGTGAAGGATAGCATCGTCAAGGTCTGTCGGTCTCTCGGAAAAGAACTTATAAACAGCCTTTGTGCAAAGCAAGAGATGGACACTCAAGAAACACACATTCCAAGAATTTCTTCAACTTCCAGCTTACACATTGAACGAGCACAGCGCATCAATAATCACACCACATTGACGTCTCGGATAAAGTCATTTACTTCTTCTTCTTTGTGCGGTGTTACAGTTCTGGGTGGACCTTGGTTTCAAACAAAATGCCTTTCCGGCAAGCACAATCACTCGCCAGCTGTCTCCAATAACGCACCACAAGTTTTTTGATCTCCTTCTCTACTTTAGCATAGGGCATTCTCTGTTGCGTTCTCGCAATGGCACGGATTCGAAGACTTTTTGGGCCGGAGCAGTGTTGTCAATTCTCTATACAGCCCTATCCATTTTAAGCATTGTTTTCAGAGATCTTGGCACGGTAGTATTATTTTTAAACGTTGTACCTGAAGACGCTTGTGGCCGCCGTGGAGTAGTAGGTAGAGAGCCACGCCCACACGCCGAATGTCTAGGTTCGATTCCAGGCTCAACACCTCAAATTTTTCACGGCACCACCTCTTTCAAGCTGCTGATAACACTCAAAGAGCAATAACTGTCTAAAAAAGCTTCTTAAACTTCGCCGTTCGGAGTCGGCAAAACACTGTAGGTCGTTTCTACTCGTGAGGGTTGAGAGGCGCGCACAACACAAGTAGTTGATGAGCAAGCTAGGCCCTGGTCCCCCTGTGGATTGTCGCGCCATACAATTAATTATTATCCGAAGACGCTTGACCAGGCACATGCTGCTGTACATCGTTGAATCTTTTTCTCCAAATGCCATCAACGGAACCAAAATTCGCACGCAGAACTTTTCTCGAAAGGGCTAACGGCTTCCTCATAGTCTTTTCGAGAGTCACGCACTTCTTAACAAAACAATTCATTCAAGTGAAGCCCTTTGTCTACTAATATTGTAGTGCCCAAATTAAGTGTGGAATTCGACTTAGGAAGAATTGACTAGATTAAGCTGTTGTCCGGAAATCAGGTCAGTGTATGAATATTTTTTTTGTTTAAGTGGATGGTATTTGTAGGAAAAAAATATGTGTTAAGCGTCTGTGGTTAAAGGGCTTAGAAAGATTGGACGAAGACATTGTCGATACATCTGGAAGACTAAGAACCACCATTATTGAGATGGCGCACACAAGCGGAATCGAAGCTCAACTAACTTCAATTCATACGCAACTGCAGCTTTGTATCAGCGTTTCGGTAGGAAGCCTAATCCCATCGAAAATTACAAGAAAACAAGGTTTTGCGGGAAATTCGCGTCAGGCTTTCGAAAATAATTAAAACTCAATCAAAATTCTTAGAAGACGAAGAAGGAGTCATTACTTCAACTTCAAACAAACTTTAATTTAGGGAATCAAGCAACGTTTAACCTTGATTGTAGCAGTGATAATTTATCATTAAGACAATGTGCTTCCTTTCTGGATCCAAGGTACAAAAGATTTAGATCATGAGCCATTCGCTGCAAGTATTTCGTCGCAAGCAATAAATGAAGAACAGAAGAAATGTCCCAAAAGGAGTGCTCTTCAATTTCTATATAGTGTTTACGTTCATAATTTTCCGGATTCTACAGTACAGTTCGAAAGTTATCTGACTGAGCTTTAACTCAATATTCGATTCGGACCCCCTCGAATAGTGGAAAATGCGAGCAACTAAATATCCGAAAAATAGCAAAATTAAGAAAAAAGTAATACCAATAATACCAACAACATTCGACATTGGGGAAGTAAATGTAACTCAAAAAAGACATTGTTTTTTAATACTTAGGCTTGTTTTGTATCAAAATTTACTACTTTTTGAACAAAACTTTTTTTTGAATCATTTTGTTCAATGAGTATTTTGACTTTTATAGATAAAACGAAAAACAGACATCCTAATTATACGGGTAATCAAATACACGTATAATTCATTAAATACACCGGTATACAGTGGCGTGCAACTGATTATAAACGCAAACTTTCTGTGTTCTTAACTGTGGAGTTCTAGTCTTTCCAGCTAGAACTCGAATTTTTGTTTTTACTGTACGTAGATGGTATAGTAGCCATCCTTGTTGTAGCCAAGGTAAGAGACCGGATATCGAGAGAGCAACGGAGTTGAGAAAGGCCAAAACGGTTTGATGTCGAAAAGCTACAACCGCAGCCGATCGCTAGAGTCTTTGCCGATCGATTCTCATTGAAACAGTCTCAAAGTTCGACGCTGCCTGCACAAACAATAGAAGACAAGTGGAAACGTTGTCAAGAAGCCATCAATGAAGCCGCCACTTATGTGCTGGGTTTCACGCCACCACCTAAGAGGAGCCCATGGTTTGACGACGAGTGCAGGCAGGCGCATGCAGCCGACCAAGAAGCATACAAGGCAACCCTGCATCGAACAACGAGAGCTGTTTGTCAGCTCTACAAACAGAGAAGAAGGGAAGAGAACCGGCTTCTCAGAAGAAAGAGCACGAGAAGCGCGCGGTCGAAAAATGGAGAGGTGCTATGGCAGGAATGACGTTCGAAATTTTTACCGCAAGATAAAACAGTTATCCTGAGGTTACAAATCTCGGACAGAAGCCTGCCGGGACCAAAACGGTGGTAGAGTCGCAGTCGGTGCTGAGAATCTGAAATGATAATTTCTGCATACTCCTAAACGGCGATGGCGACGCAAATCCCGCTGTTAGGCAGAATGTTCCACTCAATTTGAACGACGCTAGACAAGAGTTCCGTCGACGAGGTCAAGATAGCAATATCTAGACTAAAGTCGAACAAACCTGCTGGCGCGAACGGACTATCCGCAGAGCTGTTCAAAGCGGCTGGAGATGAGCTGGTTGGGTGCATGCACCAGCTCATCTGTGAGATATGGTCGGAGGAAAGCATGCCCGACGAGTGGAATCTCAGCATCGTTTGTCCGCTCCACAAGAAAGGAGACCCCTTCGACTGCGCCAACTACCGAGGGATCAGTCTCCTTAACATCGCATATAAGATTCTCTCTGCCGTACTGTGTGAGCGCCTGAAACCGTTTGTCAACAACCTGATAGGTCCTTATCTGTGTGGTTTCAAGCCAGGGAAGTCCACAATCGACCAGATCTTCACACTGCGGAAGATCTTGGAGAGGTCCCAAGAAGTACAAATCGACACCCACCATCTATTCGTCGATTTCAAGGCCGCGTATGACAGCGTGCAAAGAGACGAGCTATACGGTGCCATGTCTAGTTTTGGCATCCCTACCAAACTCGTCAGATTGTGTAGGATGACGATGAAGAACTCTCGCTGCTCCGTCAAGGTTGGTAGAGAACTCACCGAGACCTTCGATGTCAAAAAAGGATTTAGGCAAGACGACGAGCTGTCATGCGGAACTCACACGTGTGTGTGTACGCCACTTAATACTAAAAGGTTTAATTCTCTTATTTAATAATATAATAAACATTTTCAGAATTTAAGTTTTTATGATGCTTTTTATGAACTTCAAGTGACTTAAATCTTCTCTTTCGTCAAGTAAACAACTCAAGTAATACAAAGAAAAAGTTTGGACTAGTTATACGCATAAATGCAAGAGATACGCCGGAGAGTAGTTTAATGCAACAACTGTTTCTAATAAGTTGCACGCCAGTGTACATATCTTTAAAGATCGACGCAAATAAAATAAATGCACGCATACATCAAGCTCCGTAATTCCTACCGATCGCAGCAACACCCTATGTCACAATTTGAATCCTTTTTGATTACGAAAAACCATAGTACAACCTCTCACAAAGTGGACCAATTCTTTGACGGCTAATTGGCTTATAGTGTGTTTTGAAATTAAAAGCAACGAAATCCTTCTCTTCTTATTGCTTTTTTCTGGAAAGTCAGTGGTTTACTTTTATTTAATTCGCAACTCTCTCTGAAACATTTAATGAGTCTTCATATAATAAATAAAACAATCAATCAATTGTTCTCTCCCGTCTATAATAATTAACGCTTCCCTTTAACAAGTCACATTTCTAATAAACTTTACGGGATTTTGAACTTTCGCTTCTACGCTCATATCGCTTTTGCCCGTCGTAATTCAAGCAATCAAAAAAAATGCGAAATACAAGATTTATCCATTGAACCATTACTACACCACTTAGTCGAAATTGTTGTCCACCAATTAGTTACGTTCCATTACAAAGCCAACACGGAATTCCCCACACACCTGCCAACTGCAATAACCCTTATCGAGCACACACATCACCACCGAAATCGATTTTCAATGAATTCCACAGCCGCAATCCACTCAATCACTGATTGCCAACCATCCAACCAATCCATTATCAGAGCTAGTCTACAAATATATGTATTGTATAATTATCCAGCAATGCGATATTCATCATTGATTTGATCTATTAATTTGCATCTTTGGGGATGTGTTACATTGCTGCCGAGTACTGGTAGTGGCTGTCAATTATGATGACTGCGGACATACGAGAATGTTTCTGCCACACACACCCACACACGAGCACTCGGTGATAATAAATTAATTAAACGTGACAACTAATTGTCAGCGTAATTGAATATTAATTCCAATCGATGTGGGCGCGATGTTAAGTAGTTGTGTGTTCAAAGGACAATCTCTCTAATTGTCATTGGGATGTGTTCGTATGGTGAAATTGAAGTGAACCGAAGGAGGGGCTGGATTAAAACAGGCGGAAATGATTATATAATCTTGGCAAACATGTTTGGCGATGCAAAATTACCCTTGATTCCTTGACTTCAATTCTGCCTCAGCTATTTTCAGTGTGGTTTTTGGGAAATCGTGTTTCGTTGAAATGGCAGATAAGCCATTTTCCACTATTCAGAAATGTATGCCAGATTTGGAGTTAAATATTTAAAGAAGGACAGCTTCATTTGCAGTAACTTTTCGTTTTGTTTATGATTTTTTGAAGTGTAAATTATTGTAGTAGATGATGTTGTAGATGTTAATAAATTGAAATAAATTGTATTGGTTAAGCAGCGATGGCAGGAAATTTTGATTTTCTCTTTTAATTGGAAGGAAAGTGCCGAGTATTTTTATTTCACTGTTGACAGACATGAAACAAAAGAACCTCCTCCATTGGAGCCCTTCAAATGTGTTTAGAATTTTGTGGTGAATCTGATTCCATCGATAAGTAATGCAGAGACTGGTTTCGAAGTTTCAAAAGTGGTCATTACTGCGTCGAAGACAAAGAGCATTTTAGAAAGCTCAAAAAACAGTTTAATGACGAGGATTTGGAGACCTAACCAGATCAAGATCTGTGCTAAATTCAAAGTGAACTAGCAAAATGACTCAGCAAGCGAATTAGTTGCGTCGTGGCGCAGTGGGTAGAGTGCGACGCTCATACGCCAAAGGGTCTAGGTTCGAATCCCGGCTGAACACCTCGAATTTTTCACGGCACCACCTCTTTCGAGCTGCTGACAATATCCAAAGAGTAATAATTGTACAAGAAAGCTTCTCAAACTTCGCCGTTCAGAGTCGGCAAAAAACTGTAGGTCCAATCTACGCGTGAGAGAACAGTAGCGCGCACAACACTACGCCACGGCGGTCACTATATCGCGACGCGAAAAACAATAAAATATCTACAGTTTACATTGGTCAAAGCAGGCCGGTGTGCTGTGCTCTGAGCTGCTAAAAGTAAGCGAAACCATTGATGGGAAACGTTTCCGACTACGACTAATGCCTTTCAGCTATGCATTGCGTGAAAAACGGTCTGACAAGAGATTTTACAACATGAAAACGCTCGGCCCCACTATCTGTAAACGCTGAAATAGGAGGTCTTAGTCAACCCGTAGTTTACTCCAGACCTTGCTCATTCCGACTTAGGGCTTTTTGACGGATGCAAAACGATTTTAATGCCCACCGGTGCGGATCTATTGAAGCAGTCAAAGAATGGCTCAATGATTGGATGGATACCGGAGAAAACTAATTTTTCAG
This sequence comes from Eristalinus aeneus, assembly GCA_955652365.1. NCBI lineage: Eukaryota > Metazoa > Arthropoda > Insecta > Diptera > Syrphidae > Eristalinus > Eristalinus aeneus. The sequence goes on along the minus strand of OY019130.1, from coordinate 96,094,046 downwards.
AGATAATATTGGAAAATTAAAAGAGATTAGATTTGTATCCCCAACAAAAAATGGGGATTTGACTCCTTCGTATAATTTTAAATCGCTTTCACAGAGAACATCTACATAGCTTGGGTCAGTGAGTTTATCAGCTGATCATAACTACCACTACTCCATCAATAACTAATTTTCTTATTCTATGACGCCAGGTTCGTCCTGTCTTTAAAAATTACTTTTCTTTTAACATGCTCCAACTAATCTGATCCGACCGAAAAGGGAATCTTTAGTTGCTGGTGGGTCCAATGAGTTCCTCCACAGACTTGTTAAAGTCGAGAGATTTCCATGAGAACTACCTCTAAGTGTCTTCATTAAACTCCTCACATATTGCAATATTTTTCAATCGGAGATCCCGATCTTCTAGGAAGCTCTATCTTGGCTACCATGCAGGGCTATAACACAACATTCAATTAATCCCAGGCATAGAGGGGGCGCCAGTAACAAAAAACTAATATTCAATTAATAATTTTTGTTAGTGGCGCCCTCTATATGTCATGGGACCGTTCTCTGCTGCTATTGTCGAACAGCATTGGAATCCGTAATAAGCGTTGGCCATTTTTTTTTAAATGATGTGTATGTGTTAACGAGATGACTAAGTTCTTAAGTTTTAAAATTTGTAGGCATGGCGATCCACAGTGGCATAAAAGGAAGAAGCGAATGGACTGACACGCCATCGCTTTACTTCACCCGGCGAGGAACTATGCTCCGATATCAATTGATACAACCGAACGACTCCCGAATGAGGTTTTGGTTAACTCTTTTTTAGTTTAAAATACGTCCGGGGTCCGCCCCATGCTCAGTGCTAAAATTTGTTAAACCTTGATTTACAGCAATGACTATCACTGAAGTTGTAAAAGGATGCAAGAGTAGTCCATCCACCAATTCCATTACTCCAGTCCGGCTTTATTCATAAGCGGGGAAACCTATTTAAATGACACTTCTTTCGTGATATTTTATGGGTTTTATGACATTTCAGGACTCTCATGACATTTCATGACTCTCATGACATTTATATGACATGACATATTATATTTAAAAAGCTCTCATTGAATGTAGCAAGTGAGGAATCAATTTTCCCTTAGTTTAGTCCAAGTATGCTCGGCCGTATTCGAATCTAGACCAAAGAGTGTTTACCATATCTGCCGTCTTAAGCCCAAGGAAGGATGGCGCAGGCCATGAATGTAAGCGTCGACTCTCATTTTCAAGAGCAGAGCATTTTCTGAATTAACTTTTCGGCAAAGTCATAGATTTGATTTTCTAGCAATTTTAAAGTAGCAAAACAGATAACACTACGAACTTTCACGCTGATACCATTTCAGTGTCATTATCTCGATATGGGACGTACATCTATTCAGGAGCACAATACGGACAAATGCAAACGAAGAGCGCAAGTATTTTGTTGACAACAAATCGATGTCAAAAGAATCTCGACACGTTGAGACCCCAAATTAGCTTCACAGTCGATTGACATAACTCAATTAGAATTCCAAAACTGACAGCAGACCATCAGCCCATTGAATGTCACAAATATTTGACAGTTTTGATAAATTTAAAATGCGCAGCCAAAGAGCAAGCAACCGCCCAGAGGCAAACATCGGTTCGTCTAAAAGTCTTCACTGAAAATTTCCCGAGAATTGTAGTCACGTCAATTCAATTAGACTGTGATGTCATTTCACCGCAAATCTTCGCACATCGGGACTTGGAGAGATACAGAAAATTCCTAAACAAGGCAATTCACAGAAAAACTGAATCATTTGGTGAAGCTTCCTCCCCTTCGGGGTTTTATTGATCCACAAACCAGACACATCACAGCAACCATTCCGTCCAGCAGCATGTTTTCAATTAGACTATCTAATAATAGGTTATTAAGTTGAGTGACGTCCCCCGTTCCATGGGATGCTTATTGCCTGTCCGTACGTCTCCTGCTCGCACATCAAATTGCTGGAGTACATGCTATATTTAACCCAGGGTACGTCGCGTCGTTCGATTCAATCACATCAGGCGGGCAGCAGAAGGCGGGTCGGGGCAGAAGGAGATGGAAAATGGAGAAGGGAACGTACACATTAAAGGACGAGATATGATGACATCGAAATAAAGCTGGGATTCGTCCTTTTGTCTTGTTTTTCTCCCCCTCCGAGGTCTGGTCGCTTGTGACCTCTGCCAGGCAGTAAAACACATTTCAAATGCGAGAGTGCCTCCACCCGCAGAGCTACAAGATCCGACCCATGTGGAGGATCATCGGAGTGTTTTTTTTTTTTTTGCTCTGCTCTTGTTTTCGTGAATCGTTTTTGGAAGACCATGATCGTTTGTGTATTCCCGGGATTCGTTTTTATGATGTGTGGCGATGAGATGAATGCTCAGGGACGGGCAATAAAGACCGAAGAAGATTCTAATTATAATTGAAGAACGGCGGGCTAAACATTTCAGAAGTTGTAAATCAATCATCGGCGAAGATGTCGGCATTGCGTCCTTAAATTGTTTTTACAGTGGATGTTGTGAGTTTGCTATCAAATGTTTGTTTGATTCTCCCTCGGGATAGTGTGCTTATGGATGATAAAGATTGATAATATGTACCTCACAAAAATGTTCCTGGAATTAAAGGTAAGGTTTTGGCTGACTAATAATTGTTGACGCGACAGTCCACAGGGGAACCAGGGCCTAGCTTGCTAATCAACTACTCGTGTTGTGCGCGCTACTGTTCTCTCACGAGTAGAAGGAACCTACAGTTTTGTGCCGACTCCAAACGGCGAAGTTTGAGAAGCTTTCTTAGACAGTTATTACTCTTTGAGTGTTGTCGAACCTAGACCCTTCGGCGTGTGAGTATCGCACTCTACCCGCTACGCCACGGCGGCCACGTTTTGTTTTGGTTGGCTATTGAAAGATAAAAAGGTATCACAGAGAATTAAAGGGATATAACAAGTGAAATATGACAGCCGGCAGATGTCATTGCTCTCAAAATCATTTGTATTCATTACCGCCAAGCAATACCTCGCTTACATAAGCGGAACTTAATGAGCGGAAAAACATTTTATTCCCTCCGATGCCTTGAGCCATAAAAAAGCTATTAATCAATGTCAGGATGCATGTATGACCAAAGAGTGACAGTTTTGTTGGATTTTAGTCAAACTTTGTGACGAGCATAACGGAGGAGCATTGTAATGAACATCAGGGAAGTTCAACGAAGTCTAACAAATGAAGCTGTCAACGTAGAATAAATTTGGACAATCAAACAATTTTCGTTTTTTAAACACTTCAACGCTGGCAGTAGTTTTTGGGGTCTGGTGGTAAAAGGGCGCAAAGGGTGGTATATGCTGTCGTTAAGGAAGGACTCTTAATATCAATGTTTTGAAAAGGGTCACATTAGTCAGCAGAAACTGAAGTTTGTGGGCTCATCGGTAAATAGGGATATAGGGAAGTCCTAAAATCAAGCAGAATTGCTCTTGCCAATCGTTTTTTTTTCGGACCAAGGTGCAATCAAGTAATAAGCCATCTCTTAAAGGCTGGATCTGGAGAACAGTTTGATCATTCCGGTCCTGCTTTACGACGCGGAAATTTGAACATTACATAAAAGAGCGAGTAAGCCTTTAGTCTTTGAAAATGTTGGTCCAATTTCCGTTAATGACATTTTGACCAGAACATTCAGTAACAAACTTCCGTTGATGACATTTTGACGAGAACATTTAGCAACGAACTTTATGGGGTGTGCATGGCGGCATGCGCCTGGTCATGCGTCTTCGCATACAATGCTTAAGATGAATAGACCACATTTGGATTCGACCTGAAAACTTTTCGAATCCGAGCCTTTGGGGCACGCGATAGGGGACGGCTTAGGCTGAGATGTCGCACACAAGTGAAGAAGAACATCAACCACCGCAAATGAAGGTAGCTGACGAGAGATTGTGCTGTTGGGGGAAGCAGCCAGGTGATGTGACTGGATTTTGTGAATCACATGATTCAAAAATCACATCTGTTTCATGTGATAATGGAAACACTGATGGAGAAAACACAATCTGTGGCGGAATGGCGGCTAACAGACCCAGGCTTTGAGGGAACTTGACTGCTAGTGACAGCTTGACCAGAGGCTAAATTCTGGTGTCCCGGGAGTTTAGAAGCCCCTGAAACTTCGGTTCCAGCCTAACCGAGCGGTAGGCGCGTGGTGGCTGTGGTTTACCACCAACTCGTAACATCGCGGGTAGAGTCGAGGAAAGTGTACTGTGCTTCTCTAGTTGTTTTTTAACCCACGGCTAAGCACGACGGTTGTGGCCGCCGTGGCGTAGTGGGTAGAGTGCGACGCTCACACGCCGAAGGGACTAGGTTCGATTCCCAGCTCAACACCAATTTTTCGAATATTTCACGGCACCACCTCTTTCGAGCTGCTGACAACACTCAAAGAGTAATATCTGTCTAAGAAAGCTTCTCAAATTTCGCCGTTCGGAGTCGGCAAAAAACTGTAGGTCCCTTCTAATTGTGAGAGAACAGTACGCGCACGACACGAGTAGTTGATGAGCAAGCTAGTCCCTGGGCCCCCTCTGGACTGTAGCGCCAACAATTATTATTATTATTAAGCAAGGCGGTTAGGGGACTATCCCGGCTCAGTGTGGAGTTGGATTTTCAACTGGACGCTGCGACCCAGAAAGCGGAAGAGGTTTTAGGAAGGCCTCGCATTAAACCAAGATGGGGTGATTGCCCCTCAAGCATGATCTCATTTGATACTTGGTTGCTAAGGCGTTTAGTCAACGTAGCTATGACTCTTGGGGAAATGGACCCCGTGGTGTAAGCCGTTAAGGCAGGTGATCACGTAAAACCAAATCCCACATCTGTTGGGGGAAGCACGTGTGTTGAGGCCAATGTCTACCCTGGACTATAGCGCCACGCAAAATAAAAGAAGATGTAGGACTTTAGTAGGAAGCGAGTGGAATACAAGGTTTATCTGCCCCACGCTGCACTTTGTTTGACCAGTTTACTGAGAGACAATTATAGAGCTGTGTGAAACTTATGTTTCTTCATCCTTGGTTGACCGGAATTAGGTCACAACACAGACTGAAAAATAAAGAAAAGAAGCAGTAAAGGCACCCGTGTCATTTCGTTTGAAATGCGTGTGGATTGTAAGAAGAAAGAAAAATTGAGCTGGGAAGAATATTTCATACTTGTGTAGTTCGTAGGAATTATGACAATTGGATGGCGCAACAGTCCACAGGGGGACCAGGGCCTAACTTGCTTAGCAACTACTCGTGTTGTGGGCGCTACTGTTCTCTCACGAGTAGAAGGGAAGTACAGTTTTCTGCCGAATCCGAACGTCGAAGTTTGAGAAGCTTTCTTAGACAGTTATTACTCTTTGAGTGTTGACAGCAGCTCGAAAGAGTTCGTGGGGTGAAAAATTCGAGGTGTTCAGCCGACAATCGAACCTGGACCTTCAGCGTGTGAGTGTAGCACTCTAACCATTACGCCAAGGCGGCAAGTTTCGGGTGAAGAACGAGTCTTTAAAATCAAAAGTGCAGAAGTGCGCTTAATAGTGTACTGATAGGCATTCGCTTTGAGGAGTCTATTATGGGTGGATTCTTGAGGAGGACGAATTCAGTTGGCTAATTCATTTCAGCATTTTAACAGATTACTCAATAAATCCGGGACATAAAAGGCGCGCTTCTAACAAAAATTATTAATTGAATATTGATTTTTTTTATTAGTTGCGCCCCCTTTATGTCCCGGGACTTATTGAGTGATGTGTTTTGTTGAACGACAAAAGAGCGGTAAACATCCGACATGACAAGAGTGTTTTAGCTAGTCAATTGACATACCTATGATCTTCATGGCTCGTTGTTCGTTGTTCGTGCAGGGAGTTTTTTTGAGTACAAGATCAGACAAGAGAATTATACTCAAACTTTCGGAAAATATAAATGCGCCTAGAAACCAGATCAAATAGGCCGAAAATGTCTCCCTTCGTTTTAGAAAAACTAAACATTTCGTTGAATTTTTTGCGATTTCAAAAACGTGATCGTATCAACGTTTGATCGTTTGATGTTGATAAACATGCCGGTAATTGATTTTTTTTGGTTCCAACAACTCAGGAGTTATTTCTGGATAACGGCGGGTTGTTTTGAGCAGAGACCAATAAGGAGACAGTCAATTCCTTTGTCTCCTGCTTTCGAATTCATTTTGATAGCGTTTTTTAAACCTTTCTCCTCCTTGCTGCAGCTGATTCACAGACAGAGTTTTTTTTGTTCTTGAATGAGAATACGTGTGAGCTGCCTATACGGTGGATCTCCTCACCGCTCAGACTGTTTAAAAGATTCATCTCGCCCAAAAAATGGAATATAATCGTGAAAATTTTCGTGCGGTTATCCTTTACAGCTTTTGACGTTGATTAACTCAACAACAGTGCATCGATGAACTTAATTCAATTTTTGGCAATGAAGCTCCATCACGGACCAGTGTTTATAGATGGTGTGGTGAATTCAACCGAGGTCGTAGATCACTCAAAGACGAATTGCGTGAAGGTCGTCCAAAATCAGTTGTTGTTCCGGAAACCATTGATGCTGTGCGCCAACTGATATTGCAAGATCGTCATGTGACCTATCGTGGAACCTTAATTAGTGGGACCAGCATACATTCAATATTGCATTAACATTTGACCGTCAAAAAAAATTGTTCGCGTCGGATCCCACACAATAAGTCAATCGCTCAAAAAAGGCTCGTGTCGATTGTTCGAAAGAAATGCTCCAAAAATACGATCGCGGTGCTTCGAAACACGTCTATGCCACAGGTGATGAATCGTGGATTTACGCGTATGAGCCCGAAAGTAAACAGCAGTCGACTGTATGAATGTTTCGAATTGAGCCAAATCCAACAAAAAATGCCCGCCTACGAAGCACTTTGAAGCAAATGGTGGCCTGTTTTTTCCAAAAAACACTGAACATGTTGCAACCGAACTACTAGAACAACGCAGAATAAGCAATTCTGAGTGGTACACCACCATTTGTTTGCCAGTTGTCTTCCAAGAAATCAGGAAAACCAACCGCCGCAGGCGGATCAGTCTTCACCACGACATTGCGAGCTCTCACACATCGGCTCAAACAACTGCATTTTTCAAAACATCGATTTGATGAGTCACCCGCCGTATAGTCCTAACTTGGCGCCGAATTTTTATTCCCGTACGTAGAAAATAAAATGAGAGGTGACCGTTTTTCGACACCTGAAGAAGCGGTTTATGCGTTCAGAATTCATCTTTTAGAGACACCTCAATCAGAGTGGCAAAAGTGCTTCGGCAATTGGTTCAAACGCATGCAAAAGTGTATAGATCTTAATGGGGAATATTTTGAAAAACAATAAACTTATTTTCGATGATTAACATTTCTTTTGTTCTCTAATCCCGAAATATAAAAGGCAACCCTCGTGACAGGTTCTAGGAGCTTTCGAGAAGAATGATCTGCGGCGAATGTTTTGTCCCTTCTTCGAATAAATTGAATGAAGGGCATAAGTGGCAACTAAATCAGTTTCACTAAAACAAAGTTGAAGAAAGGAAGAAAAGTTGTATTACTTGGAGGAGAGGAGTATTTTAGTTGCTGACATTCCAGTCCAAAGAGGAAGATCGAACTTCCGCTGTAAAGATCAAGTTAAGGCCCTCCAAGAAAGGTTGTCATTTCGGCACAGAACGGCATGCTAAGCATGTTCTATTGTTGACCCTATGATTAAGTAAGTAGATTGAGCAGAAGGCAAATTGGATCTTCAACGAGACTGAACCTATCGCATTGCATTGTCTAGAAACATTGACAGCTTTTGAGATGGCCTTTCGGCGTCAATTCTTAAAGAGCAAAGTGCACACTGGTAATGTACAAAGTTCTATGCGACACTCTGTGGAAAAGTAGAAAAAAAACACAAAGGACAATTATCAAGTGTCCGAAAACATTTAATGCATCCTGTAGACAAGAAGAAGGAAAACAATAAAAGGAACACCCCCATATCAGCACGACCAGATCATTAACTGTTGTTTACAATAAAAATAATTTTAAGAGCACACACACACACACACACACAGACACATAGTCGAGCAGACATCCCAGAGCGATGGATAATCGCGAGCAATCATCTTAACCGCCCGCACCACTCACAGCGAGGGAACGATCGAGCCGTGCACACACATCTTGCGGCCTCCCGAGCAATCTCATTTAATGGATGCGTGATCTTGATGGAGGCCCTCCTCTTGTAAACGTTTATTAATGAAAATATTTAGATTCCATTTTTCTTGATTGCTTTGATGATGTCTGCGAGTACATCAGGATTGAGATTTTCATTCACTGCGGTTCAGCCGCCAGCACACTGTGGCTCCGTGCCGCATAGCATTACGGTCGTCGTCACCGGCATCATCATCAGCTGCGGGATCAGAGATGATCTAATGGTTATTGCTGGCGCAATTGTTTGTTTGGATAATTTTCGGATTCTTTTTGTTCAATCGTTTCCAAAATGTTGCACGAACTGATTTACAGGCATTCGGTTCTGTATAGTGGTGGAGCTTAAACAATTTATTTCACATTAGGAGGATTGCGTTGGCATGGACTCTGGAATGCGGGAGACTGCGGGGGGTATTTTAAGACTTGAAGAATATCTGTGATTCATTGTTCATAAGATTCTGTCACTGAGGGATGAGACGAAGTCGCTGCCTATGTAAACCCCATGCCAAGCTTACTCAAATTTCTCCCCATGGGATCTTGTGAAATACATCCTGTGACTGGACTTCCTCTAGTTACATCGCATGACAGGACAAGTTTGTCCACAATCCGTGCTCCAACACAGTGCGACAGTCTGGCAATGAATTCCTAGATAAACAAGACTCTTCACGTCATCTTCGTGTAATGCGACGCTCCTCTGATTCGCTGTCCATCACCATCATGATTCCCAAATTAACTTGCGACAGGTTGGAGAGTCCGCTCCGTGTTGGGCGAATGCCTGACCAAGTCGCCCAGACTCTAATTATCGAGATGCCAAGTGTGTGGCTGCGCCCCGAGCATCCCTTGATTGTGCATTAATGCAGCTTCAGTGTCCCTGCTGAAACCAATTAACATATTGCCGTGCCAGCGGTCACTCGAGCACAGAGATGGATGAACGCATTCTGTGTGCATATGCTTCACGCGAGTGCTTGAACAAACAGTATTACAAATCTGACACCATGACGGCTGTTCGGTGAGACGCAAATTATCCTGCAAGGGATTCCTGTGCGCACTGGGCATCCCTGAGTTGTGTAAATTGAAGGATGGTCACTTCTGAATGGACGTATCCAGGCGTGTGCGTTGTCATTGCATAAATTGCGCTCTACGAAGGTCAAACTTTAGCGTGTGTGTGGCACATAATTGCTCCCTTCAGTTGAAATTAATTGAATTCGCCGTGGAAATGTGAAGGTCTTCTGCATTATCTGGCGGGTCTATGTTTGCGCACAGGAGATAAAGTTTCACACGTCGGCACGTCTGATCTGTTTTAAAACGAAAGTTAAGGTTCATGGCAATTTTTTATTCTTTCGAGGAAATAGATCATGAGGCGACACAAGCCATCAGTTGGGTCATTCGCTGAAGCATACATTTCTCTGGCCGAAAAAAAGCTGCTAGATGTCTGATTTACCAGGTAAAGCGGTATGAAATACCACGCCAATAAAATTGTTCGTCTTTTAAAGCAAATCAATCAGACACCCAATTTTCGACCTCCTCGTAGGAATTAAAGTGCTGCTCAGCCAATGCGTGTCCCATCGATGAAAACAAATGGTAGTCTGAAGGTGCCAGATCTGGTGAATACGGCGGGTGGGGTAGCTGCTCCCAGCCAAGTGTTTTGATTGTATCCTGAACCGGTTTTGCTTTGTGTGCAGGTGCAGGTGCCGTGTGTTCTGACCCATTCTGGTGGTTTCACGATCAATGCATGGTTCAAATTTATCATTTGTTGTCGGTTGTGATCAGTATTAACGGTTCCATCAGGTTTTAGGAGCTCGTGGTACAGCACACCTTTCTGGTCCCACCAAACACACAGCATTGTCTTCGTGCCGAATCGATCTGGTTTTGCAGTCGATGTTGATGGTTGTCCCAGATTAACCATGATTTTTTCCATTTAGGATTCTTAAAATAAATCCATTTTTCATCGCCAGTAACAATCCAATTCGTGTCTTTGAAGCAAAATTTCACAAGAGTTGTTTCGGTTTTCCATCTGCCTTTCATTCAATTCATGTGGCACCCATTTTCCACACTTTTTCGTCTTTCCCATAGCTTTTAAACGGTCAGGAATTGTTTGTTGTGCAACAGTTAACATTGCTGCCATTTGCTTTTGACTCAAAGTGTCATCTCCATCCAATATCATTGGCAATTCGGCATCTTCAAACTTTTTTGGTGGTCTTCCACGTTCTTCATTTCTCACATCAAAATCATTATTTCTGAACCGTTGAAACCATCTTTTGCATGTTGCTTCTGATAGAGCATGATCAACATATGCCTCGACAAGCATTTGATGCGACTCTGCAGCACTTTTCTTCAAATGAAAACAAAAAAATTAATGCTTTCCGCAAATCATCACTTTCTGGTACAACATTGGACGTTTTTAACACGATGCAAAAATATGATGTTGTCGTTGAATGACTTGATGTATACTAAATATTTTTCAAAGACGGTCTCGTTCACAACAAATGTTCCCAATCGAGACATTTGTATCCTGACGCTCACTTTATGGCTGGTATATCTTCAATTGAATTCCTCAATATTTTACTACTTTTTCTACATTGGAGTTAGTTCTTTGAAACAATTTTTAAAAGAGAGAACTAAGTCGATGGTAACTAGTTCAATTGCACTGAACGACTTGGTTGCTTCTATCGGAGAATGGAAGTTCTCTTTTGGTTGCTTTTGCTTAAGACTTTGCAGTTCGCATTTCTTTGAATGAAAATTCTCTTTGGGTTGTTAAAGTCTCAGACTCGGAAATCCGCACTTCTTTCAATTCGTTTGAATCGTTCGATGAATGGGAGTTCTGGAAAGAACTTCCGTTCAGTGTCAGGCTTTCATTTTGTTCTTTTCACGTTGCTTTAGTCTCAGACCTTCATTTTGTTTCCTTCGTTCGTTGAATGGAAGTTCTCTTCAAGTTGCTTCAGTCTCAGACTCGGTAATTCGCACTTCTTTCAATTCGTTTGAATCGTTCGATGAATGGGAGTTCTGGACAGAATTTCCGTTCAGCCTCAGACTTTCATTTTGTTCTTTTCACGTTATTTCAGTCTCAGACCTTCATTTTTTTCCTTCGTTCGTTGAATGAAAATTCACTTTAGGTTGCTTCACTCCCAGACTTAGTAGTTCGCACTTCCCTCAATTCGTTCGAATCGTTCGATGAATGGAAGTTCTGGAAAGAACCCCCAGACTTTCATTTTGTTCTTTTCAGTCTCAGACTTCCATTTCGTTTCCTTCGTTCGTTGAATGAAAATTCTCTTTGGGTTGCTTCAGTCTCAGACTCGGTAATTCGCACTTCTTTCAATTCGTTTGCGTCATTGGTTGAATGGAAGTTCTTTTCACATTGTTTTAGTCACAGACTTGAAATGGTGTCGCAAGAAGCGGCATGCTCCCTGCACGAATGTGACTGCAAAATTTGGCTTTGCAATTCAAATGCACGACGAAGCAAAATCAAATATAGTCTACCTAGAATCCTGTCACCATTTCCAATCATTTTCGCCCAACACCACTGAGCCAACTTCAAATCCCAGTCCCTATTCACACAAATGCATTTAAAATGCCAACCAATACACGGCCTCATCCGCTCGTCGATTTAATTAATTTGATTTAATTTAATTAACAATTTAGCACATTGGCCACACCAATGGCAACAGGGTGCATAAAATATTTACCTCGTGACAGGACACATTTTTCAAATTAATTTCCCGCATTAATGCCGTCGTAAAACTGTCGCAGTCCCCGTGTGCTTTGGCTTTTGGTGGCGCGGCTGTGCGACCATCCTCCACAGATCGACGCGTCACCGTCACACGTAAGTGATACACAAAATTGCAAATTGAGATCTAAAAACGCCAATTTCTGCCGCGCCGTGGACCTGCCGGCCGTCAGCTCATTATTCTCGATTCTATTTATCAATTTGCGGATGAGGTAAACGGGTGCGAATGCCACTTGTCGCAAAAATAGCAACTCACACCCTCGGAGATGGTCGATGTGTGCACATGAGAGGTGCTCGCTCCTGAATCGAGCGAAAAATTGCCGCCAGATTCGCCGGGCCTGCTATTACACCGTGATCCATCCTCAGATGTCACCACTCATTAATTGCATTCCCGCCAGCGAATGGGTGCTCTTGTTGTGTGCGCTTTTGCGTGCGCAATCGCGCGCGTGTTTGTGTGTGCCATCGCGCTGCGGCCAACGCGTTTGTAATGTGTGTGCGCCTCAAACCAATTAAAATCTACAGAAGCGTGAAGGAACTTTAACGATTTAGCAATAAAGTTGAATGCGCTGAATGTCAGGCTCTACAACGACGACGACGACGACGATGAGATGATGATGCTGATGCCGATGCGTTGTCGGTAAAGGCGGCAACCGCGGTGGCGGGAGTGAGCCTCAAAATGTTCCTCCTTTTTGGCCGGCATCTCCCGTCGCTTATGAGGTTGTCAACTGAAGGAGGCACATTTAAATTGGCTTCGTTTGTGTGCAGGCGATATGCCTTGTGATGTGGTTACATGGATGGATGTCTAAGCCGCAGAGTGTGGGTTAATTGGAAACACTACTAGACACGTGTGTGTGTTTGTGTTTGGGTGCGTTAGTTGATGTGGTTAACAGTGCTTTGGTTTATTTTCGGATTTGCCTTTGACGCGAGGGATGCGCAATAGGAATTGCAATTTTGACACATTGTAATGCGTGAAATGTAAATTGTTGACACGCCAACCCCTGGTTACCACTTCTTTGTTTTTGTGGCGCAGGTTGTGTGTATGGAATCGAATGGAGACGGGTTAACAAGATTTCTGCATGATGAGATGCCCGTTTGTGATAAAAGTGATTAATCATAATAATTCTGCAGCTTTGGTGCTAACAAAAGTGTTGTGCAGATGCAGTTATACTTCATCTCCGGATCAATTAGGTAGGCGTGCTGGAGGAAAACGCAACAGGGGACGTTTACTCATCAGCATTTGGTAACAAATAACAGATTATAAATGTTCGCACTTGTATAGTTGTAAGAGTACTTAAAGATCTAAACAGCACAAATCTGCTGGCCCAGATGGTATCGCCCCGTTCTTCAGAAGAGCTGTTCTTCTACGCCGGCAGAACCACTGCGTAAGCTTTTCCATCTGTCCTACTCTATAGAGCTCTTTCCGGCTAAGTGGAAAACAGCAGCTGTTCAGCCGGGTAAACCATCATCACCCACCACCTTACGACCGGATGAATTATCATCATCCACGTCCTTCCGACCCATAGCACTTACGCCCTACTCTCTAAGGTTATGAAAACGATGATAAATCTTCAGCTTCTGAAATATCTGGAAACCCAAAGGCTTCTTTATGACCGGCAATACGGCTTCAGCAGCAACAGGTTCACTGGTGACTTGATGGCATATCTCACCAAAAAATGGAACATGTAGGAAAAAGCAAAGTGCAGGAGAAAGCAAGATCCTTGTGTTTGGTATTTTAAGAGCATTTGACAGAGTTCGGCATCAGGCTCTATTGCCGAAAATGTCTGCTGTTGTCGATGAAAACTTTCATCAATGGATTAGGAAATATTTCTAGAGCCCTTCAATCCAAGTTATAAAGGGTGATTTTTTAGCTATTATCTTTTTGACAACCAGGTATACCGGTGTGAAGTAAGCGTCAAGATACAAATGTCTCGGTAGGGAACATTTGTTGTGAACGAGCCCTATTTTTTTTTGTTTGTTTGCGATGACGTCTGTGAAAAATATTTAGTATACATCAAGTCATTGAACAGACAACATCATATTATTGCATTGTGTTAAAAACGGCGAATTTTGTACCAGAAAGTGATGATTTGCGGAAAACATTAATTTTTTGTTTTCATTTGAAGAAAAGTGCTGCAGAGTCGCATCAAATGCTTGTCGAGGCATATGGTGATCATGCTCTATCAGAAGCAACATGCAAAAGATGGTTTCAACGGTTCAGAAATAATGATTTTGATGTGAGAAATGAAGAACGTGGAAGACCACCAAAAAAGTTTGAAGACGCCGTATTGCAAACGATATTGGATGGAGATGACACTCTGAGTCAAAAGTAAATGACAGCAATGCTAAGCGTTGCACAACAAACAATTTCTGACCGTTTGAAAGCTATGGGAAAGAACCAAAAGTGTGGAAAATGGGTGCCACATAAATTGAATGAAAGACAGATGGAAAACCGAAAAAGCACAACAACAAACAAACAAAAATTTTGCTTCAAAGACACGAATTGGATTGTTACTGGCGATGAAAAATGGATTTATTTTAAGAATCCTAAATGGAAAAAATCATGGTTAATCTGGGACAACCATCAACATCGACTGCAAAACCAGATCGATTCGGCAAGAAGACAATGCTGTGTGTTTGGTGGGACCAGAAAGGTGTGCTGTACCACGAGCTCCTAAAACCTGGTGAAACCGTTAATATTGATCGCTACCGACAACAAATGATCAATTTGAACCATGCATTGATCCAAAAACGACCAGAATGGGCCAGAAGACATGGCAAGGTAATTTTGCTCCATGACAATGGACCTGCACCCCTGCGGTTCAGGATACAATCAAAACACTTGGCTGGGAGCAGCTACCCCACCCGTCGTATTCACCAGACTTGGCTCCTTCCGACTAACATTTGTTTTCATCGATGGGACACGCATTGGCTGAGCAACACTTTGATTCCTACGAGGAGGTCGAACATTAGGTGTCTGATTGGTTTGCTTTAAGAGACGAACAATTTTATTGGCGTGGTATTCACAAATTGCCAAAAAGGTGGTCAAAATGTGTAGAAAACGATGGCCAATACTTTGAATAAAATGCTTTTACTTTCCCATTAATAATTAGTCTTTTATTTTCAAAAAAAAAAATAATCATTTCATACCGGTATACCTGGTAAACAGCTGACGCACGTTTCGTGTTTTGTTTCACTGTCAAAAATCCTCAGTTTGGTCTATAATTTGACCATGAATCATCATACAAACGAACAACGTTTGGAAATTATTGAATTTTATTATTAAAATGCGTGCTCTGCAAAGAAAGTTCATCGCGCGCTTCCATTTTATGTTCAAAAATGGACGAAGTTCATTTTTGGCTCATTGGGTACGTAAATAAGCAGAATTGTCGATTTTGTAGTGAATATCAGCCTGAAGCATTGCAAGAGCTACCAATGCATCCAGGAAAAGTCACAGTTTGGTGCGGTTTATGGGCCGGTGGCATCATTAGACCGTACTTCTTCAAAGATGATGTGAATCGTAACGTAACTGTGAATGGTGGGCGCTTCCGTAAGATGATATCCAACTTTTGTTTGCTTAAAATGCAAGAGCTTGACTTGCATGACATTTGGTTTCCACAAGACGGTGCCACATGCCACACAGCACGCGCAACAATGGACTTATTGAGGGGCGAGTTCGGTGAACATTTTATTTCACGTTCGGGACCGGTCAATTGGCCGCCTAGATCGTGCGATTTAGCGCCTTTAGACTATTTTTTGTGTTGCTATGTTAAAGCTCATGTCTATACAGTCAAGCCCGCTTCATTTGAAGCATTGGAAGACAACATAGAAGCATTTGATACCGGCGTGAGATACTGGCCGAAATGTTGGAAGGAGTATGCCAAAATTTGACTTAGCGGATGGACCATTTAAGGCGCAGTTAAGATCAACATTTGCATGAAATAATCATCAAACATTAAATTACATGGACCGTGCTATCGATTCAAATAAAGATTTCATGCATTATTCTGAAGTTTATGAGTTTTTTTTTTTTTGAAAAACTTTCATATAGCTTTTAAAAAATCACTCTTTATTGGATGGGTTCAAGTCTGATATTCTCAATTTTAGTTCCCCAGGACTCCGTTTAGGATCCGATGCTGTTCCTCATTTTCACAAATAATCTCCACTCTGTCACTTCTATTCCAATTCACTCATTCGCTAATGACAGTATTCTCAGCTTTTCATATTCGTTTCTTTGCTCCCGACCTTCCTCTTCGGCCATAAAATTGGAACGGTAGCGCAAGTTAAAATTTGAAAAATTCGTGTTGAGCTGGGAGTCGAACCTAGATCTTTCGGCGTGTGAGCATCGCACTCTACCTACTACGCCACCGCGACTACATGATTGAATGGGTAAAAAGAATAGAGTAGAATTTAATGCTTCCAAAACCCAAAAACTGTCACTCAAGCGATCCCAAAATACACAGCCATTATCCATAAATGGTGTGGTGTAGTGGGTAGTGTGCGACATTCACACGCCGAAGGTCCAGGTTCGATTCTCGGTTGAACACCTCAAATTTTTCGCGGCACACTTCTTTCAAGTTGCTGACAACACTCAAGGAGTAATAACTGTCTAAGAAAACGGAACACTAAGATAGAACGATCGCATATTCGAGATCGAAAAAAATGCAGCGAAAGGTCTAAGTTTTTTAAAGCGATGCAAGAAATATTTCAGTTTTGTATATTTACCCACAGCTTGGGTATCAGGCTCCTCTCTGGTTTGGAGATCCTAAGACCTCCTTGCACGTACTACATAGAATTCAACAGCGATCGATAAAGCTTGTCGGTAATAAGTTAGGCAACTGCATTTCTTTTTTTTAAGAATTTACCCGCGGTACTCGAATCACTAGGAATGCCAACCAATTTACCCTTAAGCTCATCTTCGGACGTCCAGTTAGGTCTAGAAACTCGTTCTTTAGCCTTCCCACACGAATAAGGAATGCTCTTTCCAGCTTCCCCTTTCTCTACACCTTTGGCCCGTGCTGTGATTCTGGTCACTTAAGGGTACCGAAGAATCCCTTAAGCGCGCTGAAATTATTGGAAAACATCTTGCCTGAGATCTGGAGAAAGTGGGGACCGAAATGGTTAATTTAATGATAATGATGACCACTCAATGATAATGAAAAACAATCGTCATATCGAAAGTGTTTCCTGCATACGCTTACGATTAAATTGAACTTCTTTCCTTTTGTCGATATGATTCTTCTCCTAAGAAAAGGCGTCTCTTTTCATCTGTGGGGCAATCAATGGTCATGTTTGAGTGGCTTACAATTTTTGTTGTAGGTTGGTGCAGTGCAGTGTGCTGACGCGCTCAAACTTGAAAATTGGTACATTTTATTGCCAGGCGGTAACCTACGTTAAATCTAATTTCTTGGTCTTTCAGAGAAAAACTGGCAAACCCTTCTTTATGTTTTTAACTCCGACCACGTCAGCGCCAAACAGCCGCCACTTTATCCGAACAAAGGCGGGACATTGACAGAGGAATTGATCTTAAGTGTCTTCACCTTCTCTAGAGGCGTCGCATAGGGTGCCATCACTAAGCCGAAGCATATCTAAGTGCTTTGCGAACGTGAAGTATCCCGGTGGTACGGCAATAGGCCGCCTGCAGTCGGGTAGTCTCAAGGTGCTTTCGGGACCCATGAATGCCTCTTTTGATCCTTTTCCAGGAAGTTTACCGATAATTACATTTCCGCAATCGAGTGATGTCCCGAAATCTAGACAATCCTAAGCGAATATAGTCTGCCCTACCAAAACTAGGAAGGACTTGAATTCCTGTACTTTCTTAAAAGTGGTTAGAAGGTTGAGTAAGGTCCTAAGCACAGCTTAAGTGTCACTTCAGGCGCAGATACTGCGACCCTTTCATCTGGCCGTCATAAGGAAGAAGCTTAGAAGATCGACACGAAATCACCTATTGCTGATTATCGCGGAGACCCAAGCTCTATATCCCTCCATTATCTTGGAACTCTACCAATGCCTCTTTTGATCGGCAATCTCGCATCCTATGATCCCGTGGTGTCCCGGCACCCAGTTGAGTCTTGGCGAATTTAGTCTGTCGGCCAAATTATGGGAAATCTTGCATTTCTTGCTTGGTATTGGTTAAAGGCTTGGGTAAGGCCTTGAGCACCGCTTGGCTATCGCCACAGACACGGTAGCCTCTTCCACCTATTCTCCACAATATTATTTGTGGCCATTAGGATCGCAAATGTTTCTTCATAAAAGACCGATGCATAATTACCTGAAGAGGTGTTAACTGTAATGTTGTCGTTTTCTACGAAAGCCCCAGTTCCAGATCGCTCCACGTTACATTCGCTTCCCGGCCGTTTCTGGGCACAGCTGATCCTGGACACGGGAAAGTCGACTTTGTATTTACGGCGCAGCTGGATTGTCGGCATCGGACGGCATGTCTATGAGACCAGTGTCATAGGAGATGCGGCGGGCGAGGTTATCGACGCTCCAGTGCTTCCAAAACCAAAGACTATTTCTTTTTAGTGACGGGTGATGGCCTTGATTGTGCATCCCATGATGTGGAAGTCATTGGGAGGGAGATAAAGGAGTGCATCAAGAGCAGGGCCAGGCGTGCTAGGAAAAGCCACTGTGCAGTCGAGACAAACTGTTCTTTGAAGCATGGTTAAGGCAACAGTCACCTACTTTCGCGAAAACTGAAGTAAGCTGACTGGTGCATGGGAGAGAAGAGGAGCAGATCGTTGCAAATCGTGATAGTCCCCAGATTTTACCGAAAACTCCCTTAAACTGCCAAAAGAGTGACAGCGCCTTGGAGGTTTCAGACATTGGAGTTTGTTTGTTTTTTCGTTTTCCTTAAGCTTGTAGGTCTTTTAAAAGTAGGGCCATATTTTTCTGTCAATTTGAAATAGCCCACCGTCGCACAGACATAAAGTAAGGAACTGGTCTGTGGTTCTTTGTTTCATAAGACTCTTTAATTTCTCAGATTCTGAGACAAGCGTGCCACCTCTTACAGTGTATTCTGTACCACCTTTACACAGATTTACAACAAAACATTTCTTGTGACACTCACGCACACATTCAATTTGAAGTCCCATCAACTAAAGCAAAACCTTAAACACCCATCCTACCGTTAAGTTTTCAACACGCAACCACTTAACTGCTCCAAAGCACTCCACAGCAGCACAAATCAATAATCTTCACTAAACTCCACCAAACATCCATCACATGGCTTCCATTATCCCACAATTAACCAGTCCCCGGCCGGGCGCCATTCCTCCGCGCAGAGTCGAATCAGCACACAACGCTGGCATAATTTAGCAGCGCCACCGATCCGCCTAATCCACTCCCATTAGCAGCAACCATTACTATCATCATAATGCTAAGAGATTCAATTTTCAGATAATATTTACGAGCAATTCGGTTATTAATGCCTCCGCCTGACGGATTCCCCCTTGGCGCTGTGTTCTCGTCGTAACATGCCGCGAGCAGGAGAGAGGCGCTTATCAATATCTCGTCCGAGGGCAACATCATTTGAGAGCCAACAACAGCAGCCCTTCGGACGCGACAGATGCAATCGGTGCTGCGTGTATCGGCAGCGCTTAGAATGCCATTTGCCGCATCACACCCCAGCGGGCGTCGTGGCTGGCGGGATAAATGTTCGCAATGTGCAGCAATAACAATAACAATCCGTTCAATATGCACAGATTGTTGCAACGTTAATTTATTCTAATTAGTCAATAAATCTCAATTAATATCGTGATCACAATGTGGACACGACCCCCACATCTGACCGCAGCTGTACTCTCGGTAGCTGCCTGCGCTCCCTCCCTTCTGACAACGTTTGCAGCTTGTGTCTGGGGTGGCTGCGTGTGTGAGTGTGTGTACTTGGGGCGGGGAGTGCATTCAATTATTTTGAAATATTTAACGCAGACTGGATAGTGTAAACTGAATATGGCGCGGCACAGTCCGCGACAATTACTTAAACACACTCGCTTGCGTCTTGACAAAGAATGAGATTGCTTATACATGGAGGGCTATTACGGCAGATGGAATTATTGTTCATGATGGCAGTCTTCTCTGAGTGAAGTTCTGCAGCTGATAGTCGAGGGAATGTAATTTTGAGAGACACATCAATACGTGCGAAATGAAGAAATGAGACAAGGCAGGATGTTCTAGCAAAAGTTAATTGGGATGATTTGCGCCAAGATACAGAGTGTGTGGCTCATCTGACCTAAAAGATGTAACAGAAGACTTAAGGCCGCTTTTCGTTTTTGCCTCAATAGGCAATAAATGCAAGAGCCTCTTAACTAAACCAACAAATGAGTTCCGACGGAAGGTTAAAAAATCACAAGAATGCCTCAAAAATTATAACACTTGGGATTTTTTTTTAAATTAATCGCTTAATGCAGCCAGTCTCACAGGTGACACTCAATCAGGCTTGGCTTAACTCCTCAGACCTCAAAATATTAATGGGCACCAGAAAGGACATTTTTTTTGTACAAGACATAAGTTTCTAGGATCCTCTGGTGATACACCTTTCGTGTTCAAAGCTTACTATAACTTAACAACTGCACTATATCAGTAAGCAAAAGGAGCATCTACAACAGTACCTCGGTTACATGGACTACACAATGTCGTTGATCTGTACTAACCGGTGTTTAGTACTATATATCTACACAGGTATACCCGTATAAAGTGAGCGTCAATATACAAATGTCTCGATAGGGACACATTTGTTGTGAACGAGGCCTTATTTTTTTTGTTTGTTTGCTATGACATCTTTATTTAGTATACATCAAGTCATTGAACAGACAACATCCTATTTTTTCATCGTGTTAAAAACGTCGAATGTTGTACCAGAAAGTGATGATTTGCGGAAAGCATTAGGTGATCATGCTTGTCGAGGCATATGGTGATCATGCTCTATCAGAAGCAACATGCAAATGATGGTTTCAAGGGATCAGAAATAATGATTTTGATGTGAGAGATGAAGAACGTGGAAGACCACCAAAAAAGTTTGAAGACGCCGAATCGCCACCGATATTGGATGGAGATGACACTTTGAGTCAAAAGCAAATGGCAGCATTGTTAAATCTTGCACAACAAACAATTTCTGACCGTTTAAAAGCTATGAGAAAGATCCAAAAGTGTGGAAAATGGGTGCCACATGAATTGAATGAGAGACAGATGGAAAACCGAAACAACACTTGTGAAATTTTGCTTCAAAGACACGAATTGGATTGTTACTGGCGATGAAAAATGGATTTATTTTAAGAATCCTAAACGGAAAAAAATAATGGGTTAATCTGGGACAACTATCAACATCGACTGCAAAACCAGACCGATTCGGCAAAAAGACAATGCTGTGTGTTTGGTGGGACCAGAAAGGTGTGCTGTACCACGAGCTCCTTAAATCTGGTGAAACCGTTAATACTGATCGCTACCGACAACAAATGATCAATTTGAACCATGCATTGATCCAGAAACGACCAGAATGGGCCAGAAGACACGGCAAGGTAATTTTGCTCTATGACAATGCCCCTGCACACAAAGCAAAACCGGTTCAGGATACAATAAAAACACTTGGCTGTGAACAGCTACCCCATCCGCCGTATTCCCCAGACTTGGCTCCTTCCGACTACCATTTGTTTTCATAGATAGGACACGCGAATTGGCTGAGCAGCACTTTGATGCCTGCGAGGAGGTCGAAAAGTGGGTCTCTGATTGGTTTGCTTTAAGAGACGAACAATTTTATTGGCGTGGTATTCACAAATTGCCAGAAAGGTGGACAAAATGTGTAGAAAACAATGGCCAATACTTTGAATAAAATGCTTTTACTTTCCCATTAATAATTAATGTTTTATTTTCAAAAAAAAAACATTTCATACCGGTATACCTGGCCTCCCTTGATGACAACATGTACTTAGTTTTGCCCTCATTTACCGCTCGACCAATTTTAGCCGCTTCCGCTTCAATGCCAGCAAACACCTCATTGACGGCTCGCTGTGTTTGTCCAATCACGTCAATGTCATCAGCGTAAGCTAGCAAATGAATTGACTTCTGGAAGATCGTGCCTCTGGTGTTGACTTGTCAGTTAATGGATGTTAAAGAAGTCACATGACAGTGCGTCGACTTGTCTAAAACCTTTTTTGACATTGAAGGTTTCGGTGAGTTCGTTACCGACCTTGATGGAGCAGCGAGAGTTCTCCATCGTCATCCTACACAATCTGACGAGTTTGGTAGGAATGCCAAAACTAGACATGGCACTGTATAGCTCGTCTTTATGCACACTGTCATATGCAGCATTGAAATCGACGAATCGAATCGAATCGACGGTGGTGAGTGTCAATTTGCATTTCTTGGGTGTTTTTCAGGATCTGTATTAATATGAAGATCTGGTCTATAGTGGACTTCTCTGGTCTGAAACCATACTGATAGGGACCTATCACGTCATGGACAAACGGTTTCAGACGCTCTCACAATACTGCAGAGAGGATCTTGTATACGATGTTGAGGAGACTAATCCCTCGGTAGTTAGCGCAGTTAAAGGGGTCTCCTTTCATGTGAACCGGGCAAACGACGCTGATATAAATACAGTCCTCTAATACTGTACTGTTAATAGAAATATCCAAATATTGCTACAACATATACATTGTCAGTAGTAAGGTTAAAATGACCAAATCTCTGTTAAGTGTGCAATATCTATAGCAATGTCGTTGAATATAAATTCGGTGCATTGTAAAGTAAAGTCGCCGAGACTTCAACCGACGACAGCCAAAGTCGACATCGCCGAGAAATCATCCATCAACTGTTCCACAAACAAAGTTTGTGCGGTGCCAGCAAACACATCCACAAACAAAGTTTGTGCGGTGCAGTGACCCTCATCAGTTGTGTGGTTGTCGGAAATTCATAAAAATTACAACAACAGGCGGAGCGGACTGCCCGCAGAGTTATTTAAAGCAGCTGGAGATCATTTGGTTAACTGTAAGATTTGATCGGAGGAAAGCATGCCATTAAATCTCAGCGCCATTTGTCTTGTTCACAAGAGAGGAAGCTTCTTCGACTGCGCCAATTATCGAGGAATCAACCTCCTTAAAATTGCCTAGCAGATTCTTTCTGCCGTATTGTGTGAGTGTGAACGTGATAAGTCCCTATCAGTGTGGTTTCATGCTAGGGATATCCACAATAGGCCAGATCTTCACTTTACGGAAGATCCTGGAAAGGGCCAGGAAGAACAGATCCATACTCTCCACCTATTACGTATTTCCAAATAATTTATCGCACAAAACCACTACTTTTGCCCCACTGTGTTTCGTTTTGCAACACTTGAGGAGATGGAAATCGTGTCCGCCGTGGCGTAGTGGGTAAAGTGCGACGCGTACACGCCGAAGGTTGAAGTTCGATTCCCAGCTCAACACCAATTTTTCGAATTTTTTGCGGCACCACCTCTTTCGAGCTGCTGGCAACACTCAAATAGTAATAATTAAGAAAGCTTCTTAAATTTCGCCGTTCGGAGTCGGCAAAAAACTGTAGGACTCTTCTACTCGTGGGAGAACAGTAGCGCGCACAACACGAGCAGTTGATGAGCAATCTAGGCCCTGGTCCCCCTCGCTGACAGAGATAAGGGCATGTCAAATATCGCTAGTACAAGTGTAGTATATCTGAGAGGAACTACCTAGAGAGAGACAAAGTAGAAATTGGTGAATAAAAAAATGTTTTTTTGAAAAAAATGAAAATTATTCTTATTTTTTGAACAGTCCTCGTTTGCACATAGCTACGTATAATTACCAAAAGACGACGTTGACAGCTGTCTTTCTGCTTGTAGTCTTGACGGAAAGTCAATGGCATATTTTGCGGATTAGAGTGAGCCCCTTTACACTTCAAGGGAGATGGAAAATGTTTCCAAAGTGACACGGTACGTTGTTAGAAGAGCAGTTTTGGAAGAAAAAAGTTGCCACCGCGATTGTTGTGCAAAAGTTTGCGCAAATAGTTCGCCCGTTGTTGTCTTTTTGTAGAGATCACATTTAAAATGATTTCAGCACTTTAGCCCAATTCAATCAGAGTCACCAAAACATCCTATGCGAAATAGGCAACGACTTCCTATGCCATTAGTCGCAATTCACAAATTTCTTGCGTGTCATGCTTTTGTTTCCAAACTAGAAAAAGTCACTCGTCATGCATTGACGTTGTGTGTTGAGTTTAATGAGATTTTACACCTCCCGTGGACGTCTATTTTTCAGGCGTCCCATAAACGAAGTTCGACCATCACTGGGTCAAGTTCATGACACTTAAGAGACAATTGCTACTTATTTCAAAAATTCATGTTTCGTTTGTAAACGAAAAATTCAAGGGGCCGTTTCTATTTAACAGTTAATTGATGGTGCACGCTGAAACTATGGCTGAATAAATCAAGAGCGCCTTAACTCGGCTTCCTTCCGCCTGTGTCTACCAACAACAAGTTCCATTCTGATCACAAATTTTCCCTTTTCTCTGAAGCAGACCATCCCACGCAGTAAAATTTAACTTACACATTAAATAATAAAATCATAATTAATTTACGCGTTCCCTGTAGACGTTGTCGTCTGTGGCCCAAAGCACTGCGCCCGAACTTGTTGACTTCCCAAAGGAAATGAATGAATTCATCCATCAAGGGGCGGTATGATGCCATGACTTCATCATATCCAAGTGGCTGAAGGTGTCAACTGAACAAAATCCATCAACACTTAAGCGTGAAAGAAAGCATTCCTTTTCACTTCCGGCAGAAGCTTGACAACAGATTGTGTCCCTCCGCAACAAAGTTCTGAAAGCCTGTGCGCTATGTGGGAGACGATAGATTAATGGCCTTGCAGGGGAAATGAATGAATTTTGGGATCAAGGGAACGCGATCCCAGCCCTGGGAATTGAATAGAGTCAAGCCGTTGAGACATCGACATTCTATTAGGGCCTGGGCTCGGGAAGGTGCTGGAGATTGATGTGACAAGTGCACAAGCTGTGACCAAGTGGACAAAAGCGGTCTTACAGATCATTTGGAATGTGTCACGAGTGGCGCAAAGATCAGAAATAAGTGAGTTAGGGATTTGAAGAAAGAGAAATGGATCGGATAGGAAATGCGGACTGGTGTTGGGTTAATTGGCGAGCACGACCACAAGATTGGAACTGAGGTCATTTGTTTGCTAGGACTTTCGAGCATTTGTTTTTAACGCGCTTCTGCTTTTTTAGGTGAGTAGTGTCATTTTGAGTTGTGACTTTGTGGAAGTGGTTGTCAGTGATTAAATTGTTTGGGATTTTGTTGGCACGTAAAAAGTGTGATTTTGGCACTTCCAAGCATATGTTTTGTGATTGCTACAATTCTAGCTTCTTTACTCAAAAGTGGAAAAATTGCACTAGCGTTAGCTACAGTGGTCTCTAGGTTGGTTATAAACTTTCAGTCAGCATCGTACTAAGATCGTATTGAAGATCAGTGTCGACGGCTGTCAACACGATTTGGAAATTTGGTTTGACATAATAATAATAATAATTATGTACTGTGAGCGTCAAAAGTGAGTAAGCAAAGATGAAAATTTGGTCAAAACAACAACAAAACTCAAATTCCACTGATACACAAAAACAGCTTTATTCAATGTGATCAATTATTCAAAAAATAAAGTACGGTAAAAACAAAAACAAATACATTTTTTTAATGAAAATTATAACTACTTAATATATTACGAGTCAAAAGTAAGTAAACAGTATACTTTTCTATCAACAAATGTACTGTTTATTGCTTAAAAAAAAAATTAAATTGAGTACTTTTTTGGTCCTCGCTTGGACTTTACTACAACCTTAAGTCTACGTAGCATAGACATTACCAGTTTATTGGTAACATCGGGGGAAATTTTTGACCATTCTTCTGTTATAGCTTTTTTCAGGTCTTTCTTGTTGTTAATAGTACTCTGTCGAATTCTTCTATCCAAATGCTGCTGTGTTCTATTGGGTTAAGGTCCGGTGATTGCGGGGGATGATCAAGCTGTTTTGGGGTCCTATAAAGCAACCATTCCTTAACAAGACGTAAGGTATGCTTAGGATCATTGGTAAGGTATGCTTAGGATCATTGTCTGAAATTGCTGAAAGAACCAATTCCTAGCTAAACCTAATTTGTCTACGCTCGGTTGCAAGTTGGTCCTGAGAATTTTTAGATAATCTTCCTTCCTCATTGTACTATCAATGAAGACAAGATTACCGACCCCAGATGCTGCTACACACCCCCACACCATCACTGAACCTACCCCTTGTTTCACGACCGGCCTAATATTTTTTTTCAGTAAATTCTTCATTTTTTGCTCTCCAAATTTTTTTATTCATATAATATAATAATAATTGTTGGCGCTACGGTCCAAAGGGGGACCAGGGCCTAGCTTGCTCATCAACTACTCGTGTTGTGCGCGCTACTGTTCTCTCACGAGTAGAAGGGACCTACAGTTTTTTGCCGACTCCGAATGGCGAAATTTGAGAAGCTTTCTTAGACAGTTATTACTCTTTGAGTGTTGTCAGCAGCTCGAAAGAGATGGTGCCGTGAAATATTAGAAAAATTGGTGTTGAACTGGGAGTCGAACCTAGACCCTTCGGCGTGTGAGCGTCGCACTCTACCCACTACGCCACGGCGATCACATATTCCATTTTATTCATATAGTTCATAAAAATTTCGAATAAAGCTAATAATAATAAAGCTAATAATAAATGAATAAAGCCACTTTTGTGTATCAATGGAATTTGAGTTTTGTTGTTTTTTCGACCCAATTCTCATCTTTATACAGTAATCAGATATTTGTTTACTCACTTTTGATGCTCACAGTATATGGCGCGCCAGTCCACAGGGGACCAGGGACTGGCTTGCTCATCAACCACTCATGTTGTGCATCTCACGAGTAGAAGGGACCTACAGTTTTTTTGCCGACTGCGAAGTTCGAGATGCTTTTTTTTAGACAATATCAATCTTTGAGTGTTGTCAGTAGCTCGAAAGAGGTGATGCCGTGGAAAAATTCGAAGTGTCCAGCTGGGAGTCGAACCTGAATTTTCGGCGTGTGAGCGTGTCACACAATTACGCCGAAGGCGCCATAGGCTTTAACATACCGCGTCAATTTGGAAGAGCCAGAGATCGTCCACACTGATGTCTGTCTGATAAAAAAAACGGTCATGAAAAGCTGGTCATTGTCGCCAACCGTTGACCGAAAAGGCTTGCTCAGGCTTGCTCTTGTTTGCTTGCTTGCTTGCTCCTATTGAAGGAAAAGTGATCCTATAATCAAGAGTTAGTTTCTGGAGACGTAGAGAGTTATTTACAAGACTGCACCGATTTTCAAAGACGTTAATTGCAATTTTTAACGTAATTATCGAGGTGAGCTTGCGCGCCTTCAGAATACAAAATTTTTTCACAAATTTTAATTCAATATAGACTGCTTTGAAGTCCAAGATGCGAATCAGTAAGAAAGCTTAGTGCATGGCACTCGAATTTTTGAGTCATAAATGCCTTCTAAGCGAGTCCTCCGAAACCTATGTTCGATATTTTCTTCAGGATTCTGAATGAAATGTAAGTCTGTTGAAATCGGTTGCAAGTGTATGTTTATGTATTTAGGGTTTTACTGTAGGTCACTAGAGCTGGATTCTCATCGGTTTGTATACTCGTAAAACAGTATATGTGTATATATAATATACATATATATGTGTATATATAATATACACACGAAGACCGTGTGTTTTGTTTAGTTGTATTTACGTCTAACGAACTTTTCACAAAAAAAACTTGAGGATTTCAGTTGAGATGGTTGATCCTCTTCGACAGTCTGGAAGCTCCTGGGACTCAACAAACATGCCTCTCTAACACATGCCATCTAACACAATCTCTGCTGCCAGCTGCCGTTAGTTGCTTGAGGTCTTTCTACACTTGTGTGCACCACCTCAAACTATGTCGTTCCCTATTGCGTTGTTCCATTGGCTTGAATTCGAGTAGTTTTCCATCCTAAGCAGTGGCATAATTACACTCTCCTTCGCCTAGCCAATTTAAGCTGTAGAGCATCTAGAATTCGTCGTTGAATCTTCTTTCCTAGATCAGAATCACGCAAAGAGGACCACAAATCAAACGCAGAACTTTTCTCTCGAAAAGGCTAAAGGCTTTCTTATCCACTGTCAAAAACGCCCAAACTTCGTATTAAACAATGCAGTCACTTTGGAAATAAAAAAACCTCGTGAAACCAGGGTTCTCGAATCGCATTGTTCACCTGTAAAATCTGACAGTTTGACGCTTAGAATTTTGACCAAAAAATGATTGATGATGATGATGACTGATGGCCATCCAGATTTTCTTAAGGAAGTCATAACTGACATCGAATCCAAAGTCTTATCATCCTAATAAAAGAGCTTATGGGAATCAAGGCCAAAAAGGCACACAAACTTCGATCAAATGTGAAGGTTTTGCTGACTGTTTTTTCGATTACAGATTACCGTTGAGTAGGCATCAGGACTTCTCACCATATAGTCCTGCACTCAGGAAGGAGTATTATCTTGAGGTTATGCGCCGCTTGCGAGAAGCAATACGAAGAAAACGCACAGAATTGTGACTTTTGCATCACGATAATGCACCTGCCCACTCGTCATTGCTTCTTCGTAATATTTTAGCAAGAAAGAACACCGTTATCATGCCTCAGCCACAAAATTCACCAAATTTTAGACCTTGGCGGCTGTTTTCTGTTCCCAAGATCGAAGAGATCGACTTTTGATTAGATATGTTACAAACCCCCGTCCTCTCAAGTCTGACACTTTGGCTGACGCTTAGAACTTGCCTCTCAAAGATTCTATATTCTTGTGGAAACATACTCGGGTTATTGGGATCGAATCTTAGTGTCCCAGAAAAAATTTTTAGGCCAATTTGTATGTTGGCGAAACAACTGGTGAATTACCTTGATGTGTGACTTCAAAATCCGGATTTCGGGGTTATGTGAATCCGGAAACCGTCTGTACAAGAATTTTAGTCTTCACATAGCTCTCCTTTTTTGTCCGTAAAATGCCTTTATTCCGAATTCCACTAGGTATCGCCAACATCATTTGGTGTCAACATGGAAATGGTCTTTTTCGTAGTTTGTCTAATGGTGCCATACATTTGTATGAGGAACCTGCCAACTTCTTCGTTTTTCGAGTTTCTGTGTTCCGGCGGGTTAATTACAATCTATCGTACTTCTAAAGGAATATGGCAAGCGTGCCTTATTAAAATTATAAGGATAGGTGTGGACGTACAGGTAACCCTCCTACAACGCGGTTAATTGGTTCCTGAAAAACTCCGCGTTGTAGGAAAATCGCGTTGTAGGAAACTTTTTTTTCCTCCATTTTTCCTTTTCTTATACAATATCACGCAAGTAACATGTTAATTGCGGTTTGCAAAATTCCATAGTGCATACAAACATTCAAACACTTTTAGTATGTACATATGTATAATACAAACATATTATTATTTCTTTATGAGACTAGGAATAATAGATATACACATATACACAAGTAATTTTTGATAATTGTGTGTTTATAGAATAGTTTATAGAATATGTATTTAAAAAATGCTTAAAAATCGCGTTGTAGGATTCGTGTTATAGGAAACATTCCGCAATTCGCAAACCGCGTTGTAGCGAAATCGCGCTATAGAAGTACCGCGTTATAGGAGGGTAACCTGTATTCATAAAGTTCTTTCAGCTCGTTCGGGAGCTGAATAATGGCGAGGTAGACTACAGTGACCTCTGTTGTACTCGACCGCGGGTCAACAGTTTCTTGTGCGTCGATCCACGTTCAATATCGTAAGCCGTCTGTTTGAAAGCATCACACCCTGATACGTCTCGTTTCGGGGGAAACGATGATTTATCAGTTGCAAGTCGTCGCTCTCTGTTGAATCCTAAAATCGCTGATCTATAGACTCTAAGAGAGCGTTTCCATTTCGTTTTGAACTCGGTTGGCCCATTCGCTGCGTTTTGTATTCAAGTCACCGACAATGACGTAAAAGTTTCAGAAATCAATTCACCTCGTCCTCCACTCTTGTATCCGATTACTTTTTCCAATTTCCTCAACATTCGAAATCTGCTGCATTCCAACTGCAACACCCTGCATATCTTAAACAAACTGTTCAAGCGTCTGTTCTCCCCAAAAATTGCCAACCTGTGCCTCGATTCAATTCGCTGACTGTCTGAAAAGCGACCAGGCGCATTGCAGGTGCAAACAAATCCGCCCCCGACTAGTGGGGATTACGCTCGAATAAACGACCGTCCCAATGTGCTCACAGATTAAAGCGCCATTGTTCATTTGTGCATCGGTTAGATAACTCCCGTTTAAATGATCCCAGCACTGCCCCTGACCACAGTGGCTAAATGAGTGCGTTCAAACCAAACAAGCGAACATGCCAAATCAGCTCAAATACACATTTAATCGCTTGCATCGCACTCATTTGGCCTAAATCACCACAATCACAACAATCGACTGCTGAAATAGTTGCACCATCCACCGAGGGGGAAGGCGGTGGGCGTCGCGAACGCCAGCCACTCAGTTCGGTTCGATTGCGTCGCGCTCAGTGGTTGGAAACTTTAAGTCACACAGAACCAATAAAATATTTTCACACTGGCACTCGGCCAAATTATAAATAATTTCATTAAATCGCTTGACACACTGTGCTGTGCGGCCAGGCAGCCAGCCTCTCACATCACTGCAAGCGCTCCCACCACAGCCATGCGGGCATGCTGAAGCGGAAAAATTATTTTCGAAAAAAAAAATGTTTCTTGTGTGAAAAACAATTTCATTTAGCCGGCCTACCTTAAGCTCTCATACACACACATAGGGACCGCAGCGGCCAGCCACCCACTCATGCGCGTCTCTCTGCCCGCTAGCACAGCGTACGCACACCAGACGTGCTCGACCAGATACATTGTGTCACCGAGCGCCACTAGCTCCGCCTCCCCATCGGTCTCGTTGGCTGGCAGTCGTGAAGTAGCCCTAGACGCGGCAAGCGTTGCACTAATTGATTTATAAATAATTACTTCACAAAAATAAAACGCTCTGGACCCCGCCGTGTGCTGCTTGTGTGCGTGCTCTGATGTTGCTGTGAGCCATCTGGGGAACGTGCGGCGATTGTCGCAAACAAAATGCGATTAGAGCGGGGCCTGTAACAATGGCAGACAACGAGGTCAAAACAACGGGATTATGATCTTTTTGGGTGGATGTCCGACAGTATTGGCGGAGTGGCTGTTCAACGAACGCTTGCTGTAATTCGTTTCGCAAATATGTGGCCCGTGCTCGTTGGGATTACCTGGATAGCATGGACTGTGGAAAGGGGTTCTTTTGGCTTGCTACAGGAGCGATTACTCGATGCATGCGGAGGTCCTGTGCAGACGTGGCGAAATTTGACGCCATACCGGCTGGAGGAACAAACCTCGTTTTTGAAGAATTCTGCTTTAAAGTGAATGGCAACCAGACGGGCAATTGATTGAAGTTTGAGTTCCAGACTGGATGGATCCGTTTTTGAGACAGTTCACATTCTCCTCACTGCCCACTGTCTTTTCCTTCAAGTTTAAGTGTTCACGTCAAGGAAGAAGCAAACTTTTTCAAACTAATGGGCACCTGCTGCATTCTCACACACAATCATGACCAGTGCAAATTGCAGCCATCAAATATTGACAATAAATTCGAGGAAATTTTCCACTTTCCTCTGAAGGCGAATTAGTTGAATTCTGTTTTGGGCTTGGAAAGGGATGCAACTTACCTGAGTTTCTGTCACATTCAAGAGCTTAGCCATATCAGTCCTCTCACTAGAGCTTAGGTACTTTTTGATTTCGAACTGCTTCTCCAGCTCGAAGATCTGTCGTCCGGTGAACGTTGTTCGGGCCTTCTTCTTGCGGCGTGTGTCCATCGAACCTGAATCGGAATCATCTTCAGTCGTTTCCACGTGTGTCTGCTTGTCACGAATTGATTCGGGAGCCGGGACGGGGTCCAGTGAGAGTTTCTTCCTTTTCACGTGCGGTTTGGAGGGCAGGTCTGGAAGAGATTTAAAATCTGTAAGTTTCTGGTTTTGAAGCTGAACGATAGGGAGTTCGTATTTCAAGAAAATTTATTCAAAAATGTTTAAAGGCGGTCAGTGGCTTGGGAAGGATTTCGAGCCATACAGAAGGCGGCTTCTCAATTTTTCTTGTTGTCTTTCGTCTTCATCGCCAAATCCTGCAGTGGATGCATCAAAAAATGTTTGCATGGAGTGTGGGGTTGGATGTGAGGGAGGGCGTTTGACAAATGGTCAGAGGACTAAGGTAGCGGTGCACGAATTTAGAGTAGGGCAGTCCTTCAACTACCTTCGTTTAAAAGCAGGACCAACTTGGAAGCAGCAATATGCGGACGATTGCTTCTATGCAACTCAGTCTTCTTTAGTCAGTCAAAAGTCATCATTCAAGAAGAAATCTCATTATAACTCCTGCTGTTATAAAGGGCAACGGTGTTACCAGTGCTTACAAATGAATGCGAAACATGGGTGCAAAAGGAGGCACGCCGGTCTCTTTGCCGAGACTGAGGGAAATATTTCATGTAGAATTGTTGGCCCCGCATGTCTGGAAGGAGGATTCGGGAGGCGCTACACTCCCACTCATACTCACTCCATGCTTTCTACCTCAACGCTGAGGTTGTGACAAAGTTAATAGTGTGGAAGATCGCATGAGCCAAGGGTAACCGGCCCGGAAAGTCCTTTGTAGCTCGTTTTATGGCAGACGACAGTGTGGAAGATCGCATGAGCCAAGGGTAACCGGCCCGGAAAGTCCTTTGTAGCTCGTTTTATGGCAGACCACAGTGTGGAAGATATCATGAGCCAAGGGTAAACGGCCAGAAAGTCCTTTGTAGCTCGTTTTATGACAGACCACAGTGTGGAAGATCACATGAGCCAAGGGGAAATGGCCCGGAAAGTCCTTTGTAGCTCGTTTTATGGCAGACCACAGTGTGGAAGATCGCATGAGCCAAGGGGAAACGGCCCGGAAAGTCCTTTGTAGCTATTTTTATGGCAGACGACAGTGTGGAAGATCGCGTGAGCCAAGAGGAAACGGGCCGGAAAGTCCTTTGTAGCTCGTTTTATGGCAGACTACAGTGTAGAATATCATGCCAACGCAGGAGAGAAGGGTAAACAAGGACGCCTGAAGCTTTCGTGTTCGCTGTTAGATGACAGTTCGTGGCCGGGATGAATGCAGAGACTTGTTGCTGGAGAAATGGACCGGATAGCGGTTGTCGGGCCGATGATTGTGATGCTTCCAGAAGTATGAGTCTCAGTGAATAGAGTCAGCTGGAATAGAATTTGATTGTGCAATACGTGAAAAATCATGTACGCCAAACACATACGACTTGGATTGTTTCGCAACATGTCTTTGTTGCAGTTAAGTCAGTGATTCCAGTTTGTTTGCTGCATTCAACATATGTTATTTGAGGGATTTTTTTAGAGGTATTGAACTTTGAAAGGGAATAAAAAAAGAAATGAATTCAAAATTAACATTCAATTTAAATTGTTCAAAAGATAATCTTCTGGCATTATAGACCAAATATGACTTTTCACAAATGACAACCATGACTGGTTGAGGTGGTCCAATTTGTATAGCTTTTGCAGCATGTTTGTATATCGCCAAAAATCCAGTTAATATTCTCATTCATGTGCTAAATGGTTTCTTCTTTTATACCTTGCGCTGTGATCTAATCCCGGTCACTTAAGGGTAACAACTAATCCCTTTAGTGCGCGGGTTACGTATAACGTAGCTCACCAAATTGTTAAACTGCACGTTGGCACTTTTGCAGAATGCCGGAAAGCAGAACCGCAAAATTGATAAGAAACCGAACGAGTAATGCTTGGCTCAGCAATGATGTAATATAAAACCAACCGAAAGTCAAAAATCGGGTGGATTATTTGTTGGATACCCAAGTGTGCAGCCAACCTGAAGACAGCGGCACTCAAAAAAAAAATTGTCTTTAAATTCTCTTGAATTACCAGCAAATAATTTAAGTCGCGCCAATCATACGACGTTAAATCGCCTGATCTTGGAAGCTAATTCACGAGTCCCTAGCTTGAAACTATGCGATTACGAAATGTTTTATTTAGTAACTGAATTGTAGCACGAGCTGTGTGACACGTCTTGTTGAGAGTACATTTAATAATTGAACATCTTGAAGTTTTGAGAAGCTTTTTCTTAGACAGTAGTTACCCTTTGAGTGTTGTCAGCAACTCGAAAGAGGTGGTGCCGTGAAAACTTCGAGGTATTCAGCCGGGAATCGAACCTAGACCTTTCGGTGTGTAAGCGTCGTACTCTACCCACTACGCCACGGCGGCCACTGCAAATGAATGTATTAGGTATATAAGTTGTGTTTTTTTTTTCAATGGAACTCCATTTCCTTGCTTGGGAATATATACAGCTACTTTTAAACGTTTCGAAATGGCTGCTTGAGTGGCACCCAAAGACTGTCTGAGCCCTTATTGTGTTTGACAACAATCCTCTAGAATAATGATTCCAATTCTTTATCTTCTAACTATCTTTGCTGTCCAGGACGTTCGTCGTCTTCCAAGCCAAAGTCACCACTTTTAAATCGTGCAAACCACTTTTGGCACGTTCGCTCTGCTAGCGCATGTTTACCATAAACTTCCACCATAATACGATCATATGCTGCAGCAGTTTTCCTTATATTAAAGTAATGAAGAAGAACTCCCCGCAAACACTTTTTAGGCACAAAGTTTGACATATAATATAATAATAATAATTGTTGGCGCTACAGTCCAAAGGGGGACCAGGGCCTAGCTTGCTCATCAACTACTCGTGTTGTGCGTGCTACTATTCTTTCACGAGTAGAAGGGACCTACAGTTTTTTGCCGACTCCGAACGGCGAAATTTGAGAAGCTTTCTTAGACAGTTATTACTCTTTGAGTGTTGTCAGCAGCTCAAAAGAGGTGGTGCCGTGAAATGTTAGAAAAATTGGTGTTGAACTGGGAGTCGAACCTAGACCCTAGGCGTGTGAACGTCGCACTCTACCTACTACGCCACGGCGACCATAACAACGACATATAATATATGAGTTAAAAAAGTATTGCTGTTCACGCTTCAAATGAATGAAAGTAGCTTTCCAATGCATGTTCCAATGGAAGAATAACAATGGAATAATACAAGTTACGCCATCTCTTAGCCGCGTGAATGAAGTTATAAAACCGAAGCAACACGTCTGTTGCTTTGCCCAATAACCAAAGCATGGCTCAAAATTAGAAAAATATTAAAACCGCAACAAATCAAGGTGCTGAAATACGCCTGTTGATTTGCTCTTACTCCTTATTGGGCAGCAATAGTTCATTGCCAACCCTTGAATGTTCTGATCAACTAAATGGGTGTTGCACCATGAAGAAGGGCAAGTTAAGGGTTAAGACAATGAATCAAATTTTGGCTATCGGGTGTGTCAGTCGGCACGCTAACTTTGTTTTAGTTTTTTTTTTCGTTTTTTCCTTTGTAAATTAATAACTTTGACAAAGGAGAATACGACTTGCACCGTATATTCCCATTTTTAAACTGTTTTACATTCACCGTTTCACATTACGGCCGCCGTCGCTTCGTGGATAAAACGCGCCGGATTCTGAGTTCGACTCCTGGACTGAACACCTCGAATATTTCACGACAGCTGCTTTTGAGCTGTTGAAAGCCCTCAAAGAGTATAAACTGTCTGTAACAAAGCTTCTCAAAAAATATCCGTATGTCCTTCTAGAGAGAACAGTATCTCGCACAATACGAGTAGTTCATTAGCAATCTAGGCCCTAATCCCCCTGCGGATTGTCAACGGAAATCTGATTTCCTCTTGTCACAAGATGCCTACTTTCAATCAATTAATCGCAGGCCAAATATTTTTCAGAATATTTTCAAATCGAAAATAACGGTATGATTCAATAAGAACTTCTTTCAAATGTTCAACTTGAATTATTAGGATCTTTCTATCTCCTCTTTATGTTGGCAAATGGCGCCGAACCCTTTATTGCGTCAACGTAAGGAATGGTAGATCTTAATTCGGTTCGAAGGACAACATTGTAGAAAATTTGAATAAACACCCTTGGGCAGGCATCAACATCATCAACATCATCCAAGCCAGCAATTGCCGTCTTTGACGTTGCAGATTCCCACATCCACACTCACTTCCTTCCTCGTTGTCGCAACAAGCTACATCTCAAGTTCTCGTTCCGGAAAGTGTTCGCTCTCGACTCGGCTCTCGTCGAATTCGCAGAAATATGAAATTCCAAAAGTAACCGCGCCACGCCACTCATCAGCCATTAACGTTCGGGATTCCGATCCGTCGTCCATCGAATGCATTGAGCTGCGCGAGCGGTATGGTTTCCGAGTCCGGAAAGCGCTAATCGCTTAATTGACCACGGTCGCTGCCGCTGCACAGCGAGCGTACAACGATACAATCATTCTAAAAATACCAATTATGATCACGTACCGTCGTCGGTTTCAGCGGACTATTGTGGTCTCTCGGCGAAATGTTATAAAAATAACTCCCTCGGCAGACTCGCATTCGCACAGACCCGAGGCAGAGAGCGAGAGAGAAGCGGGCACCGAATTGATGAGGTTTTTCGCGAAACGCATTGCGCTCCAATTAAGATTGTTAAGCGAGTGTAGTTGGGACGACCCCGTCGCTGTCGTGCAGCGCTGTGGCGAGCAATAAAAACAATATTGAACAACCGCCGCTGATAAGTTCGCTTGAAATGTCAACGGCGGCGGTGCGGAGGGGGCGAAGCTGCGTCTGAGTCAGCTTAGCAGAGTCAACTGGAAGCGCGACTGTGGCCGGGTTAAACGATGATGCATTGCCCACTTAATGCGTCGAGTCTAGTTGACGTTCCCGTTCGACGTTTATTGGTGTAAACATGAATGTGGGCGAGTTGTAAATTGACTCATTGTTGTCCGGAATGATGTCTCACTGGCTGCTGGTCAGAATATTGGAAGTAATTGCGCGGGGCGCATTCGCGGGTAGCGTAGCGACGTCGAATTGAGGTAATCGACTGATTGGAGTGATTGTTGTCATCGAATGATGCCAATTGCTGAGTGACTGAGCGTGGGCGGAATGCACAGATGCTGGTGCAAGGGAAGACGGCTTTGATTTGCATAAGACTCCAGTGCGCAGCGCTCTGCCGTGAACGGCGGTTGTTGCACGTCGGCAGTGATTGACTAGGAATTAAATTTTCAAAGACTTACCTTTTTTGTGGAGTTTGGAGGCAGGCCGCAGGGTAGCAACGCCACTGCTGTCATTTGAGTCGCTCTGCTTGGGCACGCACAGGTTGAGGGGCTGATCGACGACGGCGACAGCGCTATCGTCCTCGCTCGTCTCGCTTAGCGACGTGCTCCGCGTGTGACTGCTGCACCTCTCGTCGAATGGGTTCGACTGCTGGGAATACTGCTGTTGAAAGGATTTAAGAATCGTCTTTGGTGACTTCATTCGAACCGCATCGCTTGCTTCGGAGAGTGCGTCCGGCCGCAGGGTGGTAATTGTTGGAGTTCTTGAGCCTAACCGGGTCTCTTCCACGTGCTTGGGTGTCGTAGTCCTCCAACCAAGGATGTCCGCAATAGCGTATGGCGTGGGACGTGTTGGAGGCTTGGCGTACACATGCGGATGCCATGTGGAGCTCGTGGGGGCTGCGCCGACCTCACTGGGTTCCGGATTCGAACTCTCACCGGCCGACTGTACCCTTGGTGGCGGGTAGGAGGTTCCCTTGTTCGGTGACTGCAACATTTCATCGACAGTCAGCTGGCCGTTTCGTTTGAAAGTTCTAAACTTCTCGGACATGGGATCACTGACCCTTTGATATTGACCGGAGATGTCAGTGGCATAGCCGAGGTAGGGCTCTGACTCGGGGGTTGTTCTTGCATTACTTCGCATATGGAACGTGAGCGGAGCAGTTTGTGGACGCTCGGCGCTGAGAAGGCTGGCCAGCGTGTCCTTGGACGGCGGTGGCAACGACATGGACTGTCCTCCGTAATGCGAGATGGCACTGTTTATGTATTTCGCTGGTGGTATGGTCAGTGGGTTCTTGTAAACAAACGAATGCACCATTGATTCGGAATTGCCGCTATCCTCTTCTGGGCTGTTGGTGGTGGTGGTGGTTGTGGTGCCTGACCGATAGTTTGGCAGCTTCTCCGGTGAGGTTGGCTTTTTCTCTTTTAGCAGAGCTTCGGTGTCGAATATTGGAGCGTGCGCTCCGCTTACCACATCTGCTACGGAGTCTCTGTCCACTTCGGGCATCATCTAACTAAATGCAGTAATCTGAAAGGAGAGAAGGACATTTTTGGATTAAAGACAGTTTTTGGCTAGGTTCGAAATAGTGGGAGGAAACTATTTGGTATCTGATAACAGATATTGAGATTCTCGGAAATATTTTTACCCTTTTATTGGATCTTGACGTCAACGGCATATAGGCACAACTGAAGCAACTGGATTAAGCGTGCAAGATGGCGGACAGCATCTCGGCCCGTCATATCACACACTTTTTAAGAGAAAAATATTAAAAAAAGTAATAATAAGGGAGATACCTATCTACCTATCCCTTCTGCCTTTTTGTCTTTTGAATTTCCTGGCTATGTACAAAGCGCTACAGAGCTCGTATCAGGCAATACTAAACATCATTTGAAATGTCTTGACATAACCTACAAAACTACGCTATGCATGATTAGTTTGGATATTGCGTTCAACAATTATAGACGTGTAAACATGGAGTTCACTAATACAGAAATTTGCGCTATTTTAAATTTTTTTCCTTCGTTAAGGAAAAATCCGCTAGAGAAACGTTCCGTGAGATTAATGGTGTTTTGGGGGATGTTACTCTATCACTTCGAACCGCGGAGGAATGATTTTGACGATTCAGAGCCGGTGAAAACGACACCATGGATAAGCCAGCCGGCGGAAGACCTGTGACGATGAATACCGATCGAATCATGGAAATCATCGAGTTAGACCGGCATGTGGCTCTCGATGAGAGATGGGAGTTAGTCACCAAATCATTGTAAACCATCTGCAGAAGGCTGGATAGAAGAAAAGCTTGATGACTGACTTGACTACTGCGAACAACTGGACCGCTTGAAGCAGGCGATCGACCAGAAGCGTTGGCCAACAGGAAGGGTGTAGTGTTCCACCAGGACAACGCCAGACCTCACACTTCATTGATGACTCGTCAGAAGATACGTGAGCTCGGATGGGAGATTTTATGGCATCCACCATATAGCCCCGACATAGCGCCAAGTGATTACCACCTGCTCCTGTCCATGGCGAACGCACTTGGTGGTGTGAAGTTGAACTCAAAAGAGGCTTGTGAAAAGTGACTGTCCAAGGTCTTCGCAAATAAGGAAGGGGCTTCTACGAAGGGGGTATTATGAAGTTGTGCCGTCTAGATGAAAACAGATTATTGAACAAAACGGCGCATATTTGAACTAAATCTGAGCATCGTAACACTTTTTATGAAGAATTGAATGAAGAGCAGAAAAGCGAAAAGTCTTATATTACAAATTAATTCAAAAGATGGCGACACCTGCAGGTTGTGACTGATCTTGGAAGCGATTACCTACTTCATTGGAAAGGCGTGACATTTGGCAGAAATAATAAGTGTGCCTCAGCGTCTGTTTTATTTTTTGCTTCTCCGAAAATGTTCACATTTGTTTTAAATAAACAAAATTTGTGGGAAGTTTCGATTTTCTTTTTTAATTGGAAAAAAAAGTTCAGATTACGCCCATGGAAGGCTTGTAGAAGATTATGATGAATGTCGTTCATCTTCAAGGAGAGACTGATTCTGACGCCTCAAAATAGTGATATCAGCGAGCACGAATGTCTTGGCTAGACCAGAAAGTTTATAAATGAAGAATTGAAGGCTTTACTGGAGCAAGATTACTGCTAATCACAAATAGTGAACATTCTCTCTTCATTGCTGACCATTTTCGCTGAACATCATATGATTTCCTGGATTGAAGCATATGTTTTTATCCCCGCACGCAATTTTTTGATCAAATTACGCATATCTTCGGTACAATGTTTTGATCGACCCATATTTCTAACTTTAAAGTATGTAAATAAATATATATACATAAACATTTACTTACCAAACAAGAATTCACAAATATTTTGCAAACTCTAAACAACAATTTCTGAGACACTTTAGGGTAAAACCAAAAAACACTGCTATTTTTAGGAACAGGCTTCAATCAACAGATTTAAATGAATGAGTGAAAAAAGGAGAAAGTGAGCCTTTACTTTTAATTTTTTATTTCTGGTATGGTATCGTTGTTACCGGAATATACAATAAAACCGGATATACATTTGGGAAAAAGATCTTC
This sequence comes from Eristalinus aeneus, assembly GCA_955652365.1. Lineage (NCBI taxonomy): Eukaryota > Metazoa > Arthropoda > Insecta > Diptera > Syrphidae > Eristalinus > Eristalinus aeneus. The sequence continues at coordinate 96,053,769 of OY019130.1, read as the reverse complement.
TTAGAAATATGTTGCTAAAAGTCGTATAATAATAATAATAATTGTTGGCGCAACGGTCCACATGGGGACCAGGGCCTAGCTTACTCATTAACTTCTCGTGCTGTCCGCGCTACTGTTTTTCTCACGAGTAGAAGGGATCTACAGTTTCTTGCCAACTCCGAACGGCGAAGTTTGAGAAGCTTTCTAAGACAGTTATTACTCTTTGAGTGTTGTCAGCAGCTCGAAAGAAGTGATTCCGTGAAAAATTCGAGGTTTTCAGCCGGGAATCGAACCCAGACCTTCGGCGCTTGAGTGTCGCACTCTACCCACTACGCCACGGCGGCCACAAGTCGTATCACTACTGCTATTTTTATGAACACAACTGTATGTTACCAATTTGGTGGAATTACAAAGGAATTGTCTACTTCAAACTGTTACCAACCAACCGATTCAGATGTCTACATTAAACACATTGAATAATGCACTTTAAGAAAAGCGGCCGGAGTTGACTAATCGAAAATGTGTTGTATTCCATCATGACAATGCACACACATAATGGGTCACACTGCTGCAATAATTTCTAGACCGATTTTCGCGTAAAGAAGTGCTCAATACTTTGTTTTTTGTGAATCTAGTTCTTTTTCTAATATTTTCAAATAACATCTCTAACTTGTAAAAACAACACAATTAATATCTCCTGATGACGGCAGCAATCCCTGCAGAAATGTTAGGATAATAACAATAATGTAACCTTGTTTCATTGAAAATCGACCGTGACTAAAATAATTGAAGCTTGGTTGGGATATTTTGCTACATCCACCACATAGTCCTTACCTTGCGCTATCTGATTACTTTTTGTTTTGATCTTTGCAAAACTCCATGAATGGTACAAAATTCAATAATGATGATGATTTCAAGTCGCAGCTAGTCCAGTTTATTTGCTTTTAAAAGCCATAAGTTATATGAGCGTGGAACTATGTTGCCGCCGGAAAGATGACTTAAAGTCATTACTCAAATTGAAAAATGCAATACCCAGGTATACGGGTATGAAGTGAGCGTCAAGACAGAAATTTCTTGATAGGGAACATTTGTTGTGAACGAGCCCTTATTATTTTTTTGTTTGTTTGCTATGACATCTGAAAAAAATATTTAGTATACATCAATTCATTGAACAGATAAGATCATATTTTTTCATCGTGTTAAAAATGTCGAATTTTGTACCAGAAAGTGATGATTTGCGGAAAACATTAATTTTTTGTTTTCATGGTGATCATGCTCTATCAGAAGCAACACGCAAAAGATGGTTTCAACGGTTCAGAAATAATGCTTTTGATGTGAGAAATGAAGAACGTGGAAGACCACCAAAAAAGTTTGAAGACGCCGTATTGCAAACGATATTGGATGGAGATGACACTTAGAGTCCAAAGCAAATGGCAGCAATGTTAAATGTTGCACAACAAACAATTTCTGACCGTTTGAAAGCTACGGGAAAGAACCAAAAGTGTGGAAAATGGGTGCCACATGAATTGAAAGACAGGTGGAAAACCGAAAAAACACTTGCTTCAAAGACACGAATTGGATTGTTACTGGCGATGAAAAATGGATTTATTTTAAGAATCCTAAATGGAAAAAATCATGGGTTAATCTGGGACAACCATCAACATCGACTGCAAAACCAGATCGATTCGGCAAGAAGACAATGGTGTGTGTTTGATGGGAAAAGTGTGCTGTACCACGAGCTCCTAAAACCTGGTGAAACCGTTAATACTGATCGCTACCGACAACAAATGATAATTTTGAACCATGCATTGATCGAGAAGCGACCAGAATGGGCCAGAAGACACGGCAAGGTAATTTTGCTCCACGACAATGCACCTGCGCACAAAGCAAAACCGGTTCAGGATACAATCAAAACACTTGGCCGGGAGCAGCTACTCCAACCACCGTACTCACCAGACTTGGCTCCTTCCGACTAACATTTGTTTTCATCGATGGGACAAGCATTTGCTGAGCAGCACTTTGATTCCTATGAGGAGGTCGAAAATTGGGTGTCTGATTGGTTTACTTTAAAAGACGAACAATTTTATTGGCGTGGTATTCCCAAATTGCCAGAAAGGTGGTCAAAATGTGTAGAAAACGGCCAATAATAAAATGTTTTTACTTTCCCATCAATAATTAGTGTTTTATTTTCATACCGGTATACATACAAAACATACAGATCAAAATTATTTCGTTCCAAGAAAAAGTTGTCTTATATTTCCTGGAAAAAAATCCGCTTAGTTGCCAATTCTATACTTATGCTTAGCCCCTGTAGCGATCAAAAACCACTTGGAAGCACTGAAATCCCCCGTATGTTTACTCCTTCTGACAAATGTCTTTTTCGTTGGATACAAGACGATTTGGGCGCCCACAGGTTGAAGAAATCAAAAAAATGTCTAAATCATTGGGTCGATGACAGAGCAGACTCATCATACTACTCCAAAATTATCAGAGATGGAAAAAAGTTGCCTCTTCCGACAAACAATACTGTGAGTGATGCTTTCTTGCTTTTCTTTCCGTATATTTGTTTTTAAAAACAAAAATTTGTTTTTAAGAGAAAAAAATTGTTTTTTATTAAGACCCAGGATAACAATTAAGGACAACCCTCAAAGCTATAAAATAAATGAAAATAAATGCAAGTATTCCTGTTGAAGGGGAATTCCAAATATTGTTTTTTTTTTATGTACATTTGACACTTTCTAAATTACAAAATTGAGAATGCTCCAAATATGACAAACACCCTTTCACTCCTTCGTCGTTCGACAAAGAAATCTTTGCAAAACAAAATCAAACAAACTTGCAAGCAATTAAATTAATTTCAGTTTAAATCGTCACGAATTACTCTTCACCACCCGTGGGGGATGCCAAAATACGAGCCAAAATGGAGACGCAATTAACAAATTAAAAGCCCCTCAATCAACGCAACCGTTCTATTCTTAGCCAGCAAAAGTGTTTACCACTCAATTTAGTCCTTCACCCGTGAATACAACGTACTTTTAAAACTTTCCAACACACACACACACACTCACTCTCTTTCTTTCTTCTTTCTCTCTCAACAAAGCACACAGTCATTTAAAGTAAATCACTGAATTTATCACCCCAAAGGATACACAATAACTATTGCTGCCTCTAATCTTCACCTCATTATACGGTCGTCTGATGTGTATAGTTGTTGTTACGGCAAATTACAGCCTCTGGATAAACACACACACACGTGCACGAAAACAGGGTGTATACACTCCCCACACTTCCGTCCCGCAGCCACAAATCACTTCCAATTCAGAGCGATTAACCAACGCATCCACACACGCACGCATATGTCACTGTGCGCTGTGCGAGAGGACGAACTGAGTTTCCACCATGACTGGCAATACTGTGAATGCTTTAGCGACTTTGCCCTTCACAACAATAATATTAATAACGTTACATTCCAGCTTAGTCCCCATCCCTTGCACAAACTCACCCAACCGGCGGGGGACAAAGAGGGGACGGGCGCCCAAGCAACCCGATCTAACCCAAGCAACCACCCGTCCTATTAAGCGTTCCAACATTTCAACTGACAACAATTTAACTCAATTTTCTATACAACTTGGCAATCGTTTCAATCCGGCAACGAGGATGATAGCGGGTGTGTGCGACGAAGAAGTACCTCGCCCGCTGTTTACGTCGCCCAAAGGCACACACAAGCAACGTTCATCGGTCCTTTCCAACGTTGTCATAATCCTGCACCCTTCCCAATCCTCTTCCTGTACGAACAACAAAACGTGCACACTGACATTTGTAGCTCGACGACGATGATGTTGGCAGTAGCGCAATCCCGGATGGATGGCGCGGGGATCGGGGTGTGCTCACAGAATCGTGCTCCATAAGCACAAAAAGCGACACGGTAATAGTATCCTATCCACTCCACTCCGACCTCCGTCCCCACACCACTTGATCATCCAATAACCTTTATATCATCATTATTATCATCCCTTACGGGGTTAGCTTTCGGTCTTCAGTGTGTGCTCTGGCCCTCCCACCGGCCGCCCACGAACGTCCCCCGTCCCGTTCGGTTCCTGCACGCCACCGACTTTGTTGTTGAAACATTGTTGCTCTGGCAATGAGTTGTGCCGTCTCGGTTTGTGGAAGAGTTTTCTTTCTCAACCCTCCCTCGACAGGAGTTGTGTGCAGTCTGCATTTCTCTTAGCTCTCTCTCTCTTTCTCTCTCTCTCATGCTATAGTTCACAACAAAATCCTGACTTTCGCCAGAGCCTTCTCCTTGCCTGCCGCTGTGTGTGTTTGTGGGCTTAATCTGGAAAATATTTTCGGATTTTGATTACACTCCCTGGGTGGGGGGGCGGCGGTAGGCGTGCTGCTGGCAACGGACGGAGTAAGCAAGCAATCCACTTTGGATAGTTCATGTATAATTGAGAGAATAATCGTTTAGGTATTTGCACAGGAGACGACACACACACACACCCACGTACACACCGGTAGTCACTCAGCCCTTCTCTATCGTTCTCGGGCTCTCCAAGCAATCCCAGCAGAAGCAGCAACTCGCAGTGTCCTCTGCTAAAAATTTATTATGTGCCAAGGATCCGTCGGTCGGAGACGGCGGGTGAATGAGAAAAGTTTTGCTACAATGATGCTATGTACACACCTACACACACACGAACGAGGACTGCTGACAGAGTAAATGGTGGGTGGTCGATGAGTATGAACTTTCCTTGGAATTTATCATTAAACGTTTCCCGCGTTGTAGTAGCTGCTTGGGAAGAAGAAGAAACATTTCCTCCCCCTGTGGCGTTGTGGCGCAGCCACCCTCCTCCGGCAACTGAGCGGTGGCGGCGAGAGGAAGAATATAACAATTTAAGTAGGTACTACGAAAGTTATTTAGACATTTTCATTGTTTGAAGCTCATTCGATGGCTGGTAAATGACGCTGTTCCTGTTTTGTGGGGGTTGGCTTTTGCAGCGGGGCGCTGCTGTGTGGGAGCGGAATGGGATCTGAATTCGAGGTTAATTAGAGTTTCAGTGGGAGAAAATGTGGTGGGAAAGAAAGGAAACAGTTGCAGTAGGCGAAGGTTTACTTTTCGATGTTGAGGCGGGTTGGGGGGTTTTGTAGCATGAACGAACTGCGAGTAGTTAAGAATGATTATAAAGTTCAGGTCCTAATTTTGTAAGGTTTCAGAAAAAATGGGAAAGGCACGTGACGTAAAAAAATGGTCAGCAGAAAAGTCAGAAGTGGTAGATATAGGAAGAGATGATGGTCCCAGTTTGTGAACAATGTTATCCATAACTAAAGCCGGGATCAAACCAAAGAGGTTTTCAGGCTGATTTAAAAAAAAGTCAATGATGTGGAATTTCAAAAAGAAAGCAGAATTAAAATGAAATTTGACTGGAGCCAGCGCTTCAAGGAGTAGCAATAAAACTCGGATTTTAAAGCAAATTAAATTCGATTACGACTTTTACCGGGAGTAAGGATCGGAGTTTCGTAAGAGTCAAAGCCAGTGCCAGGTTTTGAGCTTCGTCCAGACATAGTTCCTAGGCATGAAAAGTCGGAATACAATTCAAACTGGAAGAAGACCTACGTTCGCTTGCCTTGAAATATCAAAAGGTCTTCCCGCAAATTGCTGATGGGATCTACTTCCCCAGGAGATCTCAATGTTTGGAAGGTCTCGTGGACATCACAGCTTGCAGTCATATTGCAAAGGCAACGAAACAACGGTTATTGACTAACAACGTTTTTAAGCAGACACTTTTCCCCACATTGGTTTGCCAAATTAGTTTGTAATGCAGTTAAACAAAGGATGCAATCGAAAATATGCTTGGGGCTATAATCAGTGCTTTCATCCAATTCCATGCTTGGCCCGCAGTCAAGGTCAGAGCTACAGTCAAAGCTTTAGTGAGTTTCGAAACTTGTGTCAGAATTAGAATTGAGAACGACGAAATCAGTGTTTTTATTGTAGCATGTCAAGCATGTCTTAAAGTTGGATTTAAGCTCCGTCTCAAGCATTGTTTCGAAAAAAACTGCCAAAGCTTCAATCATTAAAAGTTTAAAGCCCGAGACAGACAGGCGTAGGGTACAACTTCAGAGACAAGCCAAGGGTCTCTGAAGTTCTCTGAAGTTCGCCTGCTTTTATCTGCCTGTTTCTTTGTCCGCTTGTAAGTGACAGCCGGGACCAGTTCAAGAATTATCGGCTGTGGATCTGTCGTCTCGATCCATTATGGCTCCATTTTCAGTCTTCACTGACAAGCCACGGGAAAGGAAGGAACCGAAGGAACCGCTTCTTCGTTCAATTGTGACAAGCCAAGGGATGAACCCGAAGTCAAGTTTCTTCGTCCATTTGGGACAAGCCAAGGACAAGGATGGAGCCAAAGACATGTTTCTTTGTTCATTTGTGGCAAGCCAAGGACAAGGATGGAACTGAAGTCAAGTTTTCTTTGCCCGTTTGTGACAAGCCAAGGGCAAGTTTGGAACCGATGTCAAGTTTCTTCGTCCATTTGTGACAAGCCAAGGACAAGGATGGAGCTGAATACAAGTTTCTTTGCCCGTTTGTGACAAGTCAAGGGCAAGGATAGAACAGTGGCCAAGTTTCTTTGTAAATTTGTGACAAGCCAAGGGCAAGGGTGGAACCGAAGTCAAGTTTCTTCGTCCATTTGTGACAGGCCAAGGACAAGGATGGAACCGAAGTCAAGTTTCTTTATCCATTTGTGACAAGCCAAGGACAAGGATGGAACCGAAGTCAAGTTTTTTTTGCCCGTTTGTGACAAGTCAAGGGCAAGGATAGAACATTGGTCAAGTTTCTTTGTCCATTTGTGAGAAGCCAAGGACAAGGATGGAACCGAAGTCAAGTTTTTTTTAGCCCGTTTGTGACAAGCCAAGGGCAAGTTTGGAACCGAAGTCAAGTTTCTTCGTCCATTTGTGACAAGCCAAGGACAGGGATGGAGCTGAATACAAGTTTCTTTGCCCGTTTGTGACAAGCCAAGGACAAGGATAGAACATTGGTCAAGTTTTTTTTGTCCATTCCTGACAAGCCAAGGGATGGAACCAAAGTCAAGTTTCTTCGTCCATTTGTGACAAGCCAAGGACAAGTATGGAACCGAAGTCAAGTTTCTTCTGCCTGTTTGTAATTTACCGCCGGAAGAAAAGAACTATTAGCAGTGGATCTTTCTTCTCGTTCCGGTACGGCTCAATCTTCAGAATTCTCCAGCTGCTAGTACACCCTCTGTTTTTCTAAAGGAATCTCCAGATTCCAACGTTTTTCTTTCATAAGAAGGACTTATGCACGTTTGTCAACACTGTTTCATTTTTTGCAAGTTCATTTCATCAAAGAATTCTTTACGTTATAAACCAGTTTCTTCAAATTTTGAAAAAGTTCTAAAGCACCGATTACATTTTTCACATGCCTTGGAAGCAAAAAATTATTTTTCCGCCATCACATTACCTGCAGTACATACTGTTCACCCACTTAAGCGGTGAAATCCCGCACAAAGTTGTCGAAATGCACAAGGAATCTGGAGAGCAGATTCGAAATTAAAAGGGCATTTCATTGTTGTTCTTTCCATTTGATGCCGTTTAACGAGCTTCGCAACGCTTCACTGCGGCTGGCGGTCGAGAACGGGGGTTGGCAGTCGTTCTCAGTGCATTATGAGTGAATGTTATTAAGAGCACTGTAGCTGCAGCTATGCACACACACACACACACACACACACACACTAGTGTGCGCTGGAAAATTTGTGCTCACAGCGAAATGTCGCAACGTACGCAGCACACATTGCCTCCCAACCAACCAGCCATCATAGTCGTAGCCACCGCTGTCAAAGTATTTAGGGAAGTATTCTAATTACGGATTGAGAGCGTTTTGCACACTCGTTCGCTCCTCCATCCCGGCCGCTCTGTCATTTCCCATTAATAATGTAATTTCAACCCCTCCCCTGGTCTGGGGCTCATCGCTCGAGCGCTAGAGCTCCAGAAATATGCTGCAGCACAGGCGAACGATGCGAGCACTGGGTGGGTGGCTGGTTGGCTAGTAGCCGTACCTCTTGCTCGGGAATTCCATGTATGCGATGGAAATTGAAATTTCACACATTATTGCATAATTAAAATCCGAAATAATTCGCCATAAGGGGCGTTGGGCTTGTCTGACGAGCGCTCTGCTTGTGCAGGGCACGCTCAGCGCCGCAGCGTAGGTGAAGTGAGCCTAATTTGTATGAATTAGTGGAGTAAAAGATTACAAACTATTTGCGCTAATTAATTGATACTTGATTGGCGAGTGGAGCTGTGTTTATTCACCGCACAATGTTCGCTTGGAATTTCACTGTTTTTTTTGTTCTTTTCAAAATGCGTCGTTTTTCGTGCAGCATTTTTGTGTGTTCGCCAGGAATTGACCTTTTTGCAGAGCGTGTGTTTTTATGCTAAATTGTGCATGTTTTCGATTTTTTTTTTTTGAGCTGCGAGGGAGCATTTTAATTGAGTGCCTATGCGCGCTTTGCTGTGTAATTAATTTAATTAATTAGCCACACTTGCATAGAGGGAACAGGGAATAGAGGAATTACACGTTTCAGTGGAGAGGGGGTTGGTTTGCAACTGTTTCCCAGAGGTCAGGGGTTGTTTCTATGGCATATGCTTGTTCGAGGGCGTAATGACATCTTCGAGTTAGTTAATGACTGTGAGTTGAAGTGAAATACGTGTGACAACAGTTGTGAGTGGTTATGCCGGTGTAACACGCACCTTTGTGAATGTGTTTGTCTTGCTTTCGTTGAAATCAATAAATTTACAATGGAATGGGCGGATAGGGTGTGTAGAAAGGATTACAAATTGTATGTAAGCTTACATAGGTCTACTTCAAAGAGGCAATGTTACGATGAGGCAAAGTTGTGCTTGGAACCAGTTGAATGATTTTCAAAAATTATTTAGTTTTAATTTTTTTAAAACATTGTTGTGCAAGCAAAAGGAAACTGGTGTCAAAATTTAACAAAATGCAGGACAATTTCAATTTGTTTAACGAAAGAATTGGAACCATTTAATAATTTACAAGAATTGGAATAAGCCAAAGGAGAGAAGGAGGCTATTTATCTAACCACGTTTAAGTGGGCAAAGTTTATATTTGTACACTCGAACTCCGGCTTTTCAAAATGCTACAACTTTTCTCTTCTCATTTTTGATAAATTTGATTGCACCGAAGCAAAGAATGTTGCGACACATCACTGAATACTTTCCGGTACTGACAAATAGGGGACGCCACTAACAAAAATCCATTATTTTTAGGAAGTAGCAACATTCAAATGATACATACAGTACTGTGCAAAATAATAGCACTGTGTTCGACTTTGTCACAATTATGCTAGTTAGTTTTTTCTATGGACAGGCAGGAGCCTCATACTTATTGTACAGCATCCTTATTATATCAGCCATAAAACACATATACAAGACAATAATACAATGCATCTTGTCATTAAGAAAGATCCCGTTACCGGAAATGCAGCCGAATTTAAATGTGGAAAATAATAGCACTACGTCATTCTGAGGAGCGTTTTCAAAGTGTACACCAGTCTTTTGAATTAGTTTTGGTTATAAACTAATTCTACACGTATTATTGTAATTGAACATAAAAGATAATACAAGAATGAATAAATCTTGACTTATCTTCACACACGGAAGTGCTCAATATTGTACTTCTGTGCATTGTACTTCTGTACGTCTTGATAAAAAAAATTACTTTTAGAGGGTAGAACTTACAAATTTATAAGTGAAGCTGTTGTGTGTTCAAATAAAATGATCGCAAATGCCAAAAAATATGCTCAACAGGAAGAAAAACGAGGAAGAAAATCGAAACTAACCTCCGCCGATGAAGGACAAACAGTAGTATCAGTCACACGGGACCCGTTTATGAACGCTAGGAAAATAAAAGAGGAGTTAAATTTACCCGTGGAGACATCAACAATAAGAAGAATGCTGGTAAAGCAGAATTTACCTGTCAGGAGTCCCAGAAAAGTACCACTACTGTCAAAAACCAACCAACCTACGAAACAAATTTGCGAAAAAACATCTGAACTGGGAACCTTCTAAATGGCGCAAAATATTATGGACAGATGAATGAACATCAACAATAAGAAGAATGCTGGTAAAGCAGAATTTACCTGTCAGGAGTCCCAGAAAAGTACCACTACTGTCAAAAACCAACCAACCTACGAAACAAATTTGCGAAAAAACATCTGAACTGGGAACCTTCTAAATGGCGCAATATATTATGAACAGATGAATCCAAAATAGTTTTATTTGGTATTCCTAGGACCAGGACATTTGTTCGCAGGCGGAAAAACCAAAAGTTTCAACCGGAGTGCACTATGAAGACTGTAAAGCATGGAGGGCCAAAACTTAACGTAGGAGAAGCATCCCCCTATTATGGTTCTGGTACAATTTTTTGAATAAAACCGGTGAGGGAAACCATTCTACCTCACGGAGAGTGGAATATTCCGCTTAGATGGGCCATCAGCAAGGCAATGACCCCAAATATACGAGCAAACTGGCCAAAAAAATGTGTCCAAAGCAATGGAGTTCAACTTATGGAGTCAGGTCCGCGTCAGTCTCCGGACCTGAATCCCATTGAAAACCCTTGGACAGATGTTAAGAAAACTGTACGTAAAGCAAAACCCAAAAATACAAAACAGGTATGGGATGTTGTGCAGGTTGCGTGGAAGAATGTCCCTGTTCAGCGATGTCAGGCCTTAATCGACTCCATGCCGCAACGCACTATGGGGAAGCTCTATGGCAGGAGCGGCGAGAAGTCGATTTTTAAAAATGTAACCGATCTCAATAAAAGTTACCTTTCCGGTTAGCTGATAATATGGGCCATATGGCTTGGGAATTTTTTTTTCCCAATAAGTGGTTTAATCACTCAGCGTTTGGCATCAAAGTTGTAAGAATGGGAAAGTTGCGTTCATTCAAAAGTACTTGACGCAACTTTGTTCAGTTGGTACATTAAAAAACAAGTGTTTGTAACAAATGTTTTGGATTGAATTTATCAATTAGAATATGTTCTGTGAATACAATTAGTTTTCACTCGGTTATAAAGTACCGTTAATAATTATAATAATTGTTGTCGCTACAGTCCAAAGGGGGACCAGGGCCTAGCTTACTCATCAACTACTCGTGTTGTGCGCGCTACTGCTCTCTCACGAGTAGAAGGGACCTACAGTTTTTTGCCGACTCCGAACGGCGAAATTTGAGAAGCTTTCTTAAACAGTTATTACTCTTTGAGTGTTGTCAGCAACTCGAAAGAGGTAGTGCCGTGAAAAATTCGAAAAATTGGTGTTGAGTCGGGAATCGAACCTAGACCCTTCGGCGTGTAAGCGTCACACTCTACCCACTACGCCACGGCGAACACCATAGTACCGTTAGCCCAAAAAAAAGTCGGATTACAACAAACTAAAAGTTGTTTGGAAATAACGGTACTTTTTGAATAGGCTAACATCGAGCTAAATTTGAACTTAATTTTTTTAGCTTGATCATTTCTTTACTGAAAACCGAAGTCAAAAGTCACCGATGTTTGCCTAAACTATTTTTTTTTTAATTTTTTGTGTGTATACAGCCCTGTTTAGAATAATGGCACCATTATTGATTTTGCTAATAACTTCTTCCCATGCTCAGGTAGGCGCTTCATATTCATTGCACAACATCTTTATTACATTAGTCACAAAAGAAATAAACAACATAATAATAAAAATGCATCTTGTCATAAAAAAAACATCCGAATACCGGAAATGCAACCTATTTTAAGTTGCGCAAAATAATATCGGCACGTTATTCTGAAGAGCCTTCTCGTAGCGTACACCAGTAGCTAAAATTTCTTGACTTTAAACCTTATTTTACACATATTATTATAGATACAATTTCAAAAGTACAAGTGCAAGTGTAAGTGTGTAAAATATTGAACTATTGTTATTTTATTCAAGGTGTCAAAATGCAATTTTTTTCTTGCAAAAGACAGGAGCTCTTTGAAATATTTTTGAATAGTGAATTTAGGATTCACACGTGGATAAGAATGTTTGAATGCTTGCTCCACGTTGCTTATAACTTGCCTTTTTAAGAATGGCGTACATCTAAAGCTACAGAAAATTGTATGACCCAACCCCTCACTTCGCAAAAACTACCAAACAAGTACCATTTTTAAAATGTTATAACGATTCTTTCGGAAACCTGAGCAGATACAGTTATTTTGACTTCAGATTTGAACTCAGCACACCCAAATCCTTTAGAAAAATATATTTTGGTTAACTCAGCTAAAGAGCTTATAATTATCGCCGTCAAACGGCCATTTCTGCCCCATTGTGAGATGTTGTAACGCTATACTTAAAAGTAAAGGTTATACGACCAAGTACTAATCCAATAAAGAAAAATGAAAACAAACAACTTTCCTATTCCATTGGCTTTTGCTTCATATTCATGAATTTTTGATCTTGGTGCTATTATTTTGCACATTTTGGATAACGGGTCTTTTCTAAGTTCAGAATGCACTTTTTTCTTCTCTTGTTTAAAGGCTGGATGTCACACTCTGCGACGCCTGTGGAGAAGGTGAAGACACTTCAAAGCACTTTCTCTATCAGTGTCCTGCCTTCGCTCGTATCAGGTTGCGGTTATTTGGCGCTGATGTGGTGGGAACTGAAAACCTAAGTTCTATATCACAGAAGCCCATCTTGGTTTTTCTTCGGAAAACCAAGAAATTACATCAAATGAAGGTTACTGCCTGGTAGTACAATGAACCAGTATTCGAGTCTGAGTGCTCCAGTGTAGTTGATCCCAACCTCCAACAAAAAAAAAAAGGCTTTATAGCTAATAGAAAAAGGATGTTGTGCCATAAACATGACGGAAGGAAAAAATTATTAGCAAAATAGTGACAAAATTGTGACCAGTTTGAACACAGTGCTATTATTTTGCACAGTGAACTGTGACTTTTTCTTGACAGTCTGATTATTAGGTTGTTTTTTGTGTTTGCGATTTTTAAAAAAATGAAAAAGGCAAAATTTCGTGTTTTGATTAAACACTGCCTTTTGATGGAAAAAAATACTGTGTATGCTCAGCAATGGCTTGAAAAGTGTTACATAGACTTTACTCCGTCAAAAGCAACTAATTTTTGGTGGTAAGCTGACTTTAAATGTGGCCTTATATACACCAACGATGCTGAGCGCCTCGAAAGGTCAAGTGAGGTGTCCTGAAAACGTCAAAAAAGTACACAAAATAGGTTTGGAAAACCTCGAAGTGCAATTGCGTGAGATAGCTGCAACCTTAGAGATATCAAAAGGCAGTGGGTGCACTAATTTGGATGAATTTTTGCCCATGAGAAAGCAGTGGGTGCACTACTTTGGATGAATTTTTCCCCATGAGAAAGCAGTGAGTGCACTATTTTGGATGAATTTTTGCCCATGAGAAAGCTGTTTTCGAAATGGGTGCCGCGTTTGCTCAGAATTGACAAAAACAAGAACGTATCGATGATTCAAAGAGCTGTTGGGAGCTGTTTCCCCAGAATAAACAGAACTTTTGCATCGGTACGTCACAATGGATGAAACATGGGCCCACCAGTACACTTCAGAGTCAAATCGGCAATCAGCGGAGGGGACAGCAGCCGGTGAACCACGCTCAAGTCAAATCAGCACTCAGCTGAGGGGACAGCAGCCGGTGAACCACGCTCAAGTCAAATCGGCAATCAGCAGCCGGTGAACCACGCTCAAGTCAAATTGGCAGTCAGCGGAGTGGATAGCAGTCGGTAAACCACGCAAAAAACGTCGAAAAACACAAAGTCGGCTGGCAAGGTTATGACGTCCGTATTTTGGTATGCACACGGAATATTATACAGCGGTTATCTTGAGAAAGGCAAAAGGATCAACAGCGAATATTACATGGCATTATTGGGGCATTTAAAGAAAGAAATTGTGAAAAAAATGAAGAATAAAAGAATTCTCTTTCACCAAGACAATGCACAGAGTCACAATTTGTTAGCTACCTGTTGGCCAAATTGCACAAACTGCTTCTTCACTCATCGTATTCTCTAGATCTGGCCCCCAGCAACTTTTATCTCTATTCAGATTTAAAAATGATGCTCGCCGGAAAAGATTTTGGCTCGAGTGAGAAGGTGATCGCCGAAACTGACCCTTTTTTCAGGCCAAAGATAAAAAACTATTGAAATGTTACATTGTCTGAGGAATCCAACAAATTTACACTTGAGGAACTTCAATTGCTTCAAAGAAATGAAGTGTGGATCGTTGTTTTTTTAATCAACTTTGGTTGACGCGGGCTTTGTGAAATGGCGCCAAGACTTGCTGACGGTCTTCGATCGAAATGTTTGTTTTACTAAGGCTTCAACTCCGCCATTATGACAGTTTCACGGTATACGGTCGCATTAAGTTTGACATTACGGTTTAAAAATTAAGAGAAAGAGCGGTTATCCTATATTGGCTTTCTTTTAATTAGAAAGCTTACTCTTTGACCTATTAAGAAGATTTTAGTTGAAGTGTTGTTTTAGTTGAAGACCTCTCAGCCTAAACTGTAAATTGTAAGCCACTTTTCAGTTTCAATTCCAGAAATGCTTTTCTGACCTATTGACTGAAACGTGTCCGACTATCACTGAGGGAGCGCCAAAATTTGTCTAGAATCTTGTCGACAATTCCTGTTCATATTGCTTTTCTTCTATTAGAAATTTCTTGTTTTGGAGCAATGAAAAAGGAAGCTTGTTTTGAGAAACCATTGATTCGAAAACTGGGTTTTATAAAGTCATGCCATTTCACTTGAGTTCTGCAGTCTCGTTGGTCTTGTTTTGAAGAATTTGGTATTTGAATGAAATCATTCATTTATTAGGATCAACATACTGTGTAAACCAAACACAAAACATTCCTTTGTATCATGTACACAAATGCGGCTAAACTATTTTTAGAGGATTGAAATCCAAATTATTGAAATTTTGGCACATTTTGTATTTGCTTTCAATTCGTTAAGTAGGAGTGGAATTAACAGTATCAACAGTGACATCCAAGTGTTCATTTTGCGTGAAATAACCAGACAAAGACTGAAGAAGGTAAAGCTACAATCAAGATCATTTTAGTGAATCATTAATTGAAACAAAGTGCAAGTGACTTTCAGGTGCCTTATCCTGAAGCAGGAGTTTCCTGAAACCGCTGAAGAACATAAAGACCTAATTAATTGTCCACCTTATCTTCTGCATGATCGCCTTAAACTTTAATAAAACAGATTTCAGGATTTTGAGGGCTGAGTGCAAATCCTTCTTGAGAATAATTGTATCATCCACAGATATCTTTTCTTACTTTTGCGAAAAGAGTGGTTATTGTATGGAATGTTTGGGAAGTCTATAGATTTCCTATTTCTCAATGCAGTAAAAACATATGTCACTCTAACACGTTGTGGGATTTGGTTTTACGTGATCACCTGCCTTAACGGCTTATATCATGGGGAACCTGACTGAGATCATGCTTGAGGGGCAATCACCCCACCTTGGTTTGATGCGAAGTCTTTCTAAAACCTCTTCCGCTCTTTGGGTCGCAGCGCCCGGTTGAGAATGCAACTCCACACTGAGAAGGGATAGTCCCCTAACCGACTTGCCTAGTTTTGCTTAAACAATGGGCTAGACAAGTCAGCACAGTACACTATCCTCGACTCTACCCGCGATGTTAGGTGGTAAACCACAGCCACCACGAAACTCCCACAAGGGGGCCTACCGCAACGGTCAGGCTGGAACCGAAGTTCCAGGGGGCCCTGACCTCCCGTGGCACCAGAATATAGCCTCTGGTTAAGCTGTCACTACCAGTCAGGTTCCCTCAAAGCCTGGGTCTGTTAGCCGCCATCCCGCCACAGATGGTCTTCCTAACACGTTGAGTGGAAACTAGCAATTTGGTTAAAATACGTAAAAATTATGTCAACTAATTTAAATGACTCTCTCTTTATACTTCATGAATGGCCGCCGTATAGTAGTGGGTAGTGTGCGACGCTCACACGGCTGAACACCTCGAATTTATCACGGCACTACCTCTTTCGAGCTGCTGAAAACATTCAAAGAGTAATAACTGTAAGAATAGGGTTCTCAAACTGCCGGAATCGGCAAAAAACTGTAAGTCCCTTTTACTCGTAAGAGAACAGAGGAGCGCACAGCATAAGTTGTTGATGACCAAGCTGGGCCTTGTTCCCCTGTGGACTGTCGCGCAATACAAATATTTGTCTGAACGATTTCTTATTTAAAAAAAAAGAGGAGAATAGAAATTTAATTTTGTATAATTTCTGAATAGCTTTATTCGAGTGATTTAAAAAATTAAGCAAAGTGATTTAAAATTAAAAATTCTGAAGTTTTGATTTCAACTCACACTTACAAAGGAAATCGATTGGCCTTTTAAAGTTGCAAGTGTCAGCTAAATTGCAAATTAAAGATTTCGTTTTGAAACCTGCTTCAAACTTATGCCAATCTTCTGTATTTATTTTTCTTGTTTCACTTGCATACAAGATTCCTATCCCAATATTCGAAAATATGTCTATACAATAAATACAGTCTTGCAAGAAGGTCACTCAACAACACACTAGGCATGATAAAGGTCTTATTGTACCCCTGGAGATTATCCACGTCACAGAAATGCAAATGAATAAAAAAATTCCACATATTGTACATGACATGGCATGGTACGGTAACAGTATACTTTGTTATTACATTCAATTTTTCAACACAGGTCATAGCTGCCCTTTGATGTGTAAAACGAAAAGCGTTTCTAAAATGACTGTGACAAAAAAAATGTAATAATCGACATTAACAATTGATCGTAAGACTTTAATATGAAGAAGAATGTTTCGTTAAAATATCAAAGACTGTGAATAGAGCGCATTCAAACATCCAAAGCGTCATAAAATTTACGAAAAAATAAGGGCTTCGATCGGTGAGAGGTCGTAAAATAGCGTTCGACAGTTACGTACAGCGGGAAGTTACACAGCTGTTCGAAAAACAGCTGTGGAACTTGTCAAAGACGATAGAATAACAGTAAACGCAACAAGCTGTACGGAAATTTCTGCACACAATGGGCTACAATAGAAGTGTGGTAACGTACAAAAATCTATATCCATATCCAAGATCAATCTCTAAAAGCATTTAGCGAACTCAAAAAGGTTAGTTACGATATTTGATGACAAAAAGTTATTTTTGAAGAAGCAAGCTTTTTTCACACTTGTGGGTCATGTTTGTTTTTTTAAGAAATTTTCAATTTCATGCGGTGTACATACAGTACCTCACAAAATTGATCATACACTCACAGCTTAAACATATTTTTATCTTTTTCACGTTATGATTGTATGATTTTATACCAAAAAAAAAAAACCAAAACGTGGTCGGCTTTAAAACAGCATGAATATGAAGTAATGATAGGTGTAGTATACTCAGTTTTGTGAGGCACTGTATGTGCAATTTCTTCATGTAGTGTTTGTTTTTTCCTACCAATAATAATAAAAGACACAATTCTCTTCTGGCTTTTGTTTAAGAGCAGCTTTGTCAATATATTTTTGCTTGACTTTGACTAAAATCTAATTTTACAGTCAATGTATGTTAATTAAACTGCTAGACATTGACCAACTTGTGCCCAAATTCAATTGATGTCTTTTATCTGATTCCATCAAAATCGAATTTTCGACGGACTTGCCCTCAAGCTGATAAACTTGCGCCCAAACTGACACACTTGCGCCCAAACTGACACACTTGCACCCAAATCTCTTTCCTTTATCTGGTCAATAAAGTTGATTCCATCAAATCGAATTTTCGTGTTTTTCTTAATACTGGCCGCTGTAGAAAGCATGTACCGAACAGACGGGAAAAGTTTTGCACTTTGGTTGAGCTACCTTCTTAAATACCTACATGTCTTAAGCGCTGTTTCTCTGCGCCGCACTTTAAGACCGGTCCCGTCCTATTTCTTCTTTCTTCTAATTACTCGGTCCTTGTCGTTTAATACATCCTTCGCCTCCAATAAGCATTCATTGAAAAGAATCCAAGCCCCGAAGAATTTATGTCCCAAAACAGCCAGGGAAAATATAAATACTCGTTAAATTCTGAATGCATATTTCTTTAAATATGAAATGATAAAGTGGCAACACTAACAGAATTTATCAATTAAGATTTTGACAGCTTTCTCAATGCGAGTTAGTTCCACCAATCTGTACACTACAAACAAAATTTTTCAAAACTGTTACTATTTGCGTAGTTAACTCGGCTACCGAGGTCATGAATTAATTTCTCTTGAGCCGAACGCCTTGTCCGTCACGGCATTTGATTTCATTGAGCCGGAACTGCCCGTACGCAGTCCCAGTTGACACTTTCTCGGTGATAGATGATGTCTTCATCGAATGACATGACAACAGTTTTACGGGTTAGGAAACATGCAGACCGGCACCGTAGAGTCGTCACAGAGTCTTAATTTACGATCAATTTAAATCAGATTTGATGTCACACGCATCGGAGCAGAAGTAAAACAGAGGAAAAACAAAAAATTAAAACACTCTAAATTGTCACGACATCGTTTACTAAGTGCAACATCCCTTAAATTGAGTTCTGCACCCCTCCTCTTTTGCGGCCCGTGCCTACTACGAGGAGTGCTGTGTTCTCGCATCATTAATTTTAATTGAGTACTAAACCAACCGCCCCACTAGGCAGTATCAAAAGGTTTCTCGTGGCCCGCTTTGTTGGCCCCGTTTGTTGTTCGCAGGAAGACCAGATGATTAAGATAAATTACGTGGAACAGAGATTCGGAATTGAGTGCAAGGAAGAACGAAAACGAAGGGGCGAGAGTCAACAAAACTGGATTTCGGAAAATTTAATCAAAGTTCAGGTGGGTGGTGGGGAAGGATTTCGCCATCATTCAAGATTTACGTGCGATGGATGTTCATTGAAAGGTGGGCAAGTGAAGCGCACTAAAAACCATGAAAAGCGGATGATGTTTTGGAAATAAGAGAAACTCTTTGGCCACATTTGTGCACATCCACATGCGCTCAGCTCAGGACTGCTCCTCGAAAATGGTCGAGACGAGAACCGTTTTCGAAATGAGTTCAGTGGTGATGGGTTGAAAAGAGTTCTGTTCATAAAGGAGAGGATGTGACAAGCAACGTCACAAGAGGCCACTAAGGCAGAGGGTGGAGAAATACAACTCTTCTGTCCTGTTCCACAAAACACAGGTTCTTTGAGAGCATTTTAAATTGAGCATCCGAAACGACATGATCGGCGTTGATCTTGAATACCTGCAGATCCCCCTTCGCAACCAGCTCGAGGATGTGAATCCGATTAAATTCCATTTTCTACAGTGTCCTCACTAAATCCACAGCCAGTCGAGGAGACAGCAACCTCACTGATTTACAATCGTCTCGCGGGAGACGGGTGCACAGGTGGAGACCCACTGTCCTCGCGAACGTCTTCCAAGCGAACGCCCCAAGTGATTGAGTTAATGCCGACCGCCATGTGCACAGCAATCGAATGTAATGAGTTCGCAATAAAAGTGTCTACCCGCGCGCCGCATTCATTTGCATTCCCATTGATTCCAGATAAAAACAATATTTATTAATAAGTGTCTGCTCTTATGGACAGGCTAATTTGTTTTTCAATTCGCATTGCTGGCCGTAATCGCCACCGCCACCGGCATTGCCACCGCCGCCAGTGTGCGCGCGCGCGTTCGCTCGTACACACAATTACAACATGTTCTCCGAACTATCTATCTGCCGGTCTGTCTCTAGACACAAGTCGTGCTGAATGCACGTCCATTCAGAGAGCGGGCCGGTGCGAGCGAGAACGACTGAACTCAGCTACATAGCGATGGCTTGGCAATTCCAGTCACGTACACCTGTGCTGCTGACTGAAACCCGTATGGCTGGACAAGGAACGACATACGAGCACTTTACGGATACTACGGCATGTCGCATCACCCACCAGACATACCTGGCATATTCGATTGACACCGAACTTCAATCGATGGAAGTTCACTTCCTCGTACGTACATACGTGCTTTATGTGGTTCGCGGACAGCCACTCAATCCCATTTTCCTCTTTTGCCGGTGCGCTGCTTCCTGGCAGCCGACCTTGTTTGTTTTTCAATTAATCCCACGGATGAAATCTCATCCTGGCAATGATTCACAGAAAAAACACTGAAGGACTCAGCCGGCGAACGGAGGACTGCCGTGAAGTGGAGGCGACGTTACGAAAGAGCTTTTTGTCATGGAAAAACTTATATTTGCCAGAGAAGGGACGAACGGCGGTGCAAAGGGAACAGGGTGACCCACTGCTGTTGCTGTAGCACTCTGGCGCAGTTTTATTCAATTCAGGCACAGACTGGGAATAAACGAGAGCAAAAAAATAAGGAAAATTGAATTTTCCTTTTCGAAGAAACAATCCTTGAGCACAGGACATGTCTGTGTGGGCGATGGACGATGGGTGATGGAGACGCGACGCCAGAGGATGAAGGCATAAGAAGTGAACGTTATTTACAAGACGACCAACATTTATTTCAGCTTTGCCCTCGAGCAATCGTTGAACTTTGGGTTGACAGGGCGCGCGCGCGCTCACAGTGGTGGGAGGAAGTAATGTAACACAGGGGTGGCTTATAGGTAGGATGCCTTGAGTGGGATCAGCTCTTGTCGCTCAAAAAGATATGTTTGACGGAATTTAATGAAGTAGACGTGCACGTGGGCACAACCAGGATTACATGCAGGGTTTTCCCTTGACTGTGTGGTGGGTGTGGGGAAATAGCTCTGAAAGAGGATTCTGGGGAGGTTGTTTTTTCAATGCATAGTGAGTATGTTTTTCTAGTTTTTAGAGAGCATTCTGTTCGGAGAGCCACTTCTAAAACCCCAGAATGCTTACCTGACTCCAGGAAGTCAACTGGATTCACTCCTCCACTTCGGAAATGTGCGCGATTTGGTTATAACTTCAACGACAATAAGCCACTTCCGGGATCATCTGACCGAGGTTTGAGCAGCAGTTATAGTCAACTGCATATGTTCAAACGATCAGTCGCTCGTCCCTCCCTTTTCTATATCTACGCTCGAAGCGGTGACCGCAAAACGCCAGTCAAAGAAATTACTTTCCAACGAAATTAAAACAACAGCAGAGGAGAGGATCAAAAGTTAAATGGTTTCCCCGCGTAACTTTCCCATCGTCCTCGTACCCTCGTTAAATCTTTCCAATTATGTGGTCGACTTTTCCAGGAAACCCGTAACCTTATTAAAAGATGTCATTCACCCCCCCACATCAATCGGCTAAGTCACCCTCAATCGTTCCTTCCGCCAACCAAAACCGAACACAACCAACCCCCCGAAAAAGAAAAACTGAAGTATTCAAATCAGTTCGATACCCAACTCAACTTACAGTCCCGTCGGTCGAGAACAAGATACACTTTAGTTGCGAATTAATTCCGGAATCCATTCGAATCATGTCCCAATAAATAAGGAAACGATATCCAATGACATAATGACACATAAAATTCCCCGCTCAGCGCTCACCACCCAGCACACAGCACCCTGCCAGCCGTGACCAGTCAAGCGAAATAATTATCTCAGCAATCAGGCGCACTGCCGGGGATGCCGAGAGTGGTGTGGGAGACGCAAATAATAACTTCCAAGGCAACGCTCCGAAGCCGAAGGACAGCACAGTATTCCGAGAACTAATCGAAAATATCTCTCTCAGTGCTTCCGGGCCGTTTTTCGTCTTCTTTGGGCGTAGAGAGTGGGGGGACACCCCTCGAAAGGATATGACATCCTTGAACTTTCCTCCTCTCGACTGCCGTCGTCGTATGCTCGGTCCTTTTGCTGATGAGTGAGCATTCAATTCGAATTGTACGGATGTCTGAGTCGATACATTCATTTTTCTTTCTGTTTTTGTATCCATTCTCCTCCCCCCTCTGTGGAGAAGGAACGCTTAACCAATTAAATATCTGAAAATGTTGTAAATATGAAATGTTGCCCCGCTCTGACTGTCTCTTTACGCTCGATGAATGCCAACCGTGCACAATAGGCAATTTGGCATTTATCTCATTTCATTGATCCACGTGCCCCAGTCAGTCGTCCGCTGGGTGGGTTTCGAGCTCAACGCATTTTCGGTAACCGGAAAATTTGTTTTTAAACGGAAGCCCATCAA
The DNA here is from genome assembly GCA_955652365.1 of Eristalinus aeneus. Taxonomy (NCBI): domain Eukaryota; kingdom Metazoa; phylum Arthropoda; class Insecta; order Diptera; family Syrphidae; genus Eristalinus; species Eristalinus aeneus. The sequence continues at coordinate 96,031,619 of OY019130.1, read as the reverse complement.
CGTCAGATCCATACATACACATGACCGCGTAGTGGATTCAAATTCCTCTCCAACTCTGTGCGTGTGTGTGCGTGAAAGGGAGAAGGAGCAACAAACTAAGATTCCAATTGAGTGTTAATTGCTAAGATTCACCAGAAGATGGTAATGCACCCGCACTGCCGCTGCCGCCTCTCGACTCCTTCGAGATATCGATTTCTTCCCCACTTGGATACAGACTTGCCAGATGATGCCCTCGCCGAGGGAACGACGATGAAGACAACGACAACGATGGCAACGACGGCTTATGTATCACCGTTTTTGTATCTGTGTCGGTGGCGGGTTGCGAGGAGGAGATTTCCATCAGAAAATTGGTTCAAAAGTATCACTGTTCAGAAGAAAGGACACTTGCAACATCATCGTGTTTCCATCTACTTAAGCGGACTTGTTTGACTAGGCGGAGTGGGTTTTATTTTCGAAAACACATTCCATTAGAAATCGACAAATGCGTCCATGTAACATTGACCCATCCGTCTGGGAATGGGAACGAAGGGGCAATTGGGCCCGACAGAGTATGTCACGTTGCCTGGCGCGTTGTCGTGATGTAAATTGATCCATTTTCTTTTTGTTCATTCCATCGCATTTGGCAGGAGGATATGGATATGGGATTTGTGTCACGTTGTGGATGGCATTCAAATCGGAGGGGGGTTTAGTACGACCAGGAATGGGAGGATGTGAGAACCTGACGGACGTGAATTTGAAAATGCCACCTATTGTTACTTCAGAGAGACTGTTATTTGAAGTCGAGGAAGACGACTTCGGGGAGGGTGGCCTAGAAGAATGAGTCGAATCATGCAAAGCACATGCTGGAAGCGCAACGTAATTGATGAAGTTCGGCGGAAATTCAATTCATTCGAAATGGTTTGTGCAGAATTTGCTGAACTAGACTGTGTGCTAGTCCTGTTCTGTGTTGAATCGGGCTTCCAAACGATCATGGAAGTCGTGTACCAGGTATACCGGTAGATTTTTTTTAAAAATAAAACACTAATTATTAATGGGAAAGTAAAAACACTTTATTCAAAGTATTGGCCATAGTATTCTACACATTTTGACCACCTTTCTGGCAATTTGTGAATACCACGCCAATAAAATTGTTCGTCTGTTAAAGCAATCAGACACCCAATTTTCGACCTCCTCGTAGGAATCAAAGTGCTACTCAGCGCATGCGTGTCCCATCGATTAAAACAAGTGGTAGTCGGAAGGAGCCAAATCTGGTTAATACGGCGGATTTGGTAGCTGCCCCCCAACCAAGTGGTTTGATAGTATCCTGAACCGGTTTTGCTTTGTGTGCAGGTGCATTGTCATGGAACAAAATTAACTTGCCGTGTCTTTTGGCCCATTCTGGTCGTTTCTCGATCAATGCATGGTTCAAATTGATCATTTGTTGTCGGTGGCTATCAGTTACCGGTTTCACCAGGTTTTAGGAGCTCGTGGTACAGCACACCTTTCTGGTCCCACCAAACACAAAGCATTGTCGTCTTGCCGAATCGATCTAACCATGATGTTTTCCGTTTAGGATTCTTAAAATAAATCCATTTTTCATCGCCAGCAACAATCCAATTCGTGTCTTTGAAGCAAAATTTCACAAGTGTTTTTTCGGTTTTCCATTTGTCTTTCATTCACTTCATGTGGCACCCATTTTTCACATTTTTGAATCTTTCCCATAGCTTTTAAACGGTCAGAAATTGTTTGTTGTGCAACGTTTAGCATTGCTGCCATTTGCTTTTGACTCAAAGTGTCATCTCCATCCAATATCGTTTGCAATTCGTCGTCTTCAAACTTTTTTGGTAATCTTCCACGTTCTTCATTTCTCACGTTAAAATCATTATTTCTGAACCGTTGAAACCATCTTTTGCATGTTGCTTCTGATAGAGCATGATCACCATATGCCTCGACAAGCATTCGATACGACTCTGCAGCACTTTTCTTCAAATGAAAACAAAAAATTAATGCTTTCCGCAAATCATCACTTTCTGGTACAAAATTCGACATTTTTAACACGATGAAAAAATATGATGTTGTCTGTTCAATGACTTGATGTATACTAAATATTTTTCTCAGATGTCATAGCAAACAAAAAAAAAAAAAAAATAAGGGCTCGGTCACAACAAATGTTCCCTATCGAGGCATTTGTATCTTGACGCTCACTTCATACCGGTATACCTGGTATGAAACGAAAATGGCAGACCAAAGAAAGTACATACTAATGGAGCACCATGATTCCTTTGTGGCCGCCGTGGCGTAGTGGGTAGAGTGCGACGCTCACACGCCGAAGGGTCTAGGTTCGATTCCCAGCTCAACACAAATTTTTCGAATATTTCACAGCACCACCTCTTTCGAGCTGCTGACAACACTCAAAGAGTAATAAATGTCTAAGAAAGCTTCTCAAATTTTGCCGTTCGGAGTCGGCAAAAAACTGTAAGTCCCTTCTACTCGTGAGAGATTAGTAGCACGCACAACACGAGTAGTTGATGAGCAAGCTAGGCCCTGGTCCCCCTTTGGACTGTAGCGCCAACAATTATTATTATTATATATAGGGGCGCCACTAACGAAAATACATATTATATCTAGGAAGTCATGAACATTTGAAAGGTATCATTTGTAAAGTGTGTCCCAACAAGAACGCAAGATTTAAATTTGGCGCCATTTGAATTGTCATAGTTTGACATTTGAACAATTATTATTGTTTGTAAGCAGAAGATATAAGGTTAATGAAACGCTACATGAATGAACGACGCATTCTCAAGTGTGAAGTTGTTTTACCAAAATGGTGAAAGTTTTGAAGCATTAGTTCGCAAATTGCGATCAATTTGGGGTTACAATAATGCTCCAAAAAAATCGTCAAAATCTTCAGAGTCGTCAGAATCGTCAGTATCGTCAGTATCGTCAGTATCGTCAGCGATCAATGGAAAAATTTGCTGAAACTGGGTCTGTAACTGATGTAAAAACAATAACGTGCCTTCGACCAGGTCGATCGACCGAAAATATCGCAGCAGTACGTGCTGATGTCGCTGAAACTCCATCCACCTCAATTCGACACCGAGCTCAGCAAATTGGTGTTTCCAAATCCACTATGCAGCGAATTTTGACGAAAGATTTGCATCTTCATGCATACAAAATTCAATTGACTCGGGAACTGAAGCTAGCTAACCATGCACAGCGAAGGGAGTTCGTTAATTGGATATTGGAGAGACAACAAGAAAATGCTGATTTTGCCGATAAAATATTTCCTAAAAATAATATGAATGTTTTGTTAGTGGCGCCCCCTATATGTCAGTCAGGGACTTATTAAGTGATGCTTTAACACCCAATATTGCAGCCGGCTTCGAGATTTGTGAAATGTCTGAAGTTTATTTTTAAACTTTAAACCCACTGACTCAGACTACGCGGTTAGAGGACTTTCTTGGTCCAGTGTTCAGTTGCATTATTTACCTGTTGCTGCAACCCAAAAAAAGCGGCAGAGGTTTTAGAAAGGCATCGCTACCTACCAAGGTGGTGAGTCAGTGTCGATCAAGCTTGGAATTTGGGTAAGTAAGGTGCCTAGTCTTCAGCTATCTACGAGACTTGGGAAAGGGGAATGCATGGAATAAGCCAAAACGACAGGACTTGACGTATATCCAAGTCCTTTGAAAGAAAACAGAGCTAAAAGGCTTCTGTCGGAAAGACCAAAGGTTTCCTCATCAGCTCTCAAGAGCGTCCAGTCTTCTGTGTCATGAAACTGACAGTAATATTTTTTTTGGAAGTTGGGATACAGTGCACTGGAGCGCTCAGACTCAAAGACTGGTACATTGTACTACCAAGCAGTAACCTTCACATAAAGTGTTTTCTTGGTTTTCCGAGGAAAACCAGAAGGCGCTTTTATGATAAAGAGCTTAGGTTTTGAGTTACCACCACGACAGCACCGAACAGCCGCTACCTGATACGCGCAAAGGCGGGACATTGACAGAGAAAGTGTTCTGAAATATCTTCACCTTCTCCACAGGCGTCCCAAAGGGTGCCATCCCTAAGCCCAAACACACTTAGGTGCTTGGCGAAGGTGAACTGTCCCGTTAGTACGCCGGCATGTCGTTTGCACTCATTTCTGTATAAAGATAGTAGAAAAGCCGCAGAGTTCTTGCTAAATTTCGGGAGCATGCACTTGGCCATCCTGCATCCTGGACATTCACGATATCTATGGTTGTGCTGCGGGAGACCCAGCCATGGACAGAAGCCCTAACCAGGGATGCAGGTAATCCCAAGGTAAGTTCAGGTCCTGCGTACGCCAAGATGACATGAAAAATAAATGTATTATGCAAAGCCAGCTACGCAGTGCTCTGTTATTCTTTTGAGCCCACAAAACAACGATTTTCACAGCGAGCAGAAGTGTAGATGTTATCTTTGCCATCCTCAAATTGCGGGCCACTGTGACGCTCTGTACGATACGTCAATGCTGTGTGACCCCAGTCAGGCCTGAAGCGTACACGCAAGCTATGAAGTCTCTGCTTTGAATACGTAGGGGGACTAAAGAAAACATTTGTCCAGCCATTTTTGAGAAGATCATATTATAAAAAGAAATCACAGACACGCACTGTGGAAAAGGAAGCAACTTGTTGTAGAAAATTTCACATTTTGAGTGATCTCTTCACATTTTGGAAGCAATACCAAGTTGATTCAGTTGCGTCTGACAGGGAAGAACTGAAGGTATTCCCCACTTTCCCCCAAAGCCAAAACCTGGATCCTTTCTCCAACTGTGAGCCAAATTTGGTTTCTGGGCCAGTGCGCCTTGTCTCCGATTGAAAAGGGCTTGTTTACAAGTTTCTTTCATTTTTTTTTTTCAAAACGCAACACGAACTTTGATGTTTTTGAATTGCTAGACTCGCAAGCTGCACTTCCACCATAAAACCAGTCGCCCATTACTGCTGCGCCAAGCAAGAGTTCGCACTCATTTTTATCTGGATACTTTACCGTCTAACAACTTTTTTCCATCAAAGCTTGTTTGAATGGACACCTTTGTTCGGCCTCCTTAACATGCCAGCCATACTAAGGAATTGTCGACCAATTACATTGGTTGCTGCCGTGTGCTAAATGCATCATCGTCATCATCATCACTCAAGTCGGCCAATACTGCCTTGTCGACTTTACGAATTAATTAACCTTAATAACAAGCCGCACAGCGGACAGACACGCAGCCTCTTCGCCGCCGCCGCCGTATAACAAGAGCCGCATAGCTACCGCGCCAGCAGCGTTCGATTGATGTATCACAGAAGCATCAAGCTGTCAGCACGTCCCATTAATTGCCAACCTCCACAGTTACAACTTCCATCGCGAGCGGGATCCGTCTATTTATCTCAGAATTAATCAACATATTAGCCGGGGGATCAGCATCAATTGCATGAATGTACTCGCTGCACAGCCTCCTTCGGCCGGCGGGTATTCTACGCAACCGAAACCTATAGTCCACTCGGAGCGATCGAACAATAAAAAATAGTAAACAATATTAAATAACGATTAATTAAACAACTCAACAGCGCCGAAGTCCGGCGAAATGGAAATTGCCGACGGCGGCGCAGGGCGAAAGGAGAAAACCGTGAACGAGTTGATTTCATCTCCATTGGGCTCCTTTGCTTGTACGCTGCGACACAGCGGATGCAATGTGTTTAAGGCACGTTGGCGAACCCGTTGTTGTGATTAGAGAAGTCACTTGGGGATTCGCTGCAGATGTACAGTGGTGCCGTGAAGGGGACAAAATTTGATGTGTCTTTTTAGTAAAGTTTCAAATGTTTCCACTTCTGGGTTATTCTTTGAGCGGAGGTTACAAATCGCGACGTTATAGATGACCTTGCCAATCGGGGTATAGGTGTAAGGCCTGATTCATGAATCGTGGTGTAAGATTTTTTGGCTTTTGATAGAAACTTCTTAGTGAATATACTTTTTTTTAGCTGTAAGCCCGTCCAAATATTTAACGTACGTTTTGCTTGATGTAGCCTAATGGCAAAAGGCCTAAGGTTCGGTATTTCCAGAATTCCTTTGAATACGTTAAAAGACCTTCAATGTTCGATGGCCATTTTCAACATCAAGCTGAATTTTGTGTAATATATTTGGCGAACAAATTCTTTTTTTTTCAAAAGATGGCGCCACCTGCAAGATGTGGCTGATCTTATAAGCGAATACATACTTCACTGGAAGTGTGTGATATTTTTCGGTGTGGATCAGAATCCGTTTTAGACTACAACATTGATTTTTCCCTTCGAAAATGGCCAGAATTGTCTTAAATAAAGAACAATAAGTCTTCGAATTCAAGCCATTGGGACGACGCAACAGAGGATGACTTAGGCTAAGATGGTACACACAAGTGGAGAAGAACCTCAACCCAGCTGGAGAGAGATCGTGCTGAATGGAGAGGCATGTTGGTTGAAGTCCGTTGTCCACTCCGACTGCAGTGTCATACGAAATGTAAAAAGAAACATGAATTCTGGACCATCTTTTTTCGTAACAAAAGATTCAAAAACATTTGGACATTTTTAGGGAATATACTGATACTGATACTAAGAAGTTGAGTCCACTGTGTCGAAATGTCTGTCCCATTCCCAAAATTGTGATCAAACTTGTACTGATACTGAAAAGTTGAATCCACTGTGTCGAAATGTCTTGTCTATTCACAAAGTTTTGATCAAACTTGTACTGATACTGAAAATTTTACGCCACTGTGTCAGTTTCATTCCCAAAAACTTTGATCAAGTTTGAACTGATAATGAAAAGTTAAGTCCACTGTGTCTAAATGTCTAGTCCATTCCCAAAGTTTAGATCAAACTTGTACTGATACAGAAAAGTTTTGTCCACTGTGTCGAAATGTCTGTTCCATTCCCAAAATTTTGATCAAACATGTACTGATACTGAAAAGTTGAGTCTACTGTGTCGAAATGTCTGTTCCATTCTCAAAATTTTGATCAAACTTGTACTAATACTGAAAAGTTGAGTCCACTGTGTCGAAATGTCTGTTCCATTCCTAAAATGTTGATCAAACTTGTACTGCTACTGAAAATTTTACTCCACTGTGTCAGCTTCATTCCCAAAATTTTTGATCGAACTTGAACTGATACTGAAACGTTGAGTCCACTGTGTCGAAATGCCTGTTCCATTCCAAAAATGTTTATCAAACATGTACTGATACTAAAAAATTTAGTCCACTGTGTCGAAATGTCTTGTCCATTCCCAAAGCTTTGATCAAACTTGTACTGATACTGAAAAGTTGAATCCACTGTGTCGAAATGTCTGGTCCATTCCCAAAGTTTTGATCAAGCTTGAACTGATACTGAAAATGTCTGTTCCATTCCCAAAATTTTGATCAAACTTGTACTGATACTGACAATTTTACTCCACTGTGTCAGTTTCATTACCAAAAACTTTGATCGAACTTGAACTGAAAAGTTAAGTCCACTGTGTCTAAATGTCGGGTGCATGCCCAAAGTTTTGATCAAACTTGTACTGATACAGAAAAGTTTTGTCCACTGTGTCGAAATGCATGTTCCATTCCCAACATTTTGATCAAACTTGTACTGATACTGACAAGTATAGGTCCACTATTTCGAAATGTCTGCTGACAGAAATAATCGATGTTTCTAAAGATTGACGAATTTCGAAGTATTCAGTCCTTAATTTTTAATCCGAAAATGATATCGCTTATTGCTCTGTTTCATCCTTTTCTAATCCTTCGCCATGACAGCCAATTCAAAACAAATTTTAGTACAGCTAAAAAATTCCGCAATTGACTTAATTATTTTATTTATCGAATTTTTGAAAAATCTTTTAACACTTTGCAGCATGATAACGCTTATTTTTCAATGACGTTCGAAGCCTTCGTCTTATTGTCACCATCAATCATGGGTAATGCTTACACAACTTCATTTCACCACAACGCACTGACCCCACTGACTTATCTCTGACACACAGACCACCTCAAACACACAGCGCTCCAAAGAAAGCCATCAGCCTTGCAACTAACACAGCCCGCAGGCTCTATCCCAACTAGTGGCACCTAGATTAATTGTGGCCGATTGAGTCGTAGCGCGAAGAGCGCGACGCGTCGAACCCCTCACCAGCCAGCGCGTAGTCGTCGTGAGTGTTCCGCAAAATACAAAAAAACAGAATGCTTAAAAAAAAGATACCGACGCAGTGTTCCCACAATAAAGGCGCTTTTGATTGATGGTGTGTAATATAATTTTTTCTGTTCGATTCTATCCGCATTTTGAATTTTCGTTTTGCTTTGTTGCTCGCCTAATGGATTCCAACGGGCCGACAATTTACCTAATGAAATATGCATGTTGATTTATTTGTACCCTTGCCGGCCCCTCTGCGCCGCAGTCGTGCGGTCCCCGAGAGGGGGTACCGGGGCATACCCATTTCTGCGGCAAAAGTTAATTGATACTGAATGGAGTCACTTAGCGAACAGCCGTCTCTCGGTTCCCGCGTGTCGGACTAGAGCGAAAGCTAGTTGCCCGCTAGAGGGGCGCAGGTACAAGGGGGGAGCGAGCTCGCGATCATTCTCCCGACCGTTTAAGTCTTCAAGACTGTTTAAGTCGTTTGTTGATTGCTCATTGCATTTATCGGCGGAATGGAGCGTCTTACTGCTGGTCCGCGTGACAGGCGGCTTTGGTGTACGTTAGTGCTGGTGCTGGTGCTGGTGGTGGTGGTGGCTGGGCTCTGTACGGGGAACAGGCTCGTTATGCGGGCACTCTTCATCGGGGGGTTATTCGGATTAATTCGAGGCGAACATGCACGGCCGTAGCTGAGCGTGTGTGTGTGTGTGTGTGTATTTGTGTGCACGAATGTGGGGAGGCCACTGCCGCGCCGTGCGATTGCCCGAGTGGCTGCGCTGTGGTTGTGCGGTTGGTTGACAAATAAATGGCATTTGTCAATTCGATTACTCTTGGAGTAATTGAGGTTGTAAATTGTATCGTGTGTTGGTCGGTGATTGCTTTTGGGGTGAGTGCGATTAGGAATGAATGGTGAGGGGCTGACTGCCGCTTCGGTTTGGGGTTTCTCGGGAACGGAACGCTGCTTTATGGCTGCACCAGAGAAGGGCTTGCAAGTGGCACTGAACATGTTGTGCTTGCCTTTTCAGATCACTACCGTGGCATGGTCTAGTAATTAACTTTGATTAGCGAAACCAAACTCCATGTAGGGAAGAAGAAACGATTGTATGCAGATGAGGTTGATATGAAGCAATGCGCGAGGGAAGATTTTGCAGTGAATTGCACAGAGACGCGATGGTGTGGTGGCGGGAGAGTTTTACAGGAAGTCGACGCTAATTTGATAGACTTCTCTGTTTGTGTTCGTCGTGTTCGGAATAAAAGCAGTCATTGCCTGAGTAAGGCGGAGGGTTGAAGGTAATTTTGATTTTTGCAAAACACAGATGAACTAGTTCGAATGGTTTTTTGTGAATTTGATTGAGTTCCCGAATTAGAAGTTGGATGGTCTTCGTATGTGGGCTGTGCTGAAATAGATATTTTTTTTAAGTGTGTAGAACTTTTAGTTGGCAACACTATTTTAACTGGCGACCATTTTGTCAGCTGTTAAGTGATTTACCTTTGGTTTGGTTTGGCATTTCACCATAAATTGACTCACGCAAGCGTAGATTTGGTGAATGGGCCGTTGATCGTAGTTTTTCTAGGAGAGTTTTGTTTAGCGATGATTGTCAATTTTGGTTAATTTGGTCACCTTAATATGGAAAACTGCAACTGTTACGATTATCCTCAGTTATAAGTTGAGGCACCGGAACATCTACAAAAACTAACCGTTAAGTGTGCTTCATGAATTGGGGCAATAATTAGTCCGTTCTTCTTTTTAAGCAAAGCTGGAACGTTATAATCAATGGTGCCTGTCTTGGTGCCACTGACTTTTTCGGTCATTAAATGAACAACCACAATGTGCAGGGTCTGTGGGTCCTACAAGACGGCGCAACATGTCAATTATCGCGTGCAACATAGTTTTTACCGCAATTGATTTTTTTTTGAGTAAAACTCTTGGCAACCGCATAGTTTCACATAATGGACTTGAATTGATCCCAACATCATGCAATTTAATTCCGTTTCAAATTTCTGTGGGGATATGTGAAGTTGAAAGTCTACACTGATAGGCCCGAAACCATTTATCACTTGGAGGACATCATTTGCCGCGTACTTGTCGTTATACCAACACAAATTTTGGACAAATTCATCGAAATGGGTTCTTACAAATTAGAGTACGTCCGATCAAGTGGGAGCGTTCATATGCACAAAATAATATTTAATTTATATTGCCCAAAGAATATCTTTCAAATAATTTACATTTCAAGTCATTTAACAAAGCTCATGTTTCTTTTATTCCAACTTAAAGTCTTACACCTTTAAAAAAAACATTCTTTAGAAACGTTCATTCACAAAGCTCATGTTTCTTTTATTCCAACTCAAAGTCCTACACCTCTAAAAAAAAATATTCTTTAGAAACGTTCATTCACAAAGTTCATGTTTCTTTTATTCCAACTCAAAGTCCTACACCTCTAAAAAAAACATTCTCTAGAAACTTTCATGCAATGCGCTTCATCCGCAGCAAACTATTCTAGTCGTTGCAGTTCTCTTTCTGCTCGTATGGGACTAAGATTTAATTTTCGAATATTATCCCTTGAATTCCCTTTAAGTCACTAATTCATACACAAAACTAGTACAAGCATCTTAAGGTGAGACAGTTATTCTTGTTTAATAGATTTCTTTCGCTTCCCATTCCCTCTGCAACAGGCGACTGTGTTTGTTTGTTTCTGCTGTTTGCAATCAAATAGGTTAGTGCTGGAGTTTCGAATTCCATGCGAGTCGTTTAGACAGATGTTTTGTTTTTCTTCATACCAACTAGAATCCAGTTTATTCGGACAGTCGAACAGATGAACCTTTGCTGGTGGTTTATTGCTCCCTTATCTCACCGGTGTCGTGTTCAGAACTTGTTGACTCTAATTCGTAGCACTCCCTTTTGCACAATGAATTACTTGTTCGATATCGCAGGCAATTCAGCTTCAACAACAAAGCTATTTTCCCCGATTTACTATATCTTGTGTTCCCCTAATCTGTCATCAATGCTGTCAAATTAGGAATGATCTGTGGTTTTGCGGGATGGAATTTTCAAAAATATAATTTGAGTATTATTTTGTGACAATTCAGGAGGATAATAAATTAAAAAAAACAAGCTAGATTGACTGTAGTGCGTGGTGGATTTCTTTCGACTTGCAAGACACTGTTCCGGCGCATGTTGTTCAATGTTTTCCAGAGTTATAGTCGGCAACACAGAAAATAAAAAATCCAGTGTCAGAAAGTTAACCGAGACACACAACGTACAATTATATTTCAATTTTCAATTTCTAAAGTGGTTGCTCCCGCCGCTTACATGGATTTTACCGTCTCTTAAACATCATCTAGTGTAGATCCAATTTATACCATTTGAGTACAAATAGACTTTCTCATGTAGACCTTGTGAGCATTCAAGTTTCAATCGAGAATGGTTCACGTCCCAGATTATGCGCAGTTGGTTGAAAATTTTGGTTACGTTTCTGTTTTTCTTTTTTTTTTGCAAATCTTGTTCATCCTTGATTTCTCCTTTGGTTTTAGATGTTTCTGTATTCTTTGATTTTAATGTTCTCTCTAAATTATTCGTCAGTCCCTTTGAGTATTTTTTTCGGCTTGAACGTAAGTGAAATTGAATTCATTTGAATGACGCTTGAAATTGCACACACCAGAAAATGGCAACCACTCCTATTGCGCCTGCGCTCCCACACTTTACTGCCGACTTCGAAGGGTCCAATTTTGAAAAAGCCTTGGACGTTGTCAGCAACTTGAAAGGGGTACTGATTTTACTTACGTAGTTCAAAGAGAATCAAAGCTTGCACGGAAGGCAAGGCAGTGGCTTCATTATCTTCACCAGACTTTAAGCAATCACTGTCGATGGACAATTCGCCGTCTTATTTGTAATTTACAAAATTGTAGCGAAGAGGGTAAGATCGACTGAAACCGCGTTGAAGCACTATTTTACACAATCTAGATCAAATGTGCCACTTTCGATTAGTTGGACATATCGAGGCCTACTGCAATACATTTCGAAACTGTTTCTTTTATTTCTTTTTTTTTCTTTTATATTATATATATATATATATAGATTTTATATATATATTTTTTTCTTTTATCTCTCTGTTTCTTTATTCATATTAAAAGAAGAGACTGGTAGTTTTTATAAATTTTACCGACACAATGATACACAATGAAAAGTGTCCCCACACAGTTTTGTGTAAAACCCAACTGGCAAGCCTTTTTGCTTGAAGTTGAGGAAAGTATTTTTAAGTAGAAAGTCTCAGTCTCTCAGCCTCAAATCTGTTTGCTTCAGAAATTGCAGACTATGGACTTCATTATTCATTTCGGTTTTTCGTCATCTCATTTTCGTAAGTCATGTAGATCTGTTTTGAATATTTTATCAAAATAGATGCAAAGGCGGTTAGTCTTTTTCCTTTAAGCAAAATTTACTAAAAACCTCTGAAGCACATTTCTGCTTAACTACAAATTCAATTGTTTCTTCCTTTCCAATTTTAGTTTTCTTTGAATTTCTCAAAAACAAGGCTACCATCTCCTTTTCAGCGCAGAAAACAATTTGTCTATACACAAGTGAGCTGTAACAACGCAACAGGTCTTGCAGCATGTCAAAGATATATCGGTTAGGAAATATATTGTCTTTCTCTTAAACTTCTTAATGCTTTCATGATCAAGCTAAATTGTTTCTTTAAATTGAATAAATTAATTAATCAATATTGAATTTTAGCTGTACTGCAATATAAAAAAACGAAAACTATGATTTTCTGCAAAAATGACGCAACAACGCATAAATCTGCATTGGGCGAAAACGTCTACTGTTTGTTGTTCGATAGCGCGGCGTTTTTGCTAGTGATCCTCCTCCAAAAATTCAACCTTTAAGGATCATTGAGTGACGCAGTCTCTCAAAGCGAGATGTTTAATTTTCAAATTCAACCACACTTGTGAAAAATTGTATCACGAAATGACGAGTACTCTAGGAAAACCTGGGTAATGACGGTTCGCCTTTATCAATGAAAGGCATCTGCCGTCGGAAAATTTGAATAATTGCCAAATCCAAGCCCTAAGTCGATGATGACAAAGTGGACTCTCCATCAAGTTTACTTAAAAATTCTCTGCTCACAAACCACTCTGGCGTCTTCAAGTTTAACACCCTTAATGAAGTACTACGTTAGCAATAAGCTATCGAATAATTCTTGGGCAAGAAGGGTTAGAATGCGTGTCTTCTATAGTTGGCCTGTTTGTAACTCCGCTTTCCTTAGTCAAACGAATTTCTATTGACGTATGATTGACATTTCGAGGCAAGTGTTGCCAACTCTGTTTTCGATTGAAAAAAACTTACAAACAGGAAAATAAATTTTTAAACACTATGTTTCGCTTTTGTTTTTGTCTGATCGATGGAATGATTGATTAAATGAAAAAATTAAGTGAATGATTTATTTCCTCCTCAAAAAAGTTGGACAGCTCTGAGTTCAATTAGAAAGAGTAGGAGAGTTTAAAGAATGTTCAAATAAAAACGTCCATTACAACACTTACCGTGCAAGTACTTCCGAATCAATATCTGTCCGCAAATCAACTTCAGTTTATAGAGAATAAAAAAAGAAGATCCGATTAGGGAAATCCTCCAAATCCCAAACCGCACGCGGTCACCACCTCCAAATCCTTGAAACTCCTTCAAATCCAATTAGAAAACACCACCCCCTCACTCAAGACCAACGCGCATAAGATCAAGAAGCCGTTCTTGTTGAATTTAACACCAGCACATAAAATTCCACACAAAAAAAATCAAATAAAACGAGAACAAAATTCTCATCCAACCACGCACCGAACTAAAGGCAACTCAATCATATTTATCTCGTTTTCATTTTAATTCCCACCATAATTCTTCAGAGGAATTCAAAGAAACACACAAAAAGCACCGAAGATACTTTATCGCACTCCGCTTTCCACTTCGGTTTCGGTGTGTATATTTTTTTCTTCTTTTCGGTTATTTTTTTATAGCCCCAATCAATTATCCGGCACGGAAAATGAAGAGCAAACAGCAAATAGTATTCATTAATTCTGGGGCGCCGCTATTACACCATAACCCGACGAGACCATCGCACAACAGACATCACGAACAAAGAGAATAATACACAAAATGTATCTCAACTCGTGGATTGTTGTTGATTAACACGACACAAGTGACACAAATGAGGGGGGAAGTGAACACACAGAAAAAAAAAAACAACCGACGAAAAAAATTAAGAATGAATCGCTAAGCAGGATAGAAGACCGGGAATGCTTCTTCTAAATTGATTGAGCACGCACGGGGCCGAGTGTAGCGACGTAAAACACATACAACACTTAGCCAGGGCTTCCACAAGAAATTCAAAAAATAAATTATCTCACATATGTCGAGAGGGAAAAATATCTTTAACACTCAAAAAAATGAACACGATACACAAGAAAAAAAAACCAACAGAAAACGGAAAACACTCAAGTGCGAACGTTAAACGTTAAACATTAAATGGCAAAACAGAGCCAAACGCCAAATCCGGACGACAATCCGTCGCACAACAACGAAATGAGATCAAAAACAATCTCTCACATGCAATTAGCACACTATTGACACCCCACTGTACGTCTCACAGAACTGGTAATAATAATAAAACGGAAAATAATCACACAATCATATCAACATCATCATCATCATCATCATTGTTGTCGTCGTTATAGTCGTTTTGTTGCTGTTGGCATCGTCATCCACACCACGATATCACGGGTATATCACAATCAAAGCCAACGAACATATGGTCGACCAGGGGGCATAGCAACATTATAAATATCCTAGCAACATTTTAGGGCATTGCCAGCAGCAAAGAAAACATTAAAACCAGACACCCGCAAACGGAACCGGCCCGATGATACCCCGAAATGTGTGCAGTCCGTCCGTATATCCGGAGAGTCTCTCCCTCGTTTGAACAGCACGATACAGCGGTAGCAGCACTTATTACACCAATTACACCGAGCGACAGACTATTAGCGATTATGTGGCGCACGACTATTAAATTCGAATATCATTAAGTAGAATGTGTCTATAGGTCTCTCAGTATGAGCGAGATATCGCTCGGATACACACACACTCATTCATGTCGTCGACTTCTCTCTCACTCTGATTGTGTTTTGTTGCAGTACGTCTCTCTTCCGCCCACGTGTGCGTTCTCTTTTCCTCGCGATGGGGGAGGGAAGAAGGACAAGAGCATCAAAATCCTATTTACTCTAGTGAATGCGAAATTCATCTAATAAATGTAGCCAGCAGAGAATAAACAGTCAATCACTACCACCATCGAGCCCTCCATCCTCATCCTCGCCGCCAGCCGTCACTGACGACACGACTGCAACACACTCTGTGTGGAGCAACACCACCAGCAACAAGGTTCAAGATACAAGTTACTCTTGTGAGCCGCTCTCCTCCTTTCGCATACAAACGGCTCCCGCGTCCGTGTGTCCGTGTCCGTGCCGAACGACTTTGATTCCGCTTGCTTTTACTACTATACCTTTTCTTGTTTTTCTTTTGTTTTGCTCTGTGTATCCACTTATCGTCGTCTCAACGGCAACAACACGACCAGATGGAGAACATCCCTGACGCTGACTATGAATACACTGCCGCCACCGTTTGTGCGACTGACTGACTATAAAATATGAACCGAACTCTGGGGCAGCAGCTAACTCAAACGTCAATTTACAACTGAAACGATTTGCCTGCTCATTCGGAAAGCAAACATAATATACGGGCCCGGCCTATTATTATTGCTGCTGTTAATATTATGGATTCATATGAGTGTGTGCGTCGTATATCTTCATCTGTATCCATATCCATTACTCATACATGCTTCAACTGCGACCGACGACCGACGATGAACGACGACGACGACGGCGGAGGCGATGACGGTGATGGCAGGGCAGAGCTCGTCGAAGAAGTGAAAGACTCTGCGCTGCTCGACTCAAAGCTGCATATGTTGCTACGATGCTGAGAGCTGTTGTCTCGCGGCAGGCGGGCAATCTTCTCTGTTACTGTTGCTGGTTTTCGGTTTCAGCTACAGCTTCAACTACTTACCGATGTGTTGCCGCTTGGGGGATCGTTTTGTGAGTGTTGTCCCCGCGCAATCATCATCCTCGTTCATCGTTTTGTTCGTGTAGTTTGCAGAGCCAGAGGAGCAGCAGGGCAACCCCCTTAAATCCTCTTCGAAAATAATTGAAACGAGCACGACGTACATTCGCCCCGAAAGGGAGAGTGAGCGAGAGAGGCACAACTTAGTGAGGTCGGAACGGAATGCTGAGTTATAATAACGAGGGTATTCCTTTCTGTGTATCTAGATACAATTATGTTTCATACAAGTTCAAAAGAAGAGAAAACATCGTTGTCGGGCGGGTGGGGGAGGGGACGCAGGCGAGCATTGAATGGATTTTTCAATTCGAATGCAATGCAAATGTACGAGAACGGGAGGCGAGATACGTGAACACCAAGGGGGGGAGCGAGCTCGACTGAAAGATATGAAATGGACACGGAATAGTAAAATCACTTCGCATTTTATTATGTGTATATATGAGTTCTATCGACATTTAACGACTGAAAAGGAGTTATCTGCGCGGGAGCTTATTGCGTTTGATGGCAGTGTGGGGTCGGCGAGGGGCGGGCTTGTGTTCGGGGTGTGCTTTGTGCGGAGTGACATAATTTTTTTTTGATAATAGTCGTGTGTCGTTTTATCGCATTTTGAGTGTACATACATACTTCACGATTTCAACAGGGGCTATACTTGGGTTATTATGAGTCGGTACAATTGAAGAAGGGAAGATGAAAATTGTGAGGATTTATTGAAGCTTTGTTTCTCATTGAAACGGACACGTTGAAATTTAGAATTTTGCTTGGAGTAGCGTTTCTTAAAAGAAGTGGGACACTCACGTATCGAAGGTTTGATTTCTGGTGTAAACACATCACATTCTTTTTTGAGCTTCTGCTACACTCAAAAAAAAAATGTTTCACTGTTCAGAGTGGGCCTTCACTTCCACTCGTGGAGGAACAGCAGCACGCTCAATGGCAGTAGCTACTAAGGAAGCTAGGTCCTGGTACACTGCTGGACAGTTGTACCGTTAAGTATATAAAATGTAAAATAATTGAACAGCTGTTCGCAACAAGTTACACAGGATTATGTTGGTGCCTTGTCAGTCATTAGTTACTTTCCAATGAAACTGTGTTTGATTCGAAACTTAAGAGTTCATATTGGGACCTACAGTTTTTTGTCGATTCCAAATGGCAAGGCTTGAAAAACTTTTCCTTAGAAAGTATCGCTCTTTGAGTGTTGTCAGCAACTTGAAAGAGGTGGTGCCGTGAAAAATTCGAGGTGTTCAGCCAGGAATCGAACCTTGACCTTCGGCGTGTGAGCGTAGCACTTTACCCAACTTCGCCATGGCGGCCCACAGCTCGTAATACTGACAACTAAAATTGAAGAATTTTCCGAGACTAACCAATAAGAAGATTTTTTTAGAAAAAAAATCGACTTTACTCATCGACATAGTCAAGAGTGATGCAATCCGACCAACGCCGCACTAACATTTAGATACATTTTTCATAACATGATTTATCTTTGGCCAAGAAATAGGCTTCAGTTTCGGCGATCACCTCCTCATTTGAGCATTACTTCCGGCGTGCATCTGTTTGAGATCTGGAAAAGGTAGAAGTCACTAGGGGTCAGATCTGGAGAATACGGTTTATGCGCAAGCAACTAAAAGCCCAATTCGTGCAATTTGGCTGTGGTAGCTAATGAATGTGGTCGCCGTGGCGTAATGGGTAGAGTGCGACGTTCACACGCCAAAGGGTGTAGGTTCGATTTCCAGCTCAACACCAATTTTTTTAATTTTTCACAGCACCAACTATTTCGAGCTGCTGACAACACTCAAAGAGTAATAACTGTCTAAGAAAGCTTCTCAAATTTCGCCGCTCGGAGTCGGCAAAAAACTTTAGGTCCCTTCTACTCATGAAAGAACAGTAGCGCGCACAACACGAGTAGTTGATGAGCAAGCTAGGCCCTGATCCCCCTGTGGACTGTAGCGCCAACAATTATTATTAATGCAAATGCTTAAGCCCCATAAGATGTTAAAAAATAAATTAAGGGGATCTAGGCTTAATACATCAGCCAAAATTTTACAAAGGTCTTAGACACACCCATCAAGGCAGCAACGATTTATTTCTTCATTCAAATTATATTCCCAAATTATTTAAAGAATTGTATGGCTCGACAGTCCACAGGGGACCAGGGCCCAGATTGCTCATCAACTCACTCGTGTTGTGCGCGCCACTGGTCTCTCACGTATGGGACTCAGTTTTTTGCCGACTCCAAACGGCGAAGTTTAAAAAGCTTTCTTAAATAGTTACGAAGGCTGCCTATTATATCTCGGGATTGTGCAACCCTAGTGTTGCAATCTGGCAACTGCCAGCTCTATCGTAAGGGTTATACGTACTCAGAACGTTTTAACATACGTTGCGTTGTTTGCAGTAACTTAAAAGATTCATCTCGCCCAAAAAAATGGAATTGAATCGTGAAAATTTTCGTGCGATTATTTTTTACAACCTTCGACGTGTATTAACTCAACAACAGTGCATCGATGAACTTAATTCAATTTTTGGCGATGAAGCTCCATCAAGGACCAGTGTTTTTCGATGGTATGATGAATTCAACTGAGGTCGTAGTTCACTCCAAGACGAATTTCGTGAAGGTCGTCCAAAATCAGTTGTTGTTCCGGAAACCACTGATGCTGTGCGCCAACTGACATTGCAAGATCGTCATGTGACCTATCGTGGAATTGAGGCAACCGTAGGCATTAGTGGGACCAGCATACATTCAATATTGCATGAACCGTCAAAAAAATTTGTTCGCGTTGGATCCCACACAATTTGTCAATCGCTCAAAAATTGGCTCGTGTCGATTGGTGCTCCAAAAATACGATCGCGGTGCTTTGAAACACATGTATAACATTGTGACAGGCAATGAATCGTGGTTTTACGCGTATGAGCCCGAAAGTAAACAGCAGTCGACTGTATCGGTGCTTTAAATTGAGCCAAATCCAACAAAAAATGCCCGCGCACGAGGCACTTCCAAGCAAATGGTCGCCTGTCTTCTTTCGGAAAAACTGGGCATGTCACAACAGTACCACTAGAACAGCGAAGAACAGTCAATTCTGAGTGGTACACAACTATTTGTGTGCCAGTTGTCTTCCAAGGATTAAGGAAAACCAACCGCCGAAGCCGGATCAGTCTTCACCACGACAATGCGAGCTCTCACACATCGGCTCAAACAATTGCATTTTTGAGCACTCAAAACATCGATTTGATGAGTCATCCGCTGTATAGTCCTGAATTGGCACCGAATGACTTCTTTTTATTCCCGTACGTAAAAAATAAAATGAGAGGTCAACGTTTTTCGACACCTGAAGAAGCGGTTGATGCGTTCAGAATGCATGTTTTGGAGATACCTCAATCAGTGTGGCAAAAGTACTTCGACAATTGGCTCAAACGCATGCAAAAGTGTATAGATCTTAATAAGGAATATATTGGCGAACAATAAAGCTATTTTCGATGATTAATATTTGTTTTTGTTCTCTACTCCCGAAATATAAAAGGCAATCCTCGTATTACTCTTTGAGTGTTGTCAGCAGCTTGAGAGAGGTGGTGCCGTGAAAAATTCGAGGTGTTCAGCCGGGCATCGAATCTAGACCCTCTGCGTGTAAGTGTCGCACTCGACCCACTTGGCGCCACGATGGCGCCAAATCTTTTAATAAAGTACTTACCCTACTCCGCTTTTTAAAATTCTTTAATTCAATGCTTTTGGATCGTAATTTCCTTTTCTACAAAGATAGTTCAATCTTCAAATTTATTAACGATCAGACCAGTGGAGACTTTAGGGAATTTCGAAGTTTGTGTCTTATAATCACAAAGAGCTTATTTTTCTAAGATACTTATCCCATCTTTGTTTCAATTACCAAAGAATCGTTTTTTTTCTTTCCGAAAATTTTGCAGTCTATTCTAGTGACCTTTGGGTGCACTTCTATCAGAGTATGTTTATAATCATTTTGCCAACACATAAATTTACACCGTTTTCTGTTTTCCCGGAGCATCATTTGGGTCCACAAGTTTGGCCAAATGGGCGTTAGAAGAGTCGATCATTTGCATACGTCTTACTGCTGTAACCCGCGAAACGGTGAAAGAAGAAAACAAAAACTTTCTACACTGGATTCTTGACCGGCTTTCCTACTTACTTTCATACAGTGCGGGTTCAATTTGCACTTCTCGTAGACTTTAAACATTTCACACATTGGTCTTAAAAATCCAACTTTTCACGAAAGTTTAACCCCTATTTGTGTGTTTTTTTTTCAATTTAAATTTGTTGCCACTCAGAATATACACTGCAACAGATCTTGTTCATGACAGCACTGTAGTTTTTTAACACGTTTTCAAACCTATGGAATTTCCTACATTTAGGAAATTCTAAACAGTTTACATTTGTTTAGAAAGCGCAAAACACTACGTTTTCTGCTAACTGGATGACGTAGCAGCGAAAGATGCCACAGGACTGTCCGAAATAATCAACGATTTCAAAGAACGTGGCAACTCATATCGAGGCTTTATTCAAAAAGAAAGAAAGTAAGGTTCAATTCCATGGGCTTCAAAGAGGATATAAAAAGAGGCAAAGAAATGACAGATCAAAATTTGTTGAGCTAAGCTTCTTATCATTATTTTTACCACAGTTGTTTAAACAATCAACGAGTTCAAATTTTAAAGAATAATAAAAGTACTCTTGTCGAGGCTTGTTAAGGAAGACAGAAAGTAAGGTTTAATTCCGGGTGATATAAAGAAGAAAGAAAATCAAAAGACAAACAGAATTAATTGTGTACAGATCTTTGTCACTGCTCTTACCACAGAGGGAAGAGGGAATTACAGATTGTACAGAATAATCAGTATAATTTATTCATAAGTAAAGGGTGTCCCAACACGAACGCAAGATTTAAATGACTGATGCAGCAATTGAATTGTTTCTCTGGCTGTATGAGATGTGGCGCCGTTTTCTTGAAACCACATACCCTCCACATTCATTTCTTCAATTCTCGGCACGAAAAAATTGGTTATCATTTCACGATACCGAACACCATTGACTGTTTGCGCTTGATCTGACTCATTTTCAAAAAAAAGGTCCAATGATTCCTCCAGCCCAAAATTCGCACCACACAGTGACACTTTGAAGATGCTTCTCGTGAATAAGTCGAGGATTTTCCTCGTCCCAAATGCGACAATTCTGCCTATTGACGAAGCCATCAAGATGGAAATGAGCCTTGTCACTAAAGACGATTTGATCGGCAAAACTAGCATTTTCATGTTTACAGTGAGAATGCGTTCTTCATTCGTGTAGCGCTCCATTTTCATTAACCTTATACCTTTCACTACAAACAATAATAATTGTTCAAATGTCAAACAATGACAATTCGAATGGCGCCAAATTTAAGTCTTGCGTTCTTGTTGGAACACCCTTTATAATGAGATTTAAGTGGCCGCCGTGGCGTAGTGCGTAGAGTGCGACACTCACACTCGGTAGGTCAAGGTTCCATTCTCGCCTGAGAATTTCGAACTATTCACGTTACAACCTCTGTCGAGCTGCTGACATCACTCAAGCAGTAATAACTATCTAAAAAAAGGTTCTCAAACTTCGCCGTTCGGAGTCGGTAAAAAACTGTAGGTCCCTTCTACTCGTGAGAGAACAGCAGCACGCACAACACGAGTAGTTGATGAGCTAGCTATTCCCCGTGTAGACTGTGGCGTCATAATAATAATAATTATTGGGGTGCGCTGCAGTCCACAGGGGGACCAAGGTCTAGCTTGCTCATCAACTAATCGTGTTGTGCGGTCTGTGGCATCGTACAATATATATAAAGATCTTGATATATTTTCCTTCAGGTGTTGTCTGGCCTGAATGTTGAAGCCATGTACAATCGTGTACATTGAAATCGCCCGCAATTTTGAGACGTTGTTAAGGCATTAGACTATTCATGTGCCAAAGCAAGTAAACTACAAATCACTTGACAGCTGACAAAATGGCCGTAAGTTAAAATAGTGTTGCCAACTTTAGATTTAGAAGGTTATTAAGCTTTAAATATGGGATGTACACTCATCATGGGATATACACTCAAGACCATCTCTCGATTAAAAAGGAATGGTCTTTGGTTCCACTCGCACTGGAGCTTTGATGACCTCGCACACCGCATCTCCTATGATACTACTCTCATGGACATGCCGTCTGATGCGAGGTCACCAATAATACAGTTGCGACGCTTGTACAAAGTCGACTTTCCCCTTGTCCTGGACTAGCTGTGGCGAGAAACTGAACCAGGAAAGGAATGTAGTCGGATTTTCGCAGACGGCTCCAAGACAACGGAGGTTTCTGCAGCTGGGGCCTTCGTGGAAAACGACAACATCAGACTTCACGCCTTCTTAAGTAATTTCGCGTCGGTCTTCCAGGCGGAAGCCTTCGCGATCCTAATGGGCACCAACTATATTGTGAAGAATATATGGAAGGGGAGAAGTATCTGTGTCTGCAGCGACAGTCAAGCTGTGCTCAAGGGCTTACTCAACCCTTAAACCACTTCCAAGATAGTTCAAGAATGCAAGTCTTCCCTTAATTTGGTCGGCAGGCTGAATTCGCTAAGACTTGTCTGAGTCATCACGAGATCCTGGTAAACGAAATTGCCGATGAACTAGCTAGGCTACGTTCAGCAGAGGCTTTCATAGGGCCCGAACCCACCTTGGGATTATCCGCGTCCCTGGTCAGTGCCTCCGTCGATGGTTGGGTCTCTCTACAGCATAACCAGAGATGGCGTGACTCTCCAGGATGCATGGTAACCAAGAGTGTGCTCCCAAACAAAATTAATATTACATTGATAATTTTTGCTGCAACCAACAAAAAAAGTAACACAACATTAAAAATTAACATAAAGTTAATAATTTCAGTTAGTGGCGCCCCCTATATGTCACGGGGCTTATTGAGTGACCTGTTACGCTGAAGGGTAGCCCTCGAATGTGAAAATAGGATCAAACATTGTTATTAGCAGTAATCCCAAACAGAGTCAAGTTCTGGCAACCCATCTTGTTCACATTAGCCAACATTAACATTTCAATTCCCTTTTGCCCCTCAACTGCCCCACTGTGCAAATCCACAGACCATTATTTCATATTCCTGAGCGCACAATTTACGAGAGCAGTTTATACAAAGTTAATCGTTTCCCGCAACAATTCCCGTTCGAGTTCATCGTGTGGCTCGTTTCCCACTGACAGTCCCAGTCCCATCCTTGTGCTCGACTGGCTTTGGGGGGGGTTAGATGTGTATATGTGTGTACGCGTGTGTGGTTGGGCTTGCGAAGGCCGCCCCTGCCAACTGCACACGACTACTTCAGGTCGAGTTGCACAATCGTAATTCAAATTGAAACGTAAATCGAAGTATTTAAGGAACCATGAATTACTTTCGTAGCACCAAATGATTGCGGGGACGAGGGTTCCTGGGCGCACGTGAGTCTGTGTGCGTGCACGTGTTGGTCTCGGGGGTGGCTTTCACAATAAAGTTCGAAAAAGTTTTATACTGTGACTGCTTCTGTTTCCTGAGCTGATAGCTTCATTGTTGCCCTGTGGTGCGGTTTTCGGGCACACTGTGGCACAGTTTGTGCACTCGCTGGCGACGAGGGGTGGAGCACATTTCAAATTTAGCGCTTGACTAAGTGAAGGGATATGCATTTTTGATGAGGCTCCTAATTGATTTGTTTTGTGGTTAGGATGAGTCTCTGTTCCGGAAGCGACATACGGGGTCTGATGGAAGTTTGTGCAGGTGGCAGTGCACACGCAAATGGAAATTGGTCTGACTTTCAAAATAGCTGAACATGTGACGTGTTCGGATAATTTTGAAGGTTCATGGACTCGTGAATGACAAGAGTTGGCGGCAATTGGGTTTTGAATCTTTAATGGGCTTGTGACGGGAAAAGGACTTAAAGGGTAATAGTTCAAAATGAAAAAACAGAAAAGACAAGGAGAAAAGAAACAACAGGAACATATTCTTCAGTTTTGATGAGTCAGTTACCGGCACCTTAATAGCCTTTTCCTTATATATGGCCGTCTCTTCAGACGTTTCGGACGTTGTGTTCGTCAGGCCATTTTTTGTTCTTTCTTAAGTCAGTCTATGAAAGTTTTGAGAGACCTAAAATAGTGGTTTGGCGTCAACAAAACTCCTTTGGATTGTAGTTTAACAGTGGCATACCCTGCTCTTAAAGGGTTTTCCTTCCTTATGCTATTTCATTCCCTACTTCAAGACACAGGCAAACTTTGGAAAGAACGTCTTACACTGTTTAATCACAAACAGTGCTTGATTTTAAGCGATTGTGGCTTGGGATACGACGATACTAAAAGCAGATGAGGAAGCCCTTAAACTTTTCGAGAGAAAAGTTTTGCGTGCGATTTTTGGTCCTGTTTGCGTTGATGGGATCTGGAGGAGAAGATGTAATGACGAACTGTATGGGCTGTACAGCGACATGCGCCTGGTCAAGCGTCTTCGGATACAACGGTTAAGATGGCTAAGCCATATAGAGCGTATGGACACCACTACTCCGGCCCGAAAAGTAATCAAATCCGAGCCATTGGGACAACACAACAGACGACGGCCTAAGCTGAGGTGGCACACCCAAGTCGAGAAGGACCTCAACCAACTTGGAGTGCGCAACTGGAAACAGCTAGCGAAAGATCGTACCGAGGTCCACCCCGGACTGTAGCGCCACGAGAAGAAGAAGAAGACGAAGCTTGGGATACAGACAGTTGAAATAACGGTCTTAAGTTTCAATTTTAACCTCGTCGCTGAATGACTTAAATGAAAAAGAAGGAACCGATCTAATCCAAAACCGAAATTAGGGCCCAATCCAGCCGTTTCTCTTTTGAAGACGAACTTAAATTTTTGTTTTTGAGTTGAAGGTTTAGTTTTGATTTTTGATGTTACATGTTGATGTTAATGATGATGTTAATCTTTTTGTTACATTGGAGCTGATTGAGCCTTAGACTAAAACTTGGCTGTGTACTGGAATCCCGAGTTTCATTTGAAAGCTGATATGCAACAAAATTTAAACCGACTTTAAATCCTCGCTGTAGACTTGTCTTAGACTATATTCGAATTGAAAAACGGCTTAAAATAAGTCCAGGAGGGACAAGTCCTTGGCTTACTGTTCATACTTCAAAGGAAAGCCAAAAATGACTGCTTCACGACAAATTTGTTGTTCGGTTCTTAAGTATTCAACTAATTTAGGACTGGGGCTGTATTTGGAACTGAAGCTGTGACCGACAACGAGACTGGGATTGGGACAGGAGCTGAAATTAAGCCTCAAACTAACTCAAAAATCAGAAGCCGAAGTCGGAGCTTTGATATAGGGAAAAACTTTAGGCCAAATTTGGACAGTTTAAGTTTGATCTATGCGCGCTGTTTAAGTCAAGATTGAAAAGACTGACACTGGGATTATAACTGAGTTCGAGATGGAATTTCAATCTGGGCTTCAATTGAACCTGAGACAGATGATGTAGAATAGGACCTAAACCACAAACGAGACAGGGATTGGGATCTGAAATTAAGTCTTAAATTGGCCCACAAATCAGAAGCCGAAGCCGTAGCTTTGATCTGGAAAAAACATTGAGTCAAATGTGGACAGTGTAAGTTTGATCTGTTGGCCCGGCTTGAATCAATATTCAAACCATTGATTTGACGTATTGTATTGTATTTTATTTGTCTCATATTACAAATCTTACAAGTTCAGTACAATATAGGGCGAATTCAATCGAGAATAGGATAGTGCCATTAAGTATTAAAAAACACAAATAGTATTAAGTGACACATCATTATTTACAAATTCATTATGGTTGATGAACCGTGATTCTTCAACTGACAGACCGCATAATGCACTTGAGGACCTAGTCCTTGCTTCCTCATCGACTACTCGTGTACTACTTTCACGGGTAGATGAGACCTGAAGTTTTCTGTCGTCTTCGAACGACGAAATGCCAGAAGCGAGACAGATTTTACTCATTGAGTGCTGCCAAAATTGGACCTGAGGCAGATGATTTAGTTGGGACCATAAACTGTAAGTGGGGGTAACCTAAAGTTTATTTTTAATTTGGGCTTGGCAGCAAAAAACGTCAAGACTTGCTTGAAGACTAAAACGTGGAATGAAGTGATGTATGTAATAATCATTTGTTTTGCATCAAATCTGAGGTAATCAGGCTTTATTCAGTTTTTTGAATTCGCTGAGGTGTTTTATTTCGACCTTTGACTAAATGTGGATCCATTTACCGCAAGAAAGAATTGTAATCAAGGAATAATAATAATAATAATAATTGTTGGCGCTACAGTCCAAAGGGGGACCAGGGCCTAGCTTGCTCATCAACTAGTCGTGTTGTGCGCGCTACTGTTCTCTCACGAGTAGAAGGGACCTACAGTTTTTTGCCAACTGCGAACGGCGAAGTTTGAGAAGCTTTCTTAGACAGTTACTACTCTTTGAGTGTTGTCAGCAGCTCGAAAGAGGTGGTGCCGTGAAAAATTCGAAAAATTGGTGTTGAGCTGGGAATCGAACCTTGACCCTTCGGCGCACTCTACCCACTATGCCACGGCGACCACTTATCAAGGAATACAAGTCTAAAAGCATGAGGAATACATATTCACATTAAAACTTCCCTTAATCCAAAAATTTTCTGATAAACTACCCTCGAATGCTCAGAGCTTGGGCTCCATTCTCAGCCTAATCTTCCATTAAATCTGAAACTGCCACAAATTCATCAAATAAAAAAATAAAAATAACAACTGTTAATTGCTTGCAGGGCAAAGGGCAGCTTCGAATTTGAAAAAAAATGGAAACTGAACTCCACAATCCTTGTCAACTTCTCGGATCCGAATGAAAAACTGAAAGAAAATTAAATGTGCTCCAAAAAACCTCCCTACAGCAGCACACACAGCATCACCTTTCGTGCGGCAGCCCCAATTTAATTTGTACCAACAATATACTCGTACACAACCCCAAGTTGAATGAATGTTATGTCCTGTTTGCAGAATGATTAACCATGTATCCATTCATTGCAGGCATTCGGCACGAGTGCCTTAGACTGCTGCTCCCATCCCGGGGTTCCGCGCTCCATCAGGCTGTTGCTCTCTCTCTCTCTCTCTGCACTCGTCGCTTGTGTGGGTTTCTTGAAAACAGAGAGGGAAAAATTGCAAAAGAGCGGGATTTGTAAACGGATGCTGCGCCTTGAATACTTCGACTCTTTCTCTTTCTCTCGGCCTCTCAGAACCAACACAGTCACATGTTGTCGTGGCACTGCAAGCAACAGCGGCGGGCGCATCATTAAGTCTCGACTTGAGAAATTCATCATCATCATCATTGCGTTCCCGTTATAAGCTGTAAGAGACCGGGGTACGTCGTTTAATGCCTTTTCACTGTTTTGTGCCAAAAACTCAAAACCGTCGTGCCTCTCCTCTCATCGTTCGCAGTGTGAGAGTGTGTGTGTGTAATTAGTGCCATTTAAGTGCTTGCCAACCGTTCCTGGTGCCTATGATGTCAGTCTGCCATCTGAACTCTGTTCGCTTTTGCGTCCCCTGCCCGCCCCACGGGCCACGGTAAGTGGATCCAACAAGAGATTCATTCGGTAATTGGATGCCAGGCTGTGCATCTGTCAAACAACGCGATGCCACGGAGCAGATTGGGATGGCAATGCCATGCGAAGGACGCGCACCAGAGCAACGGCGGACTTGGGGACTGGCATACGGTCGGGCGGGCGGGGAGACTGGGAAGTGGTTGGGTCAGAATACGTTCTCTTGGCCATAAAACAATTTATCCTCGTTTTCGGCATGCAGCCATTTAATTTCCGATTATAGTGAGATTTTCATTTAATTTTTGTTTCTCGCTTTGGGGACTTGCTTCCACTGCGTCTGTGTGTGTGTGTGCATGACTGTGTGGGGGAACGAGGATGAACGAGGCTGTGTAGTGCGGTCGGCGAGTGGATAATTGCTACGTCCTGTCGTTGATGAGGCGGCACATTAAGTTTTATTTGCATTTTCGATTTTCCAAATTGAAATTATTATTTATACGGCTTTTGGAGGTTTATTTATTGGTCGAGCTGGGATCGTCTGGCATGAGGCAGGCCGTGGGGCATGCGAGCTCGACGACTCTGTTGACGGTGAATGGAGGAATGGATGCTCGTTGGATTCGGGCTCGGTATGACTCGATGTTTCGATGGTTGAATGGATGATGTGGTAATTAATTTGCTTGACGTATTCATTTTTTGGATAGCGGACGGGATTGGCGTGGAGTTATTCATGAGATTGGGGCTTGTGTGCCTGGGTGCGTGACTGTGTGCGGTGCATTTCGACAAGTGGATGCGGATACAAATGCGAAACGTGGACTCTTTAATTGCGGATGAACGATTGTGCGGATATGGTTGGAGAGATGCTCTCTGGAAATGACCCCAAACAAATTGATATATCAATCGTTTAATTGAACGCACAGTGGTGGCGGGCAGATCGTTGTGGAGACTCATAAGTACTGCGGACTTAATTGGTTTTCATCTGTGGCAGTGGCTTAGATGTGGTCTTGTGCGCTTTAGGGCTCAATGAAATCTGCTTAATTGCCTGTCATTGACATATTTTTGATAAGTTTCCGGTTTGGTACAGATGAAGAATGGTCATTTTTGCAGTCATCTGCATTCAGTTTGAGATCAAATTTTGTGGTCCAAGTGAAACTCTGACAAGTAATTTATTTACAAAGGGTTGAAAGCTGATTTTTGATGATTTTTGCTCGTTTTTATGTCCTTTGTACTTATCCTGAACACACCCGTTCGTCCCTCAAAATAAAAGATTTCAGAAAAGTTTATTGTACACGTAGGCTTAGCAAGCAGATCAGACTGTATCTGGATAGAGTGAGCAAATTTTAATAAGCAGACAACCAGAAGGACAAAATTTATGTTTTTTATTCTTCATTTAACTAACTTTCGAAAAATAAATCAACTCAAAAAAAAACTAATTGGAAAAAAGGAAATCAAACCAAATGCCAAGTACTCAAGTGTGTCAATAACAGTAAAGAGATTGGATTTTAACCTGCT
The DNA here is from genome assembly GCA_955652365.1 of Eristalinus aeneus. Lineage (NCBI taxonomy): Eukaryota > Metazoa > Arthropoda > Insecta > Diptera > Syrphidae > Eristalinus > Eristalinus aeneus. Next base: position 96,002,312 of record OY019130.1, on the reverse strand, counting down.
AGATAAATAGAAATTGTCTTGTGGCACCGTTCTTTTGAAACAACACACCATGTCAAGTTTTTTTTTTTTTTTTTTATAATTGACGCGTGCAAAAGGGGTTGCGAGTACCCTTAAGTGACCGGATCAAGTCACAGCACGGGCCGAAGGTATAGAGGAAGAGAGGTGTCAGAAGTGGGTTTTCTTCTTGTGGCGGTACAGTTCGGGTTGGACCTGGGCCTGAACCAACATGCCCCTTAAGCCAGCACGATCTTTCCCTAGCTGCATTCAATTGCAAAGTCCAAGTTAGTTGAGATCCTTCTCCACATGTGTGCGCCATCTTAGCCTAGGCCGTCCTCTGCTGCGTGGTCCCAATGGCTCTGTTTCGAAGACTTTTTGGGCCTGAGCCCGACCTACTCATCTTAAGCGTTGTATCCGAAGACGCTTGACCAAGCACATGTCGCTGTAAGCCCGTAGAGTTCGTCGTTAAATCTTCTCCTCTAGACGCCATCAACGCAAAGAGGACTCAAAATCGCGCGAAAAACTTTTCTTTCAGAAAGACTAAGGGCTTCCTCATCCGCTTCTCGTAGCTTCCAGGTTTCCGCGCCAAAAAGTAAGACTGGGATGATCAAGCTGTTCAAGCAATACAAAGCGAGCTTACTCCTTTGAGAGAAGACTTTATTACTCAATATTACCTCTTCAGCCCAAGGAAACAGTGATTGGCAAGAGTGATTCTGCGTTTGATTACGGTGCTGGTGTTGTTGTCCCTTTTTACCGCGGAGCCGAGGCAACCGAAGTCTTTGACTACCTCGAAGTTTCTGCTGCCCAGTGTGACGCTATGTCCGAGACGTCGATGTTGTGTGTCCTTTCTTGATGACAGCATGTACTTTGTTTTGCCCTCATTAATCACCAGATCCATTTTAGCCGCTTCCGCTTCAAAGCCAACAAACGTCTCACTGACGGCCCGCTGTGTTCGTTCAACCACGTCAATGTCATCAGCGTAAGCTAACAATTGAACTGACTTCTGGAAGATCGTACCTCTGGTGTTGACTTTTGAGTTATGCACGATCTACACAAGAATGATGTTGAGGAAGTCGCCATGTCAAGTCATAAATCGCGAAGATTTTGGTCAAAAATAGTCCCGTATTATATATATATATAGGGGACTATATATATATATATAGAGCGGTACCAAATTCCATTCACAATAACATGGCAATTATCGTCATTAAAAAATATGGTCCAAGGACGCCGCCGACAAGTGGTCCACTCCAATTTTCTGAACGAGTAACAGAATTCGACTTCTTCAAAGATCTGACGATCAGTGTATCAGACATATTCGTAGGTGTACGGTAAAAGAAAATTCTTGAAGTTACTTCGTGCATATGGGAGCAAACCCGAAATGAAGGGGTACATGGACAGATTTTTTGGATTTTGAACGAAACCATAAAAATGCACACTAAACACTAGGCTTACGTTGACAATTTTTGCAATATTAAAACTTGAAAATTTTCAAACAGAGTTGTTTCTCTGCTAATGCACTTGTCGGTCCGTTCCACATTTGGTCCGTTCTTAAAAGATGGCTCCACCTGTAGTTGTGGGTGATCTTGGAAGGGATTGCTTAGTTCATTAGAAAGCCATGACATTTGTGAGCAATAATAATAGTGCATCGTCGTCTATTTCGTTGCCGTCGTAGCGTAGTGGGTAGAGTGCGACGCTCACACGCCGAAGGTTTAGGTTCGATTTCCGGCTCAACACCTCGAAGTTTTTCGCAGAACCACCACTTGTGAGCTGCTGACAACACTCAAAGAGTAATAACTGTCTAAGAAAGCTTCTTAAATTTCGCCGTTCGAAGTCGGCAAAAAACGGTAGGTCCCTGCTACTCGGGAGAGAACAGTAGCGAGCGAACACGAGTAGCTGATGAGCAAGCTAGGCCCTGGTTCCCCTTTGGACTGTAGCACCAACAATTATTATTATTATTATTAAGACGTTCATTGCCTTCCACGTTTAAGTCACCAATTGTAAAGTGTCGAAAGCGTTCTCTGCATGATACATCGACAGGAGCAGTTTCACCAATAGGTTTTCCAATCATTCGATAGGCTTCAAGTGCACATTTCTTCCAATTACAAAAAAAATCAAAACTCCTCTCAAATGCTGTTTATTTAAAAAAATTTAGGTATTTTCGAGAAACAACGTTGTTGGGTGAAACAGACTGCTAATACACAGCAAATATATTATGTCGCATGTTTCCAATGAAGTAGGCAATCGCTTCCAAGATCAGGCGCAACTTGCAGGTCACGCCATCTGTTGAGAACGGATCGAATTAGTGGCCCAGAAATAATTGTTGGTGTATTCTTTTTCGCTATTTAAAAATGATTATTGTTGCCAAAAATTATTTTAGCTGAGACTAATATGACACCTGCGATAAATGGCGGAAAGAAAGAAAGACATTAAATCGGTGGTGGACGGTCGTCGGAAACATTCGTTTAGCAGGCAAAAGGCAAAGAGGGAGTCTGCAGTTTATTCCTGAAAAACGAGTTGTCGGCAACTAGAAGGACAAGGCGAGGCAACTAGGACTTGGACATTATACTTTCGACAGGTGAGTGGACAAAGTACACCGCGACAGTCAAATATCCTTGTCAGCATTCCACAATTTACAAACAAATTTAAGGATCGCATTATGTTCCAAGCACCAAAACTTCTGAAATGTTTAAAAATCAAAAGTTGAAAAAAAGAGAACTGTAGCCACAGAGAGAATGTGTTCCATGGATTCTCTAGTGCTTGGCCTGCGAATGGTCAAAAATTTGTTTTTTTACGTTTTCTGACCTTTTTTGATTTTTGCTACAGGAACACTGTTTGTGTGAGTTAAGCCGGTTGAGATCTAATTGAATGAAATACCCGGTATACCGATATGAAGTGGGCGCCAAGATACAAATGTCTCGGTAGGGAACATATGTTGTGAACGAGCCCTTACTTTTTTTTTGTTTGTTTGCTATGACATCTGAGAAAAATATTTAGTATACATCAAGTCATTGAACAGACAACATCATATTTTTTCATCGTGTTAAAAACGTCGAATGTTGTACCAGAAAGTGATGATTTGCGGAAAGCATTAATTTTTTGTTTTCATTTGAAGAAAAGTGCTGCAGAGTTGCATCGAATGCTTGTTGAGGCATATGGTGATCATGCTCTATCAGAAGCAACATGCAAAAGATGGTTTCAAGGGTTCAGAAATAATGCTTTTGATGTGAGAAATGAAGAACGTGGAAGACCACCAAAAAAGTTTGAAGACGCCGAATTGCCAACGATATTGGATGGAGATGACACTTCAAAAGTAAATGACAGCAATGTTAAATGTTGCACAAAAAACAATTTCTGACCGTTTAAAAGCTATGGGAAAGATGCAAAAGTGTGGAAAATGCTTACCACATGAATTGAAAGAAAGACAAATGGAAAACCGAAGAAGCACTAGTGAAATTTTGCACCAAAGACACGAAAGAAAATAGGTTCTGCATCGGATTGTTACTGATTTAAGAATCCCAAACGGAAACAAATCATGGGTTAATCTGGGGCAACTATCAACATCGACTGCAAGACCAGATCGATTCGGCAAGAAGACAATGCTGTGTGTTTGGTGGGACCAGAAAGGTGTGCTGTACCACGAGCTCCTAATACCTGGTGAAACCGTTAATACTGATGGCCACCGACAACAAATGATCAATTTGAACCATGCATTGATCGACAAACGACCAGAATGGGCTAGAAGACACGACAAGGTAACTTTAGTCCATGACAATGCACCTGCACACAAAGCAAAACCGGTTCAGGATACAATAAAAACACTTGGCTGGGAGCAGCTACCCCATCCGCCGTATTCACCAGACTTTGTTTCCATCGATGGGACACGCACTGGCTGAGCAACACTTTGATTTCTACGAGGAGGTCGAAAATTGGGTGTCTGATTGGTATGCTTTAAAAGACGAACAATTTTATTGGCGTGGTATTCACAAATTGCCAGAAAGGTGGTCAAAATGTGTAGAAAACAATGGCCAATACTTTGAATAAAATATTTTTACTTTCCCATTAATAATTAGTGTTTTATTTTCAAAAAAAAAAAAGGTATACCTGGTATGTTTACGCAAGAGAACCGTACACATATGTGGAGATCAAAAATCAAAAACATCATAGACTGATTTCCGCTTAAATCCGCAAATTTTCAAACTTGTCTTAGACTAAATCTTTTCCTGCACTCATTCAGTCAACATGCAAAGGCCGCACGTTTTTCACAGGAATGAGCAACGAATGCGCGGTTACAAATCGACTTAGCCAGTCGCTTCTTTTCAAGTCACAGCCGTGCAACATGTTTTTCTCCGCCAGGAACAGCTCTCGAAGACCCAACAGACGTTCCCACCATCATTTACATATTTCAGCCGTCGCACTCTTACAATCATCACAAGTGCGCAACCACTTGAAACCCCCACTGTAGCCCGTCCAAGCCAATTTTCAGCAAACGAGCCTAAAAATCCAGTGAATCGGTCATGTCTGCAGTTATTTGAATTTGAATGCCATGCCAGTGCCTACGTGCCTTTTCAGAGCCGTCACGAAAACGAAAAACCGAAGCAGATGCACGAGGTTGGATTAATCCACAAATTAAACACACATTCTCTGATTTAACCCCTCGCCCCACCGCCCCCTCCACAGAAGATATCAACTCTCTACTGGAACCCCACTCCGCTGCAGTTCATAATGCGTTGCAGCAGCGGCTTCGAGGGTAACATGTTGCAAATACTGCCTGCAGGCCACCCCATCACTGTGCGGGTGCTGTGCTTTCCTCCCTCTCTCTCCCCCCACAACGGTAGATTCACTCTCTGCCTGTTAAACTGCATTTGTATGCGCTGGCTGGGTGCGTGTGTGTTTGAGCCGTTGCGGTGTGCAGTGTAATGTCAAAGGGGTCTCTTTGTGGAGCTGGAACAACAGTTGGAATCGTTTCACTTGGCCCGTACGGAGATCTATGAAAGCGCTTCTGTTGCATGAATGGAGTTTTTGTATTTCACACTGACACACACGCACATGTTGGATAATTGAAAACACACTGGTGGCTGGTCGGTGGGTGGTGGGCGGTGGGTTGACAAGTAGTAGCGGACCTATTTATAAACCGTCCGTTGCCCAAAGTGGCATTGTTATGTGTATCTTCGCAGAGCTCTCAACTGAATGCGCTCCCCCGTTCGGTTCGACAATGTAACGCACAAACTTGCGTAAATGTCAGTGAGTGCGAATCGTCGGAAGGAGGAGGAGGAGGGGCCGGAGAACAATCGTCTAGTAATTGATGTCGGAATGTGCATACAGCACTTGTCTGTCCCTGTGCAGTGCCAGTAGCTGAAACGGATCATTATGCACATTTATCTTCATTACAGCTCTGGCTGGTGGATGTGTGCGCCATCTGGCGATGCCGACAGCAAATTGCTGAGTGTCTACTAATTGTATCTAGTGCACGATATAATGGAGCGTGTGTGCGATGAAAATCCGATTTATTGCTTTGTGCTCGGGCTGAGAATGAGGCTGTACGCAGGGGACCGCGCCGCGCTGATGGGGTTGATGGAGTTTCTCGATTTAGTGGACGATGGGGAGGGCGTTTATTATTTTGTGCAGAGGTTCAGAGTCGGACGCGACGGTGCATCAGTGGCGGCTGTAAAGTGTGAAGAATTGCTGTGTGGTTACTTAATTCCATTAGGCGACTAGTGAGTTGAATACATTTTTAATTTTTTTTTTTTCAAGATCAATTGAGAGCAATTTACAGTTTCATGTGCAAGGGACTATTGGAGCGTCACACACACGCACAAGGGAGAGGGTGCGAAGTTGATTGTGTGGTGTATAGCGAAGAAGGGGACATTGTCAACTGGATTTGCAGTTTGGTTACGACATTTTGTGAGGTCCAGGCTAAGGGTTGAATTGTTTCCTCAATCAGTGGGAAGCGTTGTCGGAAGATTGATGATGCATTTAATGACACTTTGTCGCTCTTTCAAGTCAGTGGAGGAAAATCTAATAAAAATCTCATCTGTCACGGATATTTGCACATTAAATTATTTTACAGACCGTGAGTCCATAGTTTGGTTCTGGCAAGCTGAATAAACATATCACTCATCAAACAATCACTCCCTTGTCTGCCGTCAACTATCCATTGAATAGCAATGCTTAATGAATTCGATGAGGTAGTGGAGGGTTGTGGATTCCAGTTTAACATGCACCGCCTCTTTATTCCGTTTAAGAAAAAGTAGAAAATACTGGGGACAGATCTTAGGCGCTCGTGGTGTGCATACGGATGGATGCGTAATGGTTTATTCATGCCTCGAAATCGAAGATTAGTGCTTCCATTTACTTTATTTGGAATGAAATCATTTGAAAATTTGATTTAATTGATTACCACGAAGGGAGGTGGTTAGATTTGCAGACTCATGAAGCACTGAGGATGGACTTGAAACTGACAAACGGAAGAGTTGTCGCGGTGGAGTAATGGGTAGAGTGCAACACGCCTAAGGTCTCAGGTTCGATTTCCGATTTTAACATCTCGCATTTACACGGGACTAACTCTTTTGAGCTGCTGAGCGTCGCAGGAGTGTGAGCCCCGAATTCAACCCACTACGCTAAGGTGGCCACAAAAGAGCTTTTACTGTATATGAAAAAGGTTCTCAAACTTCGCCGTTCGGAGTTAAAAAAAAAACTATAGCTCCCTTCTACCCGTGAGAGAAAAGTAGCGCGCACAACACATGTTTTTGATGAGCAAGCTAGAAATGGAATTGCAAAATTGGCCAACAAACACTGGCTTCAATACAAAACAAAGCGAGGAAATACAAGGGTGACCAGTAGTCTTTCCTTGAATCTGGTATTCTGATTGCAGATTTTGTCTCATTATACGTGCGTTACTAAACTCTAAAGACCTGAACATAAACGAAACGGAATAATAGTGTTCCAGAGTGTTTTTTTTTAGTTATTGGGGAACACCATTTTTTTTAACTTTATTTTATTCGTATTGTAAGACTCCTTGGACTGGAAGCAGCGTGCCCAGGACCGTCACCGATGGAAGGCAGAAATTGCTCAGGCTCAGACCCTTCATGGTTCGTCTGCCTGATAAGTAAGTAAGTAAGTAGGCCCAATTATTCTTGAGCAATTTATACTTGCGTTGTACGCCTTTTCACTGCAATAATGCGTGTACATCATCCAGCAATTGACACCAACAAGGCCGGGGAAATGGCAAAATGTTCTCATTGCTCACTTTCTTGAATCGTGAGAAATGAAGTTAAGTAGTAAGCCACTTATCGCATACATTAAAAACGCTCATGCAGTAGCGAGGGCACCAGAGCGGGGTCGGCTTCGATGCTCTCTCTGCCTTTCTCGAACTCACTTGACCACTTTTGCACAGTTGTTCTAGTTCATAGTTTCATAGTTCATAGTTTTTTGACTTTTTCCTTGCTTAGTGAGAAATTTAATTACAGCGCGTTGCTTAATTTTCACCATCATGGTCTCAGTTGTCATTATGATTCTGTTTAACTAGAGATAAAACGCGAACTAATAATCACATTTGAATGAAGTTTTACACAAATGCACTAAAATATTAGTATTACTGGATAAATAAGTCAATTTATGTATATAACCTTCACCCCGGTACCGAGAGAATATTGAACGCCCCTCGTAAGAACAAATAAATATTTTTAATTCAGATTATAGAAAAATCTTAAGCTTTCAATTAAACAGTGGGTCGCAATAAGCATTGCACAGAGCAGGAGAGAAAATTAATTTTAAAATAAAAACAGGTGGAAAAACGTATAAAGAAATTCAAGAAATCATAGGATGCACAGCCCCAATGATTGCTAACACAACAAAGCACCTTAGTCTGAATCCCGTGGACGAAAACAAACATCAGCATTGGAGGACAGGCCAATTGTAAGATAAAGCAAGACCCACCCCTCTGCACCTTCAAATGTCATCCATAAGGAGTTGGGACTAAGTATTAGTGCTGTCTCAGTCAGCAGGCTGCTGTTAAATGAAGGGCTACACGTTCGGAGTTCCCGCAAGGTAAAAGGAACAAAGCCGCTCGAATAGCTTGTGCCAAAGAACACATCACCTGAACTGTGGAAAAATGACGCAATATATTATGGACTGATGAGAGAGAGAGAGACACAGAGAGAGAGAGAGAGACAGAGAGAGAGAGAAAGAGATGAGAGTTATTTTTCTTGGGACATTTGGGTCCCGTCTGTATGTTCGCCTTCCTCCAAACACGGAATATCGCCCTCAATACACTTTAAAGACCATACAACACGCCGGCTCAAAACTAATGGTTTGGGCCTGCGCTTTCTACCAAGGTGTTTGGAGAATCCATCTTATTTCTGGGACCATGAACCAGACTGTATATGTTGATATTTTGCAACAGTAATGTTGCCTTGTGGTCGCCGTGGCGTAGTGTGTAGAGTGAGACGCCCACACGCCTAAGGGCTTAGGTTCGACTCCCACCTCAACACCAATTTTTCGAATTTTTCACGAAACCACC